>CAXKVI010000005.1:87578285-87625785 GCA_964058755.1 Campiglossa producta | reverse complement strand
TTAAATTCGTTGCAAAGCCACAAACAGACAGCAGTACTGTTCACTATTAGCATGCCTCAAAAATAAGGCTCTTTGGCTACGTTCAATGCAAAATGCATATTTTGGCTTCTATTTAAATTAACGATTTTGTTTGCTTCCTAACCTTTGACACTCTGCACGTAGTAGGCGTTTGTGCTAGAACTTTTTTGACTTTGTAATGACGGGGTAAGCTGCATAGTCGGGCATGGCAGGTTTGTGGCTTGCGTAACCTTTTTAATTTGCAATGTGTACTTGGCAGCTTTATGGGCACGCGCGGCTGCCGTTGAACAAGCAATTGGCTACTGCATAATTAGACGTAAACACGGTGATTATGAAGTACTTCGTATTTTAGTTTTGCTATAAAACTTCAAAAATCGATTTATTTGAAGGGTCATTAGATGTTGAAATGAGTGTTGATTAAATTGAGATTTAAATTTAGGCAACAAAGTAGACGTGAGCTTACTTAATTTCATTTTATTTCATTTACCTCTTTGATTTTATTTAATTTTTTGGCTAAAAATCTAAAGAATTCTAAAGACTTAAGAAACGAACTTGACTATCTGTGCAATTGAAAGACTTAGGAACCGAACTTCTCTCTACAAGTAAATAATTAAAAGACATTGGAAACGAACTTCACAAAGTAATTAAAAGACTTAAGAAACGAACTTCACTGTGTCAGCAAATGACAGACTAAAGACACGAACTTTGTTTTTTAATTTAATTTACATAGTTAATTTCCTTTTATTTTCTGGCTAAAAGTCTTGTGTTATAAAAACACTTAAGAAACGAACTTTACCCTCCATGTAAACGGAAGACCTTAAGAAGCGAACTTCACACTCCATGTAAACGGAAGACGTAAGAAACTCACTTTAATATCCATGTAATTGAAAGACTTAAGCAACAAACCTCACGTGACAGCAAAAGAAAAGTCTGAAAAACTACCTTACTTGGTTGCCTGGGCAAACAGAAACTTAAAAAACCGCACTCAAAATTTCCAAAAAAAAAGATTTATTTTTTCCTATAAAACAAAACTTACTCAAAATAATACTAAGTCTAATTAATTCTCCTTCTTTAACAACACAGGCTGTCAGTAGTGGATTTTGTTGGTGGTATAATGCTTTTCCATTTACGGCACAAACTTGATAATTTACCAACCTCCCCAGCCGCCACCACCGCCACCGCTACTCCAACCGCCTCCGCCACCACCGCTGCTCCAGCCTCCTCCACCACCACCGCTGTTCCAGCCACCACCACCGCCGCCGCTGTTCCAGCCGCCTCCGCCACCACCGCTATTGATAACCTTTAGAATGACGACTTTACCGCCACCACCTCCGCCGCCGCCATTCCAACCACCGCCGCCTCCACCGCTTTGCCAGCCGCCACCACCGCCGCCGCTGCTCCAGCCACCACTACTACCGCCACTACTCCAACCGCTGCGACCGCCACCACCACTCCAGCCACCACCGCCTCCACTACCACCGCCGCCAAGCAAGCTCGATTTTAGTTGGAGCAGCGATCCCAAGGAACGTTTATGCACGCTGTGCGCCTCGCTCAGAGCGAGGAGTGCGGCCAAAATGACCACAATACAAGTAAATGGTTTCATAACCAAATCAATTCGAATTCAAAATAACCAAAACAAAGTTCAGAACGAGACTACTAGATCGTCGAGTGGCGCTTTAGAATTTATAGTCGAAAAAATAAGCAAAAAAAAAATTTGGGAAAATTAGTATTCAAAATCTGATGAAATCAAAACATTACAAAAACTATAGAACGAACTAACAAAACCAGTCAATTGATAAAGGAAGTGGATGCTGCGTGAAAGAAGAAGAAGAATAAACTAATTAAGTATCTGTTTGAAAATTAGCAAATTTATGTATTATAAAAAAAAACAAATTATGCAAACAAATGCTAGGTAGCCAAACAATCTGCTTTATGGTGACCGGGTGCGTGAGAATGCGCTGTGATAGCTACAAGGAAGAGTCCGCTAAGAACTTGATTATTTCATCGATTAGCTTAATACACCTAATTATCAATGTGCCATCATTATTTTCTTAGAGAGGAGAGAAATCGAGTAAGAAGTTAGCATGATAATTATAAATATTGTATAAATTGGTTAAGCGTGAGCTATTTCAAATTTGATAAATGATTTAAGAACAAAGAAGCTATTTAAGTGGCTAATTTCATTTAAGCAGACAATTTAAACATCTAATCGACTTTGAAACAGAAGGTACATTTTGCAAAAAGAAAAAGCCGGATACTATTATGTATTAGCTGAAAAATAATAGCAATATCAATGACATAAAAAAATTCAGAGAATATATAATTATCATTTTTTATACCCATCTGCTATTTCTAACGTTAGATCAATTTCAAATTCTCGCATTTTTAGATTCAATATCAAAGGGATAAGTATTTAAGCAAGTAAGGGCATTATGGCATGGGGATAGAGTTAATTTAATTCGAATTTTTTTAAATTTATTTAAATTTAATTTAATTTAATTTGATTTAATATATTTTAACTTCTTACTATTATTTTGATTAAATTTAATAAAACTTAATTTAATTTAATTTTTTTTCTTTTAATTGATTTTAATTTATTTAACTTAATTTGATTTATTTTATTTAAATTAAATTTAATTTTATTTGTTTAATTTAATTTAACTTAATTTAATTTATTTTTATTTAATCTCATTTCATTTGATTTAACCCAATTTAATTTTATTTAGTTTAATTTGACTTAATTTAATTTATTTTAACCTAGTTAGGTTTAAGTTCGCCTTTTTAAATTTTGTGTGTTACATATGTATTAGTTTTCAATTAATTTGTAAAAAGTATGTATGTACGTATACAATTAAAAGACTTAAGAAACGAACTTCACTGAGCCAGCAAAAGAAAGACTGAAGAAACGAACTTGACTATCTAAGCAATTGAAAGACTTAAGAAACGAACTTCACTGAGCCAGCAAAAGAAAGACTGAAGATACGAACTTTACTATCTAAGCAATTGAAAGACTTAAGAAACGAACTTCACTGAGCCAGCAAAAGAAAGACTGAAGAAACGAACTTGACTATCTAAGCAATTGAAAGACTTAGGAAATAACCTTCATTCTGCCAGCAAAATAAACACTGGAGATACGTTTAATTTAATTAGTAAAGTTTAATTTCGCTGTGTTCTAATTTTTTTTTATTAATGTTTTAGTCAATTTTGTTTTATTTTATTTCACTTTATTTAATTCAAGCTTGTTTCATTATATTCTATTTCAAATTATTTAATTTTACGTATTTTAATTTAATTTTATTTCTTAAGATTTTTTATTTCATTTTTATAATTTTTATATTCTCTTTTGTTTAATTTAATTTTGATTATTTATATTATTTTAACTGTTTTATTTTATTTATTACTTCTTATTTTATTTATTATTATTATTTTTTTTTTGTTATTTTACTTAATTTTTTAACTTTATTATCTTTTAGCTTTATTTAATTTCATTTACTTCGATTAAACGCCAAAACCAGCGAACGTGTGCGCATAGTTGACATAATGTTTGTTGACAAATGAATCGCAATATTTATATACATATCATTTCTCCGTTTAAACATTTAAGCCCAAACAAGTTAGGCCACTTTAAACAAAAAATGTCTACATTTATTTGTTGACGAATGCCATCAAGTAGTATTTTATTTTATTATAGTTTGCTCGCTGCCAATTTATTCTTGCATTTGTCTCTGTTTTCATATTCAATGCACATCTGCTAATCATTTTTTATCTACATATATGACTCATATTGTATACACTAGCTGACCTCTGCGGGCATAATTGACCCATAAGCACATCGCCAATTGTATAGTGGAGATATTTAAATACAAATTTATGAGTTTTTGAATTAAATTTATAAATTTTATTACTTTTTATCATATGTATGTCAATTTTTAACAATTATGTATTACCAAGGTTTAATGTTTAAATTAAAGCAAACTCACACGTTTTTGTTAGTGTAGCTTTTCAAAATATCGAATTATGTTAATGTGAGACTTGATGTCTCCGAAATCTTAATTTACTTCCGTTCTGTTAACAATACTAGTAATTAGGCACGATATTCCTAATATTTTTTTTTGTTTTATAAAATTTTTTTTTTTCACTTTCTTTACTTTACTTTACATAATAAGAGATTCGAAAGACTTAAGAAACGAACTTTGAACATAAAACATGAAAAGACTTAAGAAACGAACTTTGTATTTCAATCATTCAAAAGACTTAAGAAACGAACTTTGTATTTCAATCATTCGAAAGACTCAAGAAACGAACTTGCAAGAAGGAATAAATACTCACACTGCTACACTTCTCTCACATCGCGGCCAAATTCAAAAATTGTCGTACACACCTCGTAACAAGGTATTTCTAAAATTTCCGTAAAAAATATTTTAGAATAGCATGTATAAAAAATGTTCTTAAAAATCATAACAAAAAATAGCAAAAATCACGAATACCAGTATTTGTTTTTAATACGTGCACAAAATAACTAAATTAGCAAACAAAAATATTCAAAAAACCCACCAAGTTCTAATTTGTAATTAAAAAACACAACTAACTATTCGAACAAATACTGGAAGTGACGCATACAACAATACCAACATGTGGAAATTTTTAACAATTTGTTATAGAGATCATAAAATTTAAAAAAAGGTAAAAGCTATAAAATGATGAGCGTAAGTCTAAAGCGTAGTGGGAAAAGGTATAGTAAAAATATTAACCGCACGCGATTTGTATATGAAAATACATATATGTATGTAGGTATGAGTTAGTAACTTGTTTAATTGAATTATTACACCAGAAATCTTCCTACGTGCTCATATACTTATGTACATACGTACATACCTTTGTTTACAAGGCATTTTTTAAATTTTTTATTTGTTTTATTTTTATTTTTATTTAGTAATTGAATTTGCTAAAAATATCGCTGCCAAATATTTAAATTGTGGTTAGCTAAGCAATTTGGCCAAATATATTCACTCAGCTGTTGTCAACACAAACAGTGGCTAGCTAAGAATAGCATCAGGCACACGATCGGATGGGTGTGGCACGCTTATTGAATATAAAATGAGTTGTGATATTTTAAAGATCTTAATCATTATCGAAGGCAAGTTGAGTCGAGGTAAATGTACTCTACATGCAGCATTTTTTTTTTCAATGTTATGGGTATGAGAAGTGTATAAATGCAGCTAAGTCTCGCATTTGATAAGTATTTTGTCTTTTGACAGCAATCATGAAAAGTTTGTCTTAAAACATCCTTTTTTTGTGTAATTTACTCCTTTTTTGTGTAATTTTACTCCTTTTTTTAATTTTACTCCTTTTATTTTGTAATTTTACTCCTTTACGCCTTTTTTGTTTAATTTCACTCCTTTTTTGTTGATTTTAAGTTTTTTTATTCAGTTTTACTCCTTTCTTTTAATTTTACGTCTTTTCTTTAATTTCACTCCTTTTTGTTTAATTTACTCCTTTTTGTTTAATTTTACTCTTTTTTTAATTTAATTTTACTCCTTTTTTTGTTCAGTTTTATTGCTTTTTTGTTTGATTTTACTCCTTTTTTGTTTAATTTTACTCCTTATTTTGTATAATTTTTCTTCTCTTTTGTTTAATTTCACTTCTTTTTGTTTAATTTTACTCCCTTTTTTGCTTGATTTTATTATTTTCTTTTTTTTTTAATTTTACTCCTTTTTTTAATTTTACTCCTTTTTTTATTAAGTTTACTATTTTTTTGTTTAATTTTACTCCTTTTTTGTTTAATTTCACTCCTTTTGTGTTTAGTTTTACTAATTTTTTAATTTTACTACTATTTTGCTTAATTTTTGTTTAATTTTACTACTTTTTTGTTTAATTTTACTCCTTTTTCTTAAAAAGTTTTTGTAAGACATAATTTAACAAATTTTCTGGGGTCAAGGAACCATAAAAAAAAATTTTAAAACTACCAATCTCGGAATAAACCACCCTCTGGAGAGACAAACTAGGGTAACCCAAAAATCTGACTTCAGATGCGGATTCAGAACACCCAACAGCTTTAGAAACCGATGAGAAACCATCTGGGATTTTTTGGCTGTTGTACAGTATTATCTGAGACATTTTTAGCACCGAAAGAAAAAACTTTACATTATTATAATTTTACTACTGCATTCACCTTTTTTTTTAAATTACTGTACAAATAAATAATAGCTTAACTGAAATATTATAGTGAGATTATCATAAACATTTTCGACTAATTACCGTGGCGTAAAAATAAAAGTTATGAAGTCATTGCGAAGTTGTAATTATACTCACAGGGTGATGCAAAAACTTGAAAAAGCATTAACTTTTCAAATTTGATACGGAGAGACAAGAGTTTCTTAAGATTATATAGGGCAGAGGAGCTGGAGCATCCCTCAGCTTTATAGAGTAGGAACATATTCAGGCGTAAGTTCACATGCCCACTTTAGTGAAAGCGTAGAACACACTCTATACCATTGGAGTTAGCAAAGTCACAAACCAAAAATTCACATAAACTTTGTAAATTTTAATCTGTTAAACTAGGAAGTTTTTAGGTGTTCAAAATAACGTTAGAGTGAACATAGTCTTAGTATTTGTGACGGCTTTAGTTATTAATCCATAATTTTCCAGCGCACCTTGTATAAGCAAACGTGTTGTAGAAGCTTTATAGGTATGTTGTTTTTTATGTTAGTATTTTTATTCATAAATAATGAAATCTATTAACTCGGTGTTTAACTTTCAGATAGTGATATTTTAGTTATTTCCGATTGATTTGAAAAAAAAAGAAGACGATATCCCTTTTTGCGATTTCATCGTAACAAGAGTTTTTTCGAAAAATAACTTTTTGATGCAAATTTGTTTTAAATCCCTCAGCGTATCATCTGCTAAAAAAGTATAGCTGAAATCCTTAAAGTTGAAAATTGGCTTTCTTTTTTATCGCCAATTCGTACAGTAATAAAAACCCAAAAAATGATCTCCGGTAAATTTTTTATTTTGTCGCTTACGATAAAATCACGAAAGGGGCAAATTTCAATAGAATTACAACTGATTAACTAACGGATGCTACTTAGGCTTAGAACATGTTTTACATACATGTACTAATTGGGAACAGGTTTTAGTGGATCCCCTTACGAGAGCAACTATTGCTTGGGTTATTTACAATTTTTTATTTTTTTTATTTGTTATGCAAATTAAAGTAATACGTAAAGCTATAATATTAATTAAAAAAAAAAAAGATTATAATAATACTAATAAAAGTTAAAGTTTGAATTTATAAATTCACGTCAAAATATCTGGCACACGGCTAAAAAAAATTAACCTGAATTTGGAAACCGTCTAAAGTTTAAGCTATTTTCTCAACTATATTGTACAATGTACATTATTCCAAACATTTCAATCAACTATATTTTGGTTTCGATTTAATGTCTTTTTTTTTAATTTGGCAAGTCATTGCATGGCCTCAGTGGTGGAGCATTCGGATATGATGCGGAGAGTCTTGTTTCGAATCCGTGCCAACGAACAAAAAAAATATTTTTGAAGTTAATTTCTTAGGCGGCGATATGAAGTTTTGATTGAGAGTAAAATTTGAGAAATGATGATGCAATGGAAATTATGCAACGGATATAGAAATTGTAGCCGACTTTCAGGCGTAGGCGATTTTCACCACGATGTTCAGCTGTGCAAATCAAATAGGAGGTGAAATTCTAGGATCTAGCTACCATTGCACAAATTGCAATAGTTAGGCCGAGCGAAATTCATGGGTGTTGCCACTTATGGCGGATTACAGGGTTGCCACCTATTGTAATTTTTTTTTAGTATAGAGCTAGATATGCCAATATGGGTATCAAATGAAAGGTATTTTCGACCGTATTCCAAAATTTTAAGCAGGGTTGCCACCTAACCGCAATTTATTTATTTTTTCGTATATCTCGGGAACTGCTGGATCGATTTGGATAAAATTTGGCATATAGACAATTTTATTTATTTTAAGATTAGATACACGGCGATAGAGCTACATATCGTCGGAAAAATTACGAAACCGCACATCGCACTGCTGCAAAACAGCTTATTCGGCATTGCTGTTAGAAATGAGATTTGCCTACCAGGTCTTCTGGGTACCCGGATCCATTCATTAGTAACAAAAAAATCGGGCTTTGTGAAACAGAATGTTAAAAAAAATGACATTTTAATTTGACCCACCACATAGTGGCTCGTACAAAAGTTAATCAGATTTCAGTGTCTCCTGTAAAATTTGTGCGGCTACGTATGTACGGTTTTGCACTTTCTCCGACGATATGCCCATATGGGTATCAAATGAAAGGTATTTTCGGCCGTATTCCAAATATGACAATTTCACGCAGGGTTGCCACTTAGGGTTGCCACCTAATTGCAATTTACAACCCCTTTTACAACTCCCCTTCCTATTTTTCTTCGCCTTCACATTATCTCTCTAACTTTTGCTCTTCATTCTCCTCTTTCCTTCTATCACGCCTCTCTCCCTCTATATCCCATTCGTATTGGCCACTATTAATTTAGGCATAATTCTACCCACATACCGAATTTGTATTAGATATTTTCGAATTGCTCGGTTCCCTAGTCCACTTCCCGGAAGTAAGAAATTATGAATCTTAACCATTCTCGAATACACCTTATTCATATTTCGTTATTTCTGAATTTAAGAAGTTAACTTCTTTCACGTGTACTGGCTCTGTTAGAGCAATCCATTTGCCGCTCTTTCAAATACTTAAGCGATGACTTCATCTTAAAGACCTACATAAAATCCTTGACCTTTGCAAAAACTAAAAAAAAGTATTGGTTGGTTTTGGTTTTTCTAAATTTTCAAATGATTAATAGATTTATCAACACAATCACTAGTTTATATACAAAGAATTAACAGATGATTATATGTATTGTAGCTAATCAAAGACAATATCACTATTAATAACTTTTTACTCAACAATTTTCCAGTCACTTAAATACAGATTTGTTATTGTTTACACTTTTTTGTTCATTGTGCTTTGCTTTGATGTCGCACAGTAGGTTATATAACATATTAAAATGAAAGAAAATTAAATTTATAAAAAAAATAAATTAAAAAAAATTAAATAAAAAAAATTACATTAAAAAAAAGAAGAATAAAAAAAAAATAAAAATGAAAAAATTAAAATAAAATTAAACCAAATAAAAAGTAAAAAACAAAAAAATCAAAAAAAAAATAAAATAAAAAAATTAAATAATACTAAGAAAAATAAAATAAAGCAAATTTAATAAAAAATTTATAAAATAAAAATATATAAGTTAATTCAAAATTAAAAGAAAGTAAAATAAAAAATTACACTTAACAAAGTAAATAAAAAAAAAATAAAAAACGAAATTAGATAAAAAAACCAAAATAAAATAATATAAAATTAAATTTCATTAATTTGAACAAAAGAAAAATTAAATAATAAAAAAAATAAAAAAATTTAATGAAATTTAACAAAATTAAACATGAAAAATAAAATAAGCTTCACAAAAAAAAAAATTACATAAAAACATAAAAAAATAAAATTAAATTAAAAAAAAATAATATAAAAAATTTAAATAAATAAAAAATTATAGTAAATAAAAAATAAAATAATATAAAATTAAAGTAAATTAAATTAAACAAAAAAATAAAAAAAATAAAAAGAAACAAGTAAGGAAGTCTAAGTTCGGGTGAAACCGAACATTACATACCCAGCTGTGCACATAAAATGCTGTTATTCTTTGTTTTGTATACCTAGTTTCGTAAATCTATCTCACACCGTTCTGAAGTTGTTAGCAGTCGAATTTAAAAATTGCTTGACTCATAAGTGGGCGGTGCCACGCCCACTTTCCAAAATTTTGAAAAAATTATGTAAAGAATATGAAAGTTGATGTATGTACCAAATTATATTATTATAGCGAAATCAGTTAATTAGATATGGACTTTTCAATATTTCCACCTCCTTTCAATATAACTTTTATGAAAAAGTAGGCGTGGTCGCGAAGCGATTTCGTTTATTTTCTATAGCTGAATTTACCACAACAATAGTATGTCCTCTACGAAATTTCGTTATACTAGCATAAAATGTTCTGAAGTTATTAAGAGTCAAAATTTTAAAATTTCTTCAAATATACGTGGGCGGTACCACGCCCCCTTTTAAAAATTTTTTATAAAATCGGCCTTAGAACATCTAAATCAATACATATTGCAAATTTTATCATTGTAGCTGCTTCTAATATTGAATTAACCCATTTTATACGTTTTTCGAAATTTTCGATATCGAAAAAGGGGCGTGGTTATGGTCCGATTTTACCCATTTTCAATAGCAATCTATTCTGAACCCAAATAAGTACGCATGCCAAATTTGGTGAAGATATCTCATTAGTTGCTCAAGTTATCGTGTTAACGGACAGACGGACGGACGGACAGACGGACGGACATGGCTCAATCAAATTTTTTTGTCGATCCTGATCATATTGATATATGGAAGTCTATATCTATCTCGATTCCTTTATACCTGTACAACCAACCGTTATCCTAACAAAGTTATAATACCCTGTGTACAAGTACAGCTGGGTATAAAAAAATAAAAAAATTTTGTAAAATAAAATAGATAAAAAAAATTACATAAAAAATAATATAAAGTAAAAAGAAATAAAATAATAGAAATTAAAAAAAAACACTAAATAAAATAAAAATAAGCAAGAAAAACAAAATGATATAAAATAAAATTAAAATAAATGAAATTAAAACACAGAAATTTAATTTTGGCCACCTAAAGTTGCAATCCATCCCATCGTAGTGTCGTATGATTGTAAAACAAGCATCGGCGCCCCATAGATCTTAAGATCAGTCAAACATGTTGGACTCATCACACAGACACGTTTCGCTCTTTGTTTACCAAATGATTTAGTCGTCGCTGAGCAAGGGGCGAAACCGCATCGCGTGGGGGTGTCGCTTGTTTGGTCAGCGAATGTTAAAAATATAGTTTGGACGATCACAGCGCGTGTATAAGCGCTCTCACTTGTACACCTGCATTTACCAATTTGCCGACCCATGTTGTAAAACCATTTAATCAGATGAACGATATTAGTGTCAACTTAGCGACATCAACACCAAATGCCCGCATCGTGTGGGCAGTGCTGTAGAATTTAAATCATTTTAGCTGCACATTAAATTGAAATATTTATTTACAGAACATAAAAAAAGTTTAACCGCGCATTTAGATTAAATATTCTACAAGTTTGATAGCCCCGAGGTCTCTGTGGCTAACTGAACTATTTATATGCAAATGAGCAAAAAGATTTTACTGCAGTGAAAACGTAAAACAGAACAGAACAGTAACTAGACTACTTTTTCAAGATGATCTTAAATGGCTACAAGTTGTTTTCCCTCTGAAAGGATGTCAGTGGAATAATTAATTTCTTAAGAGTAATTAACTTTAAGGTAGAACTCTACCGAGTAATAATTTAAACGAGAAGGAAAGTGTCAAATCAGGCTAAAAAATCCCAACTTGTGAGACTTCAATTTAATACTAGAAAATTCCCTTTTTGCCCTCCCATGAAGCGGATACGTCTTTAAATGTTGCCAAATGCCCGTGCAACAGCTTAAGCGTGCAACTATCCAATAAACCCACTCTATTTTTGAACTAGCTTTAATGACTATGGGGTTATTTTCTTAACGTAGTGATGACGCTGTATTGATTTTGACGGAATTCCCCAAGATTAAATATTGTAAATAATATAAATTATTATTTTATGAGTGTTTGTGTGCTCCATTGAGTGTTTAACAAATGAGACAAGAATATATTGAGCAAACTTATAGTTTTCTTTTGGTGTGTGTGTAGGTATGGGCGACTGGTTCATTATAAATTTCTTGAACAATTACACGCAATATTTCACCAAGTGAACATAAACACCCTACAATCAGTTGAACGAAAATATGACATTAGAGCTCAGAAGTAAAACAGAAAAATCTAAAATAATAAAAAAAAAAATAAAATAAATTAAAAAAAAAAAATAAAAATAAAATTAAATAAAAATAAAAATAATAGAAACGAAGTTAATTAAATGAAATAAAATTAAAAAAAAAAAATAAAATAAAAAATAATAAAAAAAATAAAAATAAGAGAAAATAAAAAAAAATTTAAATAAAAAAAATTAAAGAATAAACGAAAAAGGCCAATAAAATCAAGTAATATGAAAGAAAGCTTTAAATAAAAAAAAAATGAAGAAAAATAAATCAAATTTAATTAAATAAAATAATATAAAATAAAAAAACAAAAACAAAATGGAAAAATAAAATAAAGCAAAATAAAAAATAATAAAAATAATAAAAATAGGAGAAAATAGTAAAAAATAAACTAATTTAAAATTTATGAAAAAATGAAAAAAATAATGAAAGAAAACTTTAAATAAAAAAAAATTAAATTAAATATAATAAAATAAAATAATATAAAATAAAAAAAATGAAAAAATACAAAAAAATGAAATTATTATTATTTTTTATTTTTTAAATTTGTTTTTTTTATTATTTTATTTATTTTATTTTATTATATTTTATTTTATTTTATTTTATTTTATTTTATTTTATTTTATTTTATTTTATTTTATTTTATTTTATTTTATTTTATTTTATTTTATTTTATTTTATTTTATTTTATTTTATTTTATTTTATTTTATTATTTTAATTTCTTTTTTATTTTGTTTTATTTTATTTTGCTTTCTTTTGTTTCATTTTGATGTATTTTATTCTCTATTTTTTTATTTTTTTTTATTTTATTTTATTTTATTTTATTTTATTTTATTTTATTTTTTTTATTTTTTTATTTTATTTTATTTTATTTTATTTTATTTTATTTTATTTTATTTTATTTTATTTTATTTTATTTTATTTTATTTTATTTTATTTTATTTTATTTTATTTTATTTTATTTTATTTTATTTTTTTATTTTATTTTATTTTATTTTATTTTATTTTATTTTATTTTATTTTATTTTATTTTATTTTATTTTATTTTATTTTATTTTATTTTATTTTATTTTTTTTTATTTTATTTTATTTTATTTTATTTTATTTTATTTTATTATTTTATTTTCTTTTTTATTTTGTTTTATTTTATTTTGCTTTCTTTTGTTTCATTTTGATGTATTTTATTCTCTATTTTTTATTTTTTTTTGTTTTAGTTTTTTTTACTTTATTTTATTTAATTTTTTTATTTTAGTTTATTTTATTTAATTTTATTTAATTGCTTTATTTTACTTTTTTATTTTACTTTATTTTATTTTCTTTTACTTTATTTTGTTTTATTTTATTTTTATTCTTACTTTTATTTTTATTTTGTTTTTTTTTTATTTTTTTTATTTAATTTTATTTTATTTTTTATTTATATAATAAAATATTTTTTTTTTTTTTATTTTATTTTACTTTTTTTAATTTAATTTTATTTAATTTTTTTTTATTTATTTTATTTCAATTTATTTCTTTTTCTTTTATGTTAGTTTATTATATTTTTATTTTGTTTTATTTTATTTTGTTTTATATTTTTTAATATTTTTTTACTTTCTTTTATTTTTATTTTTTTTTAATTCCACTTTTTTTTGTTTTCTTTTGTTTATTTTTTTATTTTATTAAATTTTTTTTATTTACTTTATTTTATTTTCTCTGCAACTTTTGATATAATCTCCGTTTTTGCAGGTAGCTCACCACCGACGCTCATTTGGTTATACCCCGTCATTAATTCGTTCCACGTCACTGAGTTATATGCCAGAGAAGACGACACACAGCAGTGATAGCAGTATAGGTGACGAAACCCCAGAACCAAAGACAACAATAAATCCTATGAGATCGCATACAAAGTGAGAGATGAATGGCCGTGTGAACGGAACTTTGTTTGTTGGCGCCAGCGGTGTAGGTGGGGTGCATAGCACCCGCACTTTATAAATTTTTGTGTTTGCTTTTCTTCGTTTTTTTTTTTTTTGTTTTGATTGTAAATAAAATTCAGTAGCTCACGATTTCTGCAAAAATTCAACCCCCCAATCATCCCTCTATTCCTAAACAAATGTGTTTATCCCGCTGACGAATTGTGATTGAAGTGAAATTCCCAAATGCCTAAGTATAAATGGGCTGGATCTTACATCCAGAAAAATCAGTTAAAAAAATAATTGACAAGTGCGCGGTCGGAGAGGTAATAAGAACGCAAACGAATTTGAAGAAGTTAAGTGAAGAACGACTTGCGTCAAATAAAAGTACTTTCAATCAGCTCGATTTACACGAGCACCATGAAACGTTTAGTGTTGTGTTTATTGCTAGTGGGTATATGTCATGCCACGCCCACATTTCATAAACTGTTTGGTGGCGGTGGTGGTGGTGGCTGCGGCGGTGGATGTGGTGGTGGCGGTAACTATGGCGGCCAAGGAGGTTATACTGGAGGCGGTGGCGGTTATGGCGGTGGTGGTTATGGTGCACCAAGCATACAAGTTTATGCCGTGAAGCCCGTCTATAGCAGCGGTGGCTATGGCGGAGGTGGTCATGGCGGTAGTGGTTATGGTGGAGGCGGCTACAACGGCGGTGGCGGTGGATGCGGCAGCAGTGGTTGCGGTGGCGGGGGCCACGCTCCCAGTTATGGTGGTGGTGGTGGCTATGGTGGTAATGGCGGTTATGGTGGTGGTCATCCCGGTGGCGGTGGTGGTGGTAGCGTTTGTCATACATGTGGTGGTAATGGTGGTGGCGGTGGAGGAGGTTATGGTGGCAGCAATGCATATGCCAGTGCACAGTCATCGGCGAGTGCGCACGCTGGCTCATGGGGCAAATGAAAATTTACTTTAAGAGATCGAAAAAATTATAATGAATTTAAAATAAAAAAAATATATATACAAAAAAATCTAAAAAAAATAAATTTGATATTTTTATTAAAATCGTACTCTGTAGATGCTCTTTATTTAAGTGAAAGTAAAAGCCAAAGTATTCGCATCACTAGAGTTTCAAGTGCATTTTACTCACAGCGGTGGCAATAAAGTAATATTGGGCATGTGGGTCGCTCCATATAAAATAAAATAAAATATAATTTCAAAATAAATAAAATTTAAAAAAAAAATTTTAAAAAATTAAAAACAAAAATAAAATAAAAAATAATAAAAAAACAATAAAATAAAATGAAATAAAATAAAATAAAATAACCAGTTTTGTAAGCAGGCTTGAGGTCCAAGTTTAAATAAAAACAATAAAATAAGTAAATAAATAAAAAATCTTATTGCATACAAATTTTTCTTTTTTATAAAATTAATGACATACATTGTTCTACACGTGTGTATCACTTGACGTGAAGTTGGTCACTGTTCGTTTGTTTTTCAACAAATTGCGATAGAAGCAAGCCGGTTATTCTCTATATCTGTTTTGTAGTTCATTCGTTTGCTAGTCGGAGTGTTTATGATATGAAGCATTTCCAGGGTAAATCGTTTGCTGTAATGTTGTTGTTGTTCAAGAAGTGGGGAGTGGGTGGGTGAGTGGGAGTTTTGTTTTTGTAAACACTGTTTGTACCTACACTCAATAAATGCAAACTGCAATGAATGCAAACACAACAATGCAAGTGGTCATACCTACATACACACATAACAGCGGCTCTATAAAGTGAATGCGTGTTTAGCACTTGTAGTGGTGTGAATTTCAAATCATATTATAATTATTTTTTTTTAATTTTTGGTTTGTTGTCGCACACCCTGCTCGGCGAGACCTATCGATACATATCAAATTTTATATACCTTAGAATTGTGGTTATTGCTAAAAAGGGAGAAAACTGTCAAGCGCATTTATATATAATAGATACATTTATTTTTATTATTTTTTGTTTCTTTTATTTTTTTTTAATTTTGTTTTTTTTATTATTTCATTTTATTGTATTTTATTTTATTTATTTTATTTTATTTTATTTTATTTTATTTTATTTTATTTTATTTTATTTTATTTTATTTTATTTTATTTTATTTTATTTTATTTTATTTTATTTTATTTTATTTTATTTTATTTTATTTTATTTATTTTATTTTATTTTATTTTATTTTATTTTATTTTATTTTATTTTATTTTATTTTATTTTATTTTATTTTATTTTATTTTATTTTATTTTATTTTATTTTATTTTATTTTATTTTATTTTATTTTATTTTATTTTATTTTATTTTATTTTATTTTATTTTATTTTATTTTATTTTATTTTATTTTATTTTATTTTATTTTATTTTATTTTATTTTATTTTATTTTATTTTATTTTATTTTATTTTATTTTATTTTATTTTATTTTATTTTATTTTATTTTATTTTATTTTATTTTATTTTATTTTATTTTATTTTATTTTATTTTATTTTATTTTATTTTATTTTATTTTATTTTATTTTATTTTATTTTATTTTATTTTATTTTATTTTATTTTATTTTATTTTATTTTATTTTATTTTATTTTATTTTATTTTATTTTATTTTATTTTATTTTATTTTATTTTATTTTATTTTATTTTATTTTATTTTATTTTATTTTATTTTATTTTATTTTATTTTATTTTATTTTATTTTATTTTATTTTATTTTATTTTATTTTATTTTATTTTATTTTATTTTATTTTATTTTATTTTATTTTATTTTATTTTATTTTATTTTATTTTATTTTATTTTATTTTATTTTATTTTATTTTATTTTATTTTATTTTATTTTATTTTATTTTATTTTATTTTATTGTATTTTATTTTATTTTATTTTATTTTATTTTATTTTATTTTATTTTATTTTATTTTATTTTATTTTATTTTATTTTATTTTATTTTATTTTATTTTATTTTATTTTATTTTATTTTATTTTATTTTATTTTATTTTATTTTATTTTATTATTTTATTTCATTTTTTTTTTAATTAATTTTTTTTATTTTACTTTATTTTTTATTTTATTTTTTTTATTATTTTTAAGTTTTTTATTTTATTTGAATTTTTTAATTTAATTTTATTTTCTTTTCTTTTTTTAATTTTATTTTATTTTTTTTATTTGTATTTATTTTGTATTTTAGTTTATGCAATTTTACTTTATTTTATTTTCTCTCTAACTTTTGATATAATCCCCTTTTTTGTAGGCAGCTCACCACCGAAGTTCTTTCGGTTATACCCCTCATTAATTCGTTCCACGTCACTGAGTTATAGGCCAGAGAAGACGACACACAGCAGTGATAGCAGTATTGGTGACGAAACCCCAGAACCAAAGACAACAATAAATCCTATGAGATCGCATACAAACTGAGAGATGAATGGCCGTGTGAACGGAGCTTTGTTTGTTGGCGCCAGCGGTGTAGGTGGGGTGCATAGCACCCGCACTTTATAAATTTTTGTATTTCCTTTTCTTCGTTTTTTTGTTTGTTTTGATTTTTAATAAAATTCAGTAGCTCACGATTTCTACAATAATTCTACCCCCAACCATCCCTCTATTCCTAAACAGATGTGTTCGTCAGCGAATTGTTATTGAAGTGAAATGAGCTTGTACTTGTCGGGTTCGTACATGTTTAGAATAAAATTTCCAAATGCCTAAGTATAAATGGGCTGGATCGTACATCCAGACAAATCAGTTAAACAAATAATTGACAAGTGCTCGGTCGGAGAGATAATAAGAACGCAAACGAAATTGAAGAAATTAAGTGAAGAACGACTTGCGTCAAATAAAAGGACTTAGAAAAAATTCAATCAGCTCGATTTACACGAGCACCATGAAACGTTTAGTGTTGTGTTTATTGCTAGTGGGTATATGTCAAGCCACGCCCACATTTCATAAATTGAAAGAATTCAAGAAGCAATTGCTGTTTGGTGGCGGTGGTGGTGGAGGTTGCGGCGGTGGCTGTGGCGGTGGCGGTAATTATGGCGGCCATGGAGGTTATACTGGTGGCGGTGGTGGTGGTGGTTATGGTACACCAAGCATACAAGTTTATGCTGTGAAACAAGTGCCCGTCTATAGCAGCGGCGGCTATGGCGGAGGCGGTCATGGCGGTGGTGGTTATGGTGGAGGCGGCTACAACGGTGGTGGCGGTGGATGTGGCAGCGGTGGTTGCGGTGGCGGTGGCTACGCTCCCAGTTATGGTGGCGGTGGTGGTGGCTATGGTGGAGGTAGCTCATATTCATCCAGCAGCTCGAGCAGTTTTGCTGGTAGCAGTGGTTATGGTGGTAATGGCGGTTATGGTGGTGGTCATCCCGGTGGCGGTGGTGGTGGTAGCGTTTGTTATACATGTGGTGGTAATGGTGGTGGCGGTGGAGGCGGTTATGGTGGCAGCAATGCATATGCCAGTGCACAGTCATCGGCGAGTGCGCACGCTGGCTCATGGCGCAAATGAAAAGTGATCGTTATTTTCTTAAAATATCTTTTGTGACTTTTTTTTACAGAAACTGCGAATTTACTTTTAGATCGAAAAAATTATACGTATTTTGAAAGGTTAAGAAAAATAATAAAAACCAAAAAAACCTAAAAACAAATTTATCTAAGATGTGCTTTATTCAGGTCTGCGTTTTTGTACTCGCATCACTCAAGTTCAAATGCATTTTACTAACAGTGGTGGCAATAAATAATATTGGGCATGCGGGTCGTTTCATGCAAAATATAATTTCAAATTAAATAAAAAAAACTCTTCAAAAAATTAAAACCAAAAATAAAATAAAATAAAGTACAATAAAAAATTTAATAAAATTAAAAATAAAATAAAGTAAAAAAAAAAAATAAAATAAAATAAAATAAAATAAAATAAAATAAAATAAAATAAAATAAAACAAAATAAAATATAATATAATATAATATAATATAATAAAATAAAATAAAATGATATAAATTAAAAAATAAAATAAAGTAAAATAAAAAATTAAACAAAAACTAAAAAAAAATCAAAAATTTAAATAAAATAACACCAAAATAAAATAAATTAAAAATGAATTAAAATAAAATAAAATAAAATAACAAAATAAATATATAACATAAAAATTAAAATAAAAAAAAATTAAAAAAATAAAAAAAAATAAAATAAAATAAAAAAAAATTAAAAAAATATAATAAAATAAAATAAAATGAAATAAAATAAAATACAACAAAAATTAAATAATATTAATTAAAATAAAATAAAGTAAAATAAACTAAAAAAAAATTTAAAAAAAATAATAAAATAAAATAAAATAAAAAAAAAATTAAATAAAAAAATTAAATAATATAAATTAAAATAAAATAAAATAAGATAAAATAAAAAATTAAATAATATAAATTATAAAATAAAATAAAAAAAATTAAATAATATAAATTAAAATAAATTAATATAAAATAAAATAAAATAAAATAAAATGGAAAAAACTAAAATGATACATAATAAAATGATATAAAATAAAATTTTATTAAATTTAATTTAATTAAGTAAAATAAAACGAAATAAAAACTAAAAAATATATATAAAAATGAAGTGAAAAAATAAAATACAACAAAACAAAATGAAAACAATAAAATAATTTAATAAAATAAAGTGCAATACAAAATTAAATAAATAAAATAGAAAAAATTAACAAAAAAATAAAATAAATAGCAACCACGGAAATGCAACAACTGCTCGTCACTTTTTCATTATTTCACCGTTCTTTGCGCATGCGTAAATGCATACCTCTAACTACCTTTCCCATCTGCATTCAATGCTCACCGCAAACTAATCATTTTGACATTACTCACGGTCATGCGCTTAAATTTTCATAAATATTTACGACTGCAGGCTTTCGGTTTTAAGTGATGACATTGAACTTACATGACCCTTAAAAACTTGCAAACATAAAAAAGTGAAGACGAGATCACAAAAAATTACAAGAAAGGGAAACCAGTTGGTGCGTTTGAAGCATTTATTTAGCGTACTTTTCAACATATGTACATTTGAGCTTTCAATCGTGGCTTTGATTATACATAGCTTTCAACAGCAGAGTAAGGCTTAGCTTAAGCTTTGGAAATAGTTAAACGATTGAAGCGACATCTACAGATAATTTATTGTATGTACTCTAGTAAAATAAAATTGGAAGCTTTTTGTGCTTTGAAACTAGACATGTGTAAACTTTAAAATTTTTTTTTTGCCCTAAAAGCAAGCAGAAGGGACTGGTTCTAATCACATCTTCTTAAACAAATGGGTACAAATGGGTCGTTCCATGTCAAGTCGTCAAATTGTTTGAATCGACGACTTTCGATTTGAATGAATTTCTTTCACACTCCGGTTATGTGACTCTTCCTATATGACTCTCATCAAGAATACCGAATAAAACCATGAAATTTATCGAAGAACTTAACCTTAATCATTTATTTCGTACATTTATGAGTTAAACACATTTTCTAAAAATACTTTTCAACATCACCCACACTCGAAGACTTCTAATTTTTCCACCAACCAGCATTTTTGCTACCATAACCACCACCATATCCACCATTGCCACCCCAACCTCCGGCACCTGCACTTGAACTTGCGCTTGAGCTTGCACTGGCGTAAGAAGCGCCGCCGCCATTGCCGTAACCACCGCTGCCATAGCCACCATTACCATAACCGCCACTACCATGACTGCCAAGTGAAGAACCACCTTGCCAACCGCCATGACCACCACCCAAGCCACTGCCATAACCACCACTACTACCATAAGAGCTGCCATGTCCACCTCCGAGTCCAGCACCGCTTTGCCAACCTCCATGACCACCACCCAGTCCAGCACCACCACCATAAGATCCGAGTCCGCCACCGCTACCATAAGCGCTGCCGGATGATGAGCTGGCACTGTGCGAAATTCCGCCACCATGTCCACCACCACCGAAACCACCACCAAGACCGCCGAATCCAATATTTTTCCAGCCACCACCATGACCACCGCCGTAACTTACAACAGGCGCAGCATGTGTAAAGCCTCCGGTTCCTTTTCCGTAACCACCACCACCACCACCACCGTGGTGACCGCCTCCGCCAAAGCTGCCAAAGGCGCCGCTTGCCGGACGTGCAAATCCACTGGAACTAGCGTGACTAGAGGCGCCAGCATAGGCCCCACCGCTGCCATGGCCACCACTAAATCCACCTCCACCGTATCCACCGTGGCCTCGTGGCAGATAACCACCTCCAGCGCTTACAGCCGCCAATGAGGCTAAAAAGCAGACGAAAATCTGAAAAATTTATATTTTAATTAGTTCTTGGTCTATGATTCATTTACTTGTGGTTGCCTTCAACTTACTTTCATTGTACAAAGTATCTTAACTCTTGAAGCTCAGTTGAGTTATTGTTGCCAAATATTAGAACTCTTCTGGTTTTTATAGTAGATCCATATTTCGAAGGTGGACTAATGATGTTCTGTTCAAGACAATTAGTCTAGAATCAAAGCAAAATTATGAAAGGAAAGCAGCAACAAATCAGCAATGCAAGTAAACGTGCCTGCAATTAATCCAAAACAAATTTATTTTAACTTTTTTGCAATATCGATTTTCGATTTCTTTATACCTGGCGCCCAATTAGTAACGCAGGCGGGTGATGGGTATTTTTGGCCAAAGTCGTTTTTTTCTTCTTTTACTTTATTTCGCGCAACAATTTTTGCTTTGGTTAATTAATGTTATTTTCTATGAAAAAAATTCTTCAGATTAGTTAATTTTACCAACACTTGTCGAATTTCATAGTTGGGCATAGTGCATTAAATTTTTAGTTCATATGAACTTCCAGTTTTACAATATTTTGTACGGAAAACCACCATTTCTGGCCAAGGTAAGTTGCTGTTGCGAAATCGGCTGATAACTACGCACCCTTTTTCGATATCGAAAATTTCGAAAATCACATAAATTGACATATCTCGGTTCTATAGTGGTATAAGAAATATTCCTAATGAAATTGGTAGAAATCGCTGGATATTTAATGTGCAGTTTACCCGAACTTAGACTTCCTTACTTGTTTTTTTTTTTTTATTTTATACACTCTCCAACAGAGTTTTTCGACTGATTTATTTCGTTTGTTTTAGTTTTTTTTTTTGGGGTTTTTTCAGCACCTCGAACACATCATTTAAGTACTATTTTTAGCTTTCAAGCATACACAAATGTTTGTTAGGTTCATCTCAGTCAACTCTTCGGCAGCCAATTAATATTGAATTTGTCTGCAAAAGAGGCGATGGATAATTATTTGGTTTTAAGCAAATTGCCAAAAAACACTTGTTTTGGGTAAAAGGTGTGGTAATCTAAGCTTAAAGATCGATTATGCTTAGTTCTGTATAGATAAATTTTCATATACATACGTATACACTTTAGGATGGGTCGATTTGTATAATCCCAAAAAATTCAAAGAGACACATTACGATTATGATTGTTTGAGTCATACCAAATATTTTTATCCAAGAATCCTTAGGTCTAAAGTGAGTTTCATGCCTGCGGTTTTGCAATGTATTTTTTTTTTAAGCTATTGCATAGATTTTATCGCGGGCTTGGCACCTAAATCAAAAAAAAAACGGAACGGATATTCGTCAAAAAAGGTTCGAAAGGTTCGACTTTGACTTCGACTTTGATTCTGACTTCGACATTGACATTGACTTTGATGTTGACTTTGACTTTGACTCGACTTTGACTTGACTTGACTTTGACTCGACTTTGACTTGACTTGACTTTGGCTTGACTTTGACTTGATTTTGACTTGACTTTGACTTGACTTTGGCTTGACTTTGGCTTGCCATTGACATGACTTTGACTTGACTTTGGTTTGACTTTGGCTTGACTTTGACTCGACTTTGACTTGACTTTGGCTTGACTTTGACTTTGGCTTGACTTTGACTTGACTTTGACTTGGCGTTGACTCGACTTTGGCTTGACTCGACTTTGGCTTGACTCGACTTTGGCTTGACTTTGACTTTGCCTTTGCCTTTGACTTTGGGGTTGGCTTTGACTTTGACTCAGACTTTGACTTTGACTTTGGCTTTGACTTTAACTTGGACTTTTGACTTTGACTGGATATGTGCGGGAAGATTTTGATATTCAAAACCCCCACCGCTGCGTACGGGCCTGGCATAAGTTGATAATATGCAATAGCTTTACCGCGGCAGTCCACGAGTGCCACACGTCCTTTTTTTCAAAGTGGCTCACATGTTACAAATGTTGTATTGAAATATATATCTGGGACTTTTTGAATCCAGGAACCCATTTATGGTGCCATTTTTATTTTTTGGGGGCCGTCAGAGGACGTTTCCTTATTTTTTTTTATATTGTAATGCCTTTCTTACGAAAATCCATCAAATTTCGAATTCTTAGACTGGAATTTTTTTTTGAATAGCCTAGAAGGTTGAGCAATGTGAGAAGTAAAATTTTGTGCATATTCGGGACAATTTTCAAGATTTTTTTATTCGTTTCGATCCAAAAAGAAGCACGTTAGCGCCCTCTGACAGTCCTCAAAAGAAAAACTTATAATTTACCAACCACCCTAATGTACATATGCACATAAGTGTTGAATTTCTTTAGATTCGTTTTATGGCTTGATTGGAGAGGGCTTGTTGCAAAAACAATACAATAAATTATGACCTTAATGGTCTTCATGAATATTAATATAGTTTTAAAGCTGAGTGCTGGCAAAACCTCAGCTTACTTCTCAGTGAAGAGGTTAATTATATGCATAGTAGAGATGGGTGAGAGATATTGTTATTGAGATTAGGCGTTATTGGGTTGTAGTTCACATGTTCAGAGAGATTCAGTTTAGCTCACTGCAAGATGAATGACAACCGAGATACATTTAATTTAAAAATTTCGGGACTATAAATGTGTATGTCTGTATTGGAGTCGTGATTAAATATCAAATTGTGCGCTCATCTCTAATATACAATTTTAATATTCCTGACCGAACAAAGGTATCTAACAGTGACACGCGTTCAAAATGAAAGAAATGAGAGACAAATCGACGTCGCCTTTTTTTGTAAAACCATGTTTTAATTTGGTTATAAGCTAGTTTTGAATGTTACTCCAGACCGGTCCATTATCGAGCATTGATAGGTAATTTTATCATTCGCTGAAACAGTGTTACATCATGCTATGACGTAGATAACGTAACCGCTGTGCTTTTTATATATCTACCTAGGTGATGGTAGGAATCGACCACACCTGCACCCCGTTGTGGTTGTTGTTGTTAACAGCAAAAACACTTCCCGAAGATTTTGGGGAGTGATGCCGAAATTGACAGTCCTTGGCCGGATATGAACCCGGTACGCTGCGGTACTCCCTTGCGGTACTGCCCGACTGTTGTGGTAGAGATTTGGTATGACCAGTGGAACCTTCTAGGTCATTACATCCCTCCATCCATCATCAGGAATGAAAAGATGGGTAATAAGAGGTGAGAGACATCATATCCGTAGATCAACCATCGAGTTAGCATGTCATTAATTATTTAAGTTTACAATATTAGTACGGTGAAATTAGCCGAGTAATATTTTTACGCTTTTGAAAAATTTTGAGCTTTCTAATTTCGGAAACATTATTAATTTGTTTTCAATGGCAATACTTTGTTTTCTAACAAAAAAGGAAGCTCGTTAAAATCAAAAAAGATTGATTGGACATGGAATTACCCATATAAGCAACGGATAGTAGACTCCTCTGTCACTAGCTTGCCACTTGATTTTTTTCTTTAAGACGTCCTATATTTAAAAATACGCTATCTAAACAAAAGTACAATACATTTTCAGCTCAAATAAGAACTTTTTGATTCGTATGCTGTGATAGGGCGTAGTTGAAGTAAAATTTGATATGGGGTGAATTTAAAATAGGATGAACTAAGCCGTCGGTATACCGTTTTCAAAACACATTCCAATAACTACATAAATTTTAATTTTTTTTTATCATTTAATTTTTTCTTATTACAATTTCTTAAAATTCGTTTTCATCATACCTTTTTTGTTCACACACACAAAAAAAAAAATATTACAAAAAAAAGTTCTTAACGTTTTAATTTCTTAGATTCGAAGAACAAATAACGACAATGTAGCAAAAAGGTTTTGTGATTTTACGGTAATGAAACTGTTATGGAGTTTTCTACTTCCTATCCCAACCGCCCCAACCTCCACTGCCACCAGAGCTACCACCATAGTTGCCACCATAACTGCCGCCAGAGCTACCGCCCCAACCACCATTACCGCCACTGTAGCCGCCGCCGTAACTACCACCATGACCGCCACCGGATGATATGACCTTGTAAACTTGCACAGTGCTACCGCCACCATGACCGTAGCTACCACCTCCATGTCCATAGCTGCCGCCTCCGTAGTTGCCACCACTGTAGCCACCACCATGACCGCCACTACTATAACCACCACTGTAGCCACCGCCATGACCGCCACTGTAACCGCCTCCGTAGCCACCACTGTGACCGCCATCGACAGTTATGACTTTAATGACTTGAGCACCACCGCCATGGCCATAATCATGACCACCTCCGTAGCTACCACCACCGTAACTACCACCACCGTAATTACCGCCGCCATGACTACCGCCACCGTAGCCGCTATTCCAGCCACCACCACTGTAACCACCTCCACTGTAGCCGCCACCACCGCCGCCACCGCCCAAAAGTTTTAGAAATCCTGCATTGGCTGATGCTGTTAGGGCACAAAGTGCTAGTAAACACACGAACAACTAAAATTATAACAAAAAAATTTATTATTCTTGAGCACTTTTATAAACCTCGGACCGTTCTTCGACTCACTTTCATTGCGTAGATGGACAAAACTCACTGCTAAGAACGAATTTTGCAAACTGACACTGAAGCGTTATGTCACCAGCTATTTTATAAACAACGGAAGATTTGGCGATACCACAACTAGAAAGAAATGAAGAATAAAAGAATTTGAAATTTAAGAGTTCTAGATCGTTACCAAAGTCACTAAAGAGGAAAACTACAAAAGCCGCTTCTGCTGACTTTCAATTTTTTTGTTTATAAATCCAGATTAGTATGTAAAAAAAAACAATAAAATTAAAATAAAATATCAGTTATGAATATAAATTAACAAGAAGATAAACATTAGTAAACTTGTATTTTAGCGATTGCGATTAGTTAAGACAATTGAAAACTTTTTTTGAACCAAAATAAATAATGAATGTCATCAGTGTGACTACGTGTTGATATGACGCTCATTATTTTTAATACATATACATACATATCTAAATTAAGAAGTGTGGTCCGATAGAGATAACGATAAAAATAAAGATAAAGATAAAGATAAAGATAAAGATAAAGATAAAGATAAAGATAAAGATAAAGATAAAGATAAAGATAAAGATAAAGATAAAGATAAAGATAAAGATAAAGATAAAGATAAAGATAAAGATAAAGATAAAGATAAAGATAAAGATAAAGATAAAGATAAAGATAAAGATAAAGATAAAGATAAAGATAAAGATAAAGATAAAGATAAAGATAAAGATAAAGATAAAGATAAAGATAAAGATAAAGATAAAGATAAAGATAAAGATAAAGATAAAGATAAAGATAAAGATAAAGATAAAGATAAAGATAAAGATAAAGATAAAGATAAAGATAAAGATAAAGATAAAGATAAAGATAAAGATAAAGATAAAGATAAAGATAAAGATAAAGATAAAGATAAAGATAAAGATAAAGATAAAGATAAAGATAAAGATAAAGATAAAGATAAAGATAAAGATAAAGATAAAGATAAAGATAAAGATAAAGATAAAGATAAAGATAAAGATAAAGATAAAGATAAAGATAAAGATAAAGATAAAGATAAAGATAAAGATAAAGATAAAGATAAAGATACAGATACAGATACAGATACAGATACAGATACAGATACAGATACAGATACAGATAAAGATAAAGATAAAGATAAAGATAAAGATAAAGATAAAGATAAAGATAAAGATAAAGATAAAGATAAAGATAAAGATAAAGATAAAGATAAAGATAAAGATAAAGATAAAGATAAAGATAAAGATAAAGATAAAGATAAAGATAAAGATAAAGATAAAGATAAAGATAAAGATAAAGATAAAGATAAAGATAAAGATAAAGATAAAGATAAAGATAAAGATAAAGATAAAGATAAAGATAAAGATAAAGATAAAGATAAAGATAAAGATAAAGATAAAGATAAAGATAAAGATAAAGATAAAGATAAAGATAAAGATAAAGATAAAGATAAAGATAAAGATAAAGATAAAGATAAAGATAAAGATAAAGATAAAGATAAAGATAAAGATAAAGATAAAGATAAAGATAAAGATAAAGATAAAGATAAAGATAAAGATAAAGATAAAGATAAAGATAAAGATAAAGATAAAGATAAAGATAAAGATAAAGATAAAGATAAAGATAAAGATAAAGATAAAGATAAAGATAAAGATAAAGATAAAGATAAAGATAAAGATAAAGATAAAGATAAAGATAAAGATAAAGATAAAGATAAAGATAAAGATAAAGATAAAGATAAAGATAAAGATAAAGATAAAGATAAAGATAAAGATAAAGATAAAGATAAAGATAAAGATAAAGATAAAGATAAAGATAAAGATAAAGATAAAGATAAAGATAAAGATAAAGATAAAGATAAAGATAAAGATAAAGATAAAGATAAAGATAAAGATAAAGATAAAGATAAAGATAAAGATAAAGATAAAGATAAAGATAAAGATAAAGATAAAGATAAAGATAAAGATAAAGATAAAGATAAAGATAAAGATAAAGATAAAGATAAAGATAAAGATAAAGATAAAGATAAAGATAAAGATAAAGATAAAGATAAAGATAAAGATAAAGATAAAGATAAAGATAAAGATAAAGATAAAGATAAAGATAAAGATAAAGATAAAGATAAAGATAAAGATAAAGATAAAGATAAAGATAAAGATAAAGATAAAGATAAAGATAAAGATAAAGATAAAGATAAAGATAAAGATAAAGATAAAGATAAAGATAAAGATAAAGATAAAGATAAAGATACAGATACAGATACAGATACAGATACAGATACAGATACAGATACAGATACAGATACAGATAAAGATAAAGATAAAGATAAAGATAAAGATAAAGATAAAGATAAAGATAAAGATAAAGATAAAGATAAAGATAAAGATAAAGATAAAGATAAAGATAAAGATAAAGATAAAGATAAAGATAAAGATAAAGATAAAGATAAAGATAAAGATAAAGATAAAGATAAAGATAAAGATAAAGATAAAGATAAAGATAAAGATAAAGATAAAGATAAAGATAAAGATAAAGATAAAGATAAAGATAAAGATAAAGATAAAGATAAAGATAAAGATAAAGATAAAGATAAAGATAAAGATAAAGATAAAGATAAAGATAAAGATAAAGATAAAGATAAAGATAAAGATAAAGATAAAGATAAAGATAAAGATAAAGATAAAGATAAAGATAAAGATAAAGATAAAGATAAAGATAAAGATAAAGATAAAGATAAAGATAAAGATAAAGATAAAGATAAAGATAAAGATAAAGATAAAGATAAAGATAAAGATAAAGATAAAGATAAAGATAAAGATAAAGATAAAGATAAAGATAAAGATAAAGATAAAGATAAAGATAAAGATAAAGATAAAGATAAAGATAAAGATAAAGATAAAGATAAAGATAAAGATAAAGATAAAGATAAAGATAAAGATAAAGATAAAGATAAAGATAAAGATAAAGATAAAGATAAAGATAAAGATAAAGATAAAGATAAAGATAAAGATAAAGATAAAGATAAAGATAAAGATAAAGATAAAGATAAAGATAAAGATAAAGATAAAGATAAAGATAAAGATAAAGATAAAGATAAAGATAAAGATAAAGATAAAGATAAAGATAAAGATAAAGATAAAGATAAAGATAAAGATAAAGATAAAGATAAAGATAAAGATAAAGATAAAGATAAAGATAAAGATAAAGATAAAGATAAAGATAAAGATAAAGATAAAGATAAAGATAAAGATAAAGATAAAGATAAAGATAAAGATAAAGATAAAGATAAAGATAAAGATAAAGATAAAGATAAAGATAAAGATAAAGATAAAGATAAAGATAAAGATAAAGATAAAGATAAAGATAAAGATAAAGATAAAGATAAAGATAAAGATAAAGATAAAGATAAAGATAAAGATAAAGATAAAGATAAAGATAAAGATAAAGATAAAGATAAAGATAAAGATAAAGATAAAGATAAAGATAAAGATAAAGATAAAGATAAAGATAAAGATAAAGATAAAGATAAAGATAAAGATAAAGATAAAGATAAAGATAAAGATAAAGATAAAGATAAAGATAAAGATAAAGATAAAGATAAAGATAAAGATAAAGATAAAGATAAAGATAAAGATAAAGATAAAGATAAAGATAAAGATAAAGATAAAGATAAAGATAAAGATAAAGATAAAGATAAAGATAAAGATAAAGATAAAGATAAAGATAAAGATAAAGATAAAGATAAAGATAAAGATAAAGATAAAGATAAAGATAAAGATAAAGATAAAGATAAAGATAAAGATAAAGATAAAGATAAAGATAAAGATAAAGATAAAGATAAAGATAAAGATAAAGATAAAGATAAAGATAAAGATAAAGATAAAGATAAAGATAAAGATAAAGATAAAGATAAAGATAAAGATAAAGATAAAGATAAAGATAAAGATAAAGATAAAGATAAAGATAAAGATAAAGATAAAGATAAAGATAAAGATAAAGATAAAGATAAAGATAAAGATTGAATCCGGAAACGGTCAAAATTCTAAAATTAAAATTCTGAAGTCAAAATTCCGGAATCAAAATTCTGGGTCGACAAAATTCTGGAAATCGGAATTCCGCACTTCCTTCGCCTTTTTTGGCTGTATTTCAAAATTCTGGTTTTTCATAATTCCGGAATTTACGTTTTCCAGAATTAATTCTGGAAATTTTTTCCCCAAAATTTGAGCAAAATCGTGTATTTTAATAAATTGTGCTTATATTTAAGAAATATACATTGACTTTGATTTTTTGGTCATAAGACAGAAAACCAGCGGAACAATTTGTATTTCTACTCAGCCGTGTATGGAAAATAGCTGCCTCATCATCGTTGGAACAACGTCAAATTTACCGTCCATAATCCAGCAGTCGCTCTCATTTAACAACTGCAGCGAAGATTTTGTTCCAAAAATAAGAATGCATTCGCCATAACTTTAATAACTTTCTTACTTAAAATAAATAGTTGACCTTCCAAAACATAAAGTGATAATAAAGGAATGTCTATTTTTTCAACACAAGTTGGCTCTTTAAAACATTTTAAACTGTTCCGTTGTCTTCTAATTTTTAACCGGAAACGGTCAAAATTCTAAAATTAAAATTCTGAAGTCAAAATTCCGGAATCAAAATTCTGGGTCGACAAAATTCTGGAAATCGGAATTCCGCACTTCCTTCGCCTTTTTTGGCTGTATTTCAAAATTCCGGTTTTTCATAATTCCGGAATTTACGTTTTCCAGAATTAATTCTGGAAATTTTTTCCCCAAAATTTGAGCAAAATCGTGTATTTTAATAAATTTGCTTATATTTAAGAAATATACATTGACTTTGATTTTTTGGTCATAAGGCAGAAAACCAGCGGAACAATTTGTCTTTCTACTCTTCCGTGTATGGAAAATAGCTGCCTCGTCATCGTTGGGACAATGTCAAATGTACCATCCAAAATCCAGCAGTCGCTCTCAATTAACAACTGCAGCGAAGATTTTGTTCCAAAAACAAGAATGCATTCGCCATAACTTTAATAACTTTCTCACTTAAAATAATTAGTTGACCTTCCAAAACATAAAGTGATAATAAAGGAATGTCTATTTTTTCAATACACTCAAAGAAAAAATCGTTCTAAAACGAACGGAACAAGTCCAAAACTGAGAACATTCGTGAACGAAAGTCTGTCAGTAACGTTTTGACTTAACTCGTGAACGATTGTCTTATTTTGAGAAAGGATTTTTCAAGAACATGTTTTGTGTTCCATGAACAGTTTGGACTTGATTTATGAACATTTGTAACTTATTCTGAGAACGTATTGGGCTTATTTCGGGAACATTTTGGGTCAAAATAACAAAATTAAAAAAAAAAATAATAATTTTTCAGAGTTCTTCGGAATGACAATTATTTCTCACGTTGTTTTGTGGTTTGCCTCGACCGGGACTCGAGCTCACACTGCTTTGACTGCGAAACGCGTACTTATCTTTGGCGGCGTCTAATTGCAACTTTGTTCTATGACAGCATTGACAGTATGTATCTTCCCTGTTGGATTTGTTCTGTTAAAGTTGTTTACAGACTTAATGCCTAGAAGTATGCAGCGATGTTGTAACGTTCTTGTTATGTGTTTTGATGACAACACCCAACGTTCTATTTTTGATAACTTCGTTCGCATTTCATGAACCTAGTTGTTATTTTGGGTGATGCTGCATTTTAGAACGGTGTTTTTCCCTGAGAGTGCAAGTTGGCTCTTTAAAATATTTTAAGCTGTTCCGTTTCCTACTAATTTTTAACTTAAGGACATTTCTTGATGGCAGATAATGTCCAATATATTTTTCTGTCATAGATACCGATCGCTAAATTATTTGGCTAGGCTGCAGAAAACTCGAGTGAACCATATTTTTAACCAGATTATTTGTTTCTGCAACCGATTTCTTATGCGCACATGGATCATGAGAATTTTCATTTTTTTTTTAGTGTAACATTTCACAGCCATGAAGTTGTGTGTCAATACGCACGGTACATTTGTTTCTAATTCCTTCAGAACAAGTCCAGTTATATGTTAAAGGCAAAATTCTGTAATTAATGATTAAAAATGCGTGTTGATAACAAAAAAAGTGCGCACTTTTTTTGTTATCAACACGCATTTTTAATCATTAATTACAGAATTTTGAATTTCAGAATTTTGGTTTCCAGAATTTTGCAATTTAGAATTTCGTTATCCAGAATTTTGTATTCCAGAATTTTGACTTCCATAATTCTGATTTCCGGTGTTTCGACTTCCGGAATTATGAATGCAGAATTTCCAAAAAAGCAGAATTTTGACCCCAACCCATTTTTAACTTAAGGGCACCTCTTGATGGCAGATAATGTCCAATGTGATTTTCTGTCATAGATACCGAACGCTGAATTATTTGGCTAGGCTGCAGAAAACTCAAGCGAAACCATATTTTTAAAATGATTATTTGGATCTGCAACCGATTTTTTATGCGCACATGGAATGTTCATTTTTTTTCGTATAACATTTCACAGCCGTAAAATTTTGTGTCAATACGCACGGTACATTTGTTTTTAATTCCTTCAGAACAAGTCCAGTTAAATGTTAAAGGCAAAATTTTGTAATTAATGATTAAAAATGAGTGTTGATAACAAAAAAAGTGCGCACTTTTTTTGTTATCAACACGCATTTTTAATCATTAATTACAGAATTTTGAATTTCAGAATTTTGGTTTCCAGAATTTTGCAATTTAGAATTTCGTTATCCAGAATTTTGGATTCCAGAATATTGACTTCCATAATTTTGATTTCCGGTGTTTCGACTTCCGGAATTATGAATGCAGAATTTCCAAAAAAGCAGAATTTTGACCCCAACCCGATTGAATCAGATTACTTGATTGAACGCTGGCCTTTATTAGGTAGATGCAGCTTTCTAATAAATATATCACACATATGTAAATGCATACCATACCAAGATTCGTCTACTCCAATGAATTGCATGGCAATATTTTTTTGTTTGTCGGTAATTTTAATTTTTTATGTCACCATCTGGTTATGGTAACATCTGCCAATTGACGCAAAAGTCATTTACATAAATGACATTTAAAGATCTAAACAAGTTTTTTGTTGTTCACTAGGCGTATAATTTTACATACAAGCTCGCATCAATGCTAAGATTATTAAAAAATAGAGACAAAGCATTGCGAAACAAGTTCAGGAGCAGTGTTTGGTAACAGATAACAAGTGAATGGTTGATAAATGACCTGTGCTTTCTACACCTATGTATATGGAATTGAAAGGGTTTCCCCAAAGAAAAACTTGTTAGGACTAATTATAGTATAAGCCAATTAGATCTCGTCTAATGATTTTTAGCACCGCAAGCACTTGGGCGATAACTTTAGCACTTTAGTTATTAGCAAAAAACTGGTGCGATTTTTTTTTTTCGTTTTTCGTTTGCTCCGGGATTTTCCTTTGAAAGTTGAACTCGCTGAAAATATGCCCTTTTTTGTTACAATTTTTCTGTCTTCTAGATCTCTACATATAATAGTAAATTTTTGTCGACTGTCTGTGTGTTTGTGGACTTGCTACTCAAAAACTGCTGAATCGAATTTCCTGAAACTTTTACTAGACGTCTAACTTAAAATGTATGATATTCCTTATTTCGATAACTCGACCGATTCCGAAGTTATCGGCCGATTCCCGAGAAATCGACCAATATTTGGACCAGCTCTAGTCTCTATTAAGATATTCCTTATTTCGTTAATTTCGGCCGGTATCGAAGTTATCGACCGATTTCGGAGTTATCTACCAATATTTGGACCACATCCATAACTTTGGGCGGGTTAACATCTGTCGGGTCTACTAGTATCTACATACAATTCTACTAGACGTCTAACATAAAATTTATGATATTTCTTATTTCTGGTGCCTGGAGAGTGTTTCTGTAAAGTTTTTTTAGGGAAGTGGATCCTGGACCGCCCTATAGTTTCGTTATCGTATAAATGGCTGGATTTACTTGAAATTTGGTATGTATGTAGGTAGCGTTTTGATTAGGTTAAAGTATGGTATGATTTTTCTTCCCGGAAATGGATCAGGGACTGGCCTATTCTAAACAATCGTATTTATGGCTCGATTTGCTTTAAACTTGGTGTGTAGGTAGATATATGCTTAGATTAAAATATAGGATAAATTTTCTCCCGGAAAGTAGACCCAGGACATACTGATGGTTGGATTTACTTGAAATTCGATATGTACATAGGTAGCGTTTAGGTAGGAAGTGGAAAAATTGGTTTATTGTTTTTTGAATCACTCTAATGTACATAGTATCTCAGGCTTGTATGAAACCTTTTTAACTACACATATTAGGAAGAAATGAAAGCTCAACTATTTCTTATAACACCTTTGATTACAATTGTCAAGACTTTATTACAGTCATAAATTTTACACTGTATTTATGAGCTTACCTGGAAAGCTACCAAGGTACTTCCGCAATTATAAACATTTTGATTACAATGGAGAACCGAATGAAAATAAAATGAATTATAATAGTTTTTTAAAAATATTTTTTTTTATTTTTTTCTTGTTATTTTTTGGTAACAATAAAAACAAATATAACAACATTAACAACGTCTACAAACTTACATTGTTGCTGAACAGGTACATTACAACAAAAATTCAAAATTTAACCTTTACACTTAGACGGCTAGGAATGTGTGCGGAGGGAGGGGTGGGGGGGGGGAGGGGAGGTATGTTTGTTGGGATGCCACAATACGATCGATATTTTATGAAAATCGCATGCAGGTGCAGCTGAATAAGCGGAAATTGACACTTCGCATGCTGGGATGGATGTGACAGTTATTATCCATGGCACCTATGTGAGGGGGAAGAGGGAGTGGAGATGTGATGAACACAATTGGCTAATAGTTGTAGTGAAGAGATGGAAAGAGGCGTTGAATGTGTCTACGCAAATTTAGTGATAGGCAGTGGGCAACCAGGGCACACATACCAACATATGTATATGTGGGTGTATTAATCAGTCTCAGTTGATATGCGATTGGTCGGAAGCTGCTCACGAATCTGCGATACAACGCTCACAAATAGTACAATATGTACAAATAGTTTCTATAGCTTGTAGCAATGGACGGGCTTAATCCCAGCCACTGCCGCCACCAGCAGACCAACCGCCTGAAGCCCAACCGCCGCCATGACCGCCTGAACCTCCTTCGCTGACGACTTTGACAATTTTAACTTCAGCGCCTGAATCATGACCATGTCCGCCATGTCCGCCATGTCCACCGTGACCGCCACCGTATCCACCATGACCGCCATCTTCATGTACAACTTTAATGATTTTCACATCACCACCATGACCACCGCCATGTCCACCATGACCGCCTCCATGTCCACCATGACCTCCCTCTTCATGTACAACTTTAATGATTTTCACATCACCGCCATGACCGCCTCCGTGTCCACCATGACCACCGCTGTAACCGCCGTGACCACCATGACCGCCATGACCGCCATCAGAGCTGATAACTTTAATAATTTTCACTTCACCACCAGCGCCATGATCGCCATGACCGCCACCATAGCCGCCGCCATAGCCTCCATGATCTCCGTGACCACCATGACCGCCGTCGCTAATGACTTTGACAATCTTCACTTCGCCTCCATGACCACCACCGTGTCCTCCGTGATCGCCATGACCGCCGCCGCCGCCATATGAATAACCGCCGCCGCCGCCACCACCGCCACCAAGGCCAAGGAAGCCAGCTTGAGCTGTGGCCGCTACTGCTAAAAGGCAAATGAAAATCTGCAAAAAAGATTTGAGAAAACAAAAACAAAGTTTGAGTATGTCGTTATCCTTTCGAGTGTTATATGGCTTGGAAATTTCCAAATATTTTTCAGTGTATCCTTACCTTCATTTTGTTGTAGTTTATGCTTAGTTATGTGGCACAGGTAAGTAAGTAGACGAAGTTAACCAAACACCAGTTGCAAAGGGTACTAAGTTACTGATGACTTTCCAGTGTCATCTACGCACCTTATATACCCAAAAAAATGTGCGACTGCGCTGTAAAATGTTGCGTCGCAATCCAAATGGTCCCAAAAAACAAAAAAAGTGATAAAAAATCGAAAGATAACGAAATTATTTGGATGCATTCATCCCGCGATTTACAACTAATCTGCATTTTTTTAAATATGTAGATGCTGTTTAATAAAAAATGCAAATTCAATTAAAAATTCAAATTCAAAAAAGGTTATGTGTAGCAGTGAAGAAAGAAGAAGAAAGAAAAAAACATCAAAACTATCATCAAGGTCAAGCATAATTTAATCTGAATAATGAAATATATTAACCTACTACTTATCTAAATCAGGCATATTGTGGTGTTACAACCAAATTGCTCCCACTATTTTAAAATACCTACACGGTGAAAAATTTTGGCTTTCTGGACTACATAAATGACCTAACCAAACTATCTGTCCAGGGATGGGCCCAGGCTAAAAAATATTTTGATATACATATATAGGGGGCGTGGCACCTCCCATTCAATTGAAATACTTCATAATCCATATCTCTGGAAGTATTAAGGTTAGACCACGGAAATATGGCGAGGAGTTAAATGAGATTAATCCCTATAACCTCCAAAAAAAAACTGGGCATAAAGAAAAAAGGCGGCCGCCGTGGTGTAGCGGTTAAGTGTTCGGCCTTCTACACCAAGTCGTGGTGGTTCGATGCTCGGCAAAAGTAACATCAAAAATTATTTAGAAAAACGATTTTTCTAAACGGGGTCGCCCCTCGGCAGTAGTTTGGCAAACTCTCCGGATGTATTTCTGCCATGAGAAGCTTCTAAGCAAAAAATTCATTTGCTTTGCAAGTGCCGTTCGGAGTCGGAAAAAAACTGTAGGTCCCGCCAACTTGTAGGAAAACTCAAAAGCAACACACCACAAGTTGGAAAGAGAAGCTCGGCTAAAATCTCGTTAGAGGTTATGATAACCTGTTGGTATATCGCCGCCATTAAAACCGTTTCATTTTTCAAAACCGAAACCGTAACCGTTATTTTGATCTGAAAAAGAACGAAACCGAAACCGCTTCAAAAGCCGGAACCGGTTCCAAACGGTTTTGAATTTTTTTGTGCCTTTTTTCTTTTTATGGGAACATATTTTCTTTTACCAAAGGGTACTCTGGAAAGCTGTCATGGAAGATTGTCGAGCAATTTTACAAAAGACACGTTTTGACCTCAGTATAAAATTCCTAAAGAGGAAATTTTGCTACATATAGCTGAATGATGGCATCGAAAACAATTTACGAGATCCGAGGAAAATATGTTTTGTGGCCCGTATCATATATTTTGACGTTTTATTTCATTTAGTTTCCATACATAGCGTTAATAATATTTATTACAATGCACAGCAGCCGGCTGGGTATTGGACCAAACCAACTTTTTTAAGTTTTTCGAAGTTAGCCCCTAAAACTAAGTTACAGGCTTTCGAAGTTCGAAGTTGACCCTTCAAAAATTTGGTTTTCTAATTGTTTTGTTTAAGAAATTAAAAAAATACACTTTCAAATAAAAAGAAATTGCACCAATCAAGTAAGAGAAGCAAGAAGGCCACGCCCACATTTAACCTTTTTCAATTTTTTTCACAAAACAATTAGAAAAACAAAACTTGGAAGGGTCTAACTTCGAAAGCCCGTAACTAATTTTTCGAAATTCAGGGAACGCCATTAAGTAAAAATACTTATCTCTTAATCTCTTAAAAAAATTTGATTTAGTCCAATATCCAGAAAAAAGTGGATTTTGTCGTACAGTGGTATTATATTGAAAAATATGTTATAAAAATTCAGACCTATTTTGCAGCTACATACTTAAGTTTTATAAAATTTTTTGGCGTTCGTGTTTTTATTTGGAAACCGAAAACGGAACCAAACCGTAACCGAAACCAAAATAAATGTTGAAGAACAAAACCGGAACCGAAACCGAATCGTGTTACAAAACCGAAACCGAAACCGAAACGTTATTTTAATCCTTGATTACAAATGCGGAGGATGTTTTATACAAAGGGTTTAGGGAAAGGAAATGGTTTTTGAGATATCGACCAAAGTCCTAATGAAATAAGAGAAGTGCAAATAAGAGAAGAGATACAATGGACAATTGACCTTCGTTCGTGTTCTCACATACGTCTGTTAACACTTTAATAACATAAACATTCAAAAGATAAGAGCGTTCTGTATTGCCTCTCATCATCAATGCAAGTGTTCTTTTTATTATTATTATTATTTTTTTTTTTTCTGCATCTGCAGAACATCTCGTTTTCTATTGTTCATTTGCTCCAAATTTCTCCCTAATACAGCCGAAAGCGCAAGAGATTGGAGGAGAAAAACAATTCAATCATAACTGTCGTTCATTTGCGTCTGCGTTCGGAGCAACTATGCTCTTGCACTATGTTTCATAGCCGCCAAATATAAAAGGCAAAACTAAGTTATGGTTCTTGAGCCCAGAAAAATTGTTATGAAGTTTTTTACTTACAAATACTCATCTCTTTACAAACCACCCTCAGCAGAAAAAATCTAGGATGACTCGAAAATTCTGACTTCAGATTCGGATTCAGCACACACAGAAGCTTTAGAAACCGTTGAGAAACCCGGTAGGATTTTCAAAAACTTCAATTTTGTTGTACATTGTAATTTCTTCACTGTGGGAAGGTGCTCTGGCCATAGCTGTACCTATTAATTTTAGCAAGCATACGGTCTAATGGTCAAATAGTGCAAACTACGCCCACTTTTAGGGCCACTTGCATAAAAGCAGATAATGACTAATCGGTGATAAACTTGACAGCTAACCATTACGTCAATTAAACTCCGATTAGTCGTTATTGGCTTTTATGCAAGCGGCCCTTAATAGAAAAATCGCAATAGAATGACAAGGAGGAATTACCTACCCAATTATACTATTTTAGCTATTTACCTTACCAAAATATGTCAATGTATGGGGTTTTCGAAATTTTCCATATCGAAATTGGGCGTGGTCGGGAAGGGATTTTGTCCAATTTCATCAGGTATAAGGAGTTTAAAAGTTATGACCAGTCTAATTTTCAAAAATGCCTCCCATAGAAGTGGGTGGTGCCAGGCCCACTTAACAAACTTGATCAAATAATCATAATAGAATGCCTAGGTATGTAGGTCATCCTACCAAATTATATCATTTTAGCCATTTCCGTTACCGAATTATGTCAATTTAGATGATTTTCGAAATTTTAGATATCGGAAGTAGGTGTGGTTGGAGAGCGATTTTATCCAACTTAATTAGGTATACTCTCAAAAATTTTTTTTTTTTCATTTTTCGATTTTGAGTTATAGTTTACTATTGTGATTAGGGGATACACAAAAAAAGCGCTGGATAAAGCAACCAAACAGGGGTCTTATCATGTCGTCCGATTCGAAAGGAAATGCGATTCGAGTAGAAAAGTTGCAGCTTATCGAGGTCATTCCCATTCCCACGTCATTCCAAAATTACCCAATTTTTCTAACCTCAAAATGTTAAAACACTTAAGTTTTTTTTATATATATTTTTTTTTATTTTCTTCTTGTTATTTTTTTGGTAACAATAAAAACAAATATAACAACATTAACAACGTCTACAAACTTACGTTGTTGCTGAACAGGTACATTACAACAAAATTTCAAATTTAACATTTACACTTAGACGGCTAGTAATGTGTGAGTTTTTTATGTACACAGGAATGTTTGCTGGGATATCACAATACGACTAATAGCTATAGCAGCTAAAAAGGCGGATATTGGCAATTCGCACGATGTGACGGATGGGAAAATTAATATCCTTGACACCTCGTCTATTGAGGAAGAGTAGTTGTGATGAACACATTAGCTATTATGTATGTAGGTAGTTGTAGTGGTGAGATAGAAATGAGCGTTGTATGCGGTTATGCAAATTCAGTGATGGGTGGTGGACAACCAGGACACACATAGCAACATATATGTGTGGGTGTATTAATCAGTCTCAGTTGATGTGTAACTGGTCGAGTGCTGCTCACGAATCTGCCATGCAACGCTCGCGAATAGTACAATATGTACAAATAGTTTCTAAGGCTTATTGCAGTTGACGAGCTTAATCCCAGCCACCGCCGCCACCAGCAGACCAACCGCCGCTGCTGCCGCCCGAAGACCAGCCACCACCGCTACCACCTGAAGACCAGCCACCACCGCCGCCGCCTGAGGCCCAACCGCCACCATGACCGCCTGAACCGCCTTCACTGATGACTTTCACAATTTTAACTTCAGCGCCTGAATCATGACCACCACCGTGACCACCACCATAACCGCCATCAAAGCCACCGCCGCCGCCGCCATGTCCACCGTGACCGCCATCTTCATGCACAACTTTGATGATCTTCACCTCACCACCATGACCGCCGCCATGACCGCCACCGCCGCTGTAACCACCGTGACCACCGCCATGACCGCCACCGCCGCCAGAGCTGATAACTTTAATGATTTTCACTTCACCGCCTGAGCCATGATCATCATGGCCGCCGCCATAGCCGCCGTCGAAACCGCCTCCATGACCGCCGCTGAAACCAGCATCAAAGCCACCGCCGCCATAACCGCCATGATCGCCACCACCACCACCACCACCATGACCACCGTCACTTATGACTTTGATAATCTTTACTTCACCGCCGTGTCCGCCGCCGCCGCCATGGCCACCACCACCGCTGTAACCGCCGTGATCGCTATGACCGCCGCCGCCATATGAATAACCGCCGCCGCCTCCACCGCCACCGCCAAGACTCAGGAAGCCTGCTTGCGCTGTGGCCGCTACTGCTAAAAGGCAAATGAAAATCTGCAAGAAAAAATTTGAGGAAAAAAAATTGTGAAAATTTCGTGATCCTCTCTCATTTTTATCAGTGTAGCCTTACCTTCATTTTGTTGTAGTTTATGCTTAGTTATGTGGCACAGGTAAGTAAGTAGACGAAGTTAACCAAACACCAGTTGCAAAGGGTACTAAGTTACTGATGACTTTCCAGTGTCATCTACGAACTTTATATACACCAAAAAGTATGCGAGTACGCTGTAAAATGTTGCGACGCTCTCCAAAACGCCCCAAAAACAAAATTTGTGAAGAAAAAAAATTGAAGTTAACGAAAACGAAAGTGTTTTGCCTGCATTCATGCCGCAAATTACAACAAATTTGCCAAATAGATAGTGTTCGATTTAAACGCGAAGATACGAAAGGCGTGCACGAAGCAAAAATAGTTAATGTATTGCAGTGAAGAAAAGAAAAAACGAAGAAACAAAAACTCATCAACCAGCAGCAGTGGTCAAATATAATCTCCCGGTCAAGCAGCAATTTTTCTATTTTTTTTTTTCAATCTTCAGCATCTTTTGCATAATTTCGGTTGAACTCTCTGTGTTACTAACTCCATTTATTATTATTTTTTTTTTTCTATTTTGACCAAAAACAAGTTCAAAGCGTATCATTGGCGTTATGTCAATGGCGTTGGTGCTGCAGGCAGGCGGTCAGCGTACATATTGCAACAGCTTCATAAAAGTGATTAACGGAAATACACGCATTTTGTAATGAAATTGATGATGCGCACGCCTGACGTGTTGTTGAAATTTTCATATAACCTCAATACAAACAACCAATTTGCACTCGGTTAGGGCTTTAACCTATTAATCTTGTTGTAGCTGCGTGCTTGATTGTTTAAAGCATATTAGAAAATTATTATTTACTTAAATTTCTTAAGCAAACCATGCAACAATAAAATCATTAGCCTAACAGCAGCTGGCTTCTGCTTTTATGACGTTTATTTTTTTCATTTTTGTCTTTCACGTGTTTATTGGTTTTCGTTTTATTTTCACAACTGTTTTGTAATTAATTATTTTTATGCGACAATTAATTTTTAATAAATGAAACTAGGTCTCTACTTTGGTTCGAACTGATGATTGATGGTCAAGGTCTGTAAGGTTTGTAATGCTTTTTTAGTACCTATCAATTTAGCGCTAACTTTACTTACACAAAATGATCCGAAAATAATCCTAAAATGATTCCAAAAAGGCCCCTAATAATTCCAAAATGTTCCCAAACACACCCTTAAATGTACTCAAAATGATACAAAAATTACCCCAAAATTATCCAAAAATGATCCCAAAACGACACCGAAACGACCCAAAAATTATACCAAAACAATCCCAATATGACCCTAAAATGATCCCCAAATGATCCAAAAATGACCCCAAAAATGCCCTTAAATGTACTCAAAATGATCCAAAAATGACCAAAAAATTATCCCAAAATGACCCTAAAATAATCCCAAAATAATGCCAAAATGACCCCAAAAAGACCTTCAAATGTTCCCAAAATGATTCAAAATTGAGCCCAGAATGACCAAAAAATTTTCCCAAAATTATCCCAAAGTGACCCCTAAATGATCCTAAAATGATTCTAAAATAATCCAAATATGATCCCAAAAAATGGTAACCCTGGGCGGCAACCCTACTTGAAAATATTTTAGTTGGTATGTCGCCGAAAATACCTTTCATTTCATATCCATATTGGCATATCTCGCTGCATAATTTCAAAAATTGAATCAATCATACTATCTATATGCCAAATATTATCCAAATCGGTCATACTGTTCCCGAGATAGTACCGGATATACATATATACCTAAAAATATTAGAGCGTCTCGGGCTTACAGACAAAAAAAGCCGTACCTCCCCTCATACGAAGTGTTTTTGAAAAACATTTAAAAAAAATTTTTTTTTGTGGCAACCCTAGATGTCGCCCAATTACATTTTTTTCAAATCTTTGGCATTTCTTGTCGGATTTTAAAGTTTTACACATCAATTTTATCGTCTCAAATAGGAGGTTTTTTCTCAAGAAAGTTCATTGAACTCATGCGTTTCGTTGTGGTACCACACTTTAAAATACGACAAAAAATGCCGAAGATATGAAGAAAAATGCAATTGGGCGACATCTAGGGTTGGCAAAAAAAAAATACAATTTTTTTTTTAATGGTTTTCAAAAACACTTCTTATGAGGGGAGGTACGGGCGACTTTTTTTGGTGATACGCTCTAATAAATATACTTCGGTAAGGTGGCAACCCTAATTGAAAATATTTTAGTTGGTATGTCGCCGAGAAAACCTTACATTTGATACCCATATTGGCATATCTGTAAACCGCCCCGGGTGGCAGCCCCCAAGTGGATAGTTTTATAATCAAGCTTGCCATCTATTTTTATGCCAAATTTCATCCAAATCGGCGATCGGCAATACTTTTTCTCTTTTTTTACAACTAGTGATATTTTGGTGAAACCAGTGACTTTTTTAGTTTTTTTTAGTATCAGTGATTTTTTTCGAGCTGTGAATTTTTTTCAGTATGATTTTTGGAACTATCATTTTCTGCAGCCAGTAATTTTTAGAAGCAGTGAATTTTTTTGAAGCAGTGACTTTTTGGAATCAGCGACTAGTTTGAATAAGTGACTTTTTTCACGCAATTATTATTTTTTTTCTTTAAACAACTATGAATTTTTTGGGACCGGTGATTTTTGAGAAGCAATCAATCTTTTTTATGGAATCAGTGATTTCTTGTAGCTGTGATTTTTTCCGATCAGTGCTTTTTTGGAGGCACTGACTATTTTCTCAGTGACTTTTCTACAACCATCTCTTGAAATTTTATTTTTCAATCAGTGGCTTAGTTGCAATTATCGTTTTTTTCCTGGAACCAGTAATTTTTTTAGTAGGAGTGACTTTTTTTGAACCAGTCACTTTTTTAAATCAATGACTTTTAATCTATACATTTATATCGTGTTTCTTTTTGTTTTTTTTGGAACCGGTGATTTTTTTGGTAAACAATTAGTAATTTTTCAAGGAGTCAGTGACTTTTGGTAGTCCTGAATTTTGTTCGGAGAAGTATACTTTTTGAAACCAGTGAACTGCTTGGGACCAGGGAGTTTCTCGAGAAATCAGTCACTTTTTGGAACTAATCAATTTTTCACAACCAGCAACTTGAAACCAATAAGCTTTGTTTGAAATAAATAATTTTTCCTAGCAGTCACTTACAGCAACTTGAAACCAATAAGCTTTGTTTGAAATAAATAATTTTTCCTAGCAGTCACTTACAGCAACTTGAAACCAATAAGCTTTGTTTGAAATAAATAATTTTTCCTAGCAGTCACTTACAGCAACTTGAAACCAATAAGCTTTGTTTGAAATAAATAATTTTTCCTAGCAGTCACTTACAGCAACTTGAAACCAATAAGCTTTGTTTGAAATAAATAATTTTTCCTAGCAGTCACTTACATGGAACTAGTGACTTTTTGTCTCCCAAACAATCACCTGCTTGGAACCAGTGACTTTCTTACAACCATTCACAGGCATGTAACCAGTGACTTTCTCGTCTTTTTTGGACGAGTGAATTTTGCACAACTGCTGACTTTTTAATGTTAGTGATCCTCTCTTTATTTTTCCACTGCTACATGTTACTTTTTCGACTACAAAATTTTTCAAAATTGTGCCGATATGATCCAAAAGTGGTTGTTAATTCTTGGCGCTACTTTTAAATAGAAAAATGGTCATACTTGGTACCAGAATGTGCCCTTTCTTAAAGATCTACTCCAAAACTGCTCCTCTAACATTCTTTTAAAAATCTTAGAAGGGAGATCACGGTGAAATATGTGTATGGCAAAACTGGCTTGAGATCTAATCAAAAAGTAGATAATACAAATTTTCGCAATTTGTGAAGGTTTTTGAACATTTCTGTATTCGCTCGGCCGACTTAGAAAACGCCCAGAAAAAACTCTTGTTAATTAGCCGAAAAAATGTAGTCATGTACCAAAAGGAAACCTAAATATAGCTTTTTATAGAGTGGAATTTGTTTCTATCCAGACTCGCATGCCAGAAAGTCGAGATCACAAACCAGTTTATCATACATATGTACAGTTGTCTCCACAGAAATTCCTTCTTATGGTTTTGATGTGTAAACATCTTTGCGCTGGGGGTCTATCCAGAAAAAGTTATATTGTTGTTATTGTAGCGAGGCGTAGCCCTGCCCAAATGTCAGACAGGGTCACCCCGAGTGTATTGCTCTTGGGCGGGTCGATATAAGAAAACGGCCCGGGTCGTTTCGGCACGATGGGTACAGCACAAGTACTGGTAGCGTTACCCAGGGTGCACCAACGGGAGGCGACCTACTCTTACACCCTGATATTCTATGTATTTTGTTCTTGTAACGTGCCGGTCACGCGCGCTCTATGCACGCGGTCCCATCACGGTATTAACCGTAAATCAAGAATAGTCCCAAAAGTTTTGTGTACGTGTGTTCCATTGTCACTTTTTCGCCTTTCCATCACCCTTCCCTTTTCACTAAAATGAAAGTGTGTTCGTCACAGCGCAAAAAGTGTAAATGTATTGAAGTTTCGGTCACGGTGGTTTCACTGGGAAGCAAACATGATTTAAGTTATCCCTGCCAACCAGCGTTAGCCAGGGTGAAAACAAAATCACAAATTAGTGCTGTGCAATACCAAAAATTACTGTTGGGGAAAAGTAGATTTCCGACCCTAACTAGCAGCTTCAACATGGATAGAAAAGGCTGAACAAAATTATCCACCTTGGTCAAATTATCTTGTTGGAAATTAAGGAAATTAAGGAAGGGAATTAAAGGAAAGGGAAGGAAAGGAAAGGAAAGAAAAGGAAAGGAAAGGAAAGGAAAGGAAAGGAAAGCAAAGGAAAGGAAAGGAAAGGAAAGGAAAGGAAAGGAAAGGAAAGGAAAGGAAAATAAACGTAAGGAAAGGAAAGGAAAGGAAAGGAAAGGAAAGGAAAGGAAAGGAAAGGAAAGGAAAGGAAAGGAAAGGAAAGGAAAGGAAAGGAAAGGAAAGGAAAGGAAAGGAAAGGAAAGGAAAGGAAAGGAAAGGAAAGGAAAGGAAAGGAAAGGAAAGGAAAGGAAAGGAAACGAAATCAAAGGAAAGGAAGGGAAAGGAAAATAAAGGTAAGGAAAGAAAGGGAAAGGAAAGGAAAGAAAAGAAAAGAAAAGAAAAGAAAAGAAAAGAAAAGAAAAGAAAAGAAAAGAAAAGAAAAGAAAAGAAAAGAAAAGAAAAGAAAAGAAAAGAAAAGAAAAGAAAAGAAAAGAAAAGAAAAGAAAAGAAAAGAAAAGAAAAGAAAAGAAAAGAAAAGAAAAGAAAAGAAAAGAAAAGTAAAGAAAGGAAAGGAAGTAAAATCAAAGGAAAGGAGGGAAAAAAATGGAAAGAAAAGATAATGAAAGAAAAGTAAAGGGATGGCAAAGAAGAAGACGGAAAGGAAGTTAAAGGAAAGGAAAGAAAAAAGACAGGAAAGGAAAAGTAAGGAAAGGAATAACAACTAAAGGAAAGGAAAGCGATAGAAACGTTACGAGTACTTGGTACTCACGTCTTTTTTTTCTCATTAAGGAATAAATTATAGAAATTAGCATAAGAAATATCTATGCTGATTTTTAATATGTTTATACTAATAAGAATAGATTTTGTTTCATTCTTAAATTCCTGTTTTGCATAATTTTACTATTTTTCTGTCCAATACCTAGCGCATGCCTCAATTGGTGGACCATAACATATCGTCCCCTTTTTGCGTTTTTATCGTAACCACCATTTTTTCGAAATTTACTTTTTGATGCAAATTTGTTCATCATCCCTTAGCGCATCATCTGGAAAAAAATTATAGCTGAAATCCTTACAGTTATGTCAAAAAATGGCTATCTTTTTTATCGTATCCACCAATTCATAAATGATAAAAAATAAAAAAAAAATTTTAAAAATGCTCTCCTGTAAAATTTGGGTTTTGGCGTTTACGATAAAAACGCAAAAAGGGGACGATATTGAATTGTATCGCAGCATATCGAAAAAAACGTGTCAACGCCCTTCTATGTTTTTTTTTTAATTTTTGAATATTTAATTATGTAAGTTTGCATAATTTCTTAACATAAAATCATAATGGTAACACCGGTTTATTCTTCGCAGCGATCATCGTTCGTATTTATAACTAAAGATGTAAGCCAAGCAACCAATATTATTTTTTATTTTTTTGAAGGCTATACTTTCATGTGTCTACTAAATTGAAAATAATTATAATTAATCAATCTAACCGTTATTATAATACGTAAATTAATAACAATAAATGCCAGTAAACAAGCTTGCAAATCGAAAATCCTATGCAGCTGCTGAAATATTTGTTACAATCAAGCCACTTTGGCAATGCCATTAACCCGTTAACGCACACTTAAAACTAAAGCTGTGAAAGTAAACAAATAAATATGCATAGAGATTAATTTTTTCATAAAATAAACTTTAGCCAAAGAAAAAAAAAATTTTTTTAATTTTGCAAATTTTGCAAATTTTAATAAGTATTTCAAACAAACTTTGCCACTTTCAAAAGAAATTGAAAGTCATTACCAATATCACACACATTCACTAACGTGTTAAATTACATAATAGATAACTTATGCACGGATTGCATCCCAATTGTCGTTACCAAAATAAGATTAAAACTGTTGATGGGCAATAAGTGAAATGTGTGATTACACATGAAATGAGAAGATGCAATAACAATTACAGATTAAATAGTAGACTGAACCAAAAAAAAACTTTTTTTTTCAATTATTAACAATATCAGAATGGCGAAAAAAATTATTTATCTTACATATTTAATTTTATTTTATTTAATT
>CAXKVI010000005.1:87570785-87575785 GCA_964058755.1 Campiglossa producta | reverse complement strand
AAAAAATACTTAGTTGAGCGAAAAATATTTAAAACTAGTATACATTTTTTTAAAATATATATCAAAATATCTTTTATGAAATTTCTATGTCACTTAGTGTTTTTTTTTTGTTGTTGTTTAACCCCCACACGCCACTTCAAAACAACTTTCAACTACATGATTATTGTGCAATAAATAATACAATCAAACATTTTTTTTATTTTTTTTACTGTTTTAATTATTAAAATTCAAGTTTTTATTTATGGCTTAGTTGTTAGCATTTGTTGTACATAAAGCAAAAAATACTTAAAAAGCACAATCGCATCGATTTATTGTTCAGTCGGTTATGCGGTTAATCGCTCGATACACTGACTTTTCACTTTTGGACTACTGACCACAATTTATGCCAATCATAAGCAGTCATGCTCAATAGGCAACATACTATAGATTGAAGATTATCTACCCGTTTTGTGTGCTTACACTGCAATTATTTTGTCAGTTTTTTATGCCTGTCTAAATATTTATACCTATCATAAATATTATGTAATGAAAGTTAATGAGTTTTTGTTGTAGGGTCTTTTCATGTCAAATCGTCATCTGAATGAATATAGATGAAGGTTTTGTTTTATCTCAAAACAAACTTTTGCAAAATAAAGCATTAAATGTTTTTATCGGGCAGATAAATTTTAAATTGTGAAAATTTTGAATTGAGAAAAAAAGCCTTAAGATATATTAAAAGTAAAAAAGGATGGAATTTCTAATTTGAAAAAATTTTGAATTTTAATTTTTTTTTTATTCTTTGAAAGTTTTTGTCGAAGGTTCGACCAGTCCAATATTTTTTATCAAATTATTCTTTTGACCAACTACGGTGATTGCATTTTCACCCTTGTTGAAGGGTCTTGTTTTTTTACACGTAAAATTAAAGTTATCCTTTCATTGGTCCGTAGTCATAGTCGAAAGAAAATATGATTTTAAGTTAGTTGAAGCTTTTTGACACAACTTTACAAGTGCTATCTATCAAAAATGCTGTAACTAACTTAAAATCATTGACCAGTCGAATAATTTTGATCAAATTCTTCTTTTTGAGTTTTGGCGAAAACAAGTTGAAAAATGCTACATACAATACAAACTACGATGATTGAAATTTCGATCTTGTTGAAGGATCCTTCAACGATCTTGATTAGGTAAGAATAACTTTGTTAAATAAAAATAACAACAAAAATAGGCGAAAATATAGCCGCAATTTGCCTGCAGGCCCACTAAGCAGTGTTTGGTGTAATGGTTACACACTTCGGTTTAGAAATTCCTAATCTCCTCACACCAAAATCGACGCGGAAGTTTTTCAAATTTGTGTGAACTTCGTTCCATAGAAATTTTGACAGTTCATTTACACACTTGATAAATTTATACGTTTACGCTTTATAAGGTGTTTCTAAGGATTGATGAATCCCCCTAATATGTATAAAAATACATCTAAGCAGGTATACTTTTTGAAAGTGGCAAGCAAACATTTTTTTTAAGTACAGTAGGATCCGAAATTTCCTAGCTTTACAAAACACGAAAAAACTGTAAACTTGATCGTAACACCGCACTGTGGGTATCTTACGAAAGTTGTTTCAAAATCAAATACTTGGCAATGTTAACAGGTAAGTAATAAAAACACTTTCTATGTTCAAATATTTGTCAATATGTGACAGCTGAGTAGCAGATAATTTTCAACATTCAAATTTTCATGCTGGGATAGGTCGTTTTCAATTGTTGCCCTTAAATCTGCGTATTTCAAAATATTTTTTCAAAAATGCCTTACCGCAGCTGAAAGTATTTTTCAAGAATTATGAGAAAGGGGGTTTTTGAATGATATTTTAAAAACTAAGAAACTAAACATTTAAACGTGGTTTTGAAAAACTTTTTCACTCCCATTTTTAATTTAAAAAAAAAAAAACAGCAAACGCTAGAATTTTTTTCCCATTTTTTTAGATTTTAAGCTGCTGAACTGGAAATGGTAAAAAAATTCCAAAATTGGTGTGAAAATTGCAAACATTTAAAATCCAATGAATTAAAAAAATATTTTTTTTTTTAATTTTTAATTTTTTTGGAAACTTTTTCACAAAGCTTAAAAATTCTTCACAACTTCCAATTCAGCATCTCAAAGTCTGAAATAAATGGCAATAATGTTTGGTTTAATTTTAATCGATTTGGATTTTGATGCAATTTTGTTGAAAATGTCCCATAGTGCGTCTCTCTTAAATTACTAGATTTATCATTTTAAATAGTTTTCATGTCTACATCTTTAAAGTATGTATGTAACAAGGCATTTTGCTATTTTCTTTTAAAAGCTTTTACTTAACGAAACTTAAGAGGGCAATTGTCGATCTCATTCATTCACTTTGTCCCTCTTTAGTGTTAAGCTTCAAGGAAATCATTTTGTTTAATCTGATGAACGACTTCCCGTTCATCTTGTGATCAATGAAATCAAAAGTGAAAATTAACAACAAACGTTTTTTTTGCAATTCGTTTTTTTCGATTATAACGATGTATTGTTTTGTTTTATTTTTTTATCTGACAATTAGTGAAATGAGCTAGTTTTAATTGGAAAAACAGCAGCGTGAAAGTGTGCGAAAAGGAGACTCATCCATGCTTCAACAAAAACGTTTTGGTTAAAAATACAACAACATAGTTTATAAAATAAAATGGAATGTGTTTAATTAAATTTTATTATATTCTGTTAAGTTAAATTTGATTTTGTCAATTTTTTTCATTCAATTTCCCTTCACTTCATTTTCATTTTATTTTACTTTGTTTTATTTAATTTAATTTTATTTTTTATTTTTTTTTTTTTTTTACGAACTTTGAAAATTTTGTAGACTTTTGACCGGTCGAATAATTTTTATCAAATTATTCTTTCGAGTTTTGGCGCAAACAAGTTGAAAAATGCTACAAACAATACCAACTACGATGATTGCAATTTCGATCTTGTTGAAGGATCTTGTCAAAACGCTTTGTATTGTTGCTTAGCAATATTTCATCACCTTTACTGGTAATCGAACCAAGGAGAGGTGATTAGGAATTTCTAGAAATTTCTAAGCAACAATACAAAGACAAGATCCTTCAACAAGATCGAAATTGCAATCATCGTAGTTGGTATTGTTTGTAGCATTTTTCAACTTGTTTTCGCCCAAAATGAATTGATAAATATTATTCGACCGGTCAAAAGTCCACAAAATTTTCAAAGATCGTAAATATAATGACCAATAATAACAATAACTAAATTATTATTTTTTATTATTTTTATTTTACTTTATTTTATTTTATTATTACCTGGGTGACCGAGCTTGCTCGGTGCTATCAATTTAGCGCTAACTTTACTTACCCAAAATGATTCCAAAATGACCTAAATATAATCCCAAAATAATCCTAAAATGATGCCAAAAATACCCTTAAATGTTCCCAAAATGATACGAAATTGAACCCAAAAACGACACAAAAATTATCCGAAAATGATCCTAATATGACCTCAAAATTACCCTTAAATGATCCCAAAATGATCCAGAAATGATTCCCAAATGACCCCAAGAACACGCTTAAATGTGTCCTAAAATGATCCCAAACTTATCCAAAAATATTCCCAAAGTAATCCTGAAATAATTCCAAAACGACCCCAAAAAGACACTCAAATGTTTTCAAAATGACCCACACGTTATCCCAAAATGATTGGCAACCCTCAAGTTGAAAGTGTTAGAATCAATCATGCTATCTATATGTCAAATTTCATCCAAATCGGTCAAGCGGTTGCCGAAATAGTCCGGATATAGAAATATACTGCGGTAAGATGACACCCTAGGAGGCAACCCTACTTGAAAATATTTCAGTTGGCATGTCGCTGAAAATACCTTTCATTACCTATATTGGCATATTTTGCTACAAAATTTAAAAAAAAAATGAGATAGGTGGCAACCCCCAAGTGGATAGTCTTAGAATCAATCAATATATTCATAATTTCATCCAAGTCGGTCAGGCAGTTCCCGAGATAGTCTGGATATACAAATATACATAAGGTAAAATAAATAAAACGCGGTCAGGTGGCAACTCTAGGGGTTACCCTGCTTGAAATTGTCATATTTGGAATACGCTTAAAAATACCTTTCATTTGATACCCATATTTTTTCTAAATTATTAGTTTTTTATTAGTGTTTTTATGTTATTTATTTATTTTTTTTGTTAGATTTTTTTTATTTTTTTTATTTTATTTTTTTTTGTTTTATATGTATTATTTATTTATTTTTTTTCATTTTTTCCCTTTCTGTTTAATTTTTTTTTTTCAATTACTTACTTTTTTATTTTACTTTTTGTGTTTTATTTCAATTTTGTGAAAGTGAATATTTTATTTAATTAAGCTCTTTATAGTTCAATATTATTTTTTATGTAAATCGTTTGTGACATATTTGCAAAAAAAAAAAATTATTTAAAAAAACTTTTTTTGCACACTTTTGGCAAATTATTTGAAAGAAACTGAATTTGTAATTAACTTAGTTAAACGCACAGCAAACAATTCAAAATCACCTAACGAAAAAGCAATAACGTTAAACAAAACTTTGAGATTTATCGTTTTTTTTTGCAAACCGAGGCCAAATCTCGTTTTCTTGCAGTCATTGTATATATGTACGTGCGCATGCGTGGATATGTGAAGATGAATCTCTCTATAATTTACGAGAAAAGAAAGAGGCGTTTACTGGCTAATCGAAGCAAACTTAACGGAAATGAAAACAGATTAGCTTTTAATTTGAAACGCCTTTGTTGTAAGGCATAATTTCCTTTTATTTCGAATGACCGTTTTTTTGTAACCGTGATTTTTCGAAAATTGAATCAACCGTTTTTTTACATCCAAATAATCGGGGGTTTATTTCAAAATGTTTTCAATAACAACCTCTTTTAAAATTTGGCTCCAGAGAATTTGGCATCTAAGAAAGAAGATTCAATTAATTTTTTAGTTTTGAAACTTTAAAATATCGCGCTATTGAACA
>CAXKVI010000005.1:87460785-87565785 GCA_964058755.1 Campiglossa producta | reverse complement strand
TATGCCTGTCGTAAGAGGCGACTAAACTCCACTTCGACCCCGGCTACGAGGTTATCGAAATCGCCCCCAAGACAGGCAGGCTAGTACCCCAAGGTGCTATTCACCGGAACGCACCGAATTCATATCCGGCAAAGGACCGTCAACATCAGTGATCAGTACAAATCCGTCAGGTGCGTCATGTAACTTTTTACAAGTGGATCTTCCGGCTAGGCAGGGCGAAGTACTGATACAACAACAACAAAATCTGTCGCCCCATCCTCAAGACATATATATATATATATAACCTACTCTAGATAAGTAATCGAGATATTAGTCCTATTACGACAGGTATGATACAGGCAAATTCCAACTCGTACAGCACAGGGCCAAATTGACTTTGCCAGAAAATAAAATTGTGCAGCTTGGTATACCTTAATACAAGATGAGGGTGTTTGAGCAAGCTTTCTTCAAACCCTGAGGCAATAAAAGGGATATAGCAAAGAAAAACTAGAATTAATTCCATAAGAAAAAAACCAATTATGGTATTCAAGTATTGGCTATGGTAACCCTGCTACCATTGGCGGCATCTAGAGAATTTAGCTGTCATGAAATTTTCGTGAGTGGCAAGCAGGGCGAATTGACTACAGGTGGCATCTTTTCGCCAGATGGTTTCTTCTTCTTCCTTGCCTATCGCGTCGAAGTTGTCAAATTGCTCATGTTGTTGCTTTGTCTGACATTTACGAGGGAAGAAAACAAGAAAAAAAATACAAGGACTGTGTGCGTGCGTGTATAACTGAATTCGCTTGCCACCACCTTCTATGAATTCGCCTTGGGGCAACTATGTCATCTTTGGCAACTATGTGCCGTCAGTGCTGTCGTTACAAACTCACACACAAACGTGCTAACTCGATGATTGATCTACGGATATGATGCTTCCCACCTCTCATTACCCATCTTCTCCTTCCTCAAGCGGGCTACCCACCTGCCAAGAAATACTCGAAAAAATCGAGCATATATTTCTTGTTCCTGGTCAAGAAATTTTGACGTTTATCAAATTTTCCATTTTTTTTGCAAATTACTCTTATAAAAATGTATAAAACATGTTTAGTGAAATATTTACTCACCTTTGCCGTGAATCTGCACGTTTACCTCAAGAAATATATACGAGCATATTTATTTCTTGAGGTAAAGCGGCATTGCCAACCATAGAAAATTGTAGTATTTTTTTTTTATGAGCTGAGTATTGGCTCAAGAAATCTGACGAGTTCTTGGCCATTTCTTGAGCGTTTTTTTATATGGAGTTTGAAATTTCTTGGCAGGTGAGTAGCCCGCTTCACGGATGGAGGGATGACTGGTGAAAAATTCCCAGGTCAGCGCTTTTCCTTTTCCAAATGACTAATTTTATTATTATAATTTGACAATATTTCATCTCGAAACAGTCTCGAAAAAAACTTTACCAAAAGCTACGTATGTATTTGGTGCAGTGTAAATATAGGGATGAGATAAGTCGTTTTTGAAAACCAAAAATTCAGGGAAAATTTTTTTAAATATTGTAATCCTCGGACTGGGCCACCTACTCCTGCATTGCAAAGACGATGTCGAACTGGCTAATTTGAATTCGCCAAATTTGGTTTAGTGTAATGATACATTTACACTGCACCAAATGCGTCGCATTTACAATTTACAAAGAATGGAAAAAAACCAAAAAATACGTCAAAATAAACATTTGAAATAACAATAAATCCTACACAGCAAATTTTGGTAGAGAGCTTAGGCTCGCCGTCAAAAAGAAAACATCATTCCCCATTGATCCCATATGTGCTACAAAGGTTATTCGGAGTGAAAGGTCAAATTTTTTTGGACTTGTCTCGAAAACTGTTAGTTTTTTCGAAAAATGACTTGAAACCAAGTTTTAAACCTGGAAATTCTCTACAAATATTGTCCTTCATTTTTTCTCTAAGAGTTACCAGTTCCGAAATATTGCGACTGTCAAATTAGCTCTGGAAATTATAAGAAAATATCTGCCACGAATGCACTTTTAAGGATTTTTCTCGAAAACTTTTGTATGTGGAGAAAAATTTTTCTTGTCACGAAGTTTCCCATTGACAATGATAATAGTTATTTTTGTAAAGCCTATAGTTCACGAGCTAGAGTCACCTTTTCTCCTTGCATAATATAAAAAGATAATAGTCCGGTAAATTTAGTTTATGTTGTAAAACAAAAGATCCCACAGAGCTATTTTTTGTCAGGAGCTTAGGTTCACCCCAGGAAGAATACTGAAAAATTCGCATCGATCTGCGTTGTGCGAAACAAGTTTTTCTTGGCGAAAGTCAAGAAAAAGAGTTTTTTTTTATTTTTCTCCACTTTTTACCCCGAATAACTTTTTTACATGGTTTATTCAAAACATGCGGATTTATTGTTTGGAGATTTTAATTTTGGGGATTTTGGATTTGGGGATTTTTGTTTTGGGGATTTTGATTTTGGGGATAATGTTTTTGGGGATTTTTTAAAAGCTGGGTATTTTGTTTTTGGGTATTTAGTGGCACTCCCAATTTGTTTGCCAAATTAGATTAATTTAATTTAATTTGACCTAATTTGGTGATCAAATTCAATCTGTGGATGAACGGTCTCGAAAAAACTTGGCCAAAAGTGACGCATTTGGTGCAGTGTAAGCGTAGCTTAAATGTACCTTTAAAAATTAATTGGTACATTTTGTGAACCCGTCTATAAAATCTTCTTCGGTAGCACTAGCGCACAAAGTGACAACACTACCAACAGCTGTTTACGCAACAACAAAATAGATTCTGACAGTTTCTCGCAGTTCTTCTTCATTCATAAACTTTTTCCTACACAATTTTCGCATCATTTATTTACATGAGAAATGAAATAAATCACACAAAATAAATTTAAATAAACAAATAAAAAGTTCCAATATACGCTTATGAGTAGTGGAACAAGTTAACATCGGATGTTCTAAGTCGTAAATGTATCTCGCGTTGGTGCGGTGCTTTTTCTAAACATCGTTTGTGTCACAAAATTGCAAAATACGATTTAACAAAAAAAAAAATTAATTCTAATGATTGCAAAGTGAATTTTTTCGTCAAGTAAGATTAAATAAAACTAACCCGAGGAATATTGAACTACTAACCAATCTGTAGCTAATCCCAGAGGAAGCTAACATGCTTAAACATGTTTTCGTAGCATTACTAATTGTTGAAGTAGCCTAACAGGAATGTGTTTAATGATTCATTTTGTTGAACATTTGTGTTAATGAAAGTATTAAGAAATTGTTAACTAACAACCGACTTTCCTCAACTACCCACATATGAAACTATTAACCTACGGGTGCAGCGGAAATGCCAACAAAATATGCAATGTCAATAAAAACGCTAACCTACTGGAACTATAATAATCTTTAGGGTGTGGAAAATAGGCGATAAGTAGACACCATTGAAAAATTCATTCAATGGCCATATTTGCACGTACAAGAATATTTCTACAAGAGAACTTTAAGCAGTTGATATACAAAACGACAAACATACTTACGTTGTATCCTTGAATGAAAGGGGTGCGCCTCTCCATTATATAGTTATTTCAACTTCTTGGCTGCTACTTGACTTGCGAACTTTGCAACAAATGAACGTACAAACATATCTACATACATGTGTACTATTCACTGTCAATCGCGAGCATTTCGTTTGTTTAGCTACACATTTGAATAGACACACTAGCTAAATTGAATTCTCCTCCTTAGCGGCGCGCCTGTTTGCTATAGGCGTTTTGCGAGACCTCCAAATATTTAACTGTCATGCGTTGGACTTAATATTTTTTTGACTTTGGACACATTTACGTTTGTCACGTTGGCTTAGAAGTTTTTGGGCTAGATTTATGAACATACATAACTACACATCATTACTTTAATTAGTAATCTAAAATGTTACCGGGCTACTCGGTAATACAAATCTCGGCGAGTCGCTCATATTTTTGTTCGCCTCGCAAAGCGTAATAGGCCCCTTACACTTTTCAAGTCTGTAATATCATCTGAATAGCCGGCCCTGAAAATATTCGACAGAAAGTATCTTCGAAGGATTTACGGACCCCTACGCAGTGTCGAAGATGCTCCGGCACAGAAGGTCTTCTTATCGTAACCGGTATCACCAGAGGAAGAGGGGATCATCTCTCGGATGGAAGAGTCTAGTGAAGACCGATTTTCAATCCTGAGGGACTTCAATTGCCGCCAGCTGGTGCAAAATCCTCTAGGCAATTAAATGGCCACTTAGATAAAAGTAATACCATCGATGCAAACACAAACGATAGCAGAGTCCACAGTTATTCCAGTAAGTCGACGCAACAATCGCGCGATCCATCCACAATCGCCGGTTCTATCGTACAAGAAAGGCTCCTTTAAATAAGTCCGTGGAATAATATGGATTACGTAATATGTATGCGTGGCACGACCACTAGCTTCTAAAGTTCATACCAATCAATTTCACGTCAGTCGAGCTAGTACCGGGTCGCACCAACCACAAGTCCGCTTACTGAAACCTGGAAGACTGCAATCTCCTGTATCGTAGGGAAGGCAATAGAGTCGGATCCGCACCCAGACTTCAGATCAAACCAGCGCCCCATCACCAAATAACCCAATCCTTTAAAATAACGCGATACATACCTTTTCGTTATATCTCTCGCTTATGTAGGTGGTCGAATGTAATCAGACCCTGTCTAACGTGTCACGATTCCTCCCCCTCCTCCCCCTTAACATAATTTCTTTAATTTAATAACTGCTCGAAACCGACTACACTTTCTCGGAAAAAATCGGCATCATTTCGGCATGTATGCCCGCCCGTGGTGGAAATAAACAAATCGCTGTTGTTGTTGTATAACCCGTACACCGTCCTGTCTAGTCGGCGCATCCATTAATGGAATGGAAAGTGACGGAACGAGGAGGGTTGTATTGAGAAGTCTATGCCGGTTGTAGATCCGGTAGAATGTGGAAATATCACCCTATAGCACAAGCCCGACTTCCGTGGAAACGATTTCGTTGCCCGTGAAACGTTTGAAAATCTCAAGGAACTTTCTTTAAAGTAAAATGTCGGAGTACGGAGTATTCCATTCTATAACGGTCCTAATTTCTAACATTCTCTCCATATTTTCGAAGCGACTGGCGCTTCCATTTTCTTATAAACAAATAACTCGTGCATTTCCACGCAACAACGCTTTCGAAATAATACCCTAAAAATAATTTATTGAAAACACTTCGCCTGAAAAATGCTAAGACGCGCTCCGCTGAGCACGAGCTACTAAGATACAATGACGCTTAGCAACCAGCTGAAAGCGATTCAATGAAGAGATCACATCAGTGAATAATAAATGAAAGCCGAAGCGCGCCGCTAACGCAGTCAAACGTAAAAGCAGCAGTATACTTGACCATAAAAAAGCCGAAACGGAGCGCCAATGAGACAATGGCTACCGACTATATGCTCTTGGAGCACTAGAACATTTCGAAACTAAAATATTTATTTAGTAATAAAACATCGACTGGCGTGCGCGTAACATTTCGAAAATTTGTTCTGGCGAAGTAACGGCGCGTGCATTTGAGCGTTTTGCCGGTTGGCCGAACGAATTGAGATTAAAAAAAAAAAACTTGTATTGTTTTTTGTATGCTTGAGAGTGAACTATGAAATAGAACGTGGGCAATATATAGTATATTACCAATAGATATACAGTGGCTTAGATAAATAATGAAACAAATGAGTTTCAGATATAAATTTTAAATTCAAAAAGCAACCATAAAGCACAAAATTGATGGGTGTAAAAGTAGGTCGCCTCCCAGTTGGTGCACCCTAGGTAACGCTAAATGACCTACATGGCCTATACGGCTAGTTTCTTGTATTGCCGGTTCTACGAGAACGGTACCAGTACTTGTGCTGTACCCATCGTGCCGAAATGGCCCGGGCCGTTTTCTTATATCGACCCGGCCAAGAGCAATACACTCGGGGTGACCCTGTCTGACATTTAGGCAGGGCTACACCTCGCTACAACAACAACAACACAAAGTTGACCAGCAGTTGTTCTAGAAGAGCTCAAAAATTACATCATATATTATTTACTAAAGGAAAAATTCCTTTTTCCCAATTCGAAACCGTCATAAGGGGCTACAGTATTTAAGTCTGTCAAAAAAAAAAGTTACGTATACGCCACCACCAACCCAACAACTTTTTTCGAAATCCGAAAAAAATACATACTCTCTGTCATTAGCTGAATGTTTTCTGGGTACTCAAATATTCACTTTTGCTCTCAGAGAGCAGGTGTGAGAGTCCAGCTACTAAGTTATTGGCGTTTGATTTCGTTTTTCGACCTCAAGCCTTAGACCTTCTTTTTCGCCATATATAAATAAGATAAAAAAAAAATTAATAAAAAATAAATTAATAAAAAACTAAATATAACGCCGCTCGCTTACCAGAGGCATGAAATTTTCTAAATTTTAGTTAACCTCTCGTTTCTCTACGATTTACCAAAATCCTGGGTTTCCATATTGCGAGGATTCGCCGGAAATCGGCAATGCCATTTTCATGAATGTGTAGTTCAATCTCTGAAAATTGTGCCAGAAAAACGAATGTGCTTCTGGCGCAACAAAAATATTTAAAAACTGAATTTTAAAATTTTTTTAAATTTTCGTTTTGCCAAAAACATGAATTTTTAGCAAAATTGTTACGTATAGGCAATGGTATCTGCTGAAATTTTTTAAAAGATAAAAGTGACGAATCTCGAGGTATCGGAGGAATGTTAACGTAAAAACTATATCAGTGGAAACAGTATACATAGTTACCGAGAATATAACGTTCTCCGGAAGATCTATGGTCCTTCCCGTAATGCCAACGGCGAGTATCGAAAATGTTTTAACGAGCAGAGGAAGGGGGAGACCTCGAAATGGAAACAACAGGTGGAGAATGACTTGAACTCCCTTGGGGTTTCCAATTGGCGTCAGTTATCGCGTGCTTTGATAGGCAACGGCCAAAATCGCTTAGGCGGTTAAACGCCAAGAAATAATGATGATTATGGGGTTGAAGTTCCATTGAAAATAATTTTTAGTGCTAATAAAAATAGTCTCCACTCAGAATGATGAACATGGAATGATAATGGAAGGATGATCGCACTAACTTTGAATGATATTGAAAACGAAGCTCCAGGACAGAAAAAAAACCTTGTGGCGATTGAAATCGACCATCTTTATCACCTTGAGTGGTTGCAATTTCAATGCAGATCTCCTGCTGTTTACAGCTTTTCTAAAGAAAAAAAACCCTTGTACCATTTTGTGTGCAACCAACTGTACCCACTATTGGGTGATGCCATAGCAAACGCAAAAAAGCATACAAAGTCAAAATAAAAGAAGGGTAAAAAATTCAAGAAAAAAGAGACTAGTGGCCGTAGGAGGAAAAAAAAAATTATAAATTTATGGTTATTTACTTTTGCATACAAAGAATGGCTGTGTGTACAAAATGCACCACCACTTGATGCTTCAAATAATTTCTCAAATTTTTTCTTGTGCCTAATGGTTTTTTATAACAAAAATACAGTATATTATGATAAATATCAAACACATTTTTGAATGTGCAAACAAATGTACTTTCATGCCATTTCCGTTGAACGTGCTCAGACAAACAATTTCAGTAAATTAGAACCTTATTGATAATGAAGATGATGATGATGATGATGATGCTGATGCTTACAATAATGACTATAATACACGATTAATACACGAAAATGATTCAAGTTATAATAATGAAGTAAACGTGTCCTAAATTTTAGATATAAAAATGGATTTTTTAACTATTCAATACAAATTCTCGAAATAATAGTGAATACTTCTAAACAACAACAATAAAAATAAGTTAACTACATTATCAGCACATATATCCTTGCATTCTACAAATATTTTAAAGTTGTGAGTCAAAAAGGGTATATTACTCTTGTTCTTCTTGTTCTGCATGCCTCTACATTTTGTGGGCTAATACCGGCGTCACTGCTTTTATATCGATTCAAGCGGTGTAGCGCGTTTAAACTGACCTCAAAAGCCGCTCGACCTCAACAAAAGCAACCCAACAACAACAACAACAAAAATGTATTCAGCGGGTAATTAATGCAAATCAATGGATATACGAAATAAAAAAAAACGTTTTTTTTTTCCACCATAAATAAATTTACGCACAAAAGAAATTGTATTCGCTTGCACTCGGCTTTATTTAGCAGCACATTGTCCACATTCATATACACCCATCCAATTCATACTAAATTTATCATTTGTATTGTTTATTAGACTGGGTCCAAAAAAAATTAATTCTAGACAAAATTTTCCTTCATATTTTGATGCTGTGTGAAAAAAAAATTTTAAACAATATTTTGAAATTTTGACACTAGTGTGTTATAAAAAAAATTTTAGTTTAATTCCAATTTAATTTTAAATTTAAGTCTAATTTTAATAGAAAACAATTTAATTTTTGAACAAGAATTTAAAAACTTTTGATACAAATACTTTTTTTTAATTTATCAAGTTTGATAATTTTTCAAGAACACAGAATCGGTGGGTTAGAATAAAAACACAGAACGGCCTAAAAATGGTATTACACATTTTTTTTTTTATAAAGCTACTTCTCATAACAAGTTAACAAGTTTGGGTCATTCCATGTAAAATTGTTGAAACTGACTCCTGTGCGATTGCCAAAGAAAAAATTTAAATTTTAAACTATGCAAAATTCAATACTTCCCTCTCTTTTTACCTGTTATTAAAATAAAATTTTTTTTAATTTCGGAAGTACGACATTTAAAAAATAAATATTTTTATTTTTTTTTTTAATTTCCAAAAAAAAAATTGTATCTTTAAAATGGTGAAAGTTGATTTTGTATCGAATTTTTTTTTTTACATGAAAAACTATGAAAGACTGGTGCCGCGCTCAAATCTTAGTATAATTTAGTGTTTATTAAATTTAATAGGAGCATAATTTAAAAAAAAATTTAATAATTTTACTCTCTAAAATTTAAAAATTCATATTTTTGAAAAAAAACAGATCTCTGAAAATTGCAAGATATCTTGTCATAGGTATAAAATAAACAAAAATGTATTAAAAATTTAATGGCAAACTTTAACTTTTACGATTTTTAAATATTAAAATTTTCCAAATTAAATTTTTTGGTTCAAAATACTTTCATACAGCTCTAAGCATTTGAAAGTGCAAGAACTTTTTTTTTCAAAACAGCAGTTTCCGAAATATTGGAAAAACCTTTGAATATAGAAAAAGAAGTGAATTTTTGACGATTTGACATGGAATGACCCATTAATATGTATTGAAGTAAAAAGAAAATCAAATTTTTGTGTTTTTTTTTTTTGGTGTTGATGGAGTTTCTTCACTTAATGGACAATTCTTCTTATTTTACATAATCTAGAATATGTTCCCAATTATCTATGTAGTGAATTCATATTAGATCGGTCTAATCTAAACGAGCAATGAAAGACATCTAAAAATTAGTATTAAGGTCTAAAACTTTTGCAGCATCTTTTTCAACATTTTGGAAAATAATGCCAATATATGTACAATGTTATTTTTTTTTTGACCCAGTCTAATGCATCTATATGTGTTTATTTGCATACATACATTTGCATGTGTTTCATTGAAATAACTGAAATGATTATATGTATCAAATATAAACATTCAAATTCAAAATTTTGCACAAACAAATAATCTTTATTTTTGGATAATTAGCATTCAATTTTATTTCCGAATCTTTAATTTGCTTTTTGTGTGCATTCATTTACCACTGAATCACTGTAGGTATATTAGAGCGTCCCAAAAATGTATAGAAAAAAATTAAAGTTGGACATTTGATATGCATATTCTCTATATCTGTGCATTTTAGCCCAAATAACCCGTGTCGATTTTTAGTTAAAGTTTTTACTAGCAGCTTACACTGCTTAAGTTAACAAAAACTTTCATTATGGCTATGAAAATTACATAATTTTAATATTTTTCTTATATATAAAGGACTGTGTAAAAAATCTCCACCTTTGAATTTTTATAAGGACAACAGGATTCCTTGCAAGAATATTGAAAAAACGCATTCACGAGAAAATGATATTTAAATTTCCAAAGTTTTTTTATTTGATTGCGTAAAAATCTGTTTTCTAATTGTCTACATCATGAAACTTTGCAATTATAGTGCACTTTTTATAGGTCATGGCGTATGAGTAACATTTAGTTAAGTAAGAAAGGTTCAGATAAATTTCATGTTTGGTTGATATCTCCGAAACGCATTTGAGATATCAAAATAAAGCTTACACTACGTTTAGGCTCTCATAAAAACTGTTCATTTGATAACCATATTGTAAAATCAATTTCTAGGATATCTCCAAACCATCTCCTGTGCATCCTTAAATATTTGTATATACATTTGCAGAATTTATAATAATATCTTTTAGGACAGTCTAATGAACATATACAAATTTAAATACAAATTCCCGTTAGAGCAAAATGATCAATCTACTGGGTCGTTTTGTTTAATTCTAATTTTTAAACTAAATTTTTATCCATTAGCTTTAATGGAAAAATGAAGAATTGGCTAGATATTAGATCTAATATTATACATAGTATCTTAACTTCTTCCCCACACTTTATTTTCAAATGTGTGTTTATTTTTCTTCTGCTTTGCCAACTTAATTCATTATTGAACAGTTTTATATCGTTTTTTATCTTAACGCCAAAAATGAATACTTGTGACCGGCAAATCTGGAAATGATCATTGAAATCACAATTTTAGATTGAATTGCGCTACGCTCTTTCGGGTTTATTCAATGTATGTATCATAAAACTCTCGCTTACTCAAAAAAATTTATTTTTATTGTATTCATATAGGGACATTAGGGTAGATGATCACTTAAATGTTGATGGTGCTTGCCAAACCCTACTCGTCAGACTTCGTTTTCTTTTCAGAATATACTTATTCTGTGAGTTTTTACCGAACTGAAATATTAGAAGAACGACATGAAACTCAGGATAAGTAAAAGTGATGTTGCATAATACGAGTATAAGAATTCCAAAGTTGTCATCAAATTCAGTTTCATTCCAAGGAAAGACATTCCCCAACAACTTTTTGGCAGACCCTAATATTGTAAATAATAACAATAGCACACGATTTATTTCACGCTCCTCTTTTTTGATTGAATTTATCACCAACATGCTCCTATATGAATGATCAAGTTTATTGCTAAACAAAAATAGCTCATAGTTTTATAAATAGATTTATATGACAGCTTTTTGGGGGGAGGGGGTTATCTATGTATGTATGCGCTTAGCTGTCTAGTGGTAATGGGGGACAAATAATTCTTTGTACAGAAGCAAATAAAAACATCTGTCATATGAACATTAGGGTGCCCCACAAACAAATAGGGTATTATAATTTTGTCCACATAACGGCACAAAATAATGGAGATAGATATAGACTTCCATACATATATGCAAGTTTTTAGGTTGAAAAGAGGAGTTGCTTTAGTCATCTCCGTCCGTCTATCCGTGTACATGATAACTTGAGTAAAAATTTAAATATTTACATGAAATTTGGTATGCAGGTTACTATTTGGCCAAGGTAGGTCAAAATCGAAAATTTCGAAAATCAAATAAATTGGCATAACTTGAGTAAAAATTGAGATATTTGAATGAAATTTGGTATACAGGTTACTTTTTGGCCAAGGTAGGTTGCTATTGAAAATGGGAAAAATTGAATGATGAGCACGCCCCTTTTTTTCATAATCGAAAATTTCGAAAATCGGGCATATCTCGGTAGCTGAAATGGCTAAAATGATATAATTTTATTTGTGAGTCCTCCTGGTCATTCTATTATAGGTTTGTTTATTGGGCTGCTCTAGCTTACGCCAGATTGAGATATTTCACAAAATTGTGTTTAACGAACAATTTTCTTGCTCTAGGTTGCTCTATCTTTTGTTTCATGAGTACGCTCAAAACAAAACTAGAGTAATCCAGATCACAAATTTCTGCTCTAGCTTTTTTTATGGAGTAAGTTAGAGCAGAGAAGCAATTGTCAGTCAGGAAAAAATAAATTTTTGAAAACTTAAAAAAAATTAGCTTGCAAGAAAATCAATGTTTGTGTAAACGTGAATTTGAATTAATTTTGCAGATTAAAACAAAAAAACCAATTAAAAAGAAACTATCGAGATTCAAGTGTTTCATGGCATTTCTGCTCCGAGTTGCTCTAAATTGCTCTATTTCTATTATGACAGCGGCCCTGCTCTGCTCTGCTCTAACCTGCTCTGAACTTTTTTTTGGTCAGTAAACAAACCTTATGATTTTTGAAAATTCGGCTGTTCTCAGACGACTGTTAATTTTTTTTATTAAGAACTACTTTTATTTATAAATATTTGAAAGTTCATATTGGTCTAACCACGCCGAAATATTTTCACAAATGTCTTAAAACTAAAAAAAAAAAAAAGTTTTTATTACGAAGAAAAAAATAACTGATTTGGCACTCAGGCACTCTAATATTCATTCTGTAATGGGCCTACATAAATATCGTGCTGCCAAATTTATTTAAATTTATATCTATTAAGCGTTAATTAAAATACATGGCCCACCAAAAAAATTCAAAGCTTAATCAAATTTAATATTTATGTATGTAGACTAATGCAGGTACCCACCAAAAAGTGTGCTCCTTATATCATGTTTATAAATAAAATTTGAAAAAAATAGCGCGTTTTTGATATCGTTTGAAAGCAGTAGTGGAATTCAGTCCGCTATTTTAACAAGAGTTGTCATTGTTACGTTGACTTAACAACAATTTTATCGATTTCGCTATTCACTACAAGTTTATTTGACAACATTTGTTATTGAAATGTCAGCTGTTATTGTTAACGCGAAATAATTGTCGACCTATAATTTGGTGTTGTTTGTTAAAACAACAAATAGGTACTTTTCTTATATATTTTATTTGAGACACTTCTATGTTTTGCTATGTGTTATCTGAGACAGTCACCTTTTGTTTCTATGCTTAGCTGAGAATCTGCTACGTTTTGCTATGTTTACCTGATACAATCACCTATTGGTAATTGTTAAGGAATATTGGTTTTATGCTTAGCTAAGAATCAGCTACTTTTTGCTATAATTCACCTGAGACAATCGCCTATTGTTAATTGTTAAGGAAGAGCTACTGAATTACCGAATCTATAGTGCAAACAACGAAATTGCTAAGCTAACAACCCGTTTTATAGTATTGTTTAAAGTTACTGAATTCCACTACAGGGCGATACTAAGATTGGGAGGAAAATATAATTATAATACGAATATATTGAGATCATAAATAAACACACAAAATAGGTTTTGTTTTTACTCTCAGCCTTTCACATGGTAGATGCTGGAAAAAAAATGAAAGACCGTATTTTAAACTGAGCAACCAACTGAGCGCCACTTGAGTATTATTTATTTCTTATAAGTAACTACCTACACAATTTTTGCAGGGTATGCACTTGAGCATGTAATGTGGGTTAATATCCGCCGCTCAAGAGTCAAATGTTTTGGGTCGTATTTGTTTTATCAGTTTCCCTTTCGATGCATTTAACTATCTTATTGGATTATAGCAATTGAAATTAAAACTTGTCATGCATCTGTACTAGGTTGCTTCATTTTTATTCTATTTTTTTAAATATTTTTTTTTGCCTTCAATATAGTTTATTAAGTTTTATTTGGGCTCAAGGCAGATTAAAAATTGAAACACAGTTTTATTTTAGTATTTCTAATTTTATGTATCGATATTTCGATCTCATTCTGTAGTGGAATTCAGTAACTTTAAACAATACTATGAAACGGGTTATTAGCTTAACAATTTCGTTGTTTGCACTATCTATTCGGTGATTCAGTAGCTCTTCCTTAACAATTAAAAACAGGCGATTGTCTCAGGTGAATTATAGCAAAAAGTAGCAGATTCTCAGCTAAGCATAGAAACAAAAGGTGATTGTCTCAGATAACACAAAGCAAAACATAGAAGTGTCTGAGCTAAAATATATAAGAAAAGTACCTTTTGGTTGTTTTAACAAACAACACCAAATTATAGGTCGACAATTATTTCGCGTTAACAATAACAGCTGACATTTCGTTAACAAATGTTGTCAAATAAACTTGTAGTGAATAGCGAAATCGTTAAAATTGTTGTTAAGTCAACGTAACAATGACAACTCTTGTTAAAATAGCGTACTGAATTCCACTACTGAGATCATCATCAGGAACGGTGGACAAATGATGTATTGTTTTTTCTTTTTTTTTTCTGGTTTAGCATAGTAAAAATTTCATAATTCGGTACGGTAAAAAGCTAAAATAGTTTAGTTTGGTAGGTAAATCCTCCTAGGGCACATATCTGTAACAAGTCGTGTTATTTGTATCCTGTTCTGAATTTAATGTTCGGTATGCCCGAACTTAGACTTCTCAAAAAGTCTTAAATCATTTTTTAAAGAGATTTTCCCAAGACTAAATTCCAATTGACGTTAAACAAATTTTTTTTTTCTGGTTTTTTTTATTTTATGTTCTACATCCTATAGCATATACAAATGGTCACAACATTATCATTTATCTCATTGTCTACTTTCTCTTCACTCTTTCTGTGCTTTTGAATTTAATTACTAACAAATCTTTTAAAACTGATAATTTACAATAATCACATTTTTACGCTTCTTTGCCCACAGTGCGCACAAACGACTTTGAATATCCCGAATCAGAAATGGATGACTTGGAAAGTTTATACTTTGATACAATCTCTTTGGCTGACTCTGAAGCTGCTGCCGCTGTCGCTGCTGCACACCGTAAATCTTTGTCACAATCACGCAACACAATCTATCATTCAGCGGTGGATTTAGCCGGTGAAGATACACCGTCAAAGCGTCGCAGCTTACGTTTAGATAATGGCAATAGAACGAATGCAACGACGACAGCACAAAATAATACCAACAATCGTATGCCGTATAATCCGAATTATCGACATTCATCAGCTTTAGAAAACTACAATAGTAATAATAATGCAAATAATGGTAGTGGTCCAGGTGGTGGTGGTGGTGGTGGCGGCGGCGGTGCTGGTGATCAAGCGGATGCTGCTATTGCTGCACAAGTGATGGCAATGCATAATGGGCGCACCAATGTTTATGGCAACAACACTGCTGGCAGTAAAAGCCACAACAGCACACCGCATCATAATATGGATGAGGTCTCTAAACGTCTTTTACAAAGTAACACAAATACTAGTAAAGATAAGAAATTGCCAATTACGTACTCCCAGTGGAAATTTAGGGTAAACATTACACAATTGTTGAAATCTCTTTTCCTCTTGCTATGAATGCTTAAATATTTTTTTTTGGTATCTGAAATTTATGTATATAAAATTTTAATATTTTTTGTTTTGAATATTTTTGAGGTATTTTTTACAAAAGTATTTTGCTATATCAGGTATTTTTTTTTATAATTCGAAATTATATTGCACTATATCATACGCACTTATGCATATTTACATATCTATGTACTTTGGAATGTGATAATTTTTTTTTATTCAAAATTTAATTATTTATATTTAAGTTTTTTTTTTATTATTATTGCAATTTCTGCTTCAAATTTTCTGTGACAAATGTTACTAAGTATCATGTGGCGTATATCACAAATTTAATAGCAGTCATGTGATATGCCATGATATATATCATATATCATGCCACGATATGATGTGTTTTCCATCATATGATTGGGTAATTTTAATATGACATGATAAGATGCCAGCTGACACCAAATAAAATTAAATTATATTGTCGTCTTCATGTCAGAAGCATAATTGTGAGATTGTGATCTACATTACCAATTTATTAGCAGTCATGTGATATGCCGTATGATATGATGTGAAATGTCACGATATCGAAGTAAATGGATATTATGCGAGATACCGGGCCAAAGTCAGATCTTCGAACATACGCTTTTTAATAGAACAAAAAATTCACCAATCAAGCAATAGAGACAAGGCTACGACTACATTAACTACTGATTATGGTTTTCTTAGAATAATACGAAATTCGAATTAATCAATTCTTAAATAATCGATTAACTTCAAATAATAAAATTATTGATTAATCAAAAGTTAATTTATTTGATTATTCACACTAAAATTATAATATTAATGTTCGAATTGATTAATCAAACAATGATTTTTCAATATTCCAGATTAATCAATTAAAGTCACATAACTAGTTTTTAAATGCGATTAATTGATTACTCAATATTTTGATTAATAGATAATTCAGTTACTCGATTAATCGATTAGTTCTAATTTTGGGTTTAACCAAAAAAAATCTTAGTCGAGAAATCAATTCTTATTTCCAAATACAAACAGTTGATTAATACTAATCTATATACAGGAAACTTTAAAAATTTATTAATTAAACGCTGTTAATTGATTGATTAATCCGTTTAGGAACATTCTTAGTTTTTTTATTCAGTTTTTCAATTAATTAATCAGTATTTTAATTTGTGCTGCATCAGAATGTTTATTTACTCGAGTCACCAAACTTAAACTTAGTTAAAATTGTGTTGATCAATTCTTCCAGATTAATCAACTAAAGTCACAATAGTCGCTGACTTCTATTGTTTGATCAATCATAAAGAAACCATGCACGAGTGATTAATCTTTTGATTAAGCAGAAAAAGTTTATTTGATTAATCTGATTCGTGATATTTTTGAGAATAAGCGAGTAATGTTCGGTTCAATGCATCAAAAATTTGTATTCATAAAAAACTCAGCAATCAAATTAAAAAAAGTTTTTTTTTTGCCTAGGACGGCTAGTAATCAAATTAACAAAAAAAATTCTAGTTCTTCAGACTTGAAATAATTTATTTTTGAGTAAACAATAATTACTCGGGATTTGAATAATCAAAATTAGATTAATAAATAACTTTGACTAATCCGAAATTATTATTATTTAAAATTTTGTTTAGTCGCTTCATGGTACCATCCATTTAATCTACTACATATTTCTATTTCTACATTCACATCCATTCTCCGTTTTATCATATGATATGATATCACATCACAATTACTTTATTATTAATAACTGCAAATATAAATATTTAACTACATATACGTACTGAACAACTATTTTTAATTACATAAATATATATTTTTTCCACTTACTCGTGATTTGAATTTTGTTACGAAATCTGCTTGAACGCTTGCGGGAACGGGTAATGGCAATTTTTTCCTTTTCTTTTATATAAATTCTAGTTTCTTTAAAAAACACTTTTTTATTATCTAAATTAACTTTTTTAGCATAATTTAGTCAATTAATAAATTAATTTTATTAGTATTGAGTTTAGCATTGTTAATCAATCTGCTTGTTAAAACCATGCCAATTCAAATTATTTTTAATTTTAGTATAGAAAATCTTAAATATCTCGCATGAATATTACACCATTTGTTCGTATCACGATTGTCGATAATCGAACGATAGTTTCGTCGGCTAACGGTTTTGTATTTAAAGAAGGGCGACTGTAAGCGATTATGTGCGCAGCTGATGTCGGCCAATAGCTGTTGATACTACGGAGAGTTCAAAAACATCCCCTTGATATATTTCGATAGTTTGAAAAACGACCCGATGTTCTTCGATAGTCTCCAAAAAAATAAATCACCTATCGATGGGTTTGCAACTCCAGGCACCATGATCGACAATCGTGTGATAGGAATCATTGTAAATACTTAGAGAAAATTTATTTTGTAGAACTTCACATTTTGTATAATTATTATTAAACACAGTTTACTTTTAAAAAACATTCTTTTTGAAACACCTAAATTTGATTAAAAAGCAAAAAAAATTAAGTTAGTTAAATGCTTCATATCCTATTATATATTATATTGATAAAGCAAACTTTGAAAGAAAATGAATTGATAGAGATAACACTGTACAACAACCGCCTGGGTATTGGACTAAACCATCTTTTTGGAGAGTTATCGGCTTTCGAAGTTAACACCTTTGTAGTTTTTGTTTCCCATTTATTTTGTTTTAAAAATTGTATACATTTTTGTTTATTTGGGAGTTTATGTGAGAAGTGATTTACAGTAATATAAAATTTGCTATAATATGATATGTCACGATACCATGTGATGATAGTTATATAAGGGTTAAAGTCACATCTTTTTTGGCCGCTGTTGTGGTTGAATTTCAAACCAGTGGACGATGTATCTAGTTTATCAAGTAACATCTGATATTATTACCCTGACCTGATAAGAATGATGTGATTAATTAATTATGAATAATGAAAGTATAATGTGACAAAAAATCAAAACAGTACACCACAAATTGGAAGAGATGCTCGACCGAAAGTCCCTTCAGAGGCTTATGATGATATACCTGTAGGCATATCGCGTATTACATTTCATCTAATGTGACAAATACTAGGTATCATGTGATGTATATCGCAACTTTAATAGCAATCATGTGATATGCCATGATATGATATATTACGCCACGATATGATATGTTTTCCATAATATGATTGTTTAATATTAATATGACGTGATACGATAAGATACCAGCTGACACAAAATAAAATTAAATTATATTGTCGCCTTCATGTTAAAAGCATACTTGTGATGTATATCACGAATTTATTAGCAGTCATGTGATATGCCGTATGATATGATGTGAAATCTTGCGATATCTATGTTAAAAAATTGTATGTCGATGTAATGCGAGATACAGGGCCAAAGTCAGATCATCGAACATACACTTTCAAGTAAAAAAAATCACCAATCAAGGAATAGAGACAAGGCCACGGCCACATTTAACCTTTTTCCATTTTCTGAATCAAACAAAAATTACGAAACGTGCAGCTCGATCTTCGAAAGTACATAACTAAGTTTTAGATTGTCCAAAACAAAATTTTAAATATATTCAAGGCTTGCTTGCTTCTTTATCAGCTCTTCGTTCGTAAAAAGTAGTTATATTTAGTAATTTAAGCTCTTTACTTAGTAGGCTAGTCTCTAAGATATTAGAAATTTCTTTATAAATAAATTTAAATTTTCCATTAAAGACACGACGCCGCTTTCAAGATGGTAAACGTAGTGTGGACTTTGTTTTGGCATATGTTGGCGATGATGACTATATACCTGAGAATAGACGTAAACGCGAAATATTCCAATCGAATTTAATCAAAGAAGGTCTACACTTAGAACACGACAATACACAACGCATACATTTCATAAAGATACATGCACCGCTGGAGGTGCTTTGTCGTTATGCAGAAATTTTAAAAATTAAATTGCCAATGAAAAAAGTAAGTGAAGGGTTAAACAAAACGGATTGCTCTTTTGCTTATACAAAACTTTCTTACAGATACCCGGTCAAGAGCTTATAAAGGATGATGATTTTCGTATAAAAGATTGCCTTACATCTGCCTGTAGTCGTTTCTTTAGTTGGTTGCGCGTTAGTCCAGAACGACCGTATCGTATACATTTTGAGTTTTCGCGCAATTATCAGCATTTGTAAGTTTACTTTCTTATGTTGGATTTTTTTTTTGCTGTTATAACATTTTGTTTCATTGCAGATTCGAATGGGACCAACCGCATTTTTTCGATGCTGGCGTTCGTAATTCTATAATTAATTTTATTTTGGAACGACAACATTTTATTGAGGGTGAAGAAACAGCGGACAATTTGGGTATTGAAAAGTTGTTGGAGGATCGTGTTTATCACAGCGCGTATCCATTGCATGATGTGAGTTTTTAACAATAGATTGAACTGTTACTAAATTAAAAAAAAATCTGTTTATCTTTTACTCAGGATACGGATCGTGATTTCCTGCTGCAAGAATGGGCTACCCTTAGAAAGTGGATACAGTATGTGTTTTTTAAGTTTTTTTTATGTAATTATATTAATACCTTTTTTATAATTTTATAGTTTGCAACCTCTCGACAGCATTAAAGAATATTTTGGCGCAAAAGTCGCTTTATATTTTGCTTGGTTAGGCTTTTACACGCACATGCTGATACCTGTCAGCGTTTTGGGTATAATTTGTTTCATCTATGGATTTATAACGTGGAATAGTGATCCCATCAGGTAAAAGAGCTTTTAAGAAACTTATTCGATTCAATTACAATGTTATATGATATGTGGCGGGACTTGTATCATAATATCCATATGATGTGATATAAAATAGGACGATGCAATTTGAAAGATTGATCTAATACAATAATATAAACGCTGCATAATATGATATGTCACGATATCATGTGATGATAGTTATATAAGGGTTACAGTAAACTCTTTTTTGACTGCTGTTGTGTTTGAATTTCAAACCAATGGACGATGCACCAACATCTAGTTTATCAACTAAGATCTGATATTACAAATAATCATGTGACCTGATAAAAATGATGTGACTAATTAATCATTAATTATGAAAGTATGATGTGACAAAACGTCAAAGCAGTACACCACAAATTGGAACAGAAGCTTTGACCGAAAATTTCATCGAGGTTTATGATGGTATGGCATGATAATATGGCATGTCACGATGTGATGTGTGTTCCATCATATGATAAATTTTATGGCGATTTTCGTCACTTGCCGTGTTATGTAAGGCAATATTATAACTCATCATTTTGAGAAAAGACATCATATGATAATATTCATTTGTTGTGATATGATAAGATGTTCAGATGACACAAAATAAAATTAAATTATATCGCATAGCAGTTATTTGATATGCCATGATATGATATATTATACCACGATGTGATGTGTTTTCCATCATATCATTGGATAATTTTAATATAACATGATATCATGCCAGCCGAGACAAAATACAACTAAATTATATTAAACTAAATTTTTTAAGAGTCATGTGATATGCCGTATGATATGATATGAAATGTCACCACATTTTATATCGATGCTAGTCACTTCTCATATCAGTCATGTTAGATGTCATGATATGATATGTTTTGCCATCATATGATAATATATTTCACATGGCATTTTAAGATATGACACCATATGATAATATAAATATGACGTGATATGCTAAGCTATAAGATAAAAATAAAATTAAATAATTTCGTCGTCCTTGAAGCATGATTGTGTGATAAAGTGTCGCAAATTTAATACGGTCAAATATCACATGATATGATATATCTCTCTTCTATTTTCAGTCGCCAAATATGCAACGACAATCAAACAACACTTATGTGTCCACAATGTGATAGAAATTGTGATTATTGGCTTTTGGAAGAGACTTGCAACTCATCGAAAATGAACTATCTCATAGATAATAATATGACAGTTGTGTTTGCTTCAATAATGGCGATATGGGGTAACTAATATTATTATTTTTATTATACTTGTTTGGAGAATAATCGCATTTCTTTGCAGCTGTATTCTATTTGGAACTTTGGAAGCGTTATTCAGCCACATTGGTGCATCGTTGGGGTCTTACACATTTTTCACAACATGTTGAACATCCACGCCCACAATATTTATCGAAATTACAAAAACACAAGGATATCACAGAACGCTGGAAGAAAAGCAACAATATACTCGAACCGGATGTGCCATTTTGGCGTATCAAATTTTTGCCCAGCTTTACAAGTTATAGCATCATGGTGCTGTTTGTAAGTTTTATAAAACAATTTCTCAACTTCTTGTACTTCAGCAACTGCTTTTTTTATTACCTTTACAGATCTGCATTTCGCTAATTGCCATTTTCTCGATGATAGTCTATCGCATGGCACAAAAAGCCACGCACAGCATTTTGGGTAATGAAGATTCGATGACCTTCAAAATAATGGTCCTTCCCATGACGGCTGGTATTATCGATTTGATTGTTATCTCTTTGCTTGATTATGTTTATACTTCGCTGGCTGTTCAACTGACCAATATGGAATATTGTCGTACACAAACTGAATACGATGAGAGTCTAACAATCAAGAATTATATCTTTCAATTTGTCAACTACTATTCATCGCTGTTCTATATTGCATTTCTGAAAGGCAAATTTGTTGGCTATCCAGCAAAATATAATCGTTTATTAGGCTTTCGTCAGGAAGAATGTAATCCAGGTGGCTGTCTAATGGAGTTGTGTATGCAACTGGTGATCATTATGGTTGGTAAGCAAGCGGTTAATGCGATTGTAGAAATGCTCTTGCCATTTATAATGCGTAGTTTGCGCAAACTTTTCACACGCATCGGCATGAGTAAGGTTGAAAGTGAGGAAAAGCTGATATCGTGCAACCAATGGACTGAAGATTATCATTTGCAACCATCGGATACAAATTCATTATTTTCGGAGTATTTGGAAATGGGTGAGTTGTGGGCTGGAAAAAAAATGATTTTCATACTATATTCATTTTCTTTATAGTTCTTCAATTCGGTTTTATAACCCTATTTGGTTTGGCCTTTCCATTGGCGCCACTCCTCGCGCTAATTAACAATGTGATTGAAGTGCGTTTGGATGCGATAAAAATGTTAAAGCTCATAAGGCGTCCGGTAGCGCAGCGCGCAAGTAATATTGGTGTCTGGTATAATATGATGGCGATTGTAACGCGCATTGCGGTAGCATCGAGTGTAAGCTTAAATGGCTAAGAAATGTTATATAATCTAATACGAATTTATTTTCCAGGCAATGATCATTGCTTTTTCTACAAATCTCATACCCAAACTAGTCTACACAACTGCCACAAATGATGCATCTTTAGAAGGTTATTTGAATTTTACACTTGCCTATTTCAACACAGCAGACTTCCAGGTTCGTTTTTTGGAAAAGTGCATTATTGTGTAGCAAGTCAATCATTTTTATTTTTCCTCTTTTAGCTGCAACCGGTGTTGCGGGGTAGCACTTATGAAAATGTCACCTCGTGTCGTTATACGGAATTCCGTAATCCTCCATGGGATGAAAATGCGTATAAGCGGCCAATTTATTATTGGAAAATATTGATGGGGCGTCTAGCATTTATTGTGATTTTTCAGGTAAACAATTATTTGTTTTTCAGGAGGGAAACGATGTACTTTATGGCGAAGTTTTTCAGCCGATTGACGATTGAAAAATTTGAAAAATGTGTCTAAATGAACAGATATTCCAATTAAAAAAAAAATTCGAATTTTGAAAAAAAATTTAAATTTGAAAAATTTATAAATTAATTTCGAGCTCAAAATATCTGGGCTGCTGCTTCCAAACTTAATGCATAGAAATCAATTGTCGAAATTCGAAAAAGGTAACTTGAAAATCGTTTTTGAACTTTGGAAACATTTTGTAGTTTCAAAATAAAACAATCTTCGAATTTCGCAGAAATTTAGAAACTTAAGAAAGTCGATTTCCAATTCATTTTATCTAGGCTGCTCGATCAAATATCTTTCCGAATAAAGAAATTTTCCAATTTCGAAAAATTTTGATAACTTCGAAAATTTAAAATAATCAATTTATAGGTGTCGCCTCACAAATTTAACCAACTAAGCCAATTTTCGAATTTCGAAAAAATGTTAACTTCGAAAACTTGAAAAAATTAGTTTCACATGGAAGTTTTTGCTGTCCCCTCCAAAATTTTTACCAAAATAAACTTATTTTGCAATTTCGATTAAAACTTAACAAAATAATTTTAGCGAAAAATAATTTTAAAAAATTTCCAATTTCGAAAAAATGTTAACAAAAACTTGAGAAAATCTATTTCGAGTGAAATTTTATCCTATGTTGTTGTTGTTGTAGCGAGGTGTAGCCCTGCCTAAATGTCAGACAGGGTCACCCCGGGTGTATTGCTCTTGGCCGGGTCGATATAAGAAGACGACCCGGGTCGTTTCGGCACGATAGGTACAGCACAAGTACTGGTACCGTTCTCGTGGAACCGGCAATACAAGAAACTAGCCGTGTAGGCCATGTAGGTCATTTAGCGTTACTCAGGGTGCACCAACGGGGAGGCGACCTACTCTTACACCCCTATCGCTGCTGTCGCCTCAAAAACTAATTTAAATAAACAAGTTTTCGAACTTCGAAAAAAAAACCTTGTCAACTTCGAAAACTTAAGAAAGTTAATTTCGAGTGGAGGTGCATCCTACCGAGACTACCCCCTTAAAAATATATCTAAATAAACTAATTTGAGAATTTCGAACAAATATGTGTTAACTTCGAAAACTTAGGAATCGAAGCTCCACCTTCCTAGACCGTAAATTCAAAACCGAACTCGGGATTTATTTGTTTGTGGATTGTTCCCAACAACTTAAATTTCCACAGCTTTATTTAATATATTTTTAATCATTTCTTAGAATCTCATTGGCATGATTCAAGGCATAATCGCTTGGGCAATTGCGGATGAGCCAAGCAAATTGCGTAAACGTATCGAACGTGAAGGATTCCTATTACGCGAACACATAATCGAATATGAAAAGAAGACGGCGACAGAAAAGGCAGCTGCACGTCGTGCCATAGACGAAGCGCAATACGATGAAGATGAAAAAACCGAAAATCAAACGGACTATTATAGTACGAACAAAAATCAATCGCCGCTGCCAACAACACGACAGACGCAAAACGCGAAACGAGATTATGACGATAATGATGTTGTTTATAGAAATGAACGTACAACGCCCTTGTAGAACAACGATTACCTTTTGGTTACTAGAAATAGTGCTTATGCTATAGGAAATAAGTTTAGATTTAAATTATGATGATGGTGTTGATGAGGAAAAGGTTTATTTATACAATTTATATGGATTTATTGGGTAAGGGAAGGCTTTTAACACAAATGCGGTGGTGTACAAAAACTGAAGGTAGTTAATATGTTAATTTGTTTTCATTGTTTTTTTTTTTTTGTATATAGAATTACCAAAAAAGCTTGCAACAAAAACATAAAATGCTATAATTAGGTACTTAAAGATGTAAAAGCTAAACTTCAGTGCTTTTGTGATTGTTTTTGTTGTCTATGTAAATATGAATAATGTATTGTGTTTATTTATGGGTGATTCCGTTTCAAATCGGCTAGAGTTGGTAATCAAACATTATCGATTTTGGAGAATTCTGCCTCATCCAATACTGAATTTTTAATAGTTTTTAAACTTTAAGCTTGGATTTTGAAACTACTTTAAAAAAAAAAACATTGTTTTTCTTACCAATCCAAATATATTCCGAGGTTTGCAAACTACTAAAAAAAATAAATTAACTTACTACAAGAATACTATTTTCGAATTTCGAAAAATGTTATTTGAAAACCCTAAATATTATGTAGACTGCCGCTCGAAAAAAACTGATATAAACCAATTTTCGAATTTCGAAAAAAATTCGTGCTTTGAGAAACAATTTCAATTTATCCCAACAAACAAATTTTCGAATTAAAAAAAAAACATGGCAAAGAATATAACTTGCAGAAACCTAAAACTTTTAATTTCGAATGAAAGCTCGCCCTATCAAGGCTTCAGGCTCAAAAATTTATCCAACTGAAGCAATTTTCAAAATTCTATGATGCCGCTTAGACAATTTATCTAATTAAGCCAAATTAAAATCAATTGCAAAAGGGAAGTTCGCCCTATCTATGATGCCGCTATAGAAAAACAATCAAATTTCGAAAAAAAAAAAATTGGTACCTTCAAAATCAATTTCGAGTGTAGTTTCACCCTATCTGAGCTGCAGCTTTAAACTAATCCAAATAAACCAATTCTAAAAATTCGAAAATTGGCGCTTCGAAAACTTAAGAAAGTTTATTTCTAAGAAAAGCTCCCCTATCGCAGCTTTCGCTTCAAAACATTAACCAAATGAACTATATTCGAATTTCGAAAAAAATTAAATTAGGGGCTGTCACTTTAAACGTCAATAAAAAAAATCAGTTTACGAATATCGAAAACGAAATAGGAAACAATTGCGACTTCAAAATCCGAAAAAATTAAAAAAAAAAAATACATTTTGAGGAAGAGTTTACGCTATCTAGGCTACCACTTTAAAAACTAAACGAAATACATAAACTTTCGAACTTCGAAGAACTTTATGATATGAAATGGGCAACTTGAAAAGTCGATATCGAGTGTAAGTTCATCCTATATAAGGTGGAATTTCATGATTTCATGATATGGAAGCTTTTACTTGAAAAAATTAACCAATTAACCAAACAGCCTCATTAAATTAATCCAAATAAATAGATTATCGAATTTCAAAAAAAACTGGACTCCAAAAGCTAAATAACCAAGTAAAAAACTTTCGAATTTCATAAAGAGTTATTTTTGGGGAGGTTGAAAAATTAATCCAAATAAATAAAATTTCGAACTTTGAAGAAATTTTCTTACTTGAAAAATTTAAAATAATATATTTCAAGCAAGAATTCTATCCAGGCTGCCGCTCCAAAAATGAATAACCCAATTTTCCAATACCACGAAAAAAATTTTGTAGTAACTTCGAAAACTTAAAAATGAATTCCGAGTAGAATTCTGGGTTTAAAAAACTTTCTATCTTAGAATTTGCTTCAAAAACGCCCTAAATCAGTTGGACAAGATATGATCTATTTTTTCATCGGTCCACTTGAGTTGGAATTACCCATATATAAATACATGAATATATATGAAGGTGTTGTAAAAATATATGTAAATTAATAATAAAACAAAGGTGTAAGATTATAAAGTATTTAATACAAGCAAGTAAAAAAGTAACATTAAACTGCTCAAAAATATATTCATACATTTTGCATTGCTAATTACAGTAGGCAATAACAGTACATATATGTAAACGTTTTTATTAACATTTTTTTTTTTTTAAATAACACATAAGTAGTCAATACAAAAAAAATACACATTTTATATGAAGCTAAAAAAAGTAAATCTTTTGCAAAATCATAACGCATTTGCCTATTTAATAATAAAATAAATCAATTGTGATGAAAGTAATATATATAAGATTTTATATGATTCGTTGCATACTCGCAGCCACATTTGCCTTAAAGTATGCGCATAGATAAAATAATACAATAGCGTAGATACATAAATATATTTCAAAACAGTTTTTTTTAAATCGAGCCACAAAAGTTTTTTTTCAATACAACACGCATGTCCATTTTTAGTAGCAATAGTGAAAAGAGAATTTTGAAAATATGTAGTTGAATACATTTTACTACAGTAAAGCACATTTAAATAGTTTCTAATGCTACGCAAGTCGGTTGTTAGGATCGCGTTTTAGATATTTAAAGATATAAAAAAAAACAAAAGAAAAAGAGAAAATAAATAAAAAAGAGAGTACAGAGAGTTATTGGACACAAAAAATAATCAAAATACACTCACACATTTTCAACAAGTTATCAGTTGTACTCTAAGGAGGTGAAGTTAAATCAGTTCAGGATCATAATTCTATCACCTCCAGCATTGATCTTTGTATCGTATGTATTTAGTAAATCTGTCTCAAATTCAACTCATGTACCTATCTGACTTATTGCACTTATTACACTATACAGCAGCCGGCTGGATATGGGACCATACCAACTTTTTTGAAGAGATTCAGACACAAGTAAAAAAATGGCGTTCCCCGTTTTTCGAAGTTAGCCTCCAAAATTTAATTACGCGCTTTCGAAGTTCCATGTTCGAAAGTAATTTTCGTGGGGTTTGCCTCTCTTGTTTGATTGGTGTCCTTTTTCTATTAAAAACAAAATGTCTGTAAGAAGTGCGATACAGGGCCAAAGTGAGATTTTCGAAAACTTAAAAAGCTGCATGTTTTTAATTATGCATACAATATTTCTTCATACATACACTTTCAAACAAAGAAAGTACGCCAATCAAGTAAGAGAAGAAAGAAGGCCACGCACACATTTAACTTCTATCAATTTTTTAAACAAAACTATTAGAAAACCGAATCTTCGAAGGGTCCAACTTCGATCTTCGAAAGCCTGTAACTAAATTTTGGAGGCCAACTTCGAAAAACGGGAAACGCCATTTTTTTACTCAGGTCTTAATCTCTTCAAAAAAGTTGGTATGGTCCCATACCCAGAAAAAAAGTTGATTTTGTCGTATAGTGTCATTGTTATGTTAACTAATTACCTACTATATAAACTGTACCTAGTTTACCAAAAAATAATCACATGCATAATGTATATGTAAACACGAATGATACGTACTTTTGTCTGTAACTATGTATAAATATTTATGTATGTTTGTACGCTACCTGAACTATCGCAATATATTGTTATGTAAATCAAATTTGTTTACAAACTTTTATATATTTTATATGAAAAAAATAATAATGTCTATGAAAACTTACATACATTTTATGTTCTAAATATATGCATCTGTTCATAAATAATTTTATGTAAATAAAAAACACAAAGTAATAACAAAAAAATAATTTGTATTCTATATATTTCAATTATTTTTTTAGTTGAAATGTCGACTTGGTCTTACTCCCTAAAAAGTTAGGTATTGATGAGAAAATAAGCCTTACAAAGAATTCGCGCTCTAACTTAACCCTTGGGGTGGCTATTTTTTCGCCCTTTTGTATGAGAAAAAATGGGATTTTTTTTTCAAAGTGATTTTTCTCATAATTTTTGACTGTAATTATTTTAATAGTCAAGATAATCGCACACGGCTTACCATTTTGGGAACTTCAAAGCTTTTACTTTAAGAATGTATAAAGGTTTTTTGAAAAAATTATGAAAAAATCACTTTGAAAAAAAAATCCCATTTTTTCCTATACAAAGGGCGAAAAAGATAGGGTTAAGTTACAGTGCTAATTTTTTGCAGGGCTTATTTTCTAATTAACTGCTAACTTTTTAGGGGGTGACCAAGTCGACAATTTTTTTTAATCAACCTAATATATGTATGTACATATTTCAATGACATGCCTTGTTCTTGTTGTTGTTTTTAAGACCTTCGGGGAGTAGGTTTTGTAGAGTGATGTCGAAACTGACAGTCCTTGGCCGGATATGAACCCGGTACTCCTTGGCGGTACTGCACGACTGTCTCGGGAGTGATTTGGTATGACCATTGGAACCTCCTAGGTCATGTCATCCCTCCATCCGTAGGGAAGGAGAAGATGGGTAATGAGAGGTGATATGCATATTAGTCGCATCTTACGACCGGTATGCCTACCTCGGCCATATTCTAAACCCCTAAATCACCAGACCCGTTTTTGAAAATCCGCGAAATAACCTCATTTTTAGACGGTCTCTGGAAGCTAAATTTCTTTCCACCTATTTAAAAAAGTTTAATATTCTAAAAAAAAAAAAAAAAAAACTAATGGCGGCGATATACCAACAGGTTATCATAACCTCTAACGAGATTTTAGCCGAGCTTCTCTTTCCAACTTGTGGTGTGTTGCTTTTGAGTTTTTCCTACAAGTTGGCGGGACCTACAGTTTTTTGCCGACTCCGAACGGCACTTGCAAAGCAAATGAATTTTTTGCTGAGAAGCTTCTCATGGCAGAAATACACCCGGAGAGTTTGCCAAAATACTGCCGAGGGGTGAACCCGTTTAGAAAAATTGTTTTTCTAAATAATTTTTGATGTTACTTTTGCTGGGCATCGAACCGCCACGACTTGGTGTAGAAGGCCGAACACTTAACCGCTACACCTAAAAGAGGAGCTAAAATTACTTTACTCTACTACTGCTGAGGAATGCAGTTGAAAATGTATTTTCAGTTACTCATACGCCCCATACTGTGTGATATTTTTATATTATTATTATTATTAATAGTTAGGTGCTGGTATTAATATCAGCACTAACTGAATGACCACTGGCTACTCAGGCCATCAGCTCGATATTTTTTTTTTTTTTTTATAAAAAAAGGTTCCGGTTTTAAAACAGTTTTGTTGACAGGATGAGCAAAAAAGAGACGGAAACATCAATTTGTTAAATTGATATGTTTTCTAGGTTCAGAAAAGCTTGCAGAATCTTACTTCGAATAATGCCAGGAGGTAAGTTGCTCCCACAATTTGGACTTAAAGCTCGGATGACCCATTTTTTGAACATCTATAACTCAGCAACTTAAAGCAAGACATACCTTTTTGAGTCTGAATATTTCTCTTTATCATCAAAGGTGACTTTATTATCGACGTTTCACGGCAGACAAGAACGAGCATGATTTATGCACAAATCCACTTTTCGGTAATTTTCCGATTTCCATAAGTCGACATTTGAGCCTACACATTTGTCGTTGCTGCCCAAGTTCGAAAAATTATTCGACAGTTACTAAAATAAAGTGAGACAAGTATATCCCATAAGAAATTGTTTCCCTTTCTATTTGGGAAGTTTCTTTAACCGGAACTATTTGACGTGTCTCGTACATAATGCACGTTCAATTAGTATGCAAGGAAGCAACACGCCAAATTGTAGTTACACTTATTTCTCCACATCATTGTCGGGTAGTAAGCTTTGAGAGGGACATATGACGCGCGTAGTATTGAAATAAATTGAATTGTATGCACCTTAAAGATTCGTTTTGATATGCATATGTACACAAGGTGAAGTTCCATGTCAAACCGAAACAAAAAAAAATGACTTGTCTACGATACTAAATATATGGTTTTTTTTTCGAGTATATCGACCTCAGCGACACCTGGAGGGCTTCTTTTTTTGTGACACGAGTTTTTGATTACATATTAAACTAAGAAACATTTCAAGGAATAAATTGTCAAAACTTGGCCAAATCCACTAATTACTTTTCAAGCTATTTTTTCACATAGCAACTACCTAAAATATTATACATTGATTTCTGAGTGAATTTTTCAAAAACGCCCTATATCAAAGTTTCTTCTATAACGTTCATATTTTTAGAATTTGTTTTTTTTAAAAAGTCCTATTTCAAAAACTTATTCAAAAACGACCTCCCTCAACTGAAAATATTCTGAATTTTCCGTGAGATGGCATGTTTTAAAACTAACTCTAATACGGCTGATACATTAGCGCAAATTCCGAATTATCTCCGCTTTCGGGAGTTAACTTGAGCATAATCTTCATTTTAAACTCCCATAAATTAAGAAGATTTGAGCAGATATCATAACTATTTGACCGCTACTGTCGTCGATAAATAAACAAACATCGCAACGACCACTACCAAAATTACGAATTCGTCGCTACTCGACACTAGATGTCACCAAAAAAGAGCGACATCTAATTTTAAACCGCAACTACTACAACCAAAGCCATCTAGTGCGCTGATTGTTAATCTTCAATTTTGTGTGTATCAGCGTAAAATTTGGATCTGATTGAAGAAGATTTATTGCAGGTAATCTCCGTGTGTGTATACATAGCATAAGATATGGCGTACTTGAAACAAATTTGTAAATAGGTCGTTCTGAAATAAATTCTGAAATAGAGCGTTCTCCAAATAAGTTCTTAGATAATCCGTTTTTGAAAAATATTTTGAGATAATCTGATATAAGAGTTCGAAGATCCATTTAACTCTTATAAAATTTGCTAACTTATCTCGAAATTGTTTATGAGGCTCCCTATTGTGTTTCGGCATGGAATTCCCCATATGTAAATATTGATGTAAATGGCAATTGTTTTAAGTATTGCAAAGCGAGAATTTTGTCGCGAGTATTGACAAATTGTATACATTAGAGTGACCAGAAATCCCCAAATTATTTTTTTAGTAACCTTTCGGTTCGATTGAAACTTAAAACTTCCAAACCAAGCCCACGAAAGCTACAATACGCTCGATTTGACATATGGTATTTCTATTGCACATACTAGAAGAAAGTTTTTTCTAAAAAATTTTCAACATAGCAAGTAAAAGTTTCGGGTTATCTAAATTCGAAACCCCAGCAATGAATAAAAAAAATCCAGTCTAATATATGCAGAGATACGTTCATGTGTAATCTTTTTGAACACACTTTACAACAAAACAATTGAGTGAATTACTTATTATTTATCAGTTTCAAGCTGTAGATAGATCAGTTACCCACAAGTCGCACTGAGTACAACACAAAAAAATAACTTAACGCTATTTACATAAGTCAAATCGAATCTAATACTGTTATACCTTGGCTTCTTTACATTTGAATAGGTTTTGGATGCCAGATTACTGGACACGTTAAATTGCAATGGAGCATAAAGTGAAGTGTGACGAGGTAAAAAGCCATACACGAACGGGTAATTTGGGAATGAGTTAGTGATTGGGTATTTCAAAAGATGCTTAGAAAGTCCTTGAACCTGGACCACTATTTCAGCTTAGTTGGTAGTGCTTTGAGGAAAAGTCGTTTTATACAAAAAATAAAAACAGTGAGTGAAAATTTGAATAAAATGTTTATATTGACGAAGCCTTTGCGGGCCTGAGTTCCTTATCGAAGATGGGGACCAGACCACATAGAGGTTTCAAGGTGATTTACACATATATTTACTGTGAAACCGGCAGCACTTGGTTAAGACAAGTGAGCAGTGCCACCCAGCGTAGCCTCTGTGCTGCAAGTCGCGTAAAGCTGATCATGCAAGCTCCTTCGGTTTTCGCCGTTGTCCTGACGTAAGGACCACATAAATCTTCCGGAGCACTTCTCTCTCGAGTACTCCAAGGGACATCCCATATTAGTTCGATTTCGTCCATGATAGAGAGAGGTTTATAGCCAAGTACTGTAATTAATGATTATTTTTTTTAAATATATTTTACTTCAAAAGTGTCATAGCTCAAAATCTGATTTTTTAGGATAGCCATTCAAAGCTTTCAATCGCCTCCTGCGCTAGAGTTCCCGATTGTAAAGAAAAGTTTTGGGAAATCCTATTGGAAATCTAACTCCAGAAAAGTTTAGCATAAGCGAAAAGGGGGCGTGGCACTTCCCATACACGACTAAGATTTGGTACAAAGATATACGAAGTTAACTGCCAACAACATCAGAAAAATGGTAGATAAGGGAGAGGGGGCGTGGGGCGGAACCCACGGGTACATTTATAGAATTGTGGGATTTTTTGGGTGGCTATCTTTTTTTCTTCAGTCATTATTTTTAAAAAAGTTTTAAGCTTTAAAAGTTTAAAATTATTGACATGAAGTTTGTTGCTTTGGTCTTTTGTTTTCCATCAACTTTCGATCTCTTTATTGTTGTTGTTGAATAACAAAAATCGTTTATTATGTTGTTGTTGTTGTTGTTGTTGTTGTTGTTGTTGTTGTTGTTGTTGTTATTAACAATGCATTGCTCTACCTAGAGTGTATGATCATTCCGAAGATCTTCATCAAGCTCTTCTAACGGGAGTCCAAGGAAACGCGCAGTTTCAACAGTGTTGGACCACCAGAGGGACAGAGGGGTTAGAAGAGTAGGTTCAATTGGACAATTGAAGAGATGTAGGGTATCGTGGGGGGTCATACCACATTCAATTAAAGTAAGTAAAATTGTGTCATTCAATCTGGATAAGTAAGAGTTTAACCTCACGCTGTACCAAGACCTAAGCTGTGCCATGGTGACTTTTGTCTCCCTTGGTAAGGTGCGTTCTTTCTTCAGCAATATCGGGTGGAAGACTGTTTAAAACGGGGTTCACAGGTAGAGATCTAACAAAAGTGTCAACCGACGCTGTGTGGATGTAGGTTAGAGCCTGCTTATGATTCCGCAGATCTAACGGCTAGGTAATATGATGCCGGATCTCGTCATAATGTGTACGGAGATGACTCCTTATGTCTCTCGGGGGCGGATCTGTGTCCAAAAGATGACGGTTCGGATGTCCTGGCTTGTGGCAGTTCAGAAGGAATTTCCTGCTAAGCATTTCCACGTGCTCTCTTACATTGAGCAGTTTTGCCTCTTGATGGAGGTGAGACTCAGTAGACATGAGGAGACATCCCGTAGCAGTTCTGATAGCGGTATTTTGGCAGACTTGTAACTTCGTCCAGTTGGTGTAACGCACGTTAGGCGATCATATGGTGGCATAGTCAAAGACTGGTCGGCCAAAGGCCTTATATGTAGCAAGCAACGTTTATTTGCTTTTTCCCCAAGTACTGCCGGCAAGTGACTTGAGGATCTTGTTGCGACCTCGTACCTTTGAGACCATTGCAGATACATTACCAGCAAATGATAAAGTATTATCAGGTAGGTTCCCTTATGACAGTCACTTCTAAGAGCAGAAAACCCAGGACATCGCCATGGATCTCTGAGCAGTGAAACCAGCCGGGGTTTTTGCCTCGGCCAAGGACTGTCACTTTCAATGTAACCCTGTTTAGTTTGTTTTGTCCATCGCCCCCCCCCCCCCCCCCTCTCTTTTAAATTCACACGTAAGTCAGGTTGTTCCTTAATTCGTTTGAGCTCAAAAACTACAGTCTCCTTCATTTTTGTAAGAAGGAATGCATATTTTTTCAGGCATTCATCATTTCCGTGTTTTAACAGCGGTTAACTCGTACTTCCAGGCGCCGAGATATTTCCACCCGTACTTCATCATAGTTGGTGTGGGACTGAATTAAACCCGTCAGCAATTGGAGTGTCGGGTTCTTCATCTCCCTCTCAATTTAGCCATGGTTATAGGGGTTTTATCTATAACTTAAGCAAGCTTACCTCAGTTATCTCATCTTCGTTATTTTTCCTAGATGAATTCTTCATGACCTTCCTTCATCCGCAGGATCCTTTGGTAGAAAGAAAATCCACAAAACCCAAGAAGCCCGTCTGTCTTCATGAGAAAGTGGCGGCCGCGATGGTGTAGGTAGAGTTATTGTGCTGGGCTCATCACTAATGGCAGTGATATACCAAAGGTTATCAGGTAAAGGTTCTCTTTCCAATTTGTGGTGTGTTGCTTTTGAATTTTTCCTACAAGTTGGCGGGACCTACAGTTTTTTACCGACTCCGAACGGCTCTTGCAAAGCAAATGAGTTTTTGATGAGAAGCTTTTCATGGCAGAAATACAACCGGAGAGTTTGCCAAACTACTGCCGAGGGGCGACCCCGTTTAAAAAAATTCTTTTTCTAAATAATTGTTTATGTTAATTTTGACGGGCATTGATCCGCCACGACTTGGTGTAGAAGGCTGAACACTTAACCGCTATACCATGGCGGGCTCATCACACTCTTTAGGAAAAACGTTTTTCTAAACGGGGTCCCTGTTGTTGTTGTTGTTGTTGTTGTAGCGAGGTGTAGCCCTGCCTAAATGTCAGACAGGGTCACCCCGAGTATATTGCTCTTGGCCGGGTCGATATAATAAAACGGCCCGGGTCGTTTCGGCACGATGGGTACAGCACAAGTACTGGTACCGTTCTCGTAGAACCGGCAATACAAGGGGCAATTACGGGGTCCCTCGTCGGTAGCGGTTTGGCTCCTCAGCTGCTTTGCAGAAGCCTTCAGAATCGGCCGAAAACTATGGGTCCAGCAATGTGTAGATACAAATTCTGAACAGCGCACCAGAAATTGTAAGAGAAGTTCCGCTCAAAAATCTTTTCCGAGGTTTATGATGATACTCCTCTTTGCGATATGCCTCGTCATACAGTTTTTTCATAAGATACTTGGTGTAAAAGAAGGCTTGACTTCTTGTGCCAGTGTTCGTCCATTCCCCAAGTCTAACCACTAACCTAAATACATTTATTTCCAGATTTCCAATCTCACGCAAAAAATTCCAATAAATGGTCCTCAACTATCCAAATCATACCGAAATCTCAAAGACCTCACAAACCAAGAAAAGCAAGCCTTCTTCAATTCTTTCGATTCGATATTTTGCGATTGCGATGGTAAGCTTTTTCTAAACTCATCCTAATATGAAAAAAGAAATTAAAAATTCTAATTAAGTATCCACCTCCCACCTTAGGCGTCATTTGGCAGACAATTTATGATGCTTTGCCCGGCGCAACGGAAGCGATTGATTATCTCAAACGGCAAGGCAAACAAGTCACTTTTGTCACAAATAATAGTATGGTACCCATTGATAGGCAATTGAGTAAATTTCAAAAGTATGGACTGGAGGTGAAAAAGGTAAAATGAGGCGACCTAAAAGTGTTACAAAACTAATTTACATAATTTTGATTGTGCAGGATGACATTGTGCATCCAGCTCAAACTATATGTGATTATTTAAAAAATATAAATTTTAATGGACTGATCTTTTGTCTCGCAACGGATGTTTTTAAGACGGTTGTGCGAGATGCTGGCTTCCAAGTAGTTGATAGGGTGAGTTTTTACACCATATGAGCGTAAACATTCGATTGATTACCCTGGATTTCAGTGTGCCACTTTTATTGAAACCACAGATGAATTGCGTGATGCCATTTACAGTGATGATCCTGTCAAGGCGGTGATCATTGATGTTGACTTGAATATGTCAGCGGCGAAACTGATGCGTGCTCATTGGCATTTGACAAACGATACGGAATGTTTATTTTTTGGTGGAGCAGCTGATACTCTGATATCGTTTCATGGCAAGGATATTATAGGTGACTTACTGACATATTTTCGAATTTTTTTATATTTAAATTTGGTGGACAAAAATTTATATAAAAAGATTAGGTGGTAACCCTATGTACCACCTTACCTAGAAAACATTTTTTATTCGACATATAGTACCTTTCTTTTGATACCCATATAATATTGTCTATTATATCTTATTTGATTGTTTTAAATTGCAGATAGGTGGAACCTCCGTAAAAACTCCCTATTAGCTTGGGGAAATTACCAGGCCCTGGATTCTCTAACTGTGAGTTTTGAAATGTACACTTTTTCCCCATATATTTTAAATGGTGAAAAAGTGAAAATTTCAAAACTCACTGTTAGAGAATCCAGGCCCAGGTCGCGTTTCCCAAAAAGCAGGGTAAAAATCGGGTAATTCGGTTCAGCGAAGTTGAAGTGCTAATTAGTGTTGGAAATTTTCGAATTATCGACTTATTATTATTTTGCCCACATTGATTTTTGGTATTGCCCAGCTCTAATTTCTGACTGTGTTTTCACATTACTGTGTTTATGCATTATTTTTTGTGGTATTGCACTACACTAATTTTTGATTTTGATTTCACCATGGCTAGCGTTGGTTGGCAGGGTAGGTACATACAAAATTTTATAGACAAGTGTGGGTACGTTTCCGAGATAAAATGGATATGGAAAAATAGGAATAGCTTGCAAACTCTAGGTGGTGACCCTGCCTGAAAATATGTTTGTTTAACAAAAATGATCTATATATTGGTATGATATATAAATTGAAAAAGGCCACATACATACATAGATGGCAACTTTGTAAAAACTCCCTAGTGCCAGCACTTGGGTGGGAAAGCTTAAAATTTTGTTGTTGTTTTTTTTCAAAATTAGGTGGCAGCCCTAAGTAGTAGCTCTACCTAAACATACATTTGATTGAAATTCGAAGTAAAATTCCATCCAAATTAACTTAGTACGATAAAGTGGTGGTACCCTGGTGGTACTTTGTTTAGAAATATTTTTGTTGAAATACGAAAGTTCTTAGAATGGTGTAAATAACGTACATACCTAGTTTCACCTAAATCAGTTGAGAAGTTTCCGAGATAGTATGTATAGCTAGTGTAGCATTACATAAACACATGCGCCGAGATGGTGGATTGTTAATTGTCATGTGCTCACAAATAATGTATAAACAAATATGAATGAACACAAACAACATTTTACCCAAATTAGCTACATTGAACTCAGCGGGAGTTTATACAAAGACTGCACATGCCGCACATAGCAAGGATCTTGTTACACTTGTGTGGACGGTCAAAGACACCGCCAAAGCCAGTCGCAATGCCTAACTGAGTCACAACGTCAGTTTGTCAATGCGATTGTCATACTTATATATTTATTGCAACCATATGCTGACTTAGCATATTTTATTAGTAATATATACATAGGTATACATTTTAGTTCGTAAATAACTTGTAAGTATTAGTGTAAGAATTTAGTATAAAAGAAAGTAAATTCAATAAAGAAAATCAATTCTTGATCGAACTCTAAAGCAATAATTTAGTTTGGCTATAGTAATTACAATTAAGGGGCTTTTTGATTTATATTATGTGTTTTCTTTCCACAGGACCTGGCGCATTCATATCCATGATAGAGACAACTACGAAACGGCAAGCTTTGACCTTTGGAAAACCAGGCGAAGCTCTACGGAACGTTTTATTACAACAGTATAAAATCGAAAATCCTCGACGTACTCTCTTTATCGGCGATAGTCTTGTGACAGATGTACGTTTCGGCAAACTATGTGGATTTCAAACTTTATTAGTACTTAGTGGTCATGCAAAGCGTGAAGATTTGAGATCGAATTTGGTTGACATGGAAACACCAGATTATATTGTTGATTCTATAGCCGATCTGAATGGATTTCTTTCATAAGGTGGTACAGGACACAAATTACACTTAAGTTTATTAGGATTTTTTTTAGAATTTAAATCATTTCGAATAAAAAGTATGGTTTTATCACGTTTCGGGTGTCGAAATCTATCGAAACAAAATTACTCGATAAGCAAAATATCAACATAAGTTAAACAGTATAATAGCGCTGATATATTAGCGCATATCCGGAATTAACTGCATTTTTGGGAATTCAATTGAGTACGTTAAAATGCAAAAACGTACCAAATTTGGAAGTTCCAAGGAAATGTCTCTCACCATCAAGAAATACTATTCACAAAAAGCCAAAATATATTTAAAAAAATGACTTTCAATTGATGCACTTTGGTTGAAATTATTTGAGATTGCAAGTTTAATGTTTCTAAGACGTTGGCAACATTTTCTACTGCAAAGAGATGATTACGCCATGAAAAACACTTTTTTATTCCAAATAATGAGAGTGTAACCCCAAATAGTTTTTAGCCGGGTAGCGAAATTTTCACGTGAAGGCAATCCAAGCCTTAAGTAAAAAGAGTTCAGCTTTTTCAAAAAAAAATTATGGTCACCGTACAAATAGTATCAAAAATACGGAATAAAGCTACTCCAGCGCCATCTAGCGGGAAAAATGCCTATATCGAGAGGACTGATGCGAAATCTCTACATATAATAAAATTGTAACTGGTCGATGTCTGTACATGGCAGCCATCAACAAAAAATTGATTGGGGGAAGCTTTATTATACGAGTAGAATCCAAATCAACCATTTTAAAATTTTTTGTGTGTCTGTCTGTCTGTCTTTTCCTATGTTTGTGGCCGTATCACTCTGAAAGTAATGAATGGAAATTAATGAAACTTTTTTCGTTAGATTTCTCGACGTTCAACATTTAAGATATTACCTTTTTCGATATATCAACCGGGTTTGGAGTTATCGCCCAATTTGTGGACCATGTCTGTCTGTATGTCTGTGGTCTTAACACTCTAAAAGTGCTGAATGGAATTGAATCGTTGGATTGACACTCAACTTAAAGGTTAAGATATTATTTTTTGCGATATCTCAACGGGTTTTGGGGTTATCGCCCAATATGTGGACCAGGGGTGACCAAAAATGTCTTAGTACAATATGGGTGTCAAACGAAAGGTGTCAATGAGTGCTATAATATGTGATGTGATTCATTGTCCTGATGTATGGCTCAGATTCATGGACAATGTCAAGAGAAGATGAGATGGCCCTTGGAGTATTTGAGAGAAAAGTTCTCCGGAAGATTTATGGTACTTCCCGTGATGCCAACGGCGAGTATCGAAGGAAATTTAACGATGAACTGTACGAGCTCTACGTAGATCTGACCATAGTCCAGCGAATTAAAGCCCAAAGACTCCGCTGGCTGGACCATGTTATTCGAATGGACAAAGAAGCTCCAGCACAGAAGGTTTTCCTATCGTCGCCTGAATTCGGCAGCAGAGGAAGGGGGAGGCCTCGACTGAGATGGAGACAACGGGTGGAGGATGACTTGAACTCCCTTGGGGTTTCCATTGGCGTCAGTTATCGCTAAAAAGGAATGACTGGCGTGCTTTGATATGCAACGGCCAAAATCGCTTAGGCGGTTAAGCGCCAATAAATGATGATTCATTGAAATATCTGAAATGGTTTGGGAGATATCTTGAAATTTCGATAGCTCGACCGGTTTCGGAGGTATCGACGAATATTTTCACAAAAATGTGTTAGTACATTATGGGTATCAAACAATAGGTGCTTATGAATGCTGTCATAAACCATTTGGTTAATTTCAATACCTAAGCTACGCATACGAAGTCGCGGGCACCAGCTAGTTTAGATTAAAAAGTCAAAATTTGACGAATATCGATTTAGTAATCTAAAAAGGACGAGATATCTGAATACGTATAGATCCATATAACAACGTTACAGTCGAGTGAAAAGCTGTCGCCGTCGCATCTGTACCTCAACAGGATGCATTGGCCCGGTTCAAAATCTTCACGAATAACAAACACTAATTTCAAAATCACACCTTCGCTTTATTCAAATCGTTCATAAATTCTACAAAATCTGCAATACTATCCGCATAATAGTCGGGTATCTTAGCTGCATCAGATTGTGTTTCAAAATCGTGTAGTTTACAAGCACCGCTCAACACTGCCAATGTCTGAAAACCGCATTGCCTACCAAAGGCTATGTCTGTGTCCAATGTATCCCCAATCATGAGTGTACGTCTTGTTTCTTTTATTTTGAATTTCTTTACTATCATTTCAGCTAAATTCTTTCCCGGTTTACCCAGCGTTATTAAAGGCTTCTTACTGCTGTCGGCTAATATTTGCGAGAATGGCCCCGGTCCAACTATATCTATACCATTGCCTAATTGAAACAATTTTTCAGATGCACCCTCGATTAATATACAATCGGGATGGCGAAGAAATTGATGAGCACGCAGTATTTTCATTGAGGTTAAGTTGAAATCAGCATCAACGATCACAGCTCGTACGGGTTCTTTGCTGAAGATATGTTTAGCCAGCTCGCGAAAGGATTCTGGTATTAGTATTGTGGGCTGCAATAAAATGGTGAAGATGGTCATTAGAAATTATCAAAAATTTGGGTAAATCAAAATTTTTAATACGCCGCGCAACTGGGTATATTTATGAGGTATATCTAAAATAAAGGGTGAATAAATTGCCAAAATGTGTTAGGCAGTGGTTCCCTCTTGAGTCTCTAAAGGCTTTATTCCAGCCTGGTAACAACTTCCTTGTTACTGGTAACGAAAATTACAAGTATTTTACGGGTTCTGAGGTAAGTGTAACACACTCACGATTACGAAAGTATTCAAAATTTTCGATAAAATAATTTACCGGTAAATTTGTCACACATGATTTTAAACTTACTCCATCTATAATTTTAAGTCCAGCCTCACGTAACACATCCTTTACGATTTCAGTCGCTATTACATAAATGAATCCTTCGAACTGTATATTTTTGAGATACTCCACAATACTTTTGGCGGGATGTATAAGTTCATTCTAAACATAAAAAGCACACATATAAAAATCAACTCAAATTACATACCACATTTTTACAAAAAAGAGTATTCACACAATGAAGTAAATGTCTGGTCAAGAAATTTACTCAACTTGTCGAATACCCTCATTTAACAATCTTTTAACAAACCAAATCGAATTCAATGCCTGCTTCTTTGAATTTGCTCTCATAATCACTTAACGGCCGTATGCTGTTGTTGGTAATAAAATTTAATTTTTTACCATAATCTATTAGCGTTCGATATCCTTTTCCAGCACCGGGTACATGAGCAGTTAGGTCCCACAATACTCCATCAATATCGGAAAATATGTGATCAAATGAATCTAGAAATGCACGCTTCTCCTCGTTGCTTAATTTTAAAATGTGTTTTGGTAGTTTTCGAGAATTGTTTCCGTTCTATGGGATGGAAAAATAAATGTACAAAAAAACATTGGGGTCTATCAGCTATTCCGATCGAGCTTCCCGTTGGGAATAATTCGTAAAAGTCGCCTCTCCCAAATCATGTCCAACGGGAAGCTCCGTCGAATTAGCTGCTAGATTCCAATAACAAATGATGGGAGCAAAAAGGAAACGTATATTTTATATTAGTTAAATCTAAACTTATAAAAGGTTTTATAAAACGGAGTAATAGGTAGACAATTCGTTTTTTCCAATTAACGCTAGATTAAAATTTCGCAAAAATATATTTCAAAAATTAGCTTGAGTTTTTATTAAAAAAAAAAGAAACAGACAACTAAAAACACCTGTTTGAAACTTGTTCCAGCTTTTGAATAGGTTTAAGGTTCTTTTTTTTTGGATCAAAATAATGGTTACGATTTCGAAAAATAAATCGGTTGTAATCTATTCCTCCCGCTATATAATACATTTTGTACTTCGATATTCGAATTTTTATTCTACAAATTGTATTTTTATGGGGTTTAGGTTATGTTGCAAAATTCAAATATCGATCCCAAGATTACAAAAGTATTGCGCGACATTTTTCGAGCTCCTCCTAGAACTTGTGGTGTGATGCTTTTGGTTTTTTTTTCCTACAAGTTAGCGGGACCTACAGTTTTTTGCCGACTGCGAACGGCACCTGCAAAGTACATAAATAAATGAGTTTTTGCTGAGAAGCTTCTCATGGTAGAAATACACCCGGAGAGTTTACCAAACTACTGCCAAGGGGTGACCCCGTTTACAAAAATTATTTTTCTAAATATGTTTTGGCGTTGCTTTTATCGGGTATCGATACCCGACTGCCTGGTGTAGTATGCCGAACACACTACTGCTACACTACGGCGGGTGCTAAATATAAAAAGCTAAATTCAATTATGGTTCATTAACCCCAGAAAAACTGTTAAATTCCTAAAAAAAAAATGTTTACAACTACCGATCTCTGTACAAACCACCCTCTGGGCCTCTAGATAGAAACATAGGGTGAGCCAAAAAATCTGACTTCAGATTCGGATTCAGCACTAGCTGCAGCTGTGAAAATCGCTCGCGTGACACAACAAAAACAATAAAGTGCCTTTCCCGTGACAAATGCAAAACCAAGTAAGTAGTTGGAATAAAACTGAGACTTGCTTGGGTTTGCATTTGTCACGGGAGAGGCACTTTCTGGGTTTTGTTGTGTCACGGGAGATCTCTGCAAATGACAAGATACATTGCGGTTGTAAAGTTTCAGAAATAAAATAAAGCTTCTGCTGCAAAATTTGTTGTTTGTCGCTTATGCTAATTTTACGGGAAGTGCTCGGTACAAAGATGATTTTTAACCTTTTTATAAGACTACTTTTATATAAATAAACCGAAAATCGGAAAGAATTTTTTTCTTTGCTTAAGAAAACAAATGCCATTTCTTTTCTTCTTCTTCTTCTTAGTTGCAAATCATAAAATATTAACACTTTTTATTTTTTTTTTAAAGAAGTCCACTTGAAATAATCTCATTTTTTTATTATATTAATGTAAAAGTTAGGGATATATGTAAATATGTACATTAGAGCGTATCACCAAAAAAAAAGTAGGTCGTACCTCCCCTCATATGAAGTGTTTTTGAAAAACATTAAAAAAAAAATTCTGGCAACCCTAGATGTCGCCCAATGACATTTTTCTTCATATCTTTGACATTTGTTGTCGGATTTTAAAGTGTGACCCATAAATTTTTTTGTCTCAAAGAGGAGGATTTTTCTCAAGAAAGTTCATTGAGCTCATGCGTTTCCTTGTGGTACTTACCCACCATATCCCAGTTTCTACCACCCTAATGTAACGACCTAATGTCAGTTAACTGAAGAGCGTAAAATATTTACGATTTTTTACGTTCTTTAATTTGCTATTATTAGATCGGTACATTAGGGTGGTAGCAACTGAGATATGGTGGGTAGGTACCAAAGCTGAGCGCCTGAGATCAATGAGCTTTTTTTAGGAAAAAATCACTCCCTGAGACAAAAAAGTTGGTGTATCGCACTTTAAAATCCGACAATAAGGGTGGATTTCTCGATTGCCTGTTAACGTCAAAGTTCACTGTCAGTTTAACAGCCAGTTCATTTGCCCTTTATTTAACAGGAGGATCAGCTGCCCGATAAAATTTAAAGTGAGCGTTAAGTTGACGGCTAGTTGAGAAATCCGCCCTAAATGCCGAAGATATGAAGAAAAATGCAATTGGGCGACATCTAGGGTTGCCAGAAAAAATAAATTTTTTATATGTTTTTCAAAAACACTTCATATGAGGGGAGGTACGGTCGACTTTTTTTTTTTTGCCTGCAAGGCGAGACGCTCTAATGTACATATTATTTTCTAGAGGTACATATATCATGTTTTTTTTTGGGGACCGATCTGAATTTTGGTTATTTATAATTTGGCATTTTTATGGCCAAGATTTGAATCAGTTCTCAAAAAATCGAATCTAGCAATTCAGGCATTTATTTGAAGCTCTGTAACTTTTACGGAGGGCTAGTATTTTTGGCTATTCTGAAAAGTTATTTTCGAAACTATTATTTTTTACTTAACTCAGTCTAATCTACATATTCCATATATATCACCAAACTTACACTTGTCATAATGAATTTTACTAATTGGAAATATGGTATATTATTTTTTTTGTACTTATTATTCTTTCGTATTTTAATTTCAATATTTTGTTTAACGGCACTTTCGATCTATTTCGCGATCATTTTTCAACTAAGCGGAGATCAACCAAACTTATAAAAAAGCAGCATATAATCATAAAAAGATAAATATGTATACACGCATAAGTACTTATTATGTATGTACCTTAGGGTGATTAAAAAAACTTAACCCTTAGGGGTGGCTATTTTTTTCGCCCTTTCCCAAACATTTTGTATGGGGAAAAATGGCATTTTTCAAAGTAAATTTTCTTTTAATTTTTTAAACTTTTTTTGAAATATTTTTAAATACTCTTAAAGTTGAAGCTTTGAAGATTCCAAAATGGTAAGCCATGTGCGATTATCTAAACTATTTAAATAATTACAGCCATTTAAACATGACCGAGTTTTGCACTATTGCACACACATACACAGTAACACGTATAAAATCTAGTAAATTTTAAATGGCTGTAATTATTTTAATAGTTAAGATAATCGCACAAGGCTTACCATTTTGGAAGCTTCAAAGCTTCAACTCTAAGAGTATGTAAAAATATTTTGAAAAATGTTTCAAAAATTAAAAGAAAATTCTCCTTGAAAAAAAATGCCGTTTTCCCCATACAAAATGTATGGGAAAGGACGGAAAAATAGCCACCCCTAAGGGTTAAGTTAGAGCGCTAATTTTTTTGCAAGGCTTATTTTCTCATCAATACCTAAAGTTTCAGGAGGTAAGACCGAAAAAAGTAGAAATTTTTTTATTTGAATCACCCTAATGTACATATGTGATAACAATACTTATTAGACGTAGTATATTTCCCAGAAGATAGGGGCCGAGCTTCTACAAATTATATGCCGACTCCCTAATTTTCGTTGAGAAATTTTTTTATGGCAGAAAGACCACTGCCGAGGGACGAAACCGTATATTAAAAATATACTTACCCGTAGTGTTTTCAAAGTACATACCTCAGATTTTAAACCAGGTAAGTTAGGAAAGATGGGCAAACACACTTTTTACTATACTACACCGCCCGTAGTCTGTATGAACCTTGTGGAAATATGTTGTTGAACACTACCTAAAAAAGTTATATTTATTTAGTTGCCTCAAGTTTGAACGGTTGGAAATTAACATTAAAAAAAAATATGTACATATGTACATAGGTATGTAAATAAACGATTTGCAGTCAAACACAATGAAAAGATCTTACACGTGTCAACGTTTCAAAGTAGGTCAGCACGGTCGGGTTCGGATCTCGACAGCCCTGTCCATAATTCGCTAGTACAACCATAAATTCAGACATTTAATACAGCACTAAACCTTATCTCTGCTGCTGATATTGTGTATTTGATAAATACTATTTATGGCGGTACTACTATGAAAAAAAAAAATTACTTTTTATAACTTTTTTTTGGGTAATTTAAACCGTTGAGTGGATTTAGCCATATACATTTTATATTTGTTTTCTCATATTTTGTTTGGAAAATCACTAAAGGAGCACCAGCCGAGTGCAAATAATTACAGAATTATTACTTCCGATATTTATTTAGTACTAGCAGACCCGGCAGACGTTGTCGTGCCCAATCATTAACTTGTTTTCATTTATTAAATGTGACTCGCCCTTCTCATTTCAGCTCCACAACCTTCTTCCCGTCCACCCCTCCTTCATCCTTTTCATTTGCTTTTCTCTTTTCATTTTGTTTTTCTAATTGTCATCCATACCCTATCCCTTTCCCAATCCCGTTTCCAAATGATAATTTTATTATGTCCAGCCGTTATCAAAATAAATGCTAGCATAACTGAAGCAAAGTCCAAAAGAAAGCTGTGGCCTTCCCCTGTCGTTAGATACCAATTTTGTGCTAGTATTTGAAAGCTTACCCGAAACCACATTTTGACCGATAACTCTGTTATCGATAAATATATCGAAATGAACCAAAGTCCAAATGAAAGCTGTGGTCTTTCCCAGTCGTTTGATATCAATTTTGTGCAAATAGTCCAAAGTTTACCCGAAACCACATTTTGACCGATAACTCTGTTATCGATAAATATATCGAAATGAACCAAAGTCCCAATGCACGCTGTGGTCTTCCCTTTTCGTTTATTACCAATTTTGTGCGTATATTCCACAGTTTACCTAAGACTATATTTTGACCGATAACTATGTTATCGCTAAATATATCGAAATTTCATGATGCGTGTTGCAGACTTTATATACCTAAGAATTTGTGTGCAAAATTTCGTAAAGATCGGGGCATTGGTTCAGACGTTAAAGAGCCACAAACATTAACTGTCAGGTACAAACTTACGTTCTTATATATTAGTAAGATTAACCGTAAGGGCTCTTAAAAAAACGTTTGTCACAAATGAATCATAGCAATATTACAGAAACATACTAAAGTATAACTTAGATATGAATTTATTTGTTTGAACTATTATATATGAAGTTTATTTTGAGAAATTAATATTGCTCACATCATTGATTAAGGTATCGCTTTCACACATCTTGTGGTTCAGTGGGAATTTATACAGGGTGTCCAAAAACTCATGGATTATCATGCAACTGTGTTGGGCCCCTCTATTTTCTATCAAACAATAAATTTTCACGATTCTGGTTGGGGTTTTTGAAATGCGGTTGTTGAGTTTTGTTTATTTAAACCCAATTAAAATGAGTGCTCAATTTGAGTCCTTGTCGTATATTTTAGGTAGTCATTTGCGAGTTATCAACCAGAATTTTGGGTGTTTATTATTTTTCGGCTTCCTAATTTTTTTTTCATAAAATTTATATTCAGAAAACTTTTTTGTACACCGCATTTGAAATTTTTTTATATTAATTTCGCTTTCTTAATATGAATTGTAGTTTTCTGCATACCAAATGGGACTTTCTGAATATCAATTGTAATTTTCTGAATATAAAATGAAAATTCTGAAAACGAATTGTATGTAATTTTCTAAATATCAATTGTAAATTCTGAATATCAATTGTTATTTTCTGAATATAAACTAAAAAAAGGTGTAGTATTTTTTGTTATAATGCATGGAGAAAAAGTTGCTCTAACTCGAGAACTAACTATTTTTATTGTCGATGGGGAGCTTCGTGACAAATAAACGGTAAAAAAAAATTTTTCTACGCGTATTAAATTGTTCGATAAAAATCCTGAAAAGTCCATAGGTGACATATATTTTCATATAATTTCCAGAGCTAACTTTACAGCCGCGATATCTCAGAACTGGTTACTCTCAGAGAAAGAAGATTGTCGTTTTCGAGAAAAGTCCAAAAAACTCAAATTTTATACATTTGTTTGAAATTCGAAGTAAAATACCTTTCGTTGGCGTATCTTGTTTCATTTGAAGAAAAAATGAGAAGGGTGGTAACCCTGTTAAAGCTTCCTAGTGGCAGAAAATGAGTAGGAGAGTTATCAATGCTTAAAATTCCATCCAAATTAACTTAGAAGGATAAGGTGGTGGTACCCTAGGTGGCACTTTATTTAGAAATACGAAGTAAGTTAAAACATCTTAAGTAGCAACACCTGATACCAATTCATAGAATGATGTTTCCGAGATAGTATTTATAGGTAGATATAAGTACAATTAAGGGGATTTTTGATTTATAAGTATTATGTGTTTTTTATTCCACAGGACCTGGCGCATTCATATCCATGATAAAAACAACTACGAAACGGCAGGCGAAGCTCTACGGAACGTTTTATTACAACAGTATAAAATCGAAAATCCTCGACGTACTCTCTTTATCGGCGATAGTCTTGTGACAGATTACGCTTCGGCAAACTATGTGGATTTCATACTTTATTAGTACTTAGTGGTCATGCAAAGCGTGAAGATTTGAGATCGAATTTGGTTGACATGGAAACACCAGATTATATTGTTGATTCTATAGCCGATCTGAATGGATTTCTTTCATAAGGTGGTACAGGACACAAATTACGCTTAAGTTTATTAGGATTTTTTTAGAATTTAAATCATTTCGAATAAAAAGTATGGTTTTGTCACGCGTTTCGGGTGTCGAAATCTATCGAAACAAAATTACTCGATTACAAAATATCAATATAAGTTAAACAGTATAATAGCGCTGATAAATTACCGCATATCCGGAATTAACTGCGTTTTTGGGAATTAACTTGAGCATAATCTTCATCATAAATTCCCAAAAATTAAGAAGATTTGAACAGATTTAAGAACACAACCACAATTACTATTTGACCGCTACTGTCACCGATAAATAAATTGAAATGGCAAAAAATAGAACCAAAATGACGGATTTGACGCTAGATGTCGCCAATAAATAAAAAATTATCGGCGATATCTAGCAAGAAATCCAACCAAAATGACGGATTGGACGCTAGATGGCGCCGAGATGGTGGATTGTTAATATTCAATGTTGTGTGTATCAGGGTAAAATTTGGATCTGATAAAAGAAGATTTATACGCGATAATCTCCGTGTGTGTATTCATAGCATAATATAAATGTATAAACCGACTAGCAGGCTTGTGGTCTTAGTCTGCGAAACTTACAAAAGCTTACCATAAACGCTCTTTGAACATCTCGACACCAGCGCCACCTAGCTGGGTTCTTTTTTGTAGCAGATTTTCTCATTACATATCAAACATACGAAGCAAATAGTATCAAAAAAACGGATTTTGCAAATAAAGCTACTCCAGCGCCATCTAGTGGGAAAAATATATCCTATGTCGAGAGGACTTATGCGAAATTTAGATTAAAAAGTCCAAAATTTTACGAATATCGATTAAGTAATTTAAAAAAGTACGAGATATCTGAATACGTATAGATCCATATAACAACGTTACAGTCAAGTCAAGGTGGGTACTGTATCTGTAGCTCAACAAGATGCATTGGCCCGGTTCAAAATCTTCACGAATAATACTAATTTCAAAATCACACCTTCGCTTTATTCAAATCATTCATAAATTCTACAAAATCTGCCATACTATCCGCATAATAGTCGGGTATCTTAGCTGCATCAGATTGTGTTTCAAAATCGTGTAGTTTACAAGCACCGCTCAACACTGCCAATGTCTGAAACCCGCATTGCCTACCAAAGGCTATGTCTGAGTCCAATGAATCCCCAATCATGAGTGCACGCCTTGATTCTTTTATTTTGAATTTCTTTACAATCATTTCAGCTAAATTCTTTCCCGGTTTACCCAGCGTTAATACTGGCTTCTTACTGCTGTCGGCTAATATTTGCGTGAATGGCCCCGGTCCAACTATATCTATACCATTGCCTAATGGAAGCAATTTGTCAGATGCACCTTCGATTAATATACAATCGGGATGGCGAAGAAATTGATGAGCACGCAGTATTTTCATTGAGGTTAAGTTGAAATCAACATCAACGATCACAGCTCGTACGGGTTCTTTGCTGAAGATATGTTTAGCCAGCTCGCGAAAGGATTCTAGGATAAGTATTGTGGGCTGTAATTAGATGGTGAAGATGGTCATTAGAAATTATTAAAAATTTAGGTAAATAAAAATTTTATCACGCCACGCAACTGGGTATATTTATGCGATATATCTCAAATAAACGGTGGATAAAGTGCCAAACTGTGTTAGGGAGTGGTTCCACCTTGCGTCTCTAACGTCTTCATTCCAGCCTGGTAACAACTTCCTTGTTACCGATAACGAAAATTACAAGTATTTTACGGATTCTAAGGTAAGTGTAACACACTCACGATTACGAAAGTATTCAAAATTTTCGAAAGAATAATTTACCGGTAACAGTTGAAAATTTGTCACACATGATTTTAAACTTACTCCATCTGTAATTTTAAATCCAGCCTCACGTAACATATCCTTTACGATTTCAGTCGCTATTACATAAATGAGTCCTTCGAACTTAATATTTTTGAGGTACTCCACAATACTTTTGGCGGGATGTATAAGTTCATTCTAAACATAAAAAGCACACATATAAAAATCAATTCAATTTACATACCACATTTTTACAAAAAAGAGTATTCAGCCAATGAAGTAAATGTCTTGTCAAGAAATTTACTCAACTTGTCGAATACCCTCATTTAACAATCTTTTAACAAACCAAATCGAATTCAATGCCTGCTTCTTTGAATTTGCTCTCATAATCACTTAACGGCCGTACGCTGTTGTTGGTAATAAAATTTAATTTTTTACCATAATCTATTAGCGTTCGATATCCTTTTCCAGCGCCGGGTACATGAGCAGTTAGGTTCCACAACACTCCATCAATATCGGAAAATATGTGATCAAATGAATCTAGAAATGCACGCTTTTCCTCGGTGCTTAATTTTAAAATGTGTCTTGGTAGTTTCCGAAAATTGTCTCCGTTCTGTCAGGAAAGAAATAAACAAAACTTATAAAATTAAAAAAAAAAACGGGGATAGCAAAAAAAGTGGTAATTTTAAAAATTAACTTGAGTTTTTTTTATTGGGAAAATGTTTCGAACCGGTTCCAGGTTTTGAATCTGACGGCGAACCTAAGCTCTCTACCAAAATTGGCTCTGTGGTAATTGTTGTTATGTATTTAACCACTATTATTTATTATTATTTTATGTCTATTTTGACCGGACTAAAAATTTGTATGGCTCATATTTAAAGCGTAATAATAAAAAAGAAACTCAATTGCTTTTTTTTTCAAATTTTAAAAAATTTGACATCAATTTGTATGAAGAAGCGTTCAAAATTTGAGGAAGGTTTCGAAAAAGAAATTAGGGGTATTCTCTCTAAATTTTTTCCATGAAAAACACAAGAATTTAACACACTATTGTCAAAATTGCAAATTGCAAGAACAAAAAACACCCGCATTTCGATGTTTCATTTAAAAAAAATTGAAAGAAAATTTTCCAATTTTGACAATAGTGTGTAAATTTCCTGTGTTTTTTATAAAAAATTTAGAGAAGACCCCTATTGATTTTTTTTATTAATTAACCCAGTATAGAGATGATGCACAAAAATATTTATAAGACTATCTTTATATAAATTGACCAAAAACCGGCAAGCCTATTTTTTTTCAAACAAGGTTAATCTGATTGGCATTACTTAGTTCCAAATTTAAGTAATATTCGGTATTACCTCTTTGCTTGAGAAGAAATGTTTACAAAAGTAGTCATCAAGAACTTTTTCCCTCGGTATTTTTTACTCTCTCGGAAAACTTCCCCCAATTCTTTTCCTTTTGCTTGAGTTATTTAAGTAGTTTAAAATATTATGTGAAGGAATGAAACCGATCAAAATAATGTTCCGGTTTTGGTTTCGATTTTGTAACTTGTTTCGGTTCCGGTTTCGTTCTTCAACATTTATTTCGGTTTCGGTTCCGGTTTCGGTTTCCAAATAAGAGCGCGAACACAATATATTTGAATTCAACAAAAGCTCAAGTATGTAGCTTCAATATAGGTCCGAATATTCATAACTTTTGTCCATAATGGAATTTCTTCAATAAATAATAATAAATATTATTGACGCTATGTATTGATGAAATTCAAATTTTCAGGGTACCTGATTGTAAAAGAAAATGCCTATGTGCCCACTAAAAGAAGTGAGGTAATAAAAAAATTCAAAATCGTTTGGAACCGGTTCCTGCTTCGGTTTCGTTCTTTTCCAGATCAAAAGAACGGTTACGGTTTCGGTTTAGGTTTCAGTCCTTGGTACAAAATCCCAGCGGATTTTTTTTGGACTTGATCTGTTTATCTTTTTCTTATATTCTTCTATAATTTCATCCTGTATTGTATAACTTTTCATTATGTTTGAAGCCTTGCAGCCAGCTCTGTTTATATCGATCCAGTGTCGGATTTCTGTAAATTTTTAACGAATTTCGTTTCGTAAGAAACATTTTTTGACACAATATTCTGTACACACACTATTAGCCAAAATCTCGGCTAATGACACGATAAATTGTGGTTATAAAATTATAGAAATTAAAAAAAGTTTCTCCGCCAAAATTTTTTTTTGTCCCATACGCTCATTTTGCGGGAAGCGCTCGGTATAAAGATGTCTTATAATTTTTTTATAAACCTACGTTTATATAAATAGACCGAAAATCGGAAAGAATTTTCTCTTTGCTAAAGAAAACAAGTTCTCTTTAGGCGGGGGTTACATAAAACTTTTCCGCCATACTTTTCCATACAGCAAAGTTACGGCATAAGAATTTCGTGAGGTACATATGTATATCATGACTTTTGTTAGGGACCGATCTCAATTTTGCTTATTTGTTGTTTGGCAGTATTTTTCTTCAGTGGTTTGGCAGTTTTATGGCAAAAATTTTAATCCTTCCTCAAAAATCAAATCTAGCAATAAAGTCATTTATTAAAGCTCTGTAACTTTTATTTTCTCATCAATACCTAGTATTTTTTGCTATTCTGAAAAATTATTTTCGAAAAATTATTTATTTTTTACTTGACTCAGTCTAATGTACATATTATGTATGATAACATATCACTAAACTTACACTTGTCATAATGATTTTTACTAATTGGAAATATGGTATATTATTTTTTAATTATTATTCTTTCGTATTTCAATTTCAATATTTTGTTTAACGGCACTTTCGATCTATTTCGCGGTCATTTGTCAACTAAGCTGAGATCAAGCAGAACAGCATATAAACATAAAAAGATAAATATGTATGCATATTAGGGTGATCCAAAAAAAATTTCGACTTGGTCTTACCCCCTAAAAAGTTAGGTATTGATGAGAAAATAAGCCTTGCAAAAAATTAGCGCTCTAACTTAACCCTTAGGGGTGGCTATTTTTTTCGCCCTTTCCCATACATTTTGTATGGGGAGAAATGGCATTTTTTTTTAAGTAAATTTTCTTTCAATTTTTGAAACTTTTTTGAAAATATTTTTACATTACTCTTGGTGTAGCGGTTAAGGGTTCGGCCTTCTACACCAAGTCGTGTCGGTTCGATGCCCGGCAAAAGTAACATCCAAAATGATTTAGAAAAAGAATTTTTCTAAACGGGGTCGCCCCTCGGCAGTAGTTTGGCAAACTCTCCGTGTGTATTTCTGCCATGAGAAGCTTCTCAGCAAAAAATTCATTTGCTTTGCAAGTGCCGTTCGGAGTCGGCAAAAAACTGTAGGTCCCGCCAACTTGTAGGACAAGCTCAAAAGCAACACACCACAAGCTGGAAAGAGAAGCTCGGCTAAAAATCTCGTTAGAGGTTATGATGACCTGTTGGTATATCGCCGCGATTAGTTTTTTTTTTTCTTAAAGTTGAAGCTTCCAAAATGGTAAGCCATGTGCGATTATCTTAACTATTAAGATAATTACAGCCATTTGAAAATGGCTGAGTTTTGTACTATTGCACACACATACACAGTAAGTAACACGTATAAAATCTGGTAAATTTTAAATGGCTGTAATTATTTTAATAGTTAAAATAATCGCACATGGCTTAGCATTTGAAAGCTTCAAAGCTTCAACTTTAAGAATATGTAAAAAAATTTTGAAAAAAGTTTCAGAAATTAAAAGAAAATTCACTTTGAAAAAAAAAATGCCATATTAACCCAATAGTCACCCCTAAGGGTTAAGTTAGAGCGCTAATGTTTTTCAAGGCTTATTTGAATCACCCTAATATACATGCAAAAGTACTTATTATGTATGTATGTACATATGTGATAACAATACTCATTAGACGTAGTATATTTCCCAGAAGGTAGGGGCCGAGCTTCTACAATGTAGTGACTAAATGCGTACGGCTGTTCTACATATTTGTACCTCAGATTTTAAACCAGGTAAGTTAGGAAAGATGGAAAAACACACTTTTTACTATACTACACCGCCCGTAGTCTATATGAACCTGGTGGAAATATTTTGTTGAATTTTCGCACAAAAGTTAATATTTATTTAGTCGTCTCAAGTTTGAACAGTTGAAAATTAACATTTTAAAAAAATATGTACATAGGAATGTAAATAAACAATTTGCAGTCAAAAAAAATTAAAAGATCTTAAAGGCTTCATATACAAGGTGTAAAGGATTATTTAGACGGGTCGATTTTTATCGATCCACCGTGTAAATAGCAATTCGATCGATTCACACCTTGGTATTTGAAGGTAGAACGCAGTGGAACGACAAAAATCGACCAGAAAATCGACAAATCTAAATCATTCTTTAGTCCCGAGTCAGAATCGTTCTGCAAAACTCTCATCTTTTACTAAACTTCTTATTATGTCAACCGGCACTTTTTAACAGATAACCGAGAAGTTGTTCCGCTATCTGTCAAAAAAAAACGGGCCGAATTTATTTTAAAAGTAGGTCAGCACGGCCTGGTTCGGATCCCGACAGCCCTGTCCATAATTCGCTAATACAACCATACATTCAGACATTTAATACAGCACTAAACCTTATCTCTGCTTCTGATATTGTGTATTTGATAAATACAATTTATGTCGGTACTAGATCGTTCTTTGAAAAAAAAAAAAGAAATTATCGGATTTAAAATAGAAACAGATTACTTTTTATAACCTTTTTTGGCTAATTTAAACCGTTGAGTGGACTTAGCCACATACATTTTATATTTGTTTTCTCATATTTTGATTGGAAAATCACTAAACGAGCACTAGCCAAGTCAAACTAATTACAGAATTATTACTTCCGATATTTATTTGGTATTAACGGTAAGGGCTCTTGAAAAAAAACGTTTATCACAAATGAATCACAGTAATATTACAGAAACATACAAACATACTAAAGTATCACGTAGATATGAATTTATTTGTTTGAACTATTAGATACGAACTTTATTTTCAGAAATTAATATTGCTCACATCATTGATTACGGTATCACTTTCACACATCTTGTGGTTCAGTGGGAATTTATACAGGGTGTTCAAAAACCCATGGATTATCATGCAACTGGTGTTGGGCCCCTCTATTTTCTATCAAACAATAAATTTTCACTATTCTCGAAAATTGCATTGGTCGGTGTTTTCAAATGGGGTTGTTGAGTTTTGTTAATTTAAAACCAATTAAAATCAGTCGAAAATGCCATTTCTCTTATTTTTTTAACTGGTCATTTTGCGACATATCAACCAGAATTTTTTTGTGCTTATTATTTTTCGGCTTTCTAATTTTTTTTTTAATTAAAAAATTTTTTCAGACAAGTAGAAAATATTTAATCTAACATCGAAGTAACGAAGAAGATATAATGATGAGCTGTATGAGCTTTGCGCAGACGTCGACATAGTTCAGCGAATTAAAACCCAGCGGCTTCGCTGGCTAGGTCACGTGGTGCGAATGAACGAAGACGCTGCGGCCCAGAAGGTATTCTTATCGGCACCCGCCGGTGGAAGTAGAGGAAGAGGGAGGCCACCTCTCCGATGGCAGGACCAAGTGAAGGCAGATCTGAGAACACGCGGTGTCTCCAATTGCCGCCAGTTGGCTCAACGAAGAGCCTAGGCGGTTATAGGCTATATTAAGTAAGTAAGTTACATCGAAATGATGAATAATAAGGCGAAGTTTAACCGAAAAAACAGATTTTTAAATCAGGGACCATTTCACAGGTCGTTCCACTGAATAATTTGCATCAATAATTTTACAAATATCAATGGGGACTTTTGCACTTTTCTTCCTTGGGGTGAACCCAAGATCTCCAAAAAAAATTTCCCTGTCGGAACTTTTGTTGTACAAAATAAACTAACTTTACCCGACTAGTATTTTTTGATATTATGCATGGAGAAAAGGTAGCTCTAGCTCGAGAACTATAGGCTTTACAAAACTAGCTATTTTCATTGTCGACGGGGCAGTTTGTGTCAAATAAACTGTAAAAGAAAATTTTTCTACGCATACTAAATTTTTCGCGAAAATCCTGAAAAGACCATACGTGGCATATATTTCACTGTGGTACAAAAACGAACTTTTTTTCTGTCTTATGAACCAAATAGACTTTTTCGGAAAGGGGACAAAAAATAAAAATACACGTGTATCGGAGATTTTCATGTACACGTCAGAATTTTTTTTTTATGTACAGTGGCTTACAGTACAATCAAAATTTTAAACTTTTTTGGCAGAGTTTCCTTTCACTGTATCTTTTTTTTTTTTTTGGTAAAATTTCCAAACCAAAATCGGGAAATCAAAAAAATATACCAATGTCAGTTGTACTTATACATACCAAAAATGAGAAAGGGTATACACAATCTATCTATCTACCCATGATGAACCTCCAGAAACAAAAAAAAAAATTATTCAATAATAACTATGGGGCATATTCTTTGTCGAAATAATGTAGGTTCTAAAGTTAGCGACAGCTTTTTGTCACCGCTTTCAAAAAAGCTGACGCTTAGCTAAGTACCTTCTTATTTCAACTATTAATATGCCCCTATAACTTTTTCTTCATTAGGGCTCTTCTCTCATAAAAAAAACACAAGAAATTACACTGCTACATCCTATGAACCAAATAGACTTTTTCGGAAAGTGGAAACAAAATAAAAATACACGTGTATCGGCGATTTTTATGTACCTACACGTCAGAATTTTTTTTTATGTACAATAGCTTACAGTACAATCAAAATTTTAAACTTTTTTGGCAGAGTTTCTAGCGAAAGTACGCAGTTTTGTAGGCCGATCAATTTCAGGGTAATAATGTGCAAGCTAGAAGTAGTTAAAAATGTCCCCTGATTTTTATGAATTTTTTTCTTCCATACAAAATTCCTTTTTTTTTCTTGTATGGAAGAAATTGCTCAACACGAACGACAAAAAATTCTTAAAAATCAGGGAAAATTTTGAAATTGACGGGCCTACAAAACTGCGTACTCAGAAATTCGCTAGAAACTCTGCCAAAAAAGTTTTAAATTTTGATTGTACTGTGAGCCACTGTACACTAAAAAAAATTCTGACGTATACATGAAAATACACGTGTATTTTTATTTTTTGTCCCCTTTCCGAAAAAGTCTATTTGGTTCATAGGACAAAAAAAGTTCGTTTTTGTACCGCAGTGTTATCAGTCAAAATTTTTTCATGCAAGAAGAAAAAATACACGTATTTTCTTGTTGCATGAAAAAACTTTTTGATAATAGTCTTCCTAACAATTTTCTGTGTTTTTATAAAAAAAAATTTAGAAAGAAGAGCCCCATTGTAATTTAAAAAAATTAAAAAAAATGGTACATGCGGCCCCCTTTAAAGGCTAATTTACACGGGTCGATTTTTTCGTCGAGTTTTGTCGTTCCACTGCTTTTCACTCTCAAATATAAGGTGAAAATCGAGCGAATTGCTATTTTCACGGTGGAACGACAAAAATCGACCAGAAAATCGAACCCTGTATTTGAGCCCTTATGGATATCTTTAGACTGGGGTTTTCCAGCATTGAATATGCAGCCTCCTCAACGAACGCACATCAGCAACGAACTATTGTGAATTAGACCATAAACAGCTGATGCATCAACAACAACAACCGCAGTTGGCAAGTTTTTGTTTTCTTTGGGGATTGTTTTGAGAAGACTATTTGTGCAAATTAACCGAAAATAATTGTTTAAAATAAAAAAAAAATTAAGAAATAAATATGTTAAACAAAAAGCTAACACATGATGTCTAAATAAAAGCCTCTGCTTTGTAAATGCACCCAGAGAATCAGAAGCGTTGAGAAAAGAAAACTGAAAAATCAATAGAGCAAAGGCCCTACATCTAGTTTTAAGAGATTACCATTGGAGTCTCCAATTAAGTAAAACAAATTATGGGCGCTGAACATTCGCAGCAACGTGCTGAAGCCGATGGACGTGAAATATTTGAAGGAGATTTGAAAATCACACTAGGCAGCACGCACCCGCAAACAGGGCACAGTGTCACATCCACTGGAAATCCCAAACGACGCGCAGCACGCCAAGGTACAAGCAGTGCAAATCGCGGCAGTAAGCATATCATTGAGACAGTAGCAGTAGCAACTGCATCACCCACAAACTCGACCGAGCTAAGTCGTCCACCTTCACCACCGCTGAGTGTGTGCTCCGACCTGCCCTACGTTTCCTATACAGATCGTCCGATTGGCGATTCACCTAAGATACGCAACAAGCCACATAACCGCTATCAACAACAACAAATCAATCGTAATGCAGGCATACGTAAATCATTTGGTAGTGGTGCTGGTGCCACACCCAAACGCCCACAATCCACCTCTGGCACAATAGTGATTGTGAAACCAGGAGCGCGTGATGCTGACTATGATGGTGATGCAGATTTGATACGTTTGCGTAATATACCACAATTCTTACCCGTGCTGCGTGATTCCATAACAACGGCGGCATTTACACGCGATCAAGAAGTGCTGGAACGTTTGAATTCGCAACATCTCGTAAATATTTGTAGTCGTATGCAAATGCATTTAAATCTATGTGCTACACAAACGGCACAGGAGCAAAATCATTTAGTCGAACGTACCAAAGTAGTTAGTAATTCTATAACAACATTATTTGCCTCTTTTGTGGATATGCAGAAGACTTATGCTGCCTATGCTGAGCAATTCTCGAAAGTGCGTATCATATCGCAGCAGCTAAGCCGTTGTAACTCGCTGCTGCATGATAACATTGCTAATTTAGAGGCTATAAATAATTTTCTAGATGTAGAAGATCGTTTGGAACCATTTATGTGGCGTACAGATGAGAGTAAGCAGCAACAGCGGGGGGAGGCTGAGGGCGCACCTGGTGGCGGAAGTGGGCGTTTGACGCGCATGTAGTGGGACTGAGTTATAAAACGAAATGTATGACTGCTGCACTATTGGCAGTCCCGCATCAAATCCATGAAAAGCTGCATAAGCAATATCTTCCTGAGAAGGCATCGGAAGCTTGTTTGATTTTACAAGCTGGACTTGATGTCGTTTGTAGGTGTGATTATTAAGTAGTTTTCTTAAGATACAAATTTGTTGTTCTGTGAATACTATAATGTAATTTTTGGTCTCTTTTTTGCTCTCGAGTATCGAAAGACTTGTATATATGGCAAGGTATACGCCATTATTTCTTCGATTCGAAAATCATGGCATAATATTAAATTAGCTTAAGTCGATTTGAGAAATAGGTAGTAATTTGACTAAATAATTCTACAGATTAAGAATTCTAAAAAATTATTTAAGTGTGTATATGTGTTTATTTATAGTTCCTTATAATATATGACCATAATCTAAATAAAATTATAATGAAATAACAATTATATATGCACACCAATTCTTCGGGTTTACTAAATGAAACATAATGCATACATATATACGTATTAATAAATTGGTTATATCTCTTTGGAACTCTTATAATCAAAAACAATTACTACGTTAATATGTCTACACGTATGTTAGTCAATTTAAGTACACAATAATAACATTTAAATTACAACAAACTATCTATATGTAAATATAAATATTATAAAAAAAAAATTGATAATTATTTGATATCTAAAATAGTTTTTGCAAGCGTTTCTTATCCTCCGCATCACGTGCACGCTGTTCTGTTTCAAGCAATTGCAACTCCTTATTAACAGCCGTTTTTAGTCCAGCATCTAGCTCCGCCGCTTTGTTGAAATCGTTGCGCGCCTCTACTGGATTCCATGCACCAGCGTGTGCCTTAGCGCGCCGAAACAATGCTTTCACATTATTCTTATCCAAATCGAGCACTTCTGTACAATGTTCTATCACCGCATAGTAATCACCTTCCAGAAGGCGACATTGCGAATAATTTAAAAGTAATGGTACTTTGATTGCGGCTAGCTCTAACCATTCGACATCGTGCGGTTTTTCTCTGCAATGAAAGAAGTGTTAATCTTGCTGTTGTTGTTTTTTTTTTTTTTGCGGTTTTTATATACTTTGTCATAAGCTGTTCAATCATACCCACAGCTTTGCGATAACATTCTTCTGCTTCTTTGTACTTCTTTTCTTTATACAATTGATTGCCCTTTTCCCGTAATACCGCCTGTGCGTTCATTTTTTCCGCATCATCCATTTGCCAACGTTCTTTTTCATATTCTTCTGGTTGCTCGATGGAAAACAATTCAATAATGAATTCTAAATCGCATGGATTTGAGAGCAGCTCATCGAGATCCTTATAGCCGATGCCCTCATTTTGTAGTGTCATGCCACAACAGTGTCGTCGCTCTTGCACATTCTTGAAAACGTCGCGTAGTGTCTTCGCTATGAAAGGATACTGAGTCACCAGCTAGATTTTGTGTGAATTGATTAATCTAAAAATCAGATATGCACATTAGCATTCTACTCACCGATTTGTGCACTGTAAATTTGGCCACCTCGTTCAGTGCCATTTTTTGTACTATCACCTCCCAGACTTCCAGCTTGAATTTTTTACCTAGCACTAGCTCCATTGGCTGCCCCAATTCTCGGCTGTCGTCCAGCAACAAGCCATCGTCCACTTTTCGCGTTTGAAAATGAAACTTGACGCGTGTACCTGGCTTTAGTGTTTGATATCCCTTGCCTGGATGTAAAGTTTTCTTGGTGATCAAAGCGTCGTCGAAGGATGGAGACATCTTTGTTTTGAAACCCAATAAATACAAATTCCCAAAATTTTGCACTATTATTTGTTTAGAAAATAAAGCTTCTTCTTCCCTAAATAGCAGTTCACAATAGCCAATATCGATTTGCTATCGGGTTTAATCACATACACAGGGTGCTGTGCTATCCTCACAATTGTCCAATTTTTGTTTAACGAAATCACTGTTCTTGGGATCATTCCCGTAATTTGCTAGAACTCCTACTAGTTTAGGATCACTTCGGGACTTTGTCGACATCATTCGAGATTTTCTTAACATTATTTTGAGGTTGTTTTCAGCATCATGCAGAAAATTTGCAATGACTATTTCTGGATTGTGTTCGAAACTTTTCAGAAATTATCTCAGGATCACTTCAGGCCCATTTCGACAGCACTTCGGCATTGTTTTCTGTATCATAACGACACTTTTTCGTAGCATTTATGGGTTGTTCTCGTGTTGTTGTTGTTGTTGTTGTTGTTGTTGTTGTTGTTGTTGTTGTTGTTGTTGTTGTAACGATGTGTAGTCCTATAATAAATGTCAGACAGGGTCACCCCGAGTGTATTGCTCTGAGCCGGGTCAATAAAAGAAAACGGTCCGGGTCGTTCTCGTGATGATTTCTTCGATAGTGTTTAAGGATTGTGCTCGAGATACCTTTGGAATTTTTACCCAAGAGTTAGTTTTTTCTATAAATTGGAATTTAAAAGGAATTAAATTTTTTTTTTTTTATTTCGAGAAGGAGATTTTTTTTCTATTTTCAAGTTATGATTATTAAAAAATTTTAAAAAAAATTTTTTTTTCGATTGGAAAAGAAAAGTAATTTTTAAATTATTTCATTGCGATTGGAAGATAAGAGGGGTTTTTAGTTTTTTTTTTATTTCGATTGGAAAATAGTTTTTTTTTTAATTTTTAAATTTGTAAATAGAAGTCAATTTTCAATGGTGGAAAATTTTAGTTCATTAAAGTGATCGGAGATTTCGAACTAGTTAGCCAAAATGAAATAGTTCATTTAGTTTGTTTTTAGTTCAGTTATTTGTATTTGTTTCCCTTAAGGCTTATAACCTGTTCATGCTGAGGAAGCATTTTGCATTTTAGCATTAAAGCGGGCTACTCACCTACCAAGAAATGTCAAACTCCATATAAAAAAACGCTCAAGAAATGGTCAAGAACTGTTTTCACACGTCAAAGTTTCTTGAGCCAATACTAAGCTCACAAGAAAAAATACTACAATTTTTGATGGTTGGCAACGCCGGTTTACCTTAAGAACTAAATATGCTCGTATATATTTCTTGAGGTAAACTTGCAGATTCACGGCAAAGATGAGTATATACTTCGCTACACATGTTTTATACATTTTTATGACAGCAATTTTCAATAAAATGGAAAATGCCGTAAACGTCAAAATTTCTTGACCAGAGGGTGAATTCTGGTTCTATGATATGATAACGTGAAAAAAATTTGTATGAATTTGAAGTTTCTTTTCACAGATTTTGTATGAAAATTCTTTTCATTTTATCATTTCATAGAACCAGAATTCACCCCCAGGCATAAGAAATATATGCTCGTTTTTTTCTTGAGGCATTTCTTGGCAGGTGGGTAGCGCGCTTAAGCCCAAAACGCAGGATTTACTTTGTCATTTTTCATACAAATTCTGACACGAAAAGCAACTAATTGCTACCCTGTCTTCTGCTACGAAATAATCGTTTCGAAGTTCCATCACTAGTGACTTTTTCTTGACAGGTTCCATTCTCTGCCATTCGTAAACAAATGAAAAAATTATTTTTTTGAAAAACTAGCAAATTCGCGACCGTGTGTTCAAATAAAATTATAAAAAGTGAAACCACAATTAAAGTGATGCTTGTGAAACAATATAAACAGACAAAATGTATAAAAAAAGTTCGACTTTTTGTAAACATGCTCATAACCTGCAACTGTCAGGTAAATGCATTAGAAATGCGGCAGCATGAACGCATCTTCGAAATGTATGTCCGAAAATGGTAAACGCAGCATTTAAAACTGAGCATGAACCATAGTGTATCAATACAAGTGTGAACTGTAGCTTTGACACAAATGTCAAAACACACTTCCACGTCAAATCACAAATGTCAAAACACACATCCATGTCAAAAATCTGGGTTGCTATTGTTGTTTTCGTTGCGATCGGGTTGTGTGCAGCACCGAATATCAATGAAACAGGGTTCTTGATTGCGCAAAAGTGTTGCTGTGTTGCACAACTCTTTCACTCCAGTTTCTAGGGAAACTTTTAAGCGAATCTTTCAGTTTATACTTTATATCAAAGAAAAAAAAGACACAAAATAAAAAAACTTAAAACTAGTAAATTTTATTTATTTTACAGAAAAATTTTGAGGTAAGCATCTTCGAAATAAGAAATTAGACAGAAAATGAAAACAAACGTTTTTTTTTGGAAACATGTACATATATACGATGTTTTTAGATAGATTTACTATCAAATACATATCTTAGCACAAAGAAGGCTTCAAACCCCAAAATTTGGTATTTGTTTCCTTTAGGGGTCAACTCCTAATAAATTAGCTAGAATTATGGAAGATAGCTAAAAATACGGGGTATGTCCTCAGGATCACGAATCCGGAAGCGCTTTTTTAATATTTTGCTTCTCTGAAGAGAACCCGCCCCAATTTTGGTACCGGACCCGGGTCAATTTTCAGTTGGTTGACCATAACTTTCCACAGACACAAAAAAATTAAAAAGCGCTTCCGGATTCGTGATCCTCAGGCCAAAACCCGTATTTTGAGCTATCTTCCATAATTCTAGCTAATTTATTAGGAGTTGACCCCTAAAGGAAACAAATACCAAATTTTGGGGTTTGAAGCTAATTATTAGCAGTTGTTTGTTATTTGTTTAATAGAAAATAGTGAGCAGACTCGAAAGAGTTATTCTAACTAATAATTTTATATAATTCGCTGTCATTTATGATAAAAAATCAAATTTCTAAGTTTTAGCGAACTACTTTTTTATGCAACCTACTACTAATTTTTTATACCAAATCGAATGCAACTCGGCGCAAAATGATGCTCTTTTTCCAAAAAAAAACAACTCTGATGAACAGGTGTTAAACTTATTTTGGAATTTTGACGTCTATGCAGAAGAGTTTACACTTGTATTGGTACACTATGGCATGAACACAGCATTAGGGCCGCTTGCATAAAAGCCGATAACGACTAATCGGAGTTTAATTGATGTATTTTGTATGGTTAGCTGTCAAGTTAAACACCGATTAGGCGTTATCGGCCTTTATGCAACTGGCCCTTAATAAGTTATCGTTATCGTTAACGCTAAACCTGGAATTATTGGTGATGTTTGTCGTAACGCTGTAGTGATTGGATACGACTGTTGATTTTGTCGGAGATATTGTCAGATCTCGCTCAGTGAAAAACCTGGAAAGGTCGCAGAGGTAACCATTGATTCTCGTACAGAGTTTATCAGTATAGGGGCCCTTCCCCGTCGCCATTATTGTACAGTCGTCGGCATATGAAACGACGGAGACGCCCTCTGGTGGTGGGGGCATCTTCGATAGATAGAAATTAAACAGTGTCGGGGATAGGACACCACCCTGTGGTACCCCCTGTCTAATACGTCTAGGTTTTGATTTTGCGTTTCTAAAGTTAACCGACGCCTGCCATCCACTCAAATAATTAGCGGTCCATCTCTTTAAACCATCAGGTATCTGTGTCTGAAACAGATCTTGTATGAGAGTGGCATGGTTGACTGTGTCAAAAGCTTTCGACAGGTCAAGTGCCACTAACACAGTCCTGTGATTTGGTTGGTTTTGATTTAGGCCGCTATTTATTTGAGTTGTAATGGCATTGAGTGCGGTGGTGGTGCTGTGCAGCTTACGGAAGCCATGTTGATTTGTTATTTCGATGCCTACCCTCACCCAGAGTCATTTTTTGTATTGCACAGCACTAATTTGTGATTTTGTTTTCGCCATGGCTTGGCAATGACTTTACTTAGCATGCGTTTTGGTTTCTCGGTATTTTTTCATTCTCAGAAAATTCTATAAATTCGGCAAAAGTTTTACATAGTTCAAGTAGATCATTCGAAATTTGGAACTAGTTCCCGCGACCACTTCCATGACCTAGTTCAACGAACTAATTAGTTCATGAACTACCCAGGTGTATTATCTTGTCAAGTGCGTAAAAAAAATGTACATATGATTGAGTGCATTATTTTTCATCAAAACAAATAAGATGATTAATAAAATAAGTGAATATTTTTAAGCAAAAACATTTGAGAAACATAATCCCTGGAAATCTAAAATGGCGGTAAGTGTGTCTCTTGCGCTTAAGTAACCATCTTAAATCGTTTCAAGGACTGCTGCTAACGGAAATAAAAATAAGCGCCGGGGCACTTTTTCTGAATTACCGCACGAAATGCAGTCGAGTTAATTTGAATTTCAAAGTTTTGGACGTTAAAAATCAAGTTTTAAGAAGTTTTATAATTCGCATAAAATTCACATTAAAAGTATATATCCAAAGTATCTGCCACAGTGCGAGTTATCGGTTTAGAATATGCCCGAGGTAGGCCTACCGTATAGGTAATGACGTGCTAGCTCAATGGTTGATCTATGGATATGATGCCTCTCACCTCTCATTACCAATCTTCGCCTTTCTTACGAATGGAGGAATGACATGAACTAGCAGGTTCCACCGATCATACCAAATCTCTACCACAACAGTCGGGCAGTACCGAAGTTCATACCCGGCCAAGTACTGTCAATTTCGGCACCACTCCCCAAAACCTTCGGGGAGTGTTTTTGCTGTTACAACAACAACCCATATTATTGCTTCAGTTACGATTTTCATTATTGCTTTTTTTTTATCTCAATTAACTTATATTTTAGGCTTCCACTATACGCACCAAAGACCAACTGGCCGTGCTCCTAAAACTTGTTGAAGTCAACCAAATGGGCTTGACGCGTCGCAACTTGAGCATACGACAACGAATTTGGCAGGTTATAACACAAAAATTAAACGAAATGCAAGGTGCGGAGAAGGATATTGAGGGCTGGAAGCGAGTAAGAACTCTGATAAAAGAATCCTTTTTTGTTTTTATTATTAAAGCTTTACATTTTAGAGCTACAACTCTTGGCGCTTGAGTACCGGCAAATATTACGAAGAGGAGAAACATCGTATACTAAAAGATGGTACGTGGGTATACAACTTATGGATGGATACGAATTATTTTGCAGTGTTGTATTTCTATTGCAGTTGCTGATGATGATTACTTTGTTATAAATGTAAATGAGGATGAAGTTGTAAATGATCACGACTATGATGATGGTGTATCTGTAAGTGCGATATCTGTATTGGTGAGATGATTGAAAATTTTTTAAATATGCCATGAAGATAAAGAATCTTGAAATAAATGCCCGGCATGCGGCTCGTCCCCCCATAACACCTACCACCTATTCACTTGCTCTGCGGAGCCCACTCTTCTAAACCCATCTCCCTTTGGTCCTAGTTTCCCAGGACTCCCGTTAGAAGACATTGATGGCAATTTAGGCTAAGGATAACTACACGTTGGGCAGAGCTACATCTCGTTACAACAAAAACAACAATAGCGTTATCCTCACTCTGGATATTTTATGAGTTTATAATATCTTACTTAATAAAATTTATTTAATCGAAAACAGATTACCATTTGGCTATCCGCACAATCTCTTCAACCTACTTCTCTAACACCAAATTTGTTTCCTCCGATTTCTGTTTGAAGCCATGTTGCTTGAAGTGATTTAACGGTTCCGCTTCGTCTACTTCGCACATCTTGAATTATCGAAAATATTTAAACGGCGGCACCCCGATGAGTTTGATCCCGAAATAGTTAAACGCAACCATGCGCGATGCCAAAGCGTCGTTAATTAACTATCCTCGATCGTACTTTGGTAGCACTCAGCGCGTTAATTCCCGCTTGACTGTCCAACTCATTCTTTACTGTCGCTGAAAAAAGCTCCTCAAGTGTAACGATATCCATCCGGTACTGTCACCATACCAGGTCTTGTATCGCAGCAACAATTTTTTTTGACCCCTTGAATCCTTGGGCTGTTGATTTTAAGTGTCTCCGGTGCATTCTAACATTTTTGTTAAATTGGGTGATCTGTAAGCTAGTTATGAAAAATCGAATCAAAATCTGCCTAAAAAAACTAGGTTAGGTTAGGTTCAAGTGACTGCCGCAGAGGCTGATACCATCAACACTAGGAAAGTCAGTTCCGGGACCCGGCCATAAGGAAAATTCCTGTATTATCTGGATTCTCAACATAGCAGAATCCCGGGACTTACGCTCCAAAACTACTGAGCTGTTTTTCGATTTTGATAGTTTATTCTTTGGATAAGCCCTTTCGGATGAGGTTATACGTTTCCTGCAAGATGGGGCGACGTGGCTATTTTTGCAAAATCCGTATTTATGATCCGATTCTGTTCGTTTTCGGCACGTATATTTGACATGTAATAAAAAATTTTGTGTGACAAACAAAAACCCTCCTAGGTGGGATTAATCGAGATAGTAAAAAACCGTATTTATGGTTAATTTTTGCAGGTTCGTAGGCCAATCTTCAGTCAGTAGTAAATTGGAGCTCCAGTGTAGTCATGTTTAAAATCCTGTCTAGATCTTGTTGTCTTACTACCATAAACATTTAAAAAAATTTAATTTAATTTTCTGTAATAAAGTATTTAGATCCTAAAGATCGCCAATTAACACGCCTCCATGAACACATAAGCAAACAAAGGCTACTAATAATCAGCACTACTGAGGAAGACGAACCATTAAGACAACGTCTTTGGCAAAATATAGCAGACGAACTGAACAATATACCAGATGGCATCAAGCTACCAAAAGAAGAGTGGCAAAAGGTATTATTTGTTTGAATAAAAATAACAGCATTTAATTTTTCTATTTAATAGCACGTTGATTTGCGAAAATATGCACCGAGACGTGGAAGAAAACGAAAAAATTTAAGAAAATCAAATAAAACGCATACAGTCTCTAAGCCCGACAACTATGAGGTGTGATAAAGAAATTTTATATATGATTAACTCGAATCGTTTAACACTAAAACCACTTTGTTCACAGCTCGACATAGAAGCTGATATAAAGTCAAGTGATACGTATGAGAATGTTTACGAAGAGTATATAATTGAAGATTACAAACCTGTTATAGTTGATGAAACAACCTCACAACAAAGCGATACGACACTAACCAAAGATGCTGCACCAAATGATGTATTGGCCCATAATGATGATGCAGCTGATAATACCGATGATCTAATTAAGCTATTAAATGAACAGCAGACACATAATAGTGCGGCCACTTTTCCATTTGACATAGATGATGTTTTCGATACAGATGTTGATGATTGCAATTTTGAAAGTAATATAGCCAATGCTTCTGGTCGAGCGAAACGCTTGAAAATGTCACCAATAGTTAAATCTTTTAAATATTCCAACCGCATAACAAATGCTGTGGAACAATTGAAGGATGATGTAAAAGAAACTAAGGGCATGCTTAAGCAAACTACTGAGCTATTGAATCGTATGTGCAATATAATGGAGGAGCGCAATAAGAAACAAGATGAAACTAATGCGCTACTAAAACGTAATGGACAGTTGTTAAAGATATTGGTGGAATATAAATGTGGTGTAAGGGTTAAGGGGAAGAAATGAAATAAGGACTTAAAATAAATGAGAAGGGATGTAATAGAATTAGGTGAGAAATTAGAATAAATTGCTGTACGAAACCGGAAATGGATTAAATTAGATTTAAAGTACAATGAAAATGAAGTTGTTTTTAAAAATTAGGTAGATTGTTCACGATAGAAGCTCAGAAAACACTTTATTTCTACCTTGTTTTCACTTTAACATTTCTTTTCTTGCAGTATATATTGGATACATACAGATGCTAAGATCAATTCAGCAAGATATTGCCATCGACATTTTAATTTTTTTGAGAATTTATAATGGTTACATACAGTATACAAAAATATCGCGAAATTATTCACAAGTTAATTCTTCAACAAATTACCAACAAAGCGCAGGGCAAGTCCACAGGTGGCGCCTGTATCGCGATATCGAAAACACCCTATTTGTACTCTAATTATTCACAAGTTAATTCAAGACCAGAGGCAAGTCTACATGTGGCGCCTATAGGTCGCGATATCGAAAAAAACGTATGGTGGCGATATACCAACAGATTATCTTTATAACCTCGAACGAGATATTTGTGCCGGGCTTCTCTTCCAATTTGTGGTGTGCTGCTTCAAATTTTTTCCTACAATTTGTTGGGACCTACAGTTTTTTGTCCACTCCGAACGGTATTAGCAAAGCAAATGAAGCTTTTTCAAGGCAGAAATACACTCGGAGAGTTTGCCAAACCACTTCCGAGGGGCGACCCCGTTCAGAAAATGCCTTACCTAAATAATTGTTGTTGTTGGTTTGATCGGGAGTCGATACCAGGTCACATGGTGTAGTAGGTCGAGCACTCTACCGCCATAACACGGCGGTCGCCGATATCGAAAGAGTAAATCAATATCAATCTGTAAACAGTCGGATATTCGCGAAATCTTACCTGTAATATGAACACAGTGTACCAAGCATCTGATGAAGTGAACATAACTAAAATGCTGGCTCTAACCAATTAAAACTATTAACAAAATTTATTTAATTTTTGTATACATTTCTCCTTACTTTATTTTTACTCGCAACTGCAACTGTATTCACACTAACAAACTCTCTATTAATATTTGTATATCGGTATGTATTATTAACGTTTTTCAATTAATTAATTTATAATTTTTAAAGTCATATTTTTATGTATGTAAGTATTTTATATTACTATTATAGGCATTGTACTACATAAATAGTTGTAACAGTTTCATCAATAGGACATACATTTATATTTTTATTTATATTATTATATATTTAATTATTGCATTGTATAAATAATGTACATTTTAAAGATTAAAAATTGTCATATAGTATCTAAATTTTTATATTTTGTTAAATAATTTTACATCAATTCGGGGGTTTGCGCAAATATCATACATATATTTTTATGCTACCACCGCTTATGTATATAATTTAAATGTAAATGACTAGTTTAATAACCACATGCGCTCAACATAAAACTCTTGCTCTTACTAAAAAAATTTGATAAATCTATTACATGAATTTTTGTATATAATTTTATTGCACTTTTGGCTTTCCTGCTTCTTTTTGCCTTAACTTGTTTACAAGCAAACAAGAGCTTACAAAAAGTTGTATAATCATTCGAAATAAAATCAATACAAGTTGAAAAATGCTACAAACAATACCAACTACGATGATAGCAATTTCGATCTTGTTGAAGGATTTTGTCAAACCGCATTGTATTGTTGCTTAGCAATAGCAATTTTTAATCACCTTTACTGGTCATAGAACCAAGGAGACGAGATTAGGAATTTCCAAACCGCAGTGTGTAACCATTACACCAGACCAATAAAGTTGATTAAAAATTTCTAAGCAACAATGCAAAGCGGTTTGACAAGATCCTTCAACAAGATCGAAATTGCAGTCATCGTAGTTGGTATTGTTTGTAGCATTTTTCAAATTGTTTTCGCCAAAACTCAGAAAAGAATAATTTGATCAAGATTATTCGACTGGTCAAAAGTCCACAAAAATTATCAAAGTTTGTAAATATTATGACCAACAATAACAATAACTAAATTATAAAATCAATACAATTTTTCTGCTAATTAAAATCTGCCATTATATAATAAACATTCAAACATATTTATTTAATATAACTTATGTATATAGATGTACTTAAAATAACGCACTTTTGTAATTATTTAATTGTACTATAAATGCTGGTATAATTTCAAAAATATAATTTCGCTACAAAGTAATAGCTTTTCAGCTTCTAATGTGCGTACCCATATATTTTTATATGAGAGTGTAAACCTAAATTTACTGAAATAATCATTTATTTTACTTACTTATTTTTCGCTAGAATTTCTTAAGCTGAATCAGTTTTAGATCATCAAGTACCAACACAAGTATGAAATCCAAAGCATAGCCGTCAGAAAGATTATTTCTATAAAAACTTTATTTAAATCCCTTTTTACGATCTAACTTTTTTTGCAGTTGATATTGGATACAAAAACATGCCAAGAGCAACCCAAGCAGCTCTCAGGATAAAGATGTTGCCACCGGCTTTTTCAATTTTTGAGGATTTATAAGGGATACATACATTATACAAAATATCAAGATCAACACTCACATAGTTCGCAATTTTAACTCTTCTTGAAGAGCGGTGTGCAGTGTCGAATTCGATTTATTGCGGGTTTTAATTGAATAATTGGAACTTATAATGGATACATACAGTTTTGATTCTTTCGAACGATGAACTCGTACGATGTAGAAAAATTAAAGCTAATATTGCAATTTATTGCTGGTTTCTACATGACGGCCGATCTAAGGATGGAAAAGTGCTCATCGAAATTAGGATCTGGGCCTGTTCATAAATACAGCGTTGCAAATAAAACTCATTACCAAGATTAGTTTATAGGAATTTCTGGTTTGCGCAAATAAACACAGTGATCCAAAAGGTATTTAGTTTTGAAATTAAGACCAAGGACTGAAACCGATTAAAATAACGTTCCGGTTTCGGTTTCAGTTACGGTTTTGCAACGTGTTTCGGTTTCGGTTCCGGTTTCGTTCAAAATAAAAACACCAACAAAATAAAATTTAAATTTTTTAAAATAACGGTTACGGGGTCGGTTTTAAAAAATGAATCGCTTTTAATCGGTTACGGTTACGGTTTCAGTCCTTGATTAAGACACCAAGATATTACCGTTAAACTGATATTATTTCATGGTGGAGCAATGAATTACAAAGTTCTGAATTCAGCTTAAGAAAACGTACAATAAATGCGAATTCTAAACTGTTAAGCTCAAGCACCCAATATTTCCAACTAAATTAAGAAAGCTCTTATAATATGATATTTGTATGAACATGCCGAGAACTTACGGCAAAAAAAAAAACGTAAGCGACGAAAAAGTTACAGGAAAGGGATATTGTGTCTTTTGAAAACTGAAAACCAAAGTAAGCTACGGAAATTTTGCAGAGGATGACTATGGTTTGTAAACTATCGATCTATATCAAAAAGAAACAATTTATTACCGTGTCGCTTACTCATTTTTTGCAGTTAGGGCTCGATGCTAGTTTGTAAAGCATTATTTTCTTTTTTTTAATTTTGGATGCAGGAATAAAAATTTGTGTTTTGGCTGTTCATTACTACTAAATACGTATTTATATTCCTAACTGTCAAATTACGAACTGCTAACGCGCAGAAGTGATATGTTTTCCAAAATTTTCAAAACTTTTTGCATTTTCATTCCATCTCTTACATTTGTAATCTTTTTTTGGAATTTTTCGAAATGCCAATTATTATCAATATTTTATGTATCGTAGTAATATTTAACTTTTGTTATGCATTGTTGCATTATTTTAATTCTTACTAAAATCACTGGTTATAAAATAGTTTATTTTTTTAATCATTGCATAGTACCTACATATATTTTCAATTTTCTTTCAAGCATTTTAAAAAAGTAGTGTTGTATTAGTTGTTGTTGTGGTGGTGGTGTTGTTGCTTGTCATTGTAGTCGGTGTAGCAGCTATGCCAAATTGATTTGGCTGCTGTAACGGCGATTTAAGTTGTTCAACAATTATCACACCATTCTCGTCCAGGCTGGGATTCAATAACAAATTCTCGATCTGCTCATCGGAGAGCAATTCTTTGGGCTCTGATGATCTGAAATATAATTTTCAGTTTTGGTTTACAGTTACACACAGACACATATGTATGTACAAGTTAAGCACATGCTTAAATACATATTAAGAGTATAAAAAGGGATTACATAATAAATTTGTACTTTGATAGAATTGCAGTTAGGTTAGTTTTGCAATAAATGTATGTAAATGCGTGAAAAAAATTCACTAAAAAACCTCTTACTTTTTTTTTTTTGATTAGTTTCCTCTTGGGTTGAATTTTTAATATTACATATATATTATATAAACAATATGTAATGCCTTATGTAACACTGCGCATAAGGGTATATTTATGTATATCTAAGATAACATTGTGCAATATGATATTTATTTGTATATAAGTATGGTATATTAATATATTTTGTAGCCAACAAATTTGATTAGCAAACAATTAACATTACAGGTAAACACGTATGTATATTAGACTGGGCAAAAAGGAAAATTTCGTTTTTTTTTCCAAAAATTATATTGATTTTTATATTAAGAAAGGTGAAAAAAAATTATTGTAATTTTTTCAGATTTTTAAATTAAAGTCTAGAGGTCTATCATTGTTAGTTAAGAATTTACAGACGACAAACCATTGTTGTAAAACACCATTTACCTGAACATATTTTTGTAGGAAATTGAATTCCCTGCAAAAGCTGCCTAGACTGAAATTTTCTCAGACTAGCCGGTTTCTAGTATTCTAGCCTCAAACATTGGCCGGTTTTCTCGATTACCCGATTTTGGTTTGAAAATTTGCCAAACATGAAAAAATCAACATGGAATAAAGCTTAATACATGTTCCTAGGGAAAATCGGCTGCTAAATCTGAATTCGGTATCAGAATTCAACAACGGGCCCGAGGTTCGGCCCTAACCTTGCAAAAAAGACCAATATTATTTTGTGATGGTTTTGTGAGGTAAGAGAAGAACTCCGACCTGCTAGGCCAATTCCGATCACGGATTTGGATTTAGCTTGCCAAAATACATGAGAATTAATGTATTGAGTTCACAGATCCGTCAACTTTTTGTTTTTTTTTTGTACGTGGATATTTCTGCATTTTTGACAATTTTTGAAAGAAAAATTGGCTAATTTTTGAGGCTTGAATACTGGAAAACGGCTAGTCTGAGAAAATTGTGGTTAAAGCAAATTTTGTAGGGAATTAGATTTTCTTCCAAAATATGTTCCGGTAAATGGTGTTTTACAACAATGGTTTGTCGTTTTTATACGAAATTTGAGGTAGTCTGTAAAATCTAAACTAGCTATGATAGACCCCAAGACTTTTCTTTAAAAATCTGAAAAATTACAGTATTTTTTCAACTTTCTTAAAAAGAAAATGAATATAATTTTTGCAAAAAAAAACGTTTTTTTTTAGCCCAGTCTAATGTCATACAAATACATTTAACAACAACTTTCTTTTGCTTTAACATCAACAACTTTATACCAATCAATGTAACATACGTCTATTAAAAAAGAATTTAATTTTTTCCCAAATTGCTTTTGCTTATCAATATTGTCTAACATTGCTTTCAAATTTGATAACAACTTTAACTCTTGCTTCAAAAAAAAGCAATTTTTTTTAGTTTTATTTTCACCACACTGATAGGTAATCAATATGTTTGTCAAAAAATGCGCTATGTGCGAGTTTGTAAAGTAAATGCATTTTTCTTAATTTATAAATTTCAAAACGTTTTTTTTGCTTTACCTCAACTTTTTCCAATTTCGTTGGAAAGACTTTTTAATTTTTTAAAATCACCAAAAAAATGCATTTTTTGTAGAAATTTGAAAATTTTGTTGGCCTCAAATTACTATGTACTATGTATGTTTAGTTTTCAAAAATTTTGCTTTTAAAAATTTCATTCAATAAATTTCTTGCGAATTCAAATCAATTTGTTGAAGCGATTTTGTAGTGTGCTCAGCAATCCAGTCTTTTTTTGCAAAGCTCTACTATTACTGGCGCTGCCTACTGACCTGGAGAAAAGAAAGAAATCGCCAGCTGATGATGTTTTACCACCGCCTGTTGCTCCCACACCAGCACCAACTGCACCACACGAAGCACTCTCCGCATTCTCTGCATTCATCTCAGACTCGCTATTACGTCGTTCCAGTGACTTTCCCATTTTTTGAAAGCCAAAATTAAAAACATCTTTCATCTTATCACCGGCATCGATTAGTAAATCAAGACTTTGTCGTCGTCCAGACATTTTCAGACTATTCGAACGTGACAACCATTGACTCAAAGTTTGTTTCTTGTTCAGCTCATCATCGTGAAAGATTGTTGTGCAGGTAACTTTATGCTTCGGTTCATCCGATGATGACGAAGACGAATGATGTGATTGTGCATCTTCGGTGCCACCTTTACCTGGTTGATCGTGTAAAAGCGATTGGTTGGAGTAGCTTGAGCTTGTGCTTTCCGAATGCGACAGGCGTATCTCAGTCCATTGCTCAATGTCGTCATTGTCATCGGTCTCAGCACCGGTGCTCGAGCTAGCGTTTTGCGACGCGTCTTTACCACTATATCCACTGCTGCCGCCGCCACTCGATTTTACCACATATGGGCCGTGTAATTGTGCATGCTCGAATAGGCTGTCGTCACCGGTAGCGCTGGTGCTGGCTGATTTGTGCATGCTGCCAATTGTTAGCTGGAAAAGGATTCATTAGTTATAAAGACTCCTAAGGAAAATAGTATAAGCTCACCTCCCCGAGATTGAGTGTTGGAAAGTCTTGTAGCAAATGTGGACATTCGTGCTCGTCGACATGTCGCTGCCGCACAGGACTCGACTGTGTGCTGAGTTTGGCAGGCATTTGCAAATATTCTTCCGCTGTGTCGAGATCACACCCTAAATGTTGATAGTTAAGTGCTGTCGCCGCAAGTTTAGTCGCTGCGCACAATTCTGGTAGGGGCGTGCCGTTTAGTAGATCACGCTGTTCCTGCCTTTGACGATGTATGTCTTCAGAGATCTGTTCGAGTTTCTTCAACGCCTCATTATAAGTCATTTTCGCTTCAGTCACTTTACATTCCAATTCATTGATTTTTTGTTTTTGTGCTTTTAGCAGGCCATTGTAGTTGGCGCGCGCTTCGTAAAAAGGTCTGCAAGGAACGGTGAAAGTATTTTTTGAAAAAATGGAAGAAATTTTAAATAAAATTGGAAATTAATAAATTCACCACTTTTGAATGTCCGGAAAAAACCAAAGAACCAACACAAAAATTAACATACAAATTTCGAAAAAGTCCAAAAATTAGTTCGTGTTAAATCTGTGTAGATACTTACAAATAATTGCAACGGTGCTGATAAACCAAAGAATTCAATTCAAGTATTTCTCGTCTAATGCTTAAACTAAAATTCAAAAATTAAAATACTGAAAAATAAATTGTACATAAATTAAGAAAATAACCAAAGCGTGAGATGGTGATGAAGAATTATAAAGTTATAAGGTTAGGGTTAGGTTCAAGTGGCTGCCGCAGAGGCACGCTTAGGCCAGTTGTGAAAGGCCCGTTGTGATACCACCAACACTGGGAAAGTCAGTCCCGGGACCAGGCCATATGGAAAATCCCTGAGTTATTGGGATTTTCCACATAGCAGAATCTTGGGACTGACACTCCTAAACCGACACCGTTACTCCTCCTCGAACCACTTAAAGTTATTAGAAAATAAAGAAAATATTTCACTTTAAAAGTTTCGTGGACTTTTGACCAGTCGAATAATTTTTATCAAATTATTCTTTTGAGTTTTGGCGAAAACAAGTTGAAAAATGCTACAAACAACACCAACTACGCTGATTGCAATTTCGATCTTGTTGACGGATCTTGTCAGACCGCTTTGTATTGTAGCTTAGAAATTTTTCATCACCTTCACTGGCCATCGAACCAAAGAGAGGAGATTACCATTACCGGTTTGACAAGATCCTTCAAGAAGATCGAAATTGCAATCATCGTAGTTGGTATTGTTTGTGGCATTTTTCAACTAGTTTTCGCCAAAACTCAAAGAATAATTTGATAAAAATTATTTGACTGGCCAAAAGTTCACAAAATTGTTAAAGTTCGTAAATATAATGACCAATAATAACAATAACTAAAAAAGAAAATATTTCACCAAATAAAAGCTTTAAAATAAGAAGATTGTCGAGTTTGTGAGACGATGATTTTGTGAAAGCATCTAATGGAGGGTGGGGCTGTGTGTAAAAGTCCTCCCAAGAAAAGCGGGTGCCTGCCCTGGATCAAGCGGCTCGCTATATAAACGTGTAATCAAAGTCAATATCCCGCGAAATGGGTTGTGCGTTAGGTTTGGCACTTACTACATACAACAACAGTGCAATCAAATTCCAGAAAAAACTCGCAAATGAGAACCCTTTTTTAAATCATAAAACATCCGGAAACGAATTGTCGACGGGGAGTATCGAAGAAGATCGAATGAAAAGCTGAGCTTTACGGAGAAAGCTAAGCAATTTTCTGGCACTAGCTCAATTGGAGCGGGAGCTATTTGTTTTAACCGGTCATTGGGTCGATTGTTCCAACAAATGACCTTTGGAGTATTAATACGAAAATATTTACTACAGATTTATGGCCAGCTTCGCTGTATCGGTCATATTACGCGAAGTTATAAACATGGCCTGGAATGTCTGGAGGATACTTATTAGTCTCGTATGTACTTACATACCTGAGGGTCCATTCGAGGATAAACAATAGGCACAGCATCAAAAAACAGAATAAAGTAGGTCACGCTCCGAAGGGATGACAGAACTGCTAAGAAAGCGAGCGTACCTCTAGACTTTCACAAGGATGAAGGTTAGGTTAGGTTCAAGTGGCTGCCAGAGGTACACTTAGGCCAGTTTTGAAAGGCCCGTTGTGATACCACCAACACAAGGAAAGTCAGTCCCGGGACAACCACAAGGATGAAACTGCGGCCGGTTTTGCTCAGAAGACTTTCGATTTCTTCAACAACTTAAGGTTGAGGATGCCTTAAGGGTGGAGAGATAGAGTTTGTAGGAAGTATACAATCCTTACCTGTCATTTTCTGAGAGCAACTAAAGTTCTCCCTTTCAGTTCGTCTTCCACTCACGAAAATATCTAAAATGAACCGAACGTCTGGGTTTTCGGCTATGGGTACATTGAGATACCCGAGAGGGCGGATGAATTGTCGAAAGCAACTGGCACTCCACGAATGTCTCAAGGATTACTACAACAACACGAAAGATAATGGGGAAACCGCTCAAAAAGAGATGCAGGAGTTATGATGGAGATGGCTCATAGCCCATTCGATGGTCCTGGTTTAGCACAAATACATAAGGATTACAACTCAGGGCAGCCTCCAAAGTACCTCAAAAAGTTTGAGTTTAAACTCGAGGTTATCTCAGTATTTTCTTTGGAATCCTGCAATTGACATCTAGAGGCTCCCGAAGAAAAATTAATTGAAAGCTTCCCTGCGAAAAATCATGCTATTAATCTTCACGTTTAGTACCTCTTGTTTACATGACGCTATATTTGATTCCAAATAGTACGTAGCACTCCATAAAATGGACGAAAAGGGACTCAGGAAGGATGAAGGAAGTCCTAGCTGAGCACCGTGCGGATTCCTCTGGTTGGTTGGGATATGAATACCTATAGTTGCGCTAAGTCTATTTTATGTAGCACAGACATAGACCTCTTGATCCTTTGCAGCTCATACTGGACGCGTCCTGAACTAATCGTGGATTTAGGAGGAAGTGTATGGAAATTTTATAGTTTGTGCCGTTTTATGCGCTTAATGATCCATCGTGTAATAGTGCAGTGCTATTATTAACATCATTACAATATAAACTCACCTCGACGCACGTATAGCTTGCTTCAACTGTCCTTGCAATTTGCCTACACGATTATTGGCGACTTCCAATTTTAGTTGACACATTTTCAGTGTGTTGCGCGCGTCTATCACCTCTACTTGCGATTGATTCACTTTGGCTATGGGTGAAAAAAGGAGTAGATAAATAAAAAAAAAAGTATTTGTGTTAGTCTTACTTGTCGCATGACTGAGCATTTCCTGGCAAGCCGTATCCAACGTCGCCTTCTCACCCAAACCCTGTTCTGCCAAATAGACCATCTCCTTGGCAGCGCAATGTATCGATTTGGCCTTCTCATAATTGACAGCCGCCTGTTGGGTCTCTTTAGCTAGCTGTGCGGGAAAATTGCATGCAAAAAATTTGTATATCGATTTAATTTGCTGTTTTGCGGAAAGTGGGTAGTATCAGCCATGGTAACGGTACTTACTTGCGCTGCATAGATACGCGACTCGTAATAGGGTTTAGCCGCCTCAATTGAGTTACCCAATTTGTGTGCGGCTTGTTTGATGCGCACCTCACTTTCGGCCAAAATACGCTTGAAATCACATTTTGCCTCCTAAAAGCGCGAAACAACAAAAAAAAAGAAACACAAATTATTACAACCTTTTAAATAATTTACTTTGTGGTTATTTTTATTACAAAATGCTTTTAAAGCAAAATATTTGAATGCGTTCGTCGGTTTACTTAAACGCGCGCAAGTTAATATGGGTCTAAAAATAGCATCGCCCTAATTGTTTTAATTTATTGTTGTTGGTTTTTTTTTTGACCATATTGCATATCTGGCATTTTCGCATTGATTTTAAATTACTTTGGACGCCTTTGAAAATATGGATTTTTATGAAAAATCAATCAAACTGCATTGGCATTTCGCCAATGAAAAACCTATAAATAGTCGATTCTTGCTTGATTTTAGCTCGTTGAAGGGTGTGCATTAAGGGCGATTAAAGCACACATGTTTTCTCCATGAAACTACTCTGCAAGGTGTCCACAGAAGTATTCGAGGGACAAGTTCTTCAGAAGATTTTTGATCCTTTTAGCGATGTGTCGCTAGTGCTAGTGCAGAAGGAAATGTAATGATGAGCTAGACGAAATTTAGACAGAAGTTTTAGCCAAGCCATCGGAACCCCATTGAGCCAACTGCCGCCAATTGAAGATACCGCGTGTTCTCAGATCTGCCTCCACTTGATCCTGCCATCGGAGTGGTGGTCTCCTTCTTGCTCTACTTCCACCGGCGGCTGTCGAAAAGAATACCTTCTGGGCCGGGTCGTCTTCGTTCATTCGCACCACTTGTCCTAGCCAGCGAAGCCGCTGGGTTTTAATTCGTTGAGCTATGTCGACGTCTGCGTAAAGCTCATACAGAGGACTTTACTTCTCAATTGCCGTGTTGTTTTTGTTTGTCGAGAGAGGACTTTACTTCTCAATTGCCTACTCAGCCCAAAGTAGCATTTGTTTGCAAGAGTTATCGATCGATGGATTTCCAGGCTTACATTGTTGTTGGTATTAATGCTGCTTCCCAGGTATACAAAGTGCTTTACTATCTCGAAATTATTGCATGATGCCAGCAGGTACTTCGTTCTACCTCCGTTCACCATCAAACCCATTTTCCCCGCTTCCTTTTCTAATTTGGCTGTTGCGGCCAATAATGCCGATGTCGTCGGAATACGCCAACAGTTGTTCGCTCTTGTAATATATTGTTCCAGCGTGATTAAGTTCTGCAGTTTGTATTATTTGCTCCAACATCAAATTAAAGAAATCGCCCAGCCCGAAACCTCTTTTAGTTTCGAACGGCTCGGAGAGGTCCTTCCCGATTCTGAACGAGCTGGTGGTGTTGCTCAGCGTCATTTTGCATAGCCGTATATATTTTGCGGGGAAACCAACATTAGATATAGCGGCGTATACGCAACTCTTTTTCGCGCTGTCCAAGGCGGCTTTAAAATCAACAAAGAGATGGCGTGTGTCGAACCATTTCTCACCGTTTTTTTTTTTCAAGATTTGGCGTATTGTCAAAATGTGGTTGATGGTTGATTAACCAGGCCTAAAGCCACACTGATAAGGTCCAATCAGTCAGTTTACGTCAGACTTCAGTCTTTCGCACAATACGCTTGATAGGACCTTATATGCGATACTCAAAAGGCGGATGTTTTTGTCACTTTGGAATTATTGGATTTCAAAGCGTAGCCGTAAGTTCTGTCCCTTTCAGGGCTGGAAGAAGACTTAAAAGGGTTTTGGGGGGAGGAATACCAACCACGTGTCGAATAAGGCATCCTAACAGGATTAACACCGAGAAGCGCTCCATCTATTTAGGAGCAAGCGTTAACACCGAAACTAACTGAACTGAGTAGGCGAGTAAATAAGTAATTACCTGAATAATTATGAAATTCTGTGCAGGATTTCTTGCTTATAAGCACGATATACATAGAAGCAAGTTAATTAACTGTAAACATGGCACATGTGCGAGTGGATGTAGGTCTTCTGCTCAGCTTACACGTTTAACCGATGTAAAGCTTTGACAAACTTGAAAATTACAACTAAATATAAGCCGCATGTGGATACTATATACATTAGGGTGGTCCTTAAAAAAAAATGAAACGAGCCATGTTTTTTCATGCTCACTTCTTCAATAGTTAAAAACCACAACTAAAGAGGGCACATCCGAGTATTGGTCCCGATTAGAGACGATTTAGATGAGAAAATAGCCTTGGTACCAATTGTTAATTTTTGCTCAATTACATGTAAAAACTAGAATTACATGCACATTGCTGTTTTATTAAGTTATAACTGGAATAAGTGATTACTTACATCGAGTTCCACTTCATATTTGTTGATATTGTCTGTTGCTGTATTTAGTTTCTCCAGTTCAATCTGAAAGCCATAAAAAGAAGCATTTATAAATAAAATTTATTTATTGTAGTTTTTTGTTCAACTTTTTTATTCGACAGTAGATAACTTCTTAGAATTCGCATACGATGAATCCAGTGGTATTAATCTTTTTGAAACGTTATCGATCATTTCCATATTAGGCCTAGTTTTTCAGTGCAAGTTTAAACCACAGACAAAGTTGACTAGAGTTTACCTCATACAAATTGGCCGTTTAAACTAAATTTAAACTCGCAGTTAAGGTTAAACTTGCACTGAAAGACCGGGCCTTAATCGGATAGGCTGCTAGATTAAGAATAGATTTGCCTAGATTATTTTCTACCCGGGAGTGACTCGGGGATTCATCCTACCAAACTATATCATTTTAGCCATTTCCGTTACCGAATTATGTCAATTAAGGTGACTTTCGAAGTTTTAGATTAGGGAGATTTTATCCAATTTCATAAGGTATACTCCCAACGATACTAGTATGCTTTGTGCCAAATTCATCGTTCCATCTTAATCAGTTTAAAAGTTACAACCAGTCGAGTTTTCAAAAATGCCTCCCTTAAAGTGGGCGGTGCGACACCCACTTTAAAAAAATCATTATATAATGACCAGGGGGATTCACTTACAAAATTATATCATTTTAGCCAGTTCTGTTACCGCATTATGTCAATTTAGGTGAGCTTCGAAATTTTCGATATCGAAAAAGGGGGGCGTGGTTATAATCCGATTTCGCCTATTTTCAATAGTAATCTACGTTGGCCAGAAAGTAATCTGTATACAAAATTTCATGCAAATATCTCAAATTTTACTCAAGTTATCGTGTACATGGACAGACGGACGGACATGCCTTAATGAACTTTTTTTCAACCTAAGACCTTTTATATATGGAACTCTATATCTATCTCGATTATTTTGTGCCGTTACGTAGTACCGTTATGTGGACAAAATTAGAATACCCTTGTACTAGTACTAGTACGCTGGGTATAAAAATAAATAGAAAATAATAAATTCAAATCCACCTGTCGGGTCCAGATCTCTTAATTGTTATCATTATTTAGCAAGCCTTTGCTTTACAAAGTGAATACCACTTATGCTACAAAACATATATTGCGTTAAAAGAAATAAAATGCACACATAGACACATAGTATAGAGTGTAGGCACATATAGTACACTCCGCGACAAAATTATAAGACAATCGAATTTAAAATCGTAGACAAACTGATTGGACCTTATCAGTGTGGCTTTAGACCTGATAAGTCTACCATCGACCAGATTTTCACGATACGCCAAATCCTGGAGAAGACCCATGATAAAAGAATCGTTACACACCATCTCTTTGTCGATTTTAAAGCCGATTTTGACAGCTCGAAAAGAAGTTGCCTGTATGTCATGACTGAATTTGACTTGCCTGCAAAGCTTATACGGCTTTGCACATGAACCAAAGAGAGGAGATTGTGCCAAAAGCGATACCGTTAGAATGAATTAGTCAGTTTTGACAGAATCAACTTATTCCTACGGCATAAGTGGTCACAGAATTGCCACCATACTGTACTTTTACCGCTGGTACGTTTTAAAAAAATTGTGTTGTGGGGCCATGGACGAATTCAAGATTGCCGATGGCCGAAATGCAGTGTTGCAGGTGTAACGTGACGTCATAAATGGAAATACACGGGCCTGAGCTTTGTCAAATGATTATGAGCAATACCAACAGCTCCGTCAGAATCGGGAATGACCTCTCTGAGCCATTTGAAACCAAACGAGGCTTCAGACAGGGCGACTCCCTTTCGTACGATTTCTTCAACCTGATGCTGGAGAAGATGATCGGGCAGCAAAGCTAAACAAAAGCAATGGTACAATCTTACAAGAGCGTGAAATTGCTGGCGTATGCCGATGATATTGATATCATTGGACTTAACAACCGCGCCGTAAGCGCTGCCTTCTCAGGACTGGATAAGGTCAACGAGGACAAGACGAAGTATCTGCTGTTATCAAAGAAAGAATTACAGCTACAAATTTGAAACGGTGAGGGACTTCGTCCATTTGGGAACCAGCATTAACAACGAAAATAATATCAGTCTAGAAATCCAACGGAGAATCACTCTTGCCAACAAGTGTTACTTTGGACTAAGTAAGCAATTGAGAAGTAATGTCCTCTCTCGACAAACAAAATCACGCTCTATAAGTTTCTCATCATACCAGTCCTGATGTACGGCTCGGAGTCAATGAGACAATGTAAAGAGAAGATGAGATGGCCCTTGGAGTATTTGAGAGAAAAGTTCTCCTTAAGATGTATGGTCCTTCCCGTGTTGCCAACGGCGAGTATCGAAGAAAATTTAACGATGAGCTGTACGAGCTTTACGCAGACCTGACTATAGATCAGCGAATTAAAGCTCAAAAGCTCCACTGGCTGGGCTTTGTTATGCGAATGGACAAAGAAGCGCCAGCACAGAAGGTCTTCCTATCGACACCCGAATTCGGCAGCAGAGGAAGGGGGAGGCCTCGACTGAGATGGAAACAACAAGTGGAGGATGACTTGAGCTCTCTTGGGGCTTCCAATTGTCGTCAGTTATCATTAAAAAGAATGACTGGCGTCAGTCGTTATCGGCTTTTATGCAAGCGGCCCTAAAAATGTATTTCAAAGAAAAGTTATCCTATCTCCATGTCGCGGAGTGTATGCAAATGTATGCACGTATGTATGTTGTATAAGCATGCTCATTCATAGGTACCTCTACACAAGATGTGTAGTAGTCTTATTTGATACATATTTTTCACACTCCTGGGTCATTGTCAGATAAGATAAATACCGTTTACGACCGTCAAATCTCTAAAAAATAATAACTCATTTTATTTAAATTTTTTGTTAAATTCTACTTGCCTGTACTCTAGGATCCACCGGGGTATTGCTTTCCGTTGACATTTCGTTATTGATTAATCTAATCTAGTGCTTTTCGATTATATTGCTTCTTCTTCTTTTTTTCTTTGCTCACATAACACACATACACTCACACATAATTTTCTTTTTTTTTTATTATTTAAATTCAAACATTTTGCTTATTATAAACTTATTTTAAAATATATTGAAAAATATACTAGGTAGGTATTTCTTTATACGATTTTTTTTTTGCACACTGCTTTACCTTTGGTTGTATGTAGTTGAAAAATATAGAATTTTAGCACCAACTGTTGAGAATATTTCCAATTCTTGGCTTTTTTAGTGAAATTCTACTTTTTTATTTGCACAACATATTAATTTTTTTTAAATTTTCGCCAACCTCTTTGATTTATCTAATTTTTTGAACCACTTTGAATTTTCACCGAATTTTCATTTTCATTGCTTTGCTGGTTGAATGACTGGCTTTGGTTGGCTTGTCATGACATTGTCTGCTGCTCGCTTCGAATTTTCACCACAAACTGCAAAGCCCGTTGAGTTTTTTTTACCTTTACAGTCGTTGCTTCTGCTTGCTTCTTCAACGGTGACTCGCTTCGTTTTAACGGTGGCCTTTACATTGTTGGTTTGATGCTTGGCCCTCAATTACCCGTCTAAATGCTCCCACCACCACAATTTACTGTTATTTCATCCGTTGCAAAAGTTGGCTTGGTTTAGCTCGGAGCCATCCAAAAGTGTGACTCGTTTAAGTGCGTACGTAGATATGCTCACATCCAGAGAGAACTCACTCGCTCACACAGTGCTCCTCTATTCACCTTCCACTTTGTTTAATAATTGTTGTTGATTTATTTGTTATTTTGAGGCAATTGCCTCATTTCTTGTTTGTTTTTATGAGTCCCCCACTTTGTTAGTGTTGCGAGTTGACGTTCAATATCTCGCTCTCTGTACGGTTCAGTTGCTTTGTTATGTCATACTGACAGGTGGTGAGGCAATTGTTTATATTTTGTTTATTTACTTGTTGGGAAATTTGTTGCTTTGTGGGATATTTTTTTGACATTTCAGTGACAATTGCATGTAAGGTACAGTACTGGCAGAAAACTATTGTCAACTTGCAATAATTGCTTAGACCTTTTTTTTTTCTTTTATAGTTAGACTAGCAGATGCCCGCGACTTTCTCTGAGAAACGGTCCATAAATTGGAATTTTTTATTATCGCGACCCAGCGCCACCTAGCGGGGTTCTTTTTAGTGACAAGGTTTTTGAACATACATATATCAAACATGGTGCCAAAAACGTTTCGAATCGGAGCATAAATATGGATTATGCGAATATAGCGACTCTAGCGTCTATGTCGAAAACACTTGCTCGAAAAATAGACTGTCAAAATTTGGCGAAAGTCCGTTCAGTAGTTTTTGAGCTCAAGAGACTTAAGGAACAAACTTGGTATTACATTTCAGTCAAGTTTTTTAAGAAATTATTAAAAAAAAGTTTGTTATGTTCAACAAAATCTTTGAAAAATTCGAAAGTAGATTTCAAACAAAAGACTCAAGCAACAAACTTGATATCGGATTTTAATTGAACTCTTTTTAGAAAGTATTTAATAAAAGAAATTATTGTTGTTAAATATATAACCAACAAAAAATTTTACGGAAAACAAAAGACTTAAGCAAAAAACTTTTAGCAACGAAGTTTTCAAAAAGAAATAAAATAGTTTTAAATTTTAATTAAACAACAAAAATTTAATATTAAAAATGAAATTTAAAGCTGTTGTACATCATTTTTTGTTTAATTTTTGTTTATCCTTTTTTAGAGAAAAAAATCTGTTTGACAGGTTTGACATATCGGCAATCATCTCAAAACACTGAGTAGATGATGACGACTGAGGGGAAGGTTACGATGAAGGAAAATCGAAAATGCTTGAAGATACAAGAAAAAACTCCCTAAAAGTTTCGATAAGTTTTTTAGCACTTGAGCAACAACAAACCCCTAGACGAAGAGGAAGACGGAGAGTTTGACAGTCCATGCAGTTTAGGGGTTAAGAATAAGCCCGAACTAGGCATACCGGTCGTAAGAGGCGACTAATATGCACATAGGTAATGATGGATATGATGTCTCTCACCTCTCTTTACCCATCTAATCCTTCCTTACGGGTGGAGGGATGACATGGCTTAGAAGGTTCCACTAGTCATACCAACTCGCTCTCGAGACATTCGGGCAGCACCGCAAGGGAATACCGGAGCGTACCGGGCTCATATCCGGCAAGTACTGTCAATTTCGACAACACTCCCCACCATTTTTGGGGAATATTTTTGTCGTTAACAACAACAACATCAGGGAGAGTTTGACGATTAACGAGAGTTTTAGGAAGAGGTTAGGTGAAGATAACGGAGAAGGGGAGTTAGCAAGGGAGTTAGCAGTTCATAATGAATCAGCTAACTTCTGTTAACAGTGCCAATACAGCTAGTCTATTACCTCAACGGCCAAATGTCCGCTCAAAATATATTTCATAAGATTAGTGGAAAAACCTATATCCTGAGACCCGCCTAGTACGAAAAACAGAGCATTACAGTGACAACCGGGTATACCCAGCAGGTTTGTGGCTAAGATCCACTAGAAATAATATGTGCTATAACGCTCACAAGCCCCCGGAGATCAATGGGAAAGGTAGTCACTTTTTGAAAAGCCCCTTGGCCAAGAAAGCCTAATGTCGAAGGAAGTCGCCCCAACAAAAGCCATTGAGATGTTCGCTCATCAGTAAATTCCAGAAGACATGAAAACAATGAGTAGCAACACATTCTGAATCCTTTAACCGTGAAAGCATATGGTCGAGGGACATCGTCCCCATAGAACTTCAGAAGATTGAGAAGCCCAAAGCTTCGAAGAACATTGACGCTGACGAATTTCTATACTATAGCTGAATTTGATTAAACCTAAGGAACCTGTAAACGTCCTCCTGCTGCCGGGAATGTGTGTAAACCCTTCCTTCCTGGAATACCTATATACCTACCGTGGTAACACACCTAATTACTGTCCATTTTAGCATACCAGACGAAGAGTGGGAGTTTTTATTGTAGAGCATTGAAAATGGGTAAAAAGGCAAATGAGATTAGTCTCTAACAGTTTTTCACAAAAATGAGATTTCTTTACCAAATATCTCTGGAAGTATTTATGATAGAATAATGAAAATTTGTACAGAGTTAAATGAGATTACTTTCTAACTCCTCTAGAAAAAAGGGGAGGGAGGGAGAAAAGGGTCATGGGACCTGTAATAAAAAAGGGATTTTTCAACTGCATATATCTGGAGTTTTTTATGGTAGAATATTGAAAGTGGGTGAAGAGCTATTATTTAGAGATAAATCTCTAACACTTCGGCTAAAATACACTCAGAAAATAGTTTCCTTATTTCAAGGAAAAATTTTCCTTATTTGGCTACAAAGACATGGCTTCCTTAAATTGATGAAAAAGTCTTTAAATTCAGGAAAAAGGTCTTTAAATTAAGGAATATTTTACTTATGTTAAGGAAGCCATGTCTTTGGAGCCAAAATAAGGAAACTTTTTTTTGAGTGTACTAATAGGAATAGTAATTGAGACAGATATAGAGACAGGGATAGGATAGGATAACTAGGAATTTTTTCAGATGGAGGAGAGTGAATTTTTGTCGGCAATGCGTTCAGGAAAATTAGCAATTAGTGATAGGCACAAAATCGTGTTTATAGACATTGGAATCCTTTGAGTCTCGACTGTGGACTATGTGTAAATAAATTTCCCACCTCTTAGGGAAAACTTAGAGTAGTATAAAGCGGCAAGAGTCATGCGCACAAATACACACTCACGCGGCCAAATCGAGAAATGACAACAAAACACATACATGCGCAATAAACGTCAAAAGCCCCAACTCACACATCCACATAGTCATACACACAGATACTTAAATACTAAAATAATGGAGAATAACGGGAGAGCGCCAACTATCGCACGCATACAAAACAAATTAAGTTAAAGCCAACAGATACAAACAGTGCAGCAGTGATGAAGCAAGCGAGTGTATGTGTGACAATGTGTAGTATACGTATCGGTGTACAAACTTTTTTTTTTTGTATTTTTTGTTTGGTGGGCGCTCCCCGCTTGTTTGGGGAATTGACGTGCGTGAGCGCTGAGTACTTTTTGTTATTAAGAAAGTGACGAGTAGCAGTTTCATTCATGAGTTAGTGGGCAACGGCGGGTGAGCGACAACAACAACAACAACAACATACAACGAGTACTAAAAAAATTATAACAAAAAAGCATTAAGTTGCCTCTGAGAGGCCAAATATCTACTCTTTAGCATTAGCAACAACAACAAAAAGTAGCGGCGACGCAAAACTTTTTAGGGTAGAATGAAGAGCTCATATTGGACAGTCTTCATTTTCAACTCGTCGTTAACGGATGTAAGCGCGGAAAAAACTATTAGAACGCGTTTTGGAAGCTACAATTTTTTTTTCTAAGTGTATGGTGTATACAAAATATATACAGAGAGGTGTGTGTGCGTGCGTAGCTATGTATCTTGTTGTTTGCCTTTTTGGAGGACTGCGATGTTTTTTTGTTATTAGTTGGAGCTCTACTATAGTAGTGTTGTTGTTGTGTAGATATATATTTTTTACGCATTTTAAAGTGAAATAAAAGTGCATATATACAACATTTTTTTTTTTGTATTTATCTCAATTTTTTTTTTTAGTTTTGTTGTGCAGTTTTTGCTATATTCCTTCTTGCCGCCTATTCGTCGCATCTGATCTCATGCTGCGCTTTTGAAGTACATTTTTTTTCTGGTGTAACATTTTGGGTGTTCAAGTCCACATTGAGTGACGTTTGTGTGTGTAGGTATGCATTAGATGGCTGTATGGGTGTGACTGCATTTAATATTTGAGCTAAGCTTCGTAAAAAAAAAAAAAATTGTTAAAAAAGCGCTGCAACAGCTACCAAAAAAACAAAAAAAAAAAAAACAGCATGATAACAATAAATACCTCACAAAAGTGCATGTGAAGCCCAAAGATAACGCAAAACACAATGAAAAACATTGTTTGTGAGAGATAACGCGAAGAAAACGTGAACAGTACTCACGGTGCACGCTGCAAAAGGGTTAAAAAGTGTGCTTTGTGTGAAACGCTGAAACAAAATCTAAGAATTTTAGTTACGTGAAAAAATCAATAGAATTTGAGCAGTTGGAGGCGAAAAGCAGTCTCAAGTAGATACATTGAAGTAGAAGAGGCGTGTGTTAGATAATCGCAAATTTTTTTTTTGCGGGTGCAGTGCAACATTGTAGACACGCTTGACAAGCAAAAACAATAAAACAAAAAAACCAATTTACAGAATAGCAGCTACTTAAAAATTGTAAAATAAAAATAAACCAAAAATATGAAAATTAAAAAATTAATAAAAAAAACTGAAAAAAATGAAAAATAAATAATTAAAAAAAAACGCGTGTAGCCAGTACACGTGAAAGAAGTTAACTTCTTAAATTCAGAAATAACGAAATATGGATAAGATGTATTCGAGAATGGTTTAGATTCACAATGAACCAAGGAACCGATATATTCGAAAATATTTTATACATGGTGCGTTATCCTTCAAATTCGGAACGTGGATGGGATTAAGCCCAAATTAACAGAGGCCACTGCGAATGGGATATAGATGAAGAGGGGCGCGGTGAAGGAAAGAGGGTAATCAAGAGAAAAAGGGAGAAAGATAGTGTTAAGGCAAAGAAAGATAGGAAGGAGGTTTGTAAAAGGTGTTGTAAATTGCAGTTAGGTGGCAACTCTTAGTGGCAACCCTGCGTGAAATTGTCATATTTGGAATACGGCCGAAAATACCTTTATTTTGATACCCATATTGGCATATCTAGTTCTATATTAAAAAAAAAATTGAAATAGGTGACAACCCTCTAAGTGGCAACACCCATTTATATAATCTTAGAATGAATCATGTTGTCTATATGCCCAATTTTATCCAAATCGGTCAAGCGGTTCCCGAAATATACGAAAAAATAAATAAATTGCGTTTAGGTGGCAACCCTAAGTGGCAACCCTGCTTGAAATTATCTTATTTGGAATACGGTCGAAAATATCTTTCATTTGATACCCATATCGGCATATCTAGCTCCATTTTTAAAATAAAATTGGGATAGGTGGCAACCCTGTAAACAACCCTAAGTGACAATATCTACGAATTCTGCTTCATGGTGGAAATGAAGCATACTATCCTTGTACCAAAATTGCATCCAAATGTATCAATAGGCAACCAAAATAGTGGTTGTTATACGAAAGAATAAGCATATAGCGGTTAGGTAGCAACCCTGTATGGTTAAAATTGGAATATGTGAAAAATACCTTTCATTTGATACCCATATTGACATATCTTGCTCAATATAAAAAAATTGAGATAGTTGGCAACCCTGTGAACGACCCAAATTGACAAAACCCATGTACATAATCTTAGAATAATTCATATGCCAAATGTTATCCAATTCGGTGAAGCAGTTCCCGAGATATAAGGAAAAATAAATAAAATAGAGTTAGGTGGCAACCCTTCCTGAACTTGTCATATTTGAAGCTCGACCAAAAAGACCTTTCATTTGATACTCATATTGTCAAATCCTGCTCAATATTAAAAAAATAGATAGGTAGCAACGCTGTATACCGCCACAAGTGGCAGTACCCATGCATTTATTCTTAGAATGAATCATACTACTACAAATTTCATCGACATCGGAAACAAAAAAAAAAACAAGTAAGGAAAGCTGTCTTCGGCTGTGCCGAAGGCTATATACTTTTCATGAATAAGCGTCACGATTTTCTCTGTTCGATCCCTGTTTGAATTTAACTTTCGCTCATACCGAAATTATCGGAACTATCGATTATATGGGGACGATGTGTTATATATGTCCAATCTCATTGATTTTTAACATCGACATTCCACATTCTAAAAGAGCAATAGTTACGAAATTTCAAGTTCCTACCTATATAATTACAGGAGTTATATACCAAAATCCGTTTATCGGAACAATCGATTGCATGGGGGCTATGTGAAATATTTATCCCACCTCGATGATTTTCAACATCGATATTTCACGTATCAAAAATAGCAATTCTTCCAAAATTTCACGTTTCTACCTCTTTAATTACAGGAGTTATAGCCCAAAATCCGTTTATCGGAACAATCGATTGTATGGGAGCTATATATAATATCGGTCCGATCTTGCTGGTTCCTATATTAGAAAATGGTGGTCGCATACAAAATTTCAGCCAAATATCTCAAAAACTGAGGGACTAGTTTGCTAGTTTGCGTTCAAACAGACAGACAGACAGACGGATCAACTCATCTCCTCATCCTGATCATTTCGGTATACTTATTGATGGGTCCCTATCTTCTTCTTCTCATACTTACAAACATCGGACCAAAGTTATAATACCATTTCATCTTCATGAAAGGTATAAAAACAATTTATTTGTGAGAAAATGTTCTAAGTCCATGAAAATATAACAAAATTATAGAAAGAAAATTTTTTAAGTCCAAAATGTGCTCAAATTATTTTTTTTTAAATATTTTGATAGCTGATATTCAAGCAAGCTGAACTGAAGGAAAAAACTGCATTTTTAGATCTTAAAAATATTCACAACAAAAAAAGTTAGGCGATTTTTTTCGTCTCCTGAACAGTGACAAAAAATGGACTTGTTATGTTATGTTATGTTAAAGTGGCTGCCTCCGCAGTCCACGCGGAGGCTCACGTGGGCCTTAGTTTGGTCCGTTGTGATACCACGAAAGGAGCCCTAAAAATTCCCTTTCTGTAGATCTACCTGACCCAGCAGAAAGGTCGCATCCCCCAAAAAGTTTTGTAAGAAACCTTCTGACATACGACCTCTCCGCTGGGACGGGTCGAGGCAGGAGGCCTCAAAAACACATAAAAACCTTGAAGGGATCCGTCCGCCCGTCACCCCCATACAAAGTGCAACGTATACGTTGCAACTCTATATGGTGATGACGGACAGACGGATCCCACAAGGTTCGATGTGTTTAGGGCCGGAGTTCATACACCCATGAAGCTAAACCAGCGCGTTTGTCTGATGTAGCGCAGAAAATCATCTATATTTGCAGATTCTAGCTCCGCGAGGCATCCAAAGGAGTGTTTGCGGAGACATCGGTACCTGGTTTTCGACAGAGCGGGACAGTGGCATAGATAGTGTTCTACACTTTCTATCTCCTCCTCGTCCCTGCAGCTGCGGCAGAAGTCATTTGTATAGAGGCCCATGAGAGCGCCATGGGTTCCCATAAGACAGTGTCCTGTAAGAAGGCCCACTAGTGGGCTAATGAATAGGCGATTCAGATGAATTACCGATTGCGACCTTTTTTCGTTAAGTTTGGGCCAAATTTGCCTGGACGTTCTGCAAGTCGGCTCCATGGCCCATCTTGCGTCGGCTTGTTCTATGAACCGGGAACGCAGCCAGTGCTTGCATGTATTTAGAGGGGGGCTCACCCAGCTGCCGGAGGTGATTGTATGTAGACAGGTGCCCTTCCTTGCTAGCTCATCGGCAGCGCAGTTACCCGATACAAAACTATGGCCTGGGACCCATATTATACTCAGGCTGCACTTATCGGATAGCTTATTTAGAGCTTCCCTGCACTTAATCGCCACTAGTGACGACGTCTTACTACTTTGCAGGGATTTTATGGCAGCTTGGCTGTCGGAAAAAATGGAGATAGAGTTAGTCACTGGCAGGTTAGTCAGATAGCGAGCAGCTTCCCAGATAGCTATAAGCTCAGCCTGAAAGACACTGCAGTGGTCTGGAAGGCGTAAGCTCATATTAATGTCGAGCTTACTTGAGAAGATTCCACTGCCGACTTTGTTGTCTAGTTTAGAGCCGTCCGTGAAAACGGAGATTTCTTGACCTCCCGGTTCCACGCAATTTTTCCACTCGCTTCTCTCTGGGATCCACGTTTCGAACTTGTTATCCCAGCAAGGCCGTGGTATTGCGTAGTCCAGCTTTAAGTAAGAGTTGGGGAGTTGCTTCAGGATCTGGGTATGCCCAAACCTGCAGTCCCTCCAGGGTTGTAGTGCGTTGAGCCTAGCTGCGTTGCAACTGGCAGTAAATTTCCCATACAGGTCAGTGGGAAGAAGAAAAAGTATGGTTTCAAGAGCCTTGGTGGGAGTGGAGGGGAGGGCACCGCTAATAAGCATTGCTGCCATCCGTTACACCTTTGTGGCTTTGGTTTTGTTAGATTCGATCTCGAGAGCCGGCCACCATACGGTGACGGCGTAGAATAGTATAGGTCGCACCACTGCCGTGTAGATCCAGTGGACAATGTGGGGCTGAAGACCCCACTTTTTTCCGATTGCCGACCTACAGGCGTAGAGCGCCATTGTGGCTTTCCTGGAGCGTTCCTCCATATTACGCCTCCAGTCCAGCCTTTTGTCAAGAATTACGCCAAGGTATTTAACCTCGGTAGAGAGTTCGATCACCCTCCCATTCAGCGATGGGGCGGTGAAATCTGGTATATTGCGTCTGCGGGTGAAGAGCACCATCTCAGTTTTTTCACTGCTGATGTTTAGTCCACATTCCTCAGACCAGGTTTTTGTTAGATTCAGCGCATTTTGCAAGAGTTCGCTAAGCACCGAAGGATGCTTGCCAGTAGCCGTCAGGGCTATGTCGTCTGCATAGGCAATGACCTGGCAGCCGGTGTGCTTTAGTCTAGATAAAAGAGTGTTCACCGTGAGGTTCCAAAGTAGAGGAGAGAGAACACCCCCTTGGGGGGTTCCTCTGTTGGCATACCTTGTAAGTGAAGAATTGCCCATTTCGGAAATAATGGTTCTTCTTTGGAGAAGGAGTTCAACGAACTCCACTAGAGGCTCTTCCACTCCCAGCGAACGCAGGGAGCTCGTTACCGCTGTTGGAAGAACGTTGTTAAAAGCCCCTTCTATGTCAAGAAAAATGCCGAGCGTAAACTCCTTGAAAGCAAGTCCCTTCTCTATCCCAGAGGTGATAGCGTGTAGAGCCGTCTCTACGGACTTGCCCTTGGAGTAGGCATGCTGGCTGTTGGAGATTAGTCCTGGATTTGCCGTTCGCCTAATGTAGGCATCTAGCAATCTTTCTAGAATTTTTAGGAGGAAAGAGGTCAGACTTATAGGTCTGAGATCCTTTGGGTTATTGCAGGATGTCCTGCCTCCTTTCGGTATAAAGACTACCTTTGCCTTGGTCCATTCCGTGGGGATATAGGCCAGGTTGAGGCATGCCTTGTAGATTTGAGTTAGCAGCGGACTAATAAGATCGCTCGCTGCTTGTAGTTCGGCGGGAAATATACCGTCTAGTCCCGGAGATTTGAAGGGTTTGAAGGACCTGATTGCCCAGTTAACTCCTTTTCTGCTGACTATGTGGTCCAAGGGCCTCGACGGCCTTGGGTTAGATTGCGAGTTCGAGGGTAGGTATGGTTGAGAGGTGCTGCCCGGAAAGTGGGCCGTGACCAGGGTATCCAGGATTTCGGCACTAGATGAGGCCCATTCTCCATCAGCTGTACGAATACAGCTGAGAGGAGTAGGGTTTTTGGAGAGGACTTCCTCAATATTGCTTGTGAAGTTTTTCCAGGATTCCCTTTTGGCCCTCCTGGTTAACTTCTTAAAAGATTTTAAGGCGTCCCTGTAGGGGGACCAGATCCCTGTCTGTTTTGCCTGATTAAAGAGTTTTCTGCTGTTCTTCCTTTGCTCGGAGATTTCAGGGGTCCACCAGTACGGTTTCTTTCTACCCCTTTTTTTAATCTCCGGGCAGGCTGCTATGAAGGCAGCGTTACAAGAATTGGTGACAAGATCTACTGCTTCGTCTATCTTAGACGGTGAGTCTAGCTCACCGAGAGAAGCAAACGATATGTCTGAGAGAGGCGCTTCATCAGATCTTATCGGTAGGCAAGACCTACCGTGAGAAGCGTTTTCTTGGAGGGTAGAGGACAGGACCACTTTGTAAAGGTCCCAGTCCGTACGTCTCCTGTTCCTGTAAACCGCCATAGGCGGAGGTCGCAGAAGCAGATTAAAAGTTACGTACATATGGTCAGAGTAGGAGTTATCATCGGAAACTTTCCATTCCTTAACTAAGTCAGAGAAAGGTCCTGAAACCAGAGTAATGTCTAGAACTTCCCTCCTATTCGAGGTGACAAAAGTTGGTTTGTCCCCAGAGTTACAGATACAGAGGTTATTTTCTATGATAAAATCAAAAAGAGACTCACCCCTTGTATTTGTGTCGGTTGAGCCCCATGCGAGGTGGTGCGCGTTGGCGTCGGCTCCAATGACTATCGGAAACCCCTTGAGTTGGGCCTCCTTTACCGCCTTGCTGAGCCTATCCTGTGCAGAGATGGGGCGATCGTGCGCAAAGTATGCGGACATCAGCCAGAGGGTATAGTCCTGCAGCTCGAGGCTGATACAGGTGAAGTCATCATCGCTAAAAGGAGATAGTAGAAAATAAGAAAAAGTTTTTCTGATAAGAATACATGATCTGAGTCTACCTTTTGCAGGTGGCGTCACCAGCTGGTACTCATCGGTATTCAGCCCACAGACCCTGGTACCGACGACCCATGGCTCTTGGACTAGAACAACCGCCTCCGATGTTTTGCAGAGGCGTAAGATTAGCGCAGCGGAGGCTGCCTTAGAGTGATGCAGGTTAATTTGCAGTATCCGGACCATCAGGACCGTTCTGAAAACTCAGCATCGACGTCCATCTCCCCCTGCTCCGTCCCGCCCGATGCCACCTCAACGATTGTATCGTCGAAGCCAACATCTGACCGGTCGGATTCCAGGAGGAGGTATTCGTCCATGCTGGTAGAGAACTGCCCTGCCAGCTCAGATACCGAGAGTGTATCACTCTCGGACTCTGGAGCACTACGTGCTAGTTCGATATCGACCTCATGTACACTCGAGGTGTTGCATGGGGTCGTGAGATTTGCTGCGGTGGAGGTGGGTACACTCGAGGCGCTGCCCACCTCCTCCAAATTCATCGGAGCCGACTCGATGGAGGTAGCTGCTGCCTCAGAGTCCAGCGTAACAAATGGACTTGGTACATTATATATATTATATATCAATTTTGCACTGAGTTTTGCAATATTACTACGGTTGTCAAATACCAGTGAAGAAATACCCAGTGGGGAAAGGTAATGTATAAAGTAATGTATATGCCCTATACAATTTTGTATGTATACATGAATTCATGCATTACTTTTTCTACAGCGATGTCATAGAAAAGTAATTTATTTACCTTACATACAATACATCGATTGATTTTTCAAATACTTTTTCATGCATTACTTTGCTCATACTAATTTTCATGGATGAAAAAGGTAATGCATTACCTACTTTTCCACTATTCTCACATCTTTATAAAAAAAAAAACATAAATCAAATAAAAACTTGGTATATTTAATTAAGCCACATGTGGTGGACAGAAGTAAGAATCAAAAAAATAATGAAAAAAACAAAGAAAAAAAAAATACATAAAAATAAATTGCTTTTATGTTTTCTTAGAATCACATAAAAAGTAACTTGAAGATACATACAATGTGTATTTTTGCTGTATGTTTGTGAATATATGTGGATCCGTATAGTATATATAAGTCGGCGTTTACAATGAGACATGCACATTGTTTTAGCATGGTTTATGCCTCCAAAATAACCAGACATATCTGTACACAAATGTACATATGTATGTAGGTATCTATGTGGCCATCATATAGAATACCTTTTCCAGCTACCTTCTTCTTTTGCCCGCACTAAGTATGCTTCGCTTTGTAACATGCATGAATGTGTGTCTTTAGGCGGGGGAACTGCCTCGAACTTTTGCAAGTCGAACCAACATATTTAAGCAGCAGACACAGAAGCGAACAAACAGATAAGCAAGCAAACAAACAAACATTCGGATGGTACTAAAAATGACGCGGTTTTGCAAGTTTTTAAATATACAGTGGGATATGTGGGGGGAAATAGCACTCAGAATATATAGCAACGTTTGCAGATTTGACATAGCTTGAGATGCTAACTAATGGAAACAACGCCTAAAAATTATGCCAAAAAATATGACGAAAGGCATGTCTCACTTTTAACGTTGTTGAGACGCTGGCGGTGCTACTTGGGACCAGCGGCCTTTGTATATGATAACGGATCTGATCGTTGCACCCAGCTTTCTAATACGACAAATAGGCAGCTCGGCTTCAATAATTTCTCTACTTGAATAGGTTAGGTTCAAGTGGCTGCCACAGAGGCACACTTATGCAGTTTTGGAAGGCACGTTGTGATACCCACAACACTAGGAAAGTCAGTCCCGGGACCCGATCATATGGAAAATCGCTCAGTTTTTGGGATTTTCCACATAGCAGAATTCCGCACTCAAAAAAAAAAACTTCCTTATTTCAAAGAAAAATTTCCCTTATTTGGCTTCAAAGACATGGCTTCCTTAATTTAAAGACCTTTCTCTGAGTGCGGGACTGACACTCCTAAACCAACACCGTTACACCTCCTCGAGCCACTTAGATGACTTGATGAAGACCATTATGTTCAGCTCCGCAATCTGGCGTAGGCTATCCAGGAAAGGAACACCCAAAAAGCGCGTTCTCGCGCTGCTTAAGGCCGGGAAGTTACAGATGAGGTGCTCCCCTGTTTCCTCCCCCTCGTCATCGTCATCTTTGCTAGGGCACACCTAGCCTTTCTGCGTGCCTACAAATAAGGAAGTACCCGGTTAGTACCCCTAGTAATATGAAGATTTCTCTCCTTCTTAGGGCGTGGATGTCTCTAGATCTTTTATGATCCCATTTTGGCCAGGTTTGTTTGCATATCCGGCACCTTGGGGATTGTTGCCATTTTTCGTTGGCCTGACGTAGTGTGTACTCCTCCAGCATTAGCTTGCATGTGGAAAACGGCATACCTAAGCGCTCTTTATCCCGAAGAACCTGCTTGGTCGTACCCTGCCTGGCAAGTTCGTCTGCCCTACAGTTTCTCTCAATGTCTCTGTGTTCCGGGACCCATGTGAGGTTCACGCGGTTTTGTTGGGCCATCTCTTGAAGAGATCGACGACATCTGAGCGTCAGTTCAGAGTTGAGCGAATAAGAGAAAGGAGCTTTGATGGCCGCTTGGCTGTCGCTGAAAATAACGATATCCTTGCGATAGCGCGTTTACTTACCAGGCTGGAAGACGCTGCAATGATCAGGAATAAAACCCTCCTCCAAATCTGCCGTCTAACTTGGAGCCTTTAATGTACACAGAAATGCCGCCGTTAGTAGGACACCGATCCGTCCTCTCCCATTCCTTCCTGCTGGAAATGCTTGTTTTGAAGCAGCTGTCCCCGACTGTTGTGGCCGCACATCGATCTGTGCTCAGAGGAAGAAAACTGTAAGATCCCAGACTAATGGAGTGTCAAGTTGTGCTTGCGCCCCAGCCAGACGTTTCCCTTAGACGCAGAGCCGCTGCTGCTGCTGCCCGGTACGCTTCCAGATCGAGTGGCGAAATGCCTAGAATGGCCTGAAGAGCTTCGTTGGGCGTTGTTCTTAGCGCGCCGCTAATACAGATCATGCCAGATCTGTGGACTTTACCTAACAGATTCAGGTTTGTGGCCTTGCTCAGCGCGGGCCATCACACCATCTCTCCATATAGCATGATAGGTCGGATAATTGCAGTGTAGATCCATTTGCATATTTTGGGACTGAGACCCCACTTTTTGCCAATGGCTCATTTGCGAGAGTAAAATGAAGCACATGCACACTGTGCATCGTAGCCAAATGTTGCTCATCAAACTCACAACTGAACATCTTCCAAACGGATTGTCGTACCATATTTTTCACTTATTTCCTTTTACATTGCCTTCACGGTTAATTTGAAATTTTTTGTTTGTTTTTAGTGTCGCATTTTTTTTTTGTATCGTCCGGTGCTGCTCAAAGTCTTTCGAGTACAAACAAATTCTGTGAAAATTTGTTTTCCATGCAAAGTTTTCGAAAAGTGTTCCATACATAGATACATACATACATACATACATAAGTAAGTACTACATTTATAGATACTTAGAAGTACAAATGCAAAAACATATCTATTTATATAAAAGTTGGAACCTTTGAATTGTTTTTTCGTTTTGTTTTCCATTTTATGGTTTCCGCTTTTTATGTGCCTTTCTGTCTTTTATGCTATTGTTGTTGTTGCGCATTTCACGTTTTCTGCACTTGTGTCATGATGTTGTGTGCTGTTTTTTTTTTTGGTCTCGTCCACGTTGTTCCTTCCTACAGCTGTTGTGGACTAGTTTGTTTGGCCATAAAGGAGACCATTAGTCGTTGTCGTAGTTAAGCGCTTCGTCGGTACGTTCTCTTTTTGCTTGTGGCGAGCTCGCCTTCTGAGATTTTGTGTGTTGTTCTTTGGGTGATTGGAGGATTGTAGCATTATCGGACTCTTGGAATGTCTTACATATCTATCTCTTTTCGTCATCGCTCAATTATTCCTTCCGTTTAGCGTAATTTCCGTCCTTTTGGGGTTTTTTATGTGTGCACTTTAGACGTTCCCACGCTTACGTCAAGCAAACAACGTTCACGTTTTACATTCGTGTGTTCTCTCGATGACGAGAACCTTGTTTTTTTTTATGCAATTACTTTTGTGAGAGTTCTACAATGCAAAACTGAAAAGAAAACGCAAGGAAACTTTTGAGTTCTTCGTGAGAACTTTTGTAATACGTTTTGTCTTCCTCGATGCAGTCATGGGGTTATACCGAGCATCGTAAAGCAATAACAAGAGCTGCGTCAGGATTGGAGGGCGCCTCAGCTGGACTGGATAAATAAGATATAAATGGGTCGCAGCTTTACTGACGAAAGTAACGAAGTTGTATATAGCATTATCTTTCCTACACGGAGAAAACCTGAGAATGGTCCAAAATGGGCTATTCGCTCACTTCTAGGTCGCGTTATCAGATATCTCCTTCGATCTTAAAAGTTTTCATATGTACAATGTTACATACATACATCTTCTTCAGATGATTATTTTGTATCTATCAGCGACCAACATCGCTGATGACAATCTACTTAGACTTCACATTTTTCCCTCGCTTAATTTAATAACTCCTTCGTGCCAATATCGCAGCATCTCATCGTGCCTGTCTACGTACAAATATTCCTCCATTCACTGGGTACCTGCACAAAATCAATTCGTCTTTTGCAAGCTCAACATTTTGTGAAAAATTGAAAAATGTCTGCACGTTGTCAGTTGACAGGGGAGGTTTAGGGAGGACAAAGGGCGCAGGTAATATAGTATTTTTAGGGGCGCTCTTTGTAAATTTTTGACTTTATTAAAGGGGCGGCAAGTAAGAGACTGCTGTGAATCCAGTCAAAATTTTAAAGTAGAGCTGATGTCTATTTAATTTAATTTATTTAATTTTAGTTTTTTTATTTATTCTCCTTAATAATTATTTTTTTTTTTTTTTATTTTACTTAGTTTTTTTTTTTAATTTTGTTTAGAAAGGCCCGTTGTAGTACCACCAACAGTCAGGAACGTCAGTGCCGGGACCCGGCCATATCGAGAATCCCTTAGTTTTTGGGATTCTCCACATCGAAGAGTTCCGGAACTGGCACTCCTAAACCGACACCGTTACTCCTCATCGCCTTTTCAACTCCTACAGCATTGTCGGCAGGGCACACCTAGCCTTTCTGAGTGCCTACCAATCAGGCAGTGTCTGGTTGAAATACCTATTAATATGGAGATTTCACCCTTTTTAGGCTGTGAATGTCTCTAGATCTTTTATGATCCTATTTTGGCCAGGTTTGTTTGCATATCCGGCTCCCTTTATCCCAAAAAACCTGCTTGGTCATACCCTGCCTGGCAAGTTCATCTGCCTTACAGTTTCCCTCAATGTCCCTGTGTCCCGGAACCCATGTGAGGTTCGCGCGGTTCTGTTGAGCCATCTCTTGAAGATATCGACGACAGCTGAGCGCCAGTTTAGAGTTGAAAGAACAAGAGAGCCAAGAGCTTTGATGGTGCGTTTGCTTAACCAGGTCGCAGCATCCAAGATTGCTGAGACTTCAGCCTGGAAGACGCTGCAATGATCAGGTAGTCTAAAGGGGAGCTCAAGTTCGAGATCCCTTGGATAAACTCCTCCTCCAACTCTGCCGTCTAACTTCGAGCCGTCAATGTGAACAGAAATGCCGCCATTAGTAGCGGTACACCGATCCGTCCTCTCCCATTCCTCCCTGCTAGGAATGTTTGTTTTGAAGCAGCTACCACTGACTGTTGTGGTCGCACAACGATCTGTGCTCAGCGGAAGAAAGCTGTAGAATCCCAAAATACTGGCGTATCCAGTAGTGCTTACGGCCCAGCCGGACGTTTCCTTTAGACACAGAGCCGATGCTGCTGCTAGCCGGTGCCCTTCCAGATCGAGTGGCAAAATGCCAAGAATGGCTGGAGTGCTTCGTTCGGCGCTATTCTTAGCGCACCGCTTGTACAGATCATGCAAGATCTGTGTACTTTACCTAACAGATTAAGGTTTGTTGCCTTGCTCAGCGTAGTCCACCATACCACAACTCCATAGAGCATGCATGGTCGAATGATTGCAATGTAGATTCATTTGCATATTTTAGGGCTCAACCCCCATTTTTTCCAATGGCTCTTTTGCACGTGTAGAGATACACGCTTTCTTCCAGGTTAGTTTCCTAACCAGAATTGTGCCTAGGAACTTGGCTTTGTCAGCCAAATTCAGGCTCACGCCATCCAGTTTTGATAGTATTAACGGTGGTATCTTATAGCGGTTGGTTTAAAGAACAAGTTCCACTTTTCCCGGGTTGATACTAAGTCCGCAACAAGAAGACCATGACGAAACTTCTCGCAGTGCTACTTGCATCAGTTCACACAGAGTTTGTGGGAGTTTGCCCCTGTATGCACTGGCTAAATCGTCGCATATGCCACCAGTGAGGTTCCATAGAAGCGAGGAGAGAACCGCACCCTGAGGCGTTCCCCTTGTGACATAGCGTCATAAATCAACCGTATTTCTCTGCGTTCTGGATGTCTTCTGCAGCCTTCTTTCAACTCCACATTGCATTTGTATTTGTAAGGTGTCTGACGGCTCTATCATCTTTGCAATTTTAAATCTTATTTCCGTATCTCACATATTTATCTACTTTTTCTTTATCGTTTACTTTGCAGCTCCACTCATCATCTTGCAGTCTGTCACATTTTGAGTGTTCCAAGAGTGCAATATATGTACATACATACATGATAACAACGGTGTTGGGTGCAACTGAAAAATTATAAATAAAAAATAAAAAAAGTAGCAAAACAAAAATCCATGTATAAAAAAGAAAATACGAAAATTATCGACAAATATTTAAATCACGTTTAAAGTACACGATAAAAATGGAATAAAAAAAGTAAACGAAAAAATATAAGCTATAAAGTGAAGATGTGATATCAATAAAATTTAAAACGTAAACCAATAATGATCAGTTTAATGTGCGCGTTAATGTGAAAAATAATCAAAATAGAAAAAAGATGATAAAAGGTAAAGAAGAAAATTGTTATAAAATTGGTGTCTGATTGATCCAAAGTGCACGACAACCGATTGGTATATAAATTTGGTTAGCTGCTTCGTCTGCTTCAAATTGGATTTTATCTTGATTAGCAAGCAGAGGTGTTGTGCTATTGCATAGAGAACTTAACGACGAAAGTTACGAAAGGTAAGTGCAAGAAGATGATAATTTTAATATGAATTGATGTTAAATTGAATATGCTTATATTTATTTATGAATTTACTCATTTATGTATTTATTCACGTAATCACAGGCGTTTCTATAATCAGTATACATAGCCAGTTATCAAATAATTTAGATACTTGAAAAAAAAAATAAAAATTATTAATAACCTTCATAAAGAAGTGATTTTACGTTGATTGCAAATTCGATCTTGTTGAAGGATCTTGACGTACTAGGCAGTGTTTGGTGTAATGGCAACACACTGCGGTTTAGATTCGCAGTTCGATGTTTCGATGACAAGTAAAGGTGATGGAAAATTTGCTAACAATACAATACGAAGTAGTTTGGCAAGATCCTTCAACAAGATCAAAATTGCAATCATCGCAGTTGGTATTGTTTGTATTATTTTTCAACTTGGGTTTCGACAAAAACTCAGAAAAATAGTCCAAAAATTTCCAAAGCTAAATAAAATAAATCACACTAAAAAAATAGAACGAAAAAAAGGATAAAAAATTAAAAACGAAAAAAAAATAAAAAAATGGAATAGAATAAAAAAATGAAATAGAATAAAAAAATGAAAAAAATTAAATAATAATAATAATAAAATAAAACAGAATTAAATTGAACAACAAAAAATTTAAATAAAATAAAATAAATAAAAGAAAAAAAACAAAACGAAAAAGGAATGAAAAAAAAAAAAATAAACGAAAAAATGGACAAAAAAATTAAATTAAATAAAAAAGTAGAATAAAATAAGAACAAAAAAAATAAAAATATTAAGAAGAAATAAAATCGAAGAAAGTAAAACCAAAAAAAAAAAAATAAATAAAAAAGCAAAAAAAAAATAATAAAATAAAATAAAAATAAAATAAAATAAAAAACGAACAAAAAAATAAAAAAACAAAATAAAGATAAATAAAAAAAATTGAATGAATACAAAAAAAAAAAATAAAAATAAATTAAAAAAATTTCATAAGTTAAGACAAAAAAAAAAAAAAATAAAAAAAATAAAAATTTAAAAAAATTGAATAAATAAAATTCATTAATAATTTTTATATAAAAACTTTTATAAATAAAATAAAATAAAAAATAAAAAAATTAGATAAAATGAAATAAGAAACTAAGATAAAATGAAATAAAATAAAAAATAGAATTAAAAAATAAAACGAAAAAAGGATAAAAAAATTAAAAAATGGAATAGAATAAAAAATAAAAAAATGGAATAGAATAATAATAATAATAATAAAAAAATAAAACAAAGAATTTAAATAAAAAAAAAATAAATAAAAGAAAAAAACAAAAAAGGGAATGAAAAAAAATAAACGAAAAAATGGACAAAAAAATTAAATAAAAAAGTAGAATAAAAACGAAACAAAAAAAATAAAAATATTAAAAACAAATAAAATCAAAAAAGTAAAATTAAAAAAAAAAATAAAAAAAGTACAAAAAAAATAAAAAAAAAAATAATAAAATAAAATAAGTTAGAATAAAATAAAATAAAAATAAAAAAAATAAAATAAAAAACCAACAAAAAAAAAAAAAAAAACAAAATAAAGATAAATAAAAAAATTGAATGAATAAAAAAAAATGAAAATAAAATAAAAAAATAACGCGAATAAAAAAAAAATAAGTGAAAATAAAAAAATAAACATAATTAAATTAAAAAATTTAATAAGTTAAGACAAAAAAAAAATAATAACAAAAAATAAAAATTTTTATATAAAAACTTTTATAAATAAAATGAAATAAAATAAAAAAATAAAAAAATTAGATAAAATAAAATAAGAAAATAAGATAAAATGAAATAAAATAAAAAATAAAATAAAATAAAAAAATAAGACGAAAAAAGGTTAAAAAGTGAAAAAAAAAAAATGGAATAGAATAAAAAAAATTCAATAATTATAATAATAAAAAAATAAAACAGAATTAAATTGAAGAAAAAAATTTAAATAAAATAAATAAAAGAAAAAATAAAACAAAAAAGGGAATGAAAAAAAAAAATAAACGAAAAAATGGACAAAAAAATTAAATAAAAAAGTAGAATAAAAATGGAACAAAAAAAATAAAAATATTAAAAACAAATAAAATCAAAAAAGTAAAATAAA
>CAXKVI010000005.1:87453285-87458285 GCA_964058755.1 Campiglossa producta | reverse complement strand
TAACAAAAAAGCCGCAGCCATTTTAACCCAACCCAAGAAAATCCTTGCAAAACAGGACTCGTTAGCCTAGACCATATATGTATGTATGTATTTGTATTTTGTTAGTGTACCATTTTTCCATACAATACTCCCTTTGTTGTTTATTCAGGCCACTGACAAAGTGGCGAACTTGAAAAATCTTCCGCCTCGGCCATTGCTAAGTTGCCGTTCTGCTCTGTTGTAGTTTTATTGGCATTGCAAAAATCGATAAGCTCCAACAGCAGCCGAATGGGCAACCATTGTGGAAACTACATATATCCATATGTTTGTATGTATGTACTTTTATGTATCCACAGTATATATGTATGAGCTCCTAAAACCACAAGTAGTGTAACTCGAATTTTCTTTCGTTTTGTTAGTTAGGCATGATATCAGAATTTACTTTTTTAATCAATATTAGTTAGTTAAAAACACAAAATTTTTAATATCTCAAAATAAGAAAAATTCGAGTTACAGCACTTGTGCTTTTAGAGGCTAATATATATGAACTGAAGTAGGATTGTTATGTGGGCATGACGGCGAAACATGTGTTCTAATGAGTCTACACTTGACTTGTTCAATTGAAATGTGGCTTATTGTTTTCCGATTCGCTTTCTTTCGCATTTTGTTTAGAATTTTTTCTATGGAAATCTTATAAAATTGTGTTTTGAATTTAGTTAAGGTTTTAATTACAGCTATTTCTTATTTCAAACAATGCATGCTTATTTCAAATTTTTTTCCTGAGCTAGTTTATGAAAGTCTTTTACGCAAATAGAACGGATAATATATTAGGCCAGGGTTGCATTTGAGTGAAAAGTACCCTTTTCTATACCTTCAAATACGAAATGAGGACAAATTTGTCCAACTAATCTTTATCACAATCTCGCAGCTTTAAAAAAAAACTAAATAGATTTTTTTGCCGAGCTTCCAATCTGTGGTGTGTTGCTTTGCATTTTTTCCTACTCCAAGCGGCACCTAAAAGCAGATAAATTTTTGATGAGAAGCCTTTCATGACAAAAATACACTCGGAGAGTTTGCCAAACCATTGCCGAGGGGCGACCCCGCTTAGAAAAGCTTGTTTTTAGAGAATATTTTGTATGTTGATTTTACTGGGTTGGAATCTTCGAATGTTGCTGTAGTAGGTCGAGCACACTACCACTACACATTAAATCTGCGTTAGCTTTGTGTAGTTGGCAACGCTGATAAGCTCGAGTCGCTTGGCCTCAGACAGCGATCGGTGGAGTAATGTCGGGGAATACATGGCGCTTACTTTGGGCTCCTTTAAAATGTCAATGCCTTAGGTACAGTGGAGATAGGGAAACTTTACTTACACAAAATGATCCCAAAATGACCTTAAAATAATCCCAAAACGACCCCAAAAAGACCCCTAAACGGTCCCCAAAATGATCCGAAATTGAACCCAAAAGGACCCAAAAATTATCCCATACCCAAATGACCCTTAAATGTACCCAGAATGATTCGAAAATGACCACAAAATCGATCTCAAAATGACCCTAAATAATCCCAAAATAATATTAAAATAATCTCAAAACGAACCCAAAAATTATCCCAAAATTGTCCCAATTTAAACCAAAATTGAACCCAAAAAGATCTCAAAATAACCTCAAAATTATTCTAAAGTGACCCCTAAATGATCCTAAAATAATATAAATATGATCTCAAAAATATACAATACAAATACAATACGGTACAATGGTAATCCTGGGCGGCAACCCTACTTGAAAATATTTTAGGTGGTATGTCGGCGAAAATACCTTTAATTTGATACCCATATTGGCATATCTCGGGACATAATTTTAAAAAAATTGAGATAGGTGGCAACCCTGTAAACCGCCCAAGTGGCAACCCCTAAGTGGATAGTTTTATTATCAATCGTGTCATCTAAGTGCTAAATTTCACCCAAATCGGTCGAGCTGTTCCAGAGATAGTACCGGATATACAAATGTACAAAAATATACTTCGGTAAGGTGGCAACCCTATGTTGCAGCTCTACTTGAAAATATTTTAGTTGGTATGTCGCTGCAAATACCTTTAACTTGATACCCAATTGCCATATTTTGCTACAAAATTAAAAAAAAAGAGATATGTGGCAACCCTGTAAACCGCCCCAGATGGCAGCCCCCAAGTGGATAGTCTTAGAATCAATCATACTATCTATACAAATGTACAAATATACACACATACAAGTTAAGCTCGTTTAAAGTTATAAGATACATAATATCTGTCCAAAGGGCTGTCTATATTCCTAGCGCAAACGGACTCAGATAGGCCCAGGCAGCTACTGGGACAATTATCCGAAAATCTGACAAAATTGACACAGACTCTTTGTTTAGCCTCTGGAACAATGAAATTGTTGCTGCACTTGTGAGAACGCTATGAGCGCACTGTGAGAACTTGTGAGAAACAAAAAAAAAAACAGCTAATATTATTTGATTGATGTGATGAACGCTCCTGATGCCCTTGTAAGAAAAAACCAAAAAAAATTTAAGAATAAAGTTGGATATCAACTTGAGAACTAGGTATGTATGTATATATGCACCAATAAGGAAATAATTTAATCCATATTGCATCCTTATACAAATATTCTTACAAATGTTTTCGTATGTCCATTTTTATTTGTTTTTGCGTGTAGGTATGTGTTATGTCAATACATTTATGCAAATGGATGTGCAGAACAAAGAAAACTGACAGCGGACAGTAGACAAAAATTACATAAACAAACAAGGACATTGGGGAGTCATATCGATGGCGACATGAGCAAATGCATTGCATTACATCACACGACCATACCAAGTCAAAAGCCAAAGACAAAGACAAAAGACATTGATTTATTTGTTTAAGAATATGTCAAGTGGGTTTGTTTATTTTTGATGTGTAAACATCTTTGCGATGGGGGTCATCCAGAAAAAATTAAGCGTAAGATGTAAGGTGTAAGAGAGGTGTATGTGTGTGAGTTATGTCGCGAGTACAGATCAGTTGAGTGAGTGATTATTGCTTGAATGGTTGCTGATGTGTGACGCTGTGGTTATGTTTGTGTGTGTATCCAAGTGATTTGCAGGCGGTGTGTTAATCGTGTTTAAGTATGAAAACAAACGCGCAACAACACAAAGGCTAGCACTTGGTAAGACATGATTTATGCTAGGTGGCTTGTTTTGTTTTTATTATAAAAACAAAATACCTATCTTTTGTCTTTGCATGAGGCAAAATCTTCGTGATTATGGATGTTTATTTTGTTGAAAATGAAATTTGAAAGAAAAGGGAAAGAAAAGGAAAAAAAGGAAAGGAAAGGAAAGGAAAGGAAAGGAAAGGAAAGGAAAGGAAAGGAAAGGAAAGGAAAGGAAAGGAAAGGAAAGGAAAGGAAAGGAAAGGAAAGGAAAGGAAAGGAAAGGAAAGGAAAGGAAAGGAAAGGAAAGGAAAGGAAAGGAAAGGAAAGGAAAGGAAAGAAAGGAAAGGAAAGGAAAGGAAAGGAAAGAAGGAAAGGAAAGGAAAGGAAAGGAAAGGAAAGGAAAGGAAAGGAAAGGAAAGGAAAGGAAAGGTAAGGAAAGAAAAGGAAAGGAAAGGAAAGGAAAGGAAAGGAAAGGAAGGAAAGGAAAGGAAGGAAAGGAAAGGAAAGGAAAGGAAAGGAAGGAAAGGAAAGGAAAGGAAATGAAAGGAAAGGAAAGGAAAGGAAAGGAAAGGAAGGAAAGGAAAGGAAAGGAAAGGAAAGGAAAGGAAAGGAAAGGAAACGAGACGAAACGAAACGAAAAGAAAGGAAAGGAAAGGAAAGGAAAGGAAAGGAAAGGAAAGAAAGGAAAGGAAAGGAAACGAGACGAAACGAAACGAAAACGAAAGGAAAGGAAAGGAAAGGAAAGGAAAGGAAAGGAAAGGAAAGGAACGGAAAGGAAAGGAAACGAAAGGGAAGGAAAGGAAAGGAAAGAAAAAAGAAAGGAAAGGAAAGGAAAAAGGAAGGAAACGAAAGGAAAGGAAACGAAAGAAAGGAAAGGAAAGGGAAGGAAAGGAAAGGAAAGGAAACTAAAGGAAAGAAAAGGAGAGGGAGGGGATCGAAACGAAAGGAAAAGGAAGGAAAGGAAAGTAAAACAAAGGAAAGGAAGGCACTCGCGTATGCGTTATTTATGACTCACCCATGAGTAATTTCGGACTCTTATCTGAATCATTTATGACTCGTCTATAAGTGATTTATGACTCATCTCTGAGTGAATTATGACTCGTCTATGAGCCATTTATGACTTGTATATGAGTCATTTATGACTCGTCTATGAGCTATTTATGACTCGTCTATGAGTCATTTATGTCTCGTCTATGAGTTATTTATGACTCGTCTATGAGTCATTTATGACTCGTCTATGAGTCATTTATGACCCGTATTTGAGTCATATACCACGGTTCTATGAGGCATATTTGGAATGCCCTAGCTCAGAACTTTCTTCAATAAAGCTTTACAGAATTTTGTTCCAGAGTGCATTATCTCAGGATTGGTTTCAGAAACGCCCCATCTACTTAAATAAAAATTCGATACATTTACAACTAGTATAGGGCGCTTTTGAATCAATTGCTGAGATTGGGAATGGTTTAAATTATATTCCGAGAAGAAAGTTTTTCTACGATAGGATATTTTTGAAAAATATTTTTGGAAATAGGGATATCTTTAACACATCCGTCGTTATAAAGATTTTAATGAAATTAGTTATTTTCTATGTAGTAATTCTCAAGCTAATTTTGTATTTTCTATATTCCTATTTTGTTGTCGTAATTTGTGAATCTTCACTGGACTGAGACTTTACTACACAATATTGTTGTTTGTAAACAAAATATACTAGAAATACGCATAAATGTGCTATTGTTTATCATTTCGATGCCGCACTATTGCGGTATTTAGAAATAGTTTTTTTTTGAGTTTAGAAATAGTTTTTTTTGTGTACATACCATGTAGGTATGAATGTTGTATTAGGGTGTTTCGTTTT
>CAXKVI010000005.1:87445785-87448285 GCA_964058755.1 Campiglossa producta | reverse complement strand
AAGAAACTGTATTTTGCCTTATGTTGGACCCCACGCTTAGTGAGACTCTGTTTGTCCAAAAACAAAAAAAAAAACACAAAAAGCGCTGACACTCGACACCGACAATTGCTCCTTCCATTTCGTTGCTTTCCTCATATACTAGCTCTGGGCGTGAAAGGAAATCATAAATCGATCTCAACTGCTTGTGCGCTAGTGTGGGTGGGTGTGCTTATAAGGAAAACTTTTATTTTCAGAAAAATTCTTGGAATTCTTTCGTTTAATATTTCCTGTTTTTAATTTCGTTGCTATTTTATTCGTTCTGCTCTGGCCTTTTCTTTAGTGTGCACAAATGCACATTTTTGTTGTTGATTACCCACGACCGTTTGCTAATTTTATAATTAGTTGTAATTTTCTTTAGGACCTTTTTCGCAACCCTGATTTGTCCCATCTGTTTGCCTTCGGAACGTTTTCCTTGTTTTAGACGGTTCATTGGTTCAACTCTTTGTGTAGGGGGCGAGGCCCCTCCCATACAAAGCCGAATATCTCTAAAATGTTTCAAGGTGCCTTCAAGCTGAGTACATCTATCCGTCGTTAAGGTACGGGTCAGCTAGCCCAGCTGTTGTCGTTGTAACAACAGAAACACTTCTGGAAGGTTAACCTGACTCTCAGGAGAACTATTTCATCATGTCTCATCTCTTCCACAAAAGCGCCTTCTTACGTGAAGCGCCATCTTACGTGAAGAAAGAAGGTAATTGGTGGTGAGAGGTGAAATATATCACGTTCATAGATCCGCCATAGAGTTGAACCTCACTACTCTGGTATTGGCTGTATTGCCCTCCTAGTTAGTCGGCGCAGCCATTCATGAAAGGGCAGGGTTATAATTATATTGGCAACCGGAATGATCCGGCAAGAGCGCCTTGTGGTTCTGGCCCGTCTGCCTTGGGACTAACTTTGTTTACTTCGGAGCCGCAAAAGCCTCCTACAACCTTCTGAACTTTTAAGCCCATGTCGGGGCTACTCCCTAAAAGATGTGTTAAAGATTCTACATAATCGACGTTGTTGTTGTTGTTGTTGTTTACGACAAAAATATTGCCCGAAGGTTTTGGGTAGTGCTGTCGAAATTGACAGTCCTTGGCCGGATATGAACCCGATACGCTTCGGTACTCCCTTGCGATACTGCCCCACTGTCTTGGGAGCGTTTTAGTATGACCACTGGAACCCTCCAGGTCATGTCATCCCTCCATCCGTAAGGAAGGAGAAGATGGAAGAGGCATCATATCCGTAGATCAACCATCGCCTCTTACGACCGGTATGCCTACCTCGGGCATATTCTAAACTCCTAACCCGCAGGAGCTACATAATCGACGTCAACAAAGTCCGCACGTCTTCCTAGTTAGAGGACTTCTAAGGAGCCCATGCCTCTGATATTTGATAAATTGTACATTTCAGTTTTCAAGTGCGGAGAGTAAACCATTACCTTCGCCAGTCGATATATCTTTTCTCTAATAGGCATGGATCCCCGGGAAACGTAACATACACGAAAACGAGATTGGCGATGAGATGTCACGGTGTGGTTATCTCAGAGGCGAAGGAGGTTATTTCACCATGGGGCTTTTGAACGGACGTATCTATCTCAGTACTAGCTTAGTGAATCACACAACTATTTTGCCCATTTATTTGTAGTTTTCATTGTAGTCGGCTCCCCTCTTCACTAAGTCGGCTTTAGCTTGCAATTTACATTTCCAGCACGCACTCCACTTTCGACAAATCTTAGCGTGCTCCCTAAACATTATTTTCACATTTCAATTTCAACTTCAACTTTGCATCATATCGATTTCCCGCCGTTTGGACTATTCTCTCGTCACACAGACGCGTCACGGCACAGCGCTCACTGATGGTGTTGCAGATATTCGTACATACATACAATACATTTTGCTGTCGCCAGTGCTGTAAATTGTTGTTGATTGTTGATGTTTGGTGCTGATGTTGGCACGCCTTAAGCCGCGTTAATTAGCCCTTGAACTTTTATATGCAGTTTAATTGTTGTTGATGGTAACATTATTGCTGCTGTTGTTTTTGTTTTATTTTTCATTGTATTGTGTTGATGATGATGTTGTTAGTTTTATGACGTTGTTATTGCTTATTTTTGCACTACCGTGCTTTTAGCTATTTGTTGTTATATTCGAGTTTTATTATGTATTTTTCCTTTTCCTGTTTGCATTTTCCGCGTTTTTCATTTTCTTATTATTTCGAATTCCATTTCCATTTCAATGGGCATTAATTGGCAAGTTGAGTATGTATACAGAAAGTTGTAACGATTCACAAAACGAAAAAAAAACAAGTATTCACTATTCAGTGATCGTGTTTATTGGTGGTCGATAATATGGATTCGATAAGTCGCTTGGGGATTTATGTGTGAATGAACTTTAGCTTTTCAATTCATAAGGGGGGAAGCTTTGATAGCTTGGCTGCCGTTTTTTTTACAGAAAATATCCGGGTTTCGCGAAGGCCAAAATAATAT
>CAXKVI010000005.1:87428285-87443285 GCA_964058755.1 Campiglossa producta | reverse complement strand
AATAAAGTAAAACTGTATAAAAGAAAACATGGAGATAAAACATGTTAGATAAAATAAAAAAAGTAAATAACAAGTAAATAAAATTTTGCAACACAGATTTCACTCTCTACTCCCTTCGCACACCTAGCTTTGAATTTTCCACATACCATTAGATAACTGCATCTAACTTCAATATCAATCAAATGCTTGTCTAACATGTGACTATCTCAATTCATATATTTAACCTCATTTCGACTATTTTTAAGACATTTGAAGCTAAAAAGCCACATGCGATTACGCTCAATAGAAAAGTATTTTACGACTCGAACGAGTCGAGTTATTGCCGATATTTCCCTTGTGTTTATTTGAAATCTATAAATAAATACTTGAGAACGCCTAAGAAATAAACATAAGTATTTAAAGTCTTAGTAACAAGCGGATGGCGCTTGTACCAAACGATTAGGGGCACAACTTTTGAAAAGAATGTCTTAGTCGACACAAAGTTGTGGCAGTATGGCGTATTAGGTGGGACATAAAGATATTTATTTGTATACTCTTGGGTACATACAATTAACCTTAGTCTAGTGCATGTATGGCATGTATGTGTAAGCAACAACAACAAATAAGCAATACAGCTAATTGGCATATGACAATTGTAGAGGAGTGGCAGCAACATGCTTGAGCGCTTTGAATAACTTTGCGTATAATTCAAATTATATTATGCCTTTGAAATTAAACTTCTTAGACGACGATACGGCATTTAAAAAGAAAAAAAAAAGAAAAACGGAAGATAAAAGACAAAAAAATATAATAAAAAAAAAAAAAAAAAAAAAAAAAAAAAAAATGAAAAAAAAAAAAAAATTTAAAACAATGAAAGAAAGTTGAATAAAACAAAATTGAAAAAAAAAAAAATAAAAAATAAAAATGAAAGAAAAAATTAAATAAAAACAATATATAGATTATACCGAATAAGGTAAGGTGCCAACCCTAAATGGTAACCCTACTTTAAAATATTTTAGTTGACATGTCGCTGAAAATACCTCTCATTTGATACCCATATTGGCATATCTTGCTACAAAATTAAGAAAAAAAATCAAGATAGGTGGCAACCCTGTAAACCACACCAGGTGAGAACCCCTAAGTGGATAGTCTTAGAATCAATCAAGTTTAGCTCGTTTAAAGTTATAAGATTAAATAAAACAAAATAAAATAGAATAGACTCGTAAGTTATCTCTATGTAAAATGTGAGTAGGTCAATTTCAGCAAACAAAAATTTTGCACAAAAAAACTAGTTCAACTTCGTCGCTTCACAATTAGTATGATTAAGTTGCTCAAGCAGTCGTGCAACAGGATAATTTTTTCTAAGGTAAAATTACAATAATTTCCAGTAGACGATAAAGTGCCTTTGCATTGGTATGTGTCAGCTGTCAATATCTGCATTAACGGCAATCAATCACAGAACATAGCAATCAAGACAAGCCGGCAGCTGGCACACGTGAGCTTGCAAAAACTAGTCAGGTGCAAAGTGGAGTGAAAGGAGTTGTGGCGCATGCAGCAGCAATAACCAGCGGCAATTGCAAATTGCAACAAATTCGATGGCGTTTGCTGATAAAAAGCTGAAACAATAAAAAACTCAAAAACTTCACAACAATTGTGACATACAACTTGGCTACATAAAAAAAAAATAAAATCAATAACAACGCTTCACCACACACAATTAAATTGATTGAGTTGGTTATTGTTGATCGTCGGTAGCTTGAGCGCACACCTTCACCTTCACGCGCACATAGTTGTCACATAAATTACAAAATATGCCATTGCGCATGCGCAACAGCTATTGCCTACGCGCGGTATTACAATGCAAGTGGAATACATAACAAATGGGTACACGAGTGCATGATTAGGAATATAGTGATTTCAGCTCAATCGATGTCATATTCCGCTACACACTTTGCTACGTGACTGTATCATATCTTGGGTTTTCTATGTTGGTGATTAAAGGCGGGGAGTGGCTCAGAAATTGTAATATTATGAGCCACATCAAGAGAATTGCATTTTTTTATTCTTTTTTTTTTGGAAACAATATAAAATAAATTAAAATAAAAAAAAAAAAATAAAGAAAAAAAAAAAAAAAAATAAAAAGAAAAAAAAAATAAAAAGAAAAAAAAAAATTATAAAATAAAATAAAATAAAAGATAATAAAATAAAATAAAATAAAATAAAATAAAATAAAATAAAATAAAATAAAATAAAATAAAATAAAATAAAATAAAATAAAATAAATCTTCAATGCTCTGTCTAATATTCATGTGCGTATGTGTTACGTTCAACGTCATCTGGTATCAGCTGAATCTTTGGCATGCGCAGTTCATCCACATGCAGCGCCTGCTTGCATCAGCTGATAGCACGGCTATCGCCATCTACTTTATGCTTACGCGTTTCAGTTGCTAATTAGCAGCCTGAAGCACAGTGGGGAAATTCGAGAAAAATTGTGTGAATGTGAAAAATCGAACTTTGTTAAAACATAAAACTGTACCCCGTTTCTGAAACTCATTTCGATCGATCGTCTCGACTGAAATAGTCGATTTGACGGCATAATGACGTCACACTCATTTGTTTTTAGTTTCTGTAAAAAAAATAATTTTGTCGATGTTTTTTCTGACTTGCTTTTTATGCGGGGACAAAAATTTATTTTTTCAATTATGAATCGAGTCGAAGGTGAAGACATTAAAATAAAGAATTTTGTCGATTTCATACAGAAACGGAGTACAGGCTGGTGAACAACTCTTTCGTAATATGAAAGATTTTTATCTCACCGTATTTACTAAAAAATGATTATTTATTTGATTAATAAAAAAAAAACAACAGTGTTGAGAATTTTTGTCTGTCTGTCTGTATGTTTGTTCGTGCATCACTCCGAAATCCTTGGGTAGAATTGAACGCATTTTTAGTCAATGTATTACTAGAAGTCTAATCTAAAGTTTAGGAACAACGGAAATATTTTATTTCCGCGGAAGACAGTGGTGACAATAAAAGTTGGCTCAAAATATTTTTGTACATACCTAATTGAAGTTGGAAAACATCGATGTCTGTACATTAAATATACTACGTAGAAATCCATTGTTAGGGCAAAAGACCGCCAATGGAAAAATTCTTTGAATTTCTGCCTGTCTTCTGTAATTATGTATGTACGCGCATCACTAAGTAACTACTACATGGAATTAAATTGTTTCTTTGTCGATGATTTGCTGTAGGTCTATCTTGAAATATAGAGTAAGGTTGGTTTTGCGGCAAATTTATTTGAAATTCCCCACGATGCAGCGTATACATAAATCTTGATGCAAATACAGTTCATTTTTTACTCTACAATTTATTTGTTGTGACGTTCGTTACTTCAATTTGATAAATCGATCATGATTTCGAAATACCGTAATGTAAATCACTCACACTTGTATGTTCAACGTAAAGAATGAGCGTTGAAGCAAACGTAAATATTTATGTATAATGAAAACTGCCCAATCGTGATGCGCGTCAATTGAAATAGTTAGCACGGATGAAGAAAATTGTCGTAAAAATATACAAATATACGTAGCTTTATTGCAGGTGTCATGAAATAAAAAGGCGTATAAAAATAAATGTATGCTATAAAATTGAGGACTACAAATTTGTTAAAAATGTGTACACACTTGATTAAGTTTGTTTTGGTATACACTATACTACATATATACTTCAAAATACATAGCTAGAAACATATGTAGATACTTATTTATATTTTCTAGTTAGTATGTGCGTGTTAGCACGCAAGCCCAAAAAACTCTCAGTCTAAATTGGTAGCTGTGATGTAATTTGTAATTGTAATTCTGTATGGAATTTTTACAATACACTTGAGAATAGCTAAGTTTAATATGATACATATTAATTTTCAGATTTATCATACACATTCTTTGGCACATATCAACTCACATAAAAAACAAATTTTCGTAAACAACCTTTAATGAAAATGTCCGTTTAATTATGTTAATATTTTGTAAAATCGATGAATATTTAATTAAATTCATAAATTATTGCGGGGCACAAGTAATCTTGAAAAATAGATGATAAAGTCTAACGAAAATTTATTATTAACTAATTGCCACGGTTGTGCGAGACTTCAACCGAAAAATGTATTCTATATATCGAGATAAGCCTTTAGCAATATAACGCTCAAGAAACTATTCAATTCTAAGTAGTAACTATTAAGTGATGCTAGTGCAAACATACATACATACAGAAAGACAGGCAGAAAATGAATGAATTTTACTTTAGCTACACTTGCTCCAATTAAGGCTTAGGCTATATTAATTATTTACAGACATCGTTCTAATTATTCTACTTTCATAATTTGTATAAAAATATTTTGAGTAAATTTTTTTTTGCCACCACTGTGTATAGCGGGAAGACACTATTTTCTTGTGATAAAAAGGATCTTAAACGTCAAGGTGGATATCTAGCCATGCATTGGAGAAAATTTTATTCAATTCTACATAGCAGATTTCGAGTGATGCTCCGACAAACATACAGGCAAACAGAGGGAAATTTTAAAAATTGAAAAGAAAATGAATGAATTGAACTTTAGTTACTGTTGCCCCAAATAACGCTAATATCACGTTCACCTTCAGCCATAAATTCAAGTTTTTTGGCAACAAAAAAAAAAAAAAAAAATAAGCTAGCTCAAAAAATGTCCCTTTTGACTCGAGTTTATGGTCCAACGTGAACGCAGTCTAACGCTATATTAATTATGTAGAGACTTCGGCCTAACTATACACTTTCATTATTTGTAAAAAAATATTTTTCGTAAATTTTTGTTTGCCACCACTGTGCGAGAATTCAATACATTCTTGTAAACAAGATAGATCCTAAACTTCAAGTTTGATATCTAGACATGCATCGGAGAAAATTTTATTTAATTCTACATAGCGGATATGGGTTAATGCTCGAACAAACATACAGACAAACAGACAAAAATTCTAAACACTTTACAAGTTTTGGGTTCATTTACTGTAATATTTTTCGACACTCAATATATGCTTGATTCCATTAGGCTTAAGCCCAATATTGTGCTCGGCGCATTCAAGAACCTTTACTGATGTCTTTGATGAAGATAATGGTACAGAAAATCAATTTTCTCTTGAGGACTTTATATGTACGTATGTAGCTTATGGACACCAAAGCTACTCGGCCGATTTTCTTCAAATTATCGGGATAGATTAGTAGGAGCTTGGAGCGAGTTTCTGTGAAGTTTTCCTAAGGAAGTGGACCAGGGACCACCCTATTCGAAACTATCGTATAAATGGCTGGATTTCTTTGAAATTTGGTATGTAGGTAGCGTTTTTCTCAGGTTAAAGTATGGTATGATTTTTAAAATTATATAGGATAATTTTTCTTCCGGAAAGCGGACCCAGGACTGTCCTTTTCTAAGCTATCGTATAAGTGGTGGGGTTTACTTGTAATTTGGTATGTAGGTAGCGTTATGCCTAGGTTAAAGTATGGTATGATTTTTCTTCCAGGAAGTGAACCAAGAACCGATCTATTCTAAACATTCGTATTTATGGCTCGATTTGCTTGAAACTTGGTGTGTAGGTAGCTATATGCTTAGATTAATATATAGGAAAAATTTTCTTCCGGAAAGTGGACCCAGGACTGACTTATTCTAAACTATCGTATAAGTGGTTGGATTTACTTGAAATTTGGTATGTAGGTAGCGTTATGCTTAGGCTAAAGTGTGGGATTATTTTTCTTCAGGGAAGTTTACCAGGGCTCGATATATTCTAAACAATCATATTTTTGACTCGCTGAGCTTGATATTTAGCGTGTAGCTTACGTTTCATCTTGATAAAATATGAGATAAAAGGGCCATATTCATAGCCGAAATAAAGTAGGCACTAAAGATAAAAATGGTAAAATCTTATTCTTTGGCATAGTAACGTACTAGTTTAAAATATTTTCCAACAACGCCTAATTTTAGAATTTGATTCAAAACGTCCTATTATCTCAGCAACGCCCCATTTCAAAAACACCCTCTCTCATCAGAAAGTTTATGAAATTTTCGCTCAGACACGGCATTTATAAAACTTATCCTGAGATCGGACGTTTTCCAACCACATTTTGAAACAGGGCTTTCTTGAAACATATTTTTAAATAGGGTAATTCTACCATCAACCGTTGAAGTAAATCCGCCTACCACCTATCAGTTACTCTTTCAGTATCTTTTTTTTTTCGTTAGACGCTATCAATTAAAATGTGTGATTTTTTACTGTGTACTTTTGTAATCATGACCCTTAATTAGCACTATTCTCTGAAGCTAAAAATAAAAAAAAAATCTATAAGAAACCATATAAAATCAATGCTGATGCAATTTACTTTAATTCATGCATACTGAAAGGAATACGTGTGTACTCGGTTGTTATGGTGTCGCGAATGGTGGTGACGTCGCACGCAATGGCTGATCTGCGTATAACCTCGACTTTAACCTCCCACTATCGTACTGCTGCTTGTCCATACAATTTGAGCAGGCTCAAGTGGATCCAAACCTTGTTGTAACAAGTAATAACCAAGATGGGACTATGAAGATGGTCCGACATGGTGTGATCAAATCAAAGTGGTATTAGTACCCGATGATGCTCAAGAGTTTTTGAGCTTCTGGAATACTGAATACTAAATGAGATAACATAATTTGATTGGTGCGATGACCACTCTTTCACTAATACACCCTAACTTCCAATTCTGCCAGGCCCTGCTCTAAGTTTACGCAAGGTGGAACATTCTTAAAACCAGATATGTGTAAAATACAAAGGTAAACAAAATAAATCTAAAAAAAAAACAAAAAAAAATCCAAAAATTTTGTTGAGCAAATGAGCATTTATTTACTGCTCTTCTTAACCACCTCACTAATTGGCTTCTCCATTTACACACATTCAAAATATATTATAAAGCATCTGCGTGTGTGAATTTATGTAGAGCTTAAGCCAAATCGGGCCATTTATGCATGTGGGTGCTGCCTGATTTGGGTGTATGGTGATGAAACACCGTTACTCAATCAGGCAATAAAATGAGTACTTGACCCACTACCTCAATGTGAGATTAGTACAAAGATTGCGGTAAAAAAAAAAAAATAAAAAAAATTTTGATCTAAATTTATTTTGTGGGTATGCAGCAGATCACGCCCACTAACTGTCAATTGCATGACTGAATGAAAATGAAAGTGAAAAAAAGTGAATCAATAAAAAAGCATAGCAAAAAAATATTAGCTCACACAAACATAAATGAATAGATTGCAGTAAATTTTATTTAGTAATACCTAGGCCATTTGTAGGGCATACATACAATTTACCTAAACAGCAACGCTGACAGTAAGATCTATTGTTGGTATGAAGAAACATTGTTTACACGAATCCAACTTGTTTGCCAGATAATGTTTGGTTTTTCGAAGACAGCTTAATGATGAGATGTAGAAAGTTTAGATACGTACATATGTGAGCGCAGACGCAACGTTCCAAAATGTGATCCGTGATAGGTATCCGAATTTGGTAAAGACAGTGCTTTGTGTAGAAATAAAAAAATAAAAAAAAATTTAGAATACTCCACTAAAAATACATTTATGACTAGATACATCAACTCCATATGTTAACAGCCATTAAAATTAAATGTTTTGTACAAAAACCTCTCGCAGCCAAAACTCATAAATTCGAACAAAGCAATAATACATTTTAGTGTGCACATTGCATATGAATAGGTATGTACATGATTTATCGATATCTCCCCATGTCGATACATTCGTTCTAAAAAATAGAAAACATTTGTAATATTGACACTTTTTCTCAAATGTTTTTGCTAATCGGGAAGCACGGGTTACTTGCAGTTCGATTCAGCCTGCTTGCAAATAAAGTTACAAAATTGTATTTGTTTTTGTTTTTTGGACGACGAGCGTTCTTATTTATTTTTACGTGAAAGCCAACGAAAAACCTCGAAGGCTACACATTTTTCGAAAATCACATAAATTGAGCCTCCTGAAAACTAACGCTGGGTATCGAATTTTTAGTTTATCCGAACTTAGACTTCCTTACATTTGTATACCTTTCATGAACATGAAATGGTATTATAACTTTGGTCCGATGTTTGTAAGTATGAGAAGAAGAAGAGATAGACCCATCAATAAGTATACCGAAATGATCAGGATGACGAGATGAGTTGATTTAGCCATGCCCGTCTGTCCGTCTGTCTGTCTGTCTGTCTGTCCGTCTCTCTGTTTGAACGCAAACTAGTCCCTCTGTTTTTGAGATATTTGGCTGAAATTTTGTATGCGGCCACCATTTTCCAATATAGGAATCATTTGTCGGAACCAGCAAGATCGGACCGATATTACATATAGCTCCCATACAATCGATTGTTCCGATAAACGGATTTTGGGCTATAACTCCTGTAATTAAACACGTAGGAACGTGAAATTTTGTAAGTGTTGTTATATTTATATGTGAAATATCGATGTTGAAAATCATCGAGATGGGATAAATATTTCACATAGCCCCCATACAATCGATTGCTCCACTAAATGGATTTTGGTAGATAACTCCTGTAGTTATATAGGTAGGAACGTGAAATTTCGTAACTATTGCTATTTTAGAATGTGGAATGTCGGTGTTAAAAATCAATGAGATTGGACCAATATAACACATCGCCCCCATATAATCGATAGTTCCGAAAATTTCGGTATGAGCTTAAGTTAAATTCACACAGGCTGTACTGGGATCAAACAGTGAAAATCGTGACGCTTATTCATGAAAGGTATTTAGCCTTCGACACAGCCGAAGACATCTTTCCTTACTTGTTTTTCTTCATTTCATGCCTGCAATATATCCGTGATAAAAGATTTCTTTCAGCTCAAATCAATTTAAATATACTAAAAAAATGTATATCAGCATAAGAGGAAAATCACTGCACGTGCAACATTCAACACACTCACCACAAACGTCAAAGTAAACAAAGATAGCGACAGATATTGTCATAAACCTACTATGAAAATGTAAATACTAACATTCAACTATGCAACCTAAGAAATGCCAATGTACAACATACTAAATGTACATAGTTTGCTATACTTAGAAATGTGCATTATAAATGGCATTAGCTGCACACTTTCCGTTTTTATTTCACGTCCAATCATGCGCCTTTCCCCCACCACTAACGCAAAAAAAAATTGCTCACTAAAATCACGTTTTTCCGCCTTTCAGGCAAAAGATAAAATTAGCTTTTTATGTTATTGTTTACTTTCTTTATTTTTTAGCACTTTGAAGTTAAACTTCTAGGGCGGTGTGGCAATGTTAGAAAAAAAGGCGTGAGTACCAAGTACTGGTGAAGTTTGATGTGTAAACATGTGTATCCTACACAAAACTTCATTTTATTATATGTATGTATTTTTGTGTTAAATTCCCTGTTCTTTCTTTTAGTTATATCTTTAGATATCTCTTCTACAAAAGACTCCTTTAAGCCAAATATATCTCATAGAACCGTCGTATATTACTTAAAGACGAGTCATAAATGACTCATGGATAAGTCATAAATGACTAATGGATGAGTCATAAATAACTCATGGATGAGTCGTAAATGACTCAGTGATGAGTCGTAAATGACTCATGGATGAATCGTAAATGACTCATGGATGATAAGAATAAAAATCTTGTTTGTTGAAACGATAAAAGTTATTGAATCGCGCTACAGCAAGCCGACAAAGTTTAAGCCCAGAAATCATTCTATACTTTGTTAAAAAATTTGAGTACGCTTTATCTATATCTAATCTAATCTTGGCTTGCGTCATAATGACGCTTAACCGCCTAGGCGATTTTGGCTGTTTCGTATCAAAGCACGCCAGTCATTCCTTTTTAGCGATAATTGACGCCAATTGGAAACCACAAGGGAGTTCAAGTCATACTCCACCTGTTGTTTCCATCTCAGTCGAGGTCTCCCCCTTCCTCTGCTGCCGAATTCGGGTGTCGATAGGAAAACTTTCTGTGCTGGTGCTTCTTTGTCCATTCGCATAACATGACTCAGCCAGCGGAGCCTTTGGGCTTTAATCCGCTCAACTATGGTCAGGTCTGCGTAAAGCTTGTACAGCTCATCGTTAAATTTCCTTCCATACTCGCCGTTGGCATCACGGAAAGGACCATAAATCTTCCGGACAACTTTTCTCTCAAATACTCCCTTGACACTGTCCATAATTCCGAGCCGTACATCAGGACTGGTATGATGAAAGGCTTATAGAGCGTGATCTTTGTTTGTCGAGAGAGGACTTTACTTCTCAATTGCCTACTTTGTCCAAAGTAACACTGGTTGGCAACGGTGATTCGCCGTTGGATTTCTAGACTGATGTTAATGCTGGTTCCCAAATAGACGAAGTTTCTCACCGTTTCAAACTTGTAGCTATCAACGGTGACTTGGCTGCCAAGGGGCAGGTGCGCCGTTTCTTTCTTTGATGACAGCAGATACTTCGTCTTATCCTCGTTGTAATTTATATCTGTTGTCAGATTTTCAACGGTAAACCTTTGGAGATACACAGTTGGATTTTGTGTTTTGTCTCTCTGTCAAACTTTATTTGAGATATCGGCGAAAATTAAACTTAACAAATTTCATAAACTAGTACCAAAGCTTTTCCACTCAAAGAAGTTCCACTTCTAGCACGACTACGGTGCTACATTTTACTTCTTTTTTCGAATTTTATATTGATATATGGAACTTACTATGGGCATAAAATGCGGCTAAAATATATAGTGAATAGTCAATAACAACAAAAATGCATTCCTTCTATGCAATTGTACTGTGATCTATTTGTTTATTCCATTGCGGCTATAACAAACGATCAATTAAAAAGGCTTTTGCCGACTAAATTTGGGTCATTCGCTGCTTATTCGCATCATTGGTTGGTATTTGTTGAGTGCACAAAGATCTGCATAGATAGGCTTTGTGTGTGGTTGCATTGGTTTCAGATTAGACAGCTAAGCGTTCAATCAGTTGAACAAGTTGTAGTCCGATCTGCCCGTTACTACCGCAGCTGATACAAGAGATGTATGGACAAGTGCTGGTTGCATGAAATCAACTCAACTAATATTAATGTGTATATTTGATATGCCTTCATTGATGATTGATTTTCGATTTGGACGATTTTACATGATTTCACTTTTTGCGTTTCCGCTGGTTGATTGAGGCTGAGCTATCGTTGGGTGGTATTTTTTTAAACTTCGGTTCATCAATTGAACTGGCTTGAAGCAAAGATAAAAAAATAAAAGATGGTCTCTGACCGAAGCAGAGGGCTTCTTGGAAGCGGATATCGTCGCCTCAGAAAACGAACGTCGAATGTGAAAATGAACGCTTTTCAGGTTTTGATACAGAAAAACTAATTTGGTCCAGATATTTATATTTGATTTGGATGAAATTCGGCATTAAGATAGTATGGTTGATTGTAAGACTAGCCACTTGGGTGTTGATACATTTTGGCGATTTACAGAGTTGCCTGTTTAATTTTTTTTTTAATATTGAGCAAGATATGCCAATATGGTTATCAAATGCAAGGTATTTTCGGCGACATGCCTACTAAAATATTTTCAAGTAGGGCTGTCACTAAGGGTTGCCACCTTATCGAAGTATATTTGTATATCCGGCACTATCTCGAGAACCGCTTGACCGATTTTACTTGGCATGGAGATAGTATGCTTAATTGAAAGACTTTCCAGTAAAGCGTTGCCACTTGGGGCGGCTTACAGTGTTGCCAACTATTTAATTTTTTTTTTAAATGTTAAGCCCAATATGCCAATATATCAAATGAAAGGTATTTTCGGCGAGATACTAACCAAAATATTTTCAAGTAGGGTTGCCAACCTTATATTTGTATATTCGATATTTCGAGAGCCGCTTGACCGATTTTGGTAAAAAATTCGCATAGAGATAGTATGCTTGATACCCAGGCTTCCCATTTGGGTGTTGCCAATTGAGGTGGTTTACAGGGTTAACACCAATCTTAATTTTTTAAATATTGAACAGAATATGCCAATATGGGTATCTGTGACATACTAACTGAAATATTTTCATGCAAGTTAGTTATCTAGGGTTGCCACCTAACCGTTACTACTTATTTCGAAAACAGTTTGACAGATTTCGATAAAATTTGGCATAGGGATAGTATGGTTGGCTCTAAGCATTTTCACGTCGGTGTTGCCGCTTGGGGCGGTTTATAGGGTTGCCACCTATCTCAATTGTTAACTGTTTTAAGTAATGAGCAAGATATGCCAATACGGGTATCAAATGAAAGGTATTATCGGCGACATACCAACTAAAATATTTTCAAGTAGGGTTGCCGTCCAGGGTTGCAATTTTACCGTGCTGTATTTGTATATTTTGGGGTCATTTTGGGATCATATTGGGATCATTTTGGTATCATTAAGGCGTGGTGTAGCGGTTAAGTGTTCGGCCTTATACACCAAGTCGTGGCGGTTCGATGCCCGACAAAAGTAACATCAAAAATTATTTAGAAAAAGAATTTTTCTAAACGGGGTCGCCCCTCGGCAGTAGTTTGGCAAACTCTCCGGGTGTATTTCTGCCATGAGAAGCTTCTCAGCAAAAAATTCATTTGCTTTGCAAGTGCCGTTCGGAGTCGGCAAAAAAATGTAGGTCCCGCCAACTTGTAGGAAAAACTCAAAAGCAACACACCACAAGTTGGAAAGAGAAGCTCGGCTAAAAATCTCGTTAGAGGTTATGATAACCTGTTGGTACATCGCCGCCATAATTTTTTTTTTTTTTTTTTTAAGGGTAAATTGTAGGGTCATTTGGGAACTATATTGGGTTCATGTTTGGATTATTTTGGGGTCGTTTTGGGATCATTTTAGGCAAATTTTTGATTCATTTTGGGATCATTTTAATGTCGTTTTGGGGTAATTTTTGGATAATTTTTTGGGTCATTTTGGGATCACTTTAGGGTAATTTTGGAGGCATTTTGGGTGATCATTTTGGGCCATTTTTAGATCATTTTGGGATAATTTTGGTGTAATTTTTGGATCGTTTTGAGGTCATTTTTGGATCTTCTTGGGATTATTTTGGTGTCATTTTAAGATTATTTTGGGATCATTTTTAACGCTTGACCGATTTCGATGAAATTTGGCATATAGATAGAATGCTTGATTCTAAGATTTTCCATTTGGTTGTTGGCACTTGCGGCGGTTTACAGGGTTGCCACCTATCACAACACCATATTTACCATTAGAAAAAATGTTGGTTAATAAGACTATTAGACAAAATCGAAAACATCGAGCAAGGTACTTTTATTTTTTTAGGCTCGCAACTACTTTATAGAATGATCCTATAAAAATACTTCCCAAAACGATGCTTGGTTGAACTTTTCAAAAACAAAACTTCAGCTAAATTTTTTCGCATAATTCAGCACGCGTTTTATATGTAGCAGTCGCATTTTATTTACTTGAATTATTAAACCTTTCAGTTGTTTATCTATCACTCATTGAATAAGTAATTTGAAAAATTATCTGCAACAAGTGTTTATACAAATCAGAGTAAATAAGCATTCAATGTTTACAGACATGTCTATATAGTTTGAATATGTGGGAAACGATTCATACCAAAAAACAAAAAAAAAAAAAAAAAAAATTCTACACAGTAAAAAGAAAAGTATAAATTTAATACCAATTTGGTGTTTATATATAACAACGCCAAAAAGTATTAAATTAATACCATTTTCCGTTTAATTGAGAGAAAGAGTATTATTTTGGTATTATTTTAAGACCATTTGGACTAATTTAATTGCCAAAATTGAGAGAGAGAGAGCGATTTAGTATTATTTTGGTATTATTTTAAAACCATTAGGGGTCGTGCATATATGACGTCACGCGATTTTTGGTAGTTTTTGACCCCCCCCTCCCCCCATGTCACACCCAATCACAAACTCCAGACCCCCCCTCCCCCTCGAATGTCACATCACACCCTTAATAAATATAAATTCAATATTTATTTGACATAAAATCTGATACATATTTAGAATGTTTATATTAATTATTAAATAATATTTGCCAATCGAAAGAATGAAAACGTGCTAAATTTGAAAACGTTCATGGACGTTGCACGCTAGAAAACATGCAAAAAATAACGTGACATCACGTAAGTGCTACTCCCCCCCTCCCCCCATGTCACATTTCGTCACAAATCGCAGACCCCTCCCCCCCTCAAAGAGCGTGACGTCATATATGCACGACCCCTTAGTCCAAATTTAATTTCCAATCTTTTTCAGGGTCTTAAAATAATACTATTTGGTATTAAATTTAAAAAAAGTAGTCTTTCATTTTTTACTGTGTATACATCATTAGCACCCACTATTGCCCTCAATACCACAACACTCCAAAGTGCCAAGCTTTGTTAGATATGACTTCAATTTGAGAAAGACCAATTCTATAACAGCTACCACTTGAACCACAGAATCGTAACAAAAACAAACATCAAAACAAACCAGAAATGTATTGCTAATATGCTGCAACAAATTAACTATTATAATTATTATTAATAGCATAGCAAGAACAAAATACAATGGGAACTAGTAATCATGAGTGTATCTTACATAGTATTTGTAATTCAATAGCACACTCTTAACGTAACATCAACAGCTATTGAACTATTGAACGACGCCACTTAGCCACTGTGCCCCCATTTGATGTTATGATGTGACTATGATGATCATCACGATGATGCTGGTGATGCCATAAAACGGCTAGCGGGTGCATATAACAGTCATTGGAGTGGGTGAGTGCTTGATGCTACTTGTCTGTGGATAGTTGTGCTAGGGTAAGAGGGTAGATGTCAGTCACTTGTATTGCTGCTAATTGAAATGGTCAATAAGAGTAGCGAAATACAAAAAAAAAATTCAAAACTATGTATCATATCTATACTATGAACGCAGATATTAATTGATATGAAATGAGTACAGTTAATTAGTAGCAA
>CAXKVI010000005.1:87415785-87423285 GCA_964058755.1 Campiglossa producta | reverse complement strand
AACTGTATAATTTAACAACAAACCTAACGCCTTCTTAGAATCAAAAAAGTGATTCAACTCCATTCCAATTCATATTTTCTGCTTACTAAGTAAGTATTACCCGCAAAACAGCACACTACACACTTTTTGCTTGCAAATTACCTTATTTAATTTATTCCACTATAAAATCAAAAGGTTGTTAGTATTTTTATTTAATTTTGTTCCCTCTTAGTTTTTGTTAAATTGAATTATATAGGTAGTAAGTTATTGTGTTTGTTGTTTTTGGAATTGCATACTTTACGTTGCCACTACAAATTGATTAATTAATTTTTGTACGCCAAAAAAGCAATCGAAAACAAACGCAATTAGCGCTCAATTTGCACTCACTACCGGCCACCACCACCACCATCGTCATCCTCTCGTTACATTACCGACTCAATTCAAGCACTTTGTCAATCAGCAAGTCAACACTCATATCAGCGTGCTCATCAAGCAAATTGATGACTGCAAGTGTAAAGGAATTCCCTGATTCACCGTGAAAATTTGTTCGCTTTACATAAACTGGAGTTATTGTATGTTAATGAAATTTGTTGCACTTTTTAATTGCATTAAAATTACTGATTATTGAAAGCGTTTGTGTGTAAGTAGTTTGTTACATAATTTTGTGGGGGGAATTAAGAAATTTCATTAAATTTATTAATTGTAATTTTTTCATGTAATTTGAAAAGATCAGCAAGTTTTACCCCGTCCTTGATATGAGGAGTAATTCAATGCACTCATTAGACTCGGCTCCTTAAACACTCGCCACTTCGCAACACTAAACCGCATGCTCAGAATATTATCGATTGAGTAATCGACTGGCTATCTAAGGCACAGGTATTTGCTGTTTAATGTTCGTAACGTCATTTGTAAGCTCATTAATGACACTGAAAACAATAAAATATTTGTTGTGTCACTTAAAATGGCAGTTGATTTATTAGGTGTCATAAAAATGAGAGTTTATGCAAATGGAGTTCTTTGACTTTAGCTTCAAAGTGGATATAGAGTGACCAAACTGTATCTTGTTTTAAATCTGTGAGATAACTCGTTTCTATATACAGTACCTGGGTAACCAATTTGTTCAATAGTGTCTCCCGTCTACATTTTTTCCAATATTCTTACTTACCAACATAAACTTTTCGAAATAGATTTCCGAAAAAAAAAAATTAAATAGGTGACAAATTTATAAACTTCCTCAAGTGGCAAGAAAGTATACTATCCCCAAACAAATGTCATCCAGCTCGCTCAATATACGAGGAAATAAAAAAAGCAGTAAGGTGGCGACCCCTAGTTGCAACTGATTTGTAAGATATCATGATTGGTATGCCGCTGAAAGTACATTTGATTTGATACCCATTTTGGTATACCATTTAAGAATAAATTAGATAGGTGGCAACACTGTAAACCGCCCCCCAGTGGCAACACCCAAGTGGACAGTCTTAGAATCAAATAAAAGATTTCAGCGAAGTCGTTGAAGCGGTCCTAATGACCCCAAAATGACAAAAAAATGATCCCGAAATGACTTCAAAATCCCACAATGACCCCCAAATTACCCCAAAATAATAACAAAATTATCCCTAAATGATCCCAAAATGATACCAAAATTACCCTAAAATTATCCGAAAAGAATACCAAAATCACCTCAAAATGAGCTCAAAATAACCCCGAAATGATCCCAAAATGATCTTAAAAAGATCCAACAATAACCCCACAATGGACAAAAAAATATCCCAAAATTACCCCTAAATGATATCAAAATGATAATAAAATAATCCAAAGTACCTGGGTGACCGAGCTTCATCGGTGCTATCAATTTAATGCTAACTTTACTTACCAACCTTGTGAGGATGTGTTAGACTGTCCTTTATATGTTGGCAAATTTTTAAAAAATTGTAATTTTCGTAGCCGTAATGGACTTTTTGCGGACAACCCTACTTGAAAATATTTTAGTTGGTATGTCAGCGAAAATACCTTTCATTTGATACCCATATTGGCATATCTAGCACCATAAATAAAAAAAAATTGAATAGGTGGCAACCCTGTAAAACACCCCAAGTGGCAACCCCAAAGTGTATAGTCTTAGAATCAATCATACTATCTATATGCCAAATTTCATCCCAATCGGTCAAGCGGTTCTCGAGATAGTACCGGACCTACAAATATACTCCGGTAAGGTGGCATCCCCAGGTGACAACCCTACTTGAAAATATTTTAGTTGATATGTCAGCGAAAATACCTTTCATTTGATATCCATAGTGGCATATCTTTCCCCATAAATAAAAATATTTTAAATAGGTGGCAACCCTGTAAAGCACCCCAAGTGGCAACCCCAAAGTGTATAGTCTTAGAATCAATCATACTATCTCTGTGCCAAATTTCATCCCAATCGGTCAAGCGGTTCTCGAGATAGTACCGGACCTACAAATATACAAATATACAAGTTTAGCTCTTTTAAAGTTATTAGATATGACCCCAAAATTAACAAATAAAATATGATTAAATGGTAACCCTGGGCGGCAACCCTAATTGAAAATATTTTAGTTGGTATGTCTCCGAAAAAACTTTTATTTGATACCCATATTGGCCTATCTTAGCCAGCAATTAAAAAAAATTTAGATAGGTGGCAACCTCGTAATCCGTCATCCGTGGTTCTCGAGATAGTACCGGATATACAAATATACTACGATAAGGTGGCAACTCTACTGAAAATATTTTAGTTGGTAAGTCGCCGAAAGCAACTTTCATTTGATACCAGCATTGGGATATTTTACTCAATATTTGAAGAAAAAAATAGATAGGTGGCAACCGTGTTTAAGGTTATAAGATAAATCTCTCATCATACCTGTCCTAATGAGAGAGAAAATGCGATATAACTTGAAGTATTCGAAAAAAAAGTAAGTAGAGGGGAGAGGAGAGCCTACTGAGTTGGGAAAACAGACTGAACATTGTTCACAACTGGACTCAGTTTTTTTTTTCTTCTATCTGTTATTGTCTATTTTATTTAGCTTAGGTTGACTGCACTCTCTTGAACAGAGATAACAAAATAATATTTTAATGCTTTGCAAAACTCCTTATGAGCTTCTGACTGTTTGCTTTGACATTTAACTGATTTGCTACCTGAGTAATACCATATAATTGGAGAGCTTAGTTATTTATAAAAAATCATTGATAAGCTTGTTGATTGCAAAAATCAAAATATTAGACAAATTTATAGACCATACAAATATATTGATTTGTAGTTTACAGTAATGATTTTGATAACCAAATAAATATATATATAAAATACTTACATACACTCAAACTTAGCAGCGTGGAGTGCACTTATCTATGGGTGATTCCATATCAAATCGTTAAGTGGTTCGAATGACAACTTTCTTGAATGAATAATTCAAGGGTATCACTGACCTGTTTTGCCGTTCGGTCACTCGCTTCATAATTGTTACGTATACGCCTACGCGCCCTCAAAACTTACTTGACACATTAAAACCTTTTAAGGTAAAACAAGAAGATAAAATTGATAATTTACAAACATTTGCCCTTTTTAAATATTTTAAAATAATTAAGCCAAAAAATGTATTTATCACCTCAAGTATGTATATAAATCATATCATAACACGGCCAAAACTGTGGGCAGCGTGTGCCATGGCAGCAGCTGTGTGATATCATTATAAAAAAAAAACTTAATTAATTAAATGTAGTCGTGCGTTCATTTAAATTATGTCTTCATGTTGCAGTATCACCTATACATTTTGCTTTCTCTATTTGTCATCAACGCCCACGCTTCTCAATTCTTTATGCTTTCTTTTTTTTTTAAGTTTCTATTTAATATTTTAACCTCAGCGACATTTTTTAAATAAATTATTTGTTTTTCTATTTTTGAATTTTACTAATTGTGGTCGCAGTTGACTAATGGCATCTCAAACAAATATTCTAATTTAGTAAATATTTGTATGTTTGTAGAGATTATGTGATAGTGTGCAGTTAATGATGTTTTTACATCTTGGAAAATTAAAATGTTTACTGTGAAATTTATTATTTTGTTTCGCATAAAAGAATTTGAATGTGACAAATTTTATTACATAATAAATTTGTTATAGCATAATATACGTCTTTCGAAAAGCACAGGCTAGTATGGGGTTATATAAATGAAGTGATGACGGAATGAGCCGTGATATGCTATCATATGATGTGGTGATAAGATATGAGACAATATGATGTGTTCTAATATGAAGTGATGTGATATGTTATAGCAAAATGTCTTATTTTATCATAACACATATTGAAACAATGAAGTGGTAATAAAGACATTACCAAAGACTACGTTGCAATAACAAGACATGCGATGCGATCTTAGATAATGTGATTTGATGTGATCTGTTATCTATATTTATAAAAATGAAATGGTGTTCAGTCGGCACGCTAAGATTCGACAACGGCTGAACTGAATCATATACTTCCTTTGTTATTACCACGCGCAGGTCATGTTATAAAATCGGAACAAAATATTAGGGGGGCGTGGCACCTCCCATACAAACTTTTTTCTTCAACGTGAATATCTCTAAAAGGGTTTAGGGTAGGGACCTGGAAATTGGTACAGAGCTATAGGATAACAACACCATTCTCACCCATAAAACTGGGGGTTAACCAAAAAGGGGGCGTGGCAATGAAATACTTCATAGTCCATATCTATGGAAGTACTTATGTTAGACTACTGTAATTTGGCAAGGGGTTTTATGAGATCGATTCCTACCACCTCCTAAAAAAGGGGGCTGGCACAAAGGTAACATTTCATAGCCCATATCCCTGCAAGTATTTATGTTAGACCACTGAAATTTGGTGAAGTTTTATATGTGATCGATCCCTAACACCTCCCAAAAAACTCGAGTTAACGAAAAAGGGGGCGTGGCACCTCCCATACGAATGAAATACTTCATAGTCCATATCTCTGGAAGTATTTAGGTTAGACCACTGAAATTTTGTGAGGAGTTACATAAGATCAATCCCTGCCACCTCCAATGTTCCAAATGGTGATAACGAAAAAGGGGCGTGGATATAGGGATCGAGTTGGAGAAACATGCAGTGAAATAAATTAGTGAAAGGACAACGTCTGCCGGGTCAGCTAGTCTAACATATTTGTGTATCAGCGATACAACATCGTATGATATAATATGAGGTGATCATGATGCATGTGATACATTATGAAGTGATGTGATATAATATACCAAAAAATTAATTTTTTAATTACATATTAAGTCAAAGAAGATATTACTTTATGAACACCACACGTGGTGCCGTTAAGCAACGCAATGACACAATGTGATTTTGATGTGATGTGTTATCATTTATTAGCTATGATAGGACACAGTATGATGACATATTACTTGATATCATTATACATATTCACCGATATGTTGCTGTTGTTGTTATTATTTATTTATAAGGAAGAAATACTTCCCGAAACTTTTAGGGGAATGATGTCGAAATGGACAGTCTTTGGCCGGATATAAACCCGGTACGCTCCGGTACTCCCTTGCGGTACTGCCCGACTATCTCGGGAGTGATTTGGTATAACCATTGGAATCTTCTAGATCATGTTATTCCTCCATCCGTAAGGAAGGAGAAGATGGGTAATGAGAGGCATCATATCCGTAGATCAACCATCGAGTTAGCACGTCATTAGATACCTATGTACATATTAGTCGCCTCTTACGACCGGTATGCCTACCTCGGGCATATTCTAAACCCCTAACCCGCAATATGTAGCATGGTACGATTGCTATACATATAGTAAAACGTAAGCTCGATACGATATGCTGTGTAGTCACGACCAGCATGCCAAAATATTAGATCATATGATTTTTTTAAATTGGATTGGCATAAACATATGATATGATATGATGAGGGGTATTGTTAGATTACTTTTAATGTGATGTAGGTGAACTGATGAATGATGAGTGAGCAAGCTTATTTTCTTTCTTAATACAAGTGGTATAAATCTCCAAGTCTTAATATAAGTGGTATAAAACTCTAAGTCTAATGTGTGACATGATGTGATGATGATATGACATTTTCTGCAAGTCGCATGATCGTTTATTTATCCTTTCCATCCTCATTCCATTACTTCAAGCTTAAATCACACATGCAGTTGAAAAAAACGTAGCCTGCAAACATTCCAAACTGTTGTTGTTTACTTGACATCTGAACTTTAAAATGTCAAAAGCAAATGAACTGTATAACAACTTTTATTCTAAACTAGGCTATTTACTTCCGGTACATCATCGTATAAATTATGATAATTGCCGGCACTTACTGCTGCACTGCTATTTGCCTATAAATTATATATAGCAAGCGTTCCTACAGGAAGTAAGCAATACAAGTAGGGACATACTTATACATGAACACACGTTAGTATCTTTGTACATGAGGACCTGATGGTATGACATTTGACAAACAAGGTTATTACACAATGACAAAGAAGCGAAGCTAAGGAAAGTAGAGAAGGGAACGGAACAGAAAGGAAAGGATGGAAAAGGAGAGCATAGAAAAGGAACGGAGAGAAAATTAAAGGAATAAATAAAAAAATTAAAGAGTAAAGGAAACTGTAACAGATTTCGGAATCTGAACCGAAACTGATATTTGAACCGACTTTGGAACAGAAATGTGTAACAGAAGCGGGACCAAAATAAAAAGTGGAACATGGAACTGAAACTGAAATTAGAAAGTGTTGATATTGGAACAGAATTTTAAACAGAAACTGGAAAAGAATTTGGAACAGAAACTGGAACAGAAATCGATAGAGAAACTGGAACTAAAGTGGACCTAAAACTTGAATTGAAACTGGAGTTGAAAATGAAACTAGAGATTCAATATAATTTAAAACAAAAAATGAAACATGAACTGAAACTGTACAAAAAGCTGAAATAAGAACTGCATTTTAAAGTGGAACTAAAAATGTAATAGAAAATGGAAAAGAAATGTGAAGGGCCAACGAAATTGAAATGGAACTAAAACTTGAACTAAAAATTAAGCTGAAAATTGAATCGAAACTTGAACAGAAGCCCAAAAAAAAACTGGAACATATAATGAAACAGAAACTAGAAAAGAAATAGGAACAGAAAAGGGGCACGGAAAGTGGAACAGAAACTGACAACGAAAGATTGGAATTAAAATTGGAACAGACTGTGAAACCGAAACAAGAGCTGAAGATGCATCTGAAAATGGTTTCGAAAACTGCAACTGAAATAGCAACGAAACTGAAAACGAAACAAGAATCGAAACTGGAACAGAAACTAAGAATGACGCTATTTTACTAATAGTTTTGCAAATTTTTTTAATTTGCGAAAAAATCGCCAAAATATCTCATCGCTTTATAGTGCTAGAACTTTTGATTTTAGAACTACCTCCTTATTTTCATTTCATATTGACTTGTATTTGACTTATAACCGAATTACATAAACAACATTTATTTGTTATTAAACACAA
>CAXKVI010000005.1:87390785-87405785 GCA_964058755.1 Campiglossa producta | reverse complement strand
ATTTTTTTAAGAAAAAAAAAAAAAATAAATAAAAAATAAAATATAATAAAATATATATCTGGCCCATGAGGGGATCGAACCCGCGACCTTCGCGTTATTAGCACGACGCTCTAACCAACTGAGCTAATGGGCCTCGCTGTTTGCGATGGCAATGTAGCAGTATTCCAATTATAACTTTGTGTGTGTGTGTAGATATATGCACATATATTTTAACATACTTTGACGAATGTAAAAATTAGCTAAACAAATATTTTTTTAGAGAATTATTTATATTATATACATACATACATACATATGTAGACATATGTATATTAAATCAATTATGACTAAGATTTTTTCTTAATCAAACAAAATTTCTGAGTGCTGAAATAAATTTTTATTATTTAAACAAATCAGTAGCTTATCACTTAGGTGATAAAAGCAAGCAAAAATCAACACTCAAAAATATGTATGTATGTATATATTTTGGCATGTGCTTGTGAATTTGTATCGCCACTTCTAGTCGCCTGTTTATATATCTGTACAATGAAAAAAAAAAAAAAAATTTTAGTCAACCCCAGGTGAAAAAAAATTGTATACGCACATCAAAGTATCTTTAAGCTATCTCTTTCCTAGCTCTCTAAAACTGTTTTTTTTTTTTTTCAAGACAAGTTTGAAACATTTTTCTCTGGTTAATTAGCCTAAAATATTATGTATCCCGGTACGGAGCTAGCTAAGGCATTATAAAATTTTTAATATCCATTTCTTACAAGCAAGCACAAAATCATTGAAAGGTTACACGCTCCATAGGCCATGGCCTAAACGCCCTCAGCAATTTATTTAATTGGTTTCAAAGAAAAAAAAAATTAATTAGCGTCGTCGAGACGGCAAACGCCAATTTGTCTTAGAGTGTGAAACGCATGAAAATGTGAAACAAAATTTCGCTGTTATATCGATATAAATACATTAGACAGTTCCGAACAATGATCCAAAATAAAAACATAAATTTAAAAACTACTATATCAATGTTAAAGCTAGACCACTCAGGAACAGTCTGTCTGACGAATATTTTAATTCGGAACTTTTTAGTATGCTCGGCTACACCAGTACTCCGGGTTCTCGTCACAACATCAAACATTCTCTAGCTTATCGGGAAGTTGCCCAAAAATCGATTGCAAGATTCCCCCTGTGTTGCTTACATTTTTATCTATATCGGCCAGAGCGCCACCTATCGGATTTCTACAAATAGTGTGTCCTCAATTATAAATCCCTAGGTTTCCAGTTTCAAGTTAGTTAAAAGTCGATATCAAGATTCCCAATTTGAAACGAATTTTTGAAAAAGCTCGATCCCTGCGCCACCTATCGGAAAATTTTTTGATCAGGAATTGAATTGTCACCGGGTTTTGAAAAAATATGTCAAGTTTCAAGTCTCGAGCTTACCGGAAAGTTATTCAAAAATCGATCGCAAGATTTCACCATGTGTTTCATAGATTTTCTCTTCTATCGACCAGCGCACCACCTATCGGAATTCTAATTTCTACACACAGAATTGTCGTCGTGTTCTCGAGTATATGCCAAATTTCAAGTCCCTAGGTTGCATGAAGTTAGTTAAGAGTCGATGGCAAGATTGCCCATTTCAATCGAATTTTTGAAAAATCTCAATCAGTGCAACACCTACCGGAATTTGTCACCGGGTTCTGAAAACTATTTAAGTTTCAAGTCTCTAGGTAGAAACAACATCAAAAATTTCGTTAGAGGTCACTGATTATAACGTGTAGGTATGTCTCGCATATGTATTTTTAACGTTTATTTAAAGGGGTATGCCTGAAAAAAATGTTTTACTGTTGGATCACTCCAATGTACACACCTACATTACGTAGATATATTTGCACACTTAAATATGTTGCATCTAAACTATTATTCACACTACCATATTTTATCAAAATGCCTAAATAGGGAAAACAATAAAAGTAACGAGAAACTTGGCTGGCGCCCACGGTGCGCCAAATTAGACACAAACCATCAACAAGCCGTGTGCCGGCCTCAAGAGGGTCAAGTGGCGCAAAAGTGAACCAATAAATACCCTATGAATTTGGGCGTAGCGAGGCGTGATGTGCATTTTATGGCTTTTTGTTTGAAAGCAATGACGGCAGCCGGTTACTTACATAAATGTATTGGAACTTAATTGCTTTTTAACGGGAGTATGAGTATTTTGTCAGTTAGTAAGTTAGAGTGATATAGGGCAAATTATTGAACTTTGCGAAGAGTTTTACTTTTGTTTTGATTTACTTTTATAATAAAACTTTTTTAATGTTACTATTTTTAGGAGTTTCAACATATATGTAATTGCTACATACTTGCAAGAAAATAACTAGCATACCCAGCAGTCGTTGTGCTGTGCTACCCTATTCCTATTGCTATTCCTATTCCCATTCCTATTTCTACTCCTATTCCTATTCCTTTTCATATTCCTATTCCTAGTCCTATTCCTATTCCTCTTCCTTTTCCTATTCCTATTCCAATTCCTATTCCTATTTCTACTCCTGATCCCATTCCTTTTCATATTCCTATTCCTATCCCTATTCTTATTCCTATTTCTACTCTTATTCCTATTCCTTTTCCTATTTCTATACCTATTCTTATTTATACTCCTATTCCTTTTCGTAGTCCTATTCCTCTTATTCATATTCCTATTCCTTTTCGTAGTCCTATTCCTATTCCCATTCCTATTGCTATTTCTACTCTTATTCCTCTTCCTTTTCATATTCCTATTCCTAGTCCTTTTCCTATTCCTATTCCTATTCCAATTCCTATTCCTATTTCTACTCCTGATCCTATTCCTTTTCGTATTCCTTTTCCTATTCCTTTTCATATTCCTATTCCTATTATTATTCCTATTCCCATTCCTATTCCTATTTCTACTCTTATTCCTATTCCTTTTCCTATTGCTATACACTCCTATTCCTATTCCATTTCGTTGTCCTATTCCTCTTCCTATTCTTATTCCTATGTCTACTCTTATTCCTATTCCTTTTCCTATTTCTATACCTATTCCTATTTCTACTCCTATTCCTTTTCGTAGTCCTATTCCTCTTCCTATTCCTCTTCCTATTCCTATTCCCATTCCTATTTCCACTCCTATTCCTTTTCATATTCCTATTCCTTTCCCTATTCCTAGTCCTATTCCTATTCCTCTTCCTTTTCCTATTCCTATTCCAACTCCTATTTCATTTCTACTCCTGATCCTATTCCTTTTCATATTCCTATTCCTATTCCTATTCTTATTCCTATTCCCATTCCTATTCATATTTCTACTCCTATTCCTATTCCTATTTCTGCTCCTATCCCTATTTCATTTCTACTCCTGATCCTATTCCTTTTCATATTCCTATTCCTATTCCTATTCTTATTCCTATTCCCATTCCTATTCCTATTTCTACTCCTATTCCTATTCCTATTTCTGCTCCTATCCCTATCCCCATCCCCATCCCCATCCCTATCCCTATTAATTGCGAACTTGTCCCTCGATATTATCAGATATTCATATACTATTTATTTAAATCCCCCGCAGAGTCCAAAACCAATCTTGTTGAATGAGAAACGGTGGAATACGATGGCTTATCATTAATGTTGGCATCGTTTAATTGACCATAACTTCATATCTGACAAAACTCATCGAAAATAATTAAAGTTGAGGCGGTATACCTATGAATGTAGATATGTTGTATGAACTTTTTCATTTGGGAATTTATAGAGTAAATAGCTAAGTAAGAATCTAACTGTTAATTAGAAGTTATACATAGAAGAGTAAACAAAGTAACAAAACTAATGACTATTTATGAATGAGGGAACAATTTTGTTATTGCAATTGAGTTTAACAAGAGAATGATGGTGAAGTGAAGCGGAGTGAGAAGAGTTGTTGTTTCTATCATATGAAGAAGGTTTTTTTTACTTGGCAAAAACTTTAAGCACAATTTCGTAAAACTTATGTGGGGTTCATACTGCGTTAAAAATGCAGCATTTTGCATTTTCGGACATGAGCTTTCGAGGAGCACTCATGCTGCTGCATTTAGTAAATGCACATTTGGCGCAATTCGAATCATGGTTGCAATTTTTAGGTTATGAGCACGTGTACAAAATTTTACACTATTTTATACATTTGATCGATTTAAATGGTTACATCAAATCACTTGTAGTTTCACTTTTTTAATTTAATTTCCACACACGCGCACTGGTTTGCAAGCTCTTCAACACAAAAAATTTGATAATTATCAAGAAACCAGTACTGCCTTCTCAACTTTTTCAGTTAGAATCCCCTTTTTCTTCGATGATTGCATGGTTGATTCTGCATTTAAAATGCTAAATGCAGAAATAAAGTTGCATTAAGTAGTGTTTAGTTGTCATGATTTGTATGGTAAATGCAGAAATAAATGCTTCATTTTTAACTAAATGGTAAAGTGTGAGGATAATGCAAAATGCAGGCGTAGCATGAACGCCACATTCGCTATAATTACACTGTATAACAAAATTCAAATTTTTGAAAATGCCAATGGGTTTCCTATAGTTTCTGAAGCTTTTGGATGTGCTGAATCCGAAACTAAAGTCAGATTTTTCGCGTCACTCTAGGTTTTCTCTCCAGAGGGTGGTATGTAAAGAGATCGTTAGTTGTAAAAAAAATTTTTTTTTATAATTTAACAATTTTTCTTGGGTCAAGGAACTATAATTTATTTTGGTTTTTATATTTGCAAAAAATTGGGGTACAGTGAATTATTAAGAAAAAAATTAAAAAAATTAAAAAAAAATGTTTACTACTACCGAAATCTGAAAAAAACGATCCTTTGTGTAGAAAATACAGAGATCCAGAGATCCAGAGATTGCAAAAAAAAACTGGCATGGAAATCATGAACCTCTTTCAATGTCGGCGTTAAAGCCGAATGATTGAATCTACTCAGCAAATTGAATAACATAAATACTATCAAATATCTCAAACGAAATGGCATGAATGCATTAGTTCCAAAAATTAAATTAAAACAAGATTCATTATTTGCAAATACAGCTCTCCGTTATCAGCAAACATTCGATTATCTTCCTTAAAAAATATATATATGAAGACATGCATGGGTATCGCATTCTCACTCAATTTCTGTTTTTGGCATCGGTGAATCTTAATATAATATTATAAATCTGAATGTAGCGATGTTTGGATGTTTGGATGTTTGGATGTTTGGATGTTTGGATGTTCACGATTTTCGTTCCTCAATCACGTGAGAATGGCAAGACGGATTTTCTTGAAATTTCACATCCAGACAGCTAATAGTCTGGAAGGAAGTATAGGCTATCGATATATTTCGATAAATTTATCGATAACTGAGTTATCGGTCAAAATGTGATTGCCAAAAAAACCTTAAAATTACCCTACAATATGGGTATCAAACGAAAGGGGAAGGCCCCAGGTTTCATTTGGACTTCGATATATTTCGATAAATTTATCGATAACTGAGTTATCGGTGAAAATGTGATTGCACAAAAACCTTAAAATTGCCCTACAATATGGGTATCAAACGAAAGGGCATGGCCCCAAGTTTCATTTGGACTTCGATATATTTCGATATTCGATGACTGAGTTATGGGTCAAAATGCGATTCCCGAAAAACCTTAATATTACCCTATAATATGGATATCAAACGAAAAGGGATGACCCAAGATTTCGTTTGGACCTCGATATATATCGATAACTGAGTTATCGGTCAAAATGCGATTGCCCAAAACCTTAATATTGCCCCACAATTTGGGTATCAAACAAAAGGGAATGGAACCCGGTTTCATTTGGCCTTCGATATATTTCGATTAATTTATCGATAACTGAGTTATAGGGTCTTCATAGAGCAATCTCAACTTTGATCCTCCTGCGACACGCCTAAGCCATCTCCAATCGGGATAAAAATTTTAGTGCGATACAATTGATCGTAGTGCAACCTATCTAGGTGGTGAGACTGGAAAGAATATTACATTCGATTATAAGGACCACCCTAATGTACATACTTACATATGCACTACATACATATTGCAAACCTACTATTTAACTTCTCTGCTTTCAAATTTTCTCTTTTGTTGGAAGGTACTGTTAAATGCAAAATTAATATTATATCTATTGCATACCTACATATTTCAAATCTACTTAGTTTCTTTGCTCTCAAATATTCTCTTTTGTTTATACCGTTATAATACATTTGGTTTTGCATACATCCTGAGCAAGTGATATTCGCAGTAAAAGAGTATGAACAGAATGATTATGTACATAGCTCCAATACATACATATTGCAAACCTACTATTTAACTTCTCTGCTTTCAAATTTTCTCTTTTGTTGGAAGGTACTGTTAAATGCAAAACTCAATATTATATCCATTGCATACCTACATATTTCAAATCTACTTACTTTCTTTGCTCTCAAATATTCTCTTTTGTTTATACCGTTATAATACATTTGGTTTTGCATACATCCTGATGCAATTAGGCAAAAAGAGTTTTGTGTCCCAAATAAATAGACGTAATTTGTGAAGTGAAGTGAAAAATAAAGAAAATTAATTAATTGAATTTTTAAAGTTTTTGCAGTGTGAAGTAAGTTATCATTACTGTAAGTAAAAATGTAAAATAAAAACGTGGTAGCCATAGAGTATATTACAGCCCAACCTAACAAAACCGCACGGCGTTCGTTTACCGCACGGACACGAGCGACTTTTTTGCTTCTAGCCGAAATAAATAAGCGTGCGTTTGTAACTCTGCCTGTATGCAAACGTCTAATCGAAATGTCACGCAGAACAAAAATTGGAAATCAAGTTAGATTTTTAGGTTGTACGTTCAATTTCGTTTGCTTCCATGCAAGTTGTATTTTCATGAGACATTTTTGACAGATAACTGACGGAGTGCGTTTATATTAGGTTGGGCTGTAAGCTTTTATACAACTACGAAATAAAACGGAACAGAAATTCCAAGGGTTTAATTTCGACTTTGCTATACTCAAATTTGCATAAAATGCAAATATAGAACGAAAGAGATTTGTTTTCGCATAAATTAATCGACATCTAAATAATAAATAAATTTTGCTTTATATATTCTTTAATATTTCTATGCAAAAAATTCAAATTCCCGGTTGAAAAACATGTCATACTCTTTTCAAATGAGCAAAACACTATATATATTTCGAAAGCGTCAACATTTCTCTATCTAAAACCGTTGAGAATTTTGAAATGGACTTTTAACTAGATTTTTAATGAATTTTTTTTAACTGAAAAAACGGTTTTTTGACCTTAAAACCAGATTTTGGAGGTGTAACAAATCTTTTGAAGGGTGTTTCGTGTATAAGTCGGCCAGATGAGCAATCTCTACTAGGTCGCTTTAAAAGTGTATTCCCTTTTTTTTGTAGCACTGTCTAACCATGCTGATAGCGGTTTTTGCACTTCGAAAAAAAAAATATTTTTTTGCTGATAGCGGAATTTTCTAAATAACATGGCTCTTTTCCGATAACTCCAAATTTTTTAGTAAGATTGGTATTGATAACGTATACCTCCATACTAATTTTCAGGCCCCCACCTTAACCCCTTTTAGAGATATTCAACCCTTAAAAATGAGGTTTAGCGGATTTGAAAATGTGCATCGAATTTTGCACATACGAGGTTTTGCACCCAAAGCAATCTTTTGAAGGGTGTTTCGTGTATAAGTCGGCCAGATGAGCAATCTCTACTAGGTCGCTTTAAAAGTGTATTCCCTTTTTTTTGTAGCACTGTCTAACCATGTTGATAGCGGTTTTTGCACTTCGAAAAAAAAAATATTTTTTTGCTGATAGCGGAATTTTCTAAATAACATGGCTCTTTTCCGATAACTCCAAATTTTTTAGTAAGATTGGTATTGATAACGTATACCTCCATACTAATTTTCAGGCCCCCACCTTAACCCCTTTTAGAGATATTCAACCCTTAAAAATGAGGTTTAGCGGATTTGAAAATGTGCATCGAATTTTGCACATACGAGGTTTTGCACCTAAAGCAATGGTACCTCAAATGAAAGGTTATTTAATTACCTATCCAATGCAAAAAAAAAATTAGAAATCGGTTCAATAGTTTTTAAGAAATTTTTATTTTAAGTGATGCTTCATATGACCTTTGACCCTTAATAACTTTCGTTTTTGTTGTTTGCCCCGAAAAAAATTTACATATTTATACTCACGTTAACTATATCCTTCGATCCCCATACTTCAATTTTTAATTAAGGAGGTTGCGGTATTCTGCATTTATGCCATAATCTTAATAATATTATAAATCTGAATGTAGCGATGTTTGGATGTTTGGATGTTTGGATGTTTGGATGTTCACGATTTTCGTTCCTCAATCACGTGAGAATGGCAAGACGGATTTTCTTGAAATTTCACATCCAGACAGCTAATAGTCTGGAAGGAAGTATAGGCTATCGATATATTTCGATAAATTTATCGATAACTGAGTTATCGGTCAAAATGTGATTGCCAAAAAAACCTTAAAATTACCCTACAATATGGGTATCAAACGAAAGGGGAAGGCCCCAGGTTTCATTTGGACTTCGATATATTTCGATAAATTTATCGATAACTGAGTTATCGGTGAAAATGTGATTGCACAAAAACCTTAAAATTGCCCCACAATATGGGTATCAAATGAAAGGGCATGACCCCAGTTTTCATTTGGACTTCGATATATTTCGATAAATTTATCGATAACTGAGTTATCGGTGAAAATGTGATTGCCCAAAAACCTTAAAATTGCCCTACAATATGGGTATCAAACGAAAGGGCATGGCCCCAAGTTTCATTTGGACTTCGATATATTTCGATAAATTTATCGATAACTGAGTTATCGGTGAAAATGTGATTGCCCAAAAACCCTAAAATTGCCCAACAATATGGGTATCAAACGAAAGGGCATGACACCAGGTTTCATTGGGACTTCGATATATTTCGATAAATTTATCGATAACTGAGTTATCGGTGAAGATGTGATTGCCCAAAAACTTTAAAATTGCCCTACAATATGTGTAACAAACGAAAGGGCATGGGCCCAGGTTTCATTTGGACTTCGATATATTTCGATAAATTTATCGATAACTGAGTTATCGGTGAACATGTGATTGCCCAAAAACCTTAAAATTGCCCTACAATATGGGTATCAAACGAAAGGGGATGGCACCAGTTTTCATTTGGATTCAATATATTTCGATAAATTTATTGATAACTGAGTTATCGGTGAAAAATCCTTAAAATTTCCCAACAATATGTGTATCAAACGAAATGGGATGGCCCCACTTTTCATTTGGACTTCAATATATTTCGATAAATTTATCGATAATTGAGTTATCGGTGAAAACGAGATGGCTCAAAAGCCTTAAAATTGGCCAACAATATGGGTATCAAACGAAAAGGGATGGCCCCAGGTTTCATTTGGACTTCGATATATGTATTTCGATATATTTATCGATAACTGAGTTATCGGTCAAAACGTGATCGCCCAAAAACATCAAATTATTTAATCAATCTACCTTTCCCCATTGATGGGAATTTTGAAAATTTTAAATACCCTTGGCAAATGCTTCAGTATTCAATAATATTATATAAATATCAAAGTTTGAAGTTAAGATGAACTATTCGATAAATGCTTTCTGAGACATTTATATCCATACTTAAAGCCAAAGCAATATTTAACTTTAGAAACCTCACTTTCAATCGATTTCAAGGATATGTATATTAAATAAAATTTTTGAAACCCGTTTTTCAATACATACTATTTTTTCAAAACTCTAGGAACATAGACAAATAATTGATCTTCCAACAGTTTTTTATTTGACCAATCTAACTAACTTGGTGAACTTCGACGACCGAATTTTTACTTCAAATGTTGAAAGGGTACTTCGCAGGGGCGGACAAGGCCGCGGGTATATACTAGTAGTTTTTATAAATATCTATATTTCTGTCTTATCAGAACCTGGCTATCGTGAAAATTGTAGAAGATAATTCATGGATGTATGTACACAACTTTTCAATATGAATTGTGGAAGAAGGGGGTATGTTCGGTTTTTTCATATAAAACAATAAATATAAACTTATGCTTTTATTGCATATTATGCAACGTCTTTTATGGCTTTGCATTATTTTTTTGTCAGTTTTCCATAAAAATTCGAAAAAACCTCAAATGTTTAAGCAAAACTTTAAAGCCGATTTTCTCGTTTCACTCAAAATGCGACATACCCCCTTCATCCATGCATGTCTTCATATAAATAATCATCAACTCCGGACTCCGATTCAATCCTTGCGTATTCTGATCAAGACTTTTCCTCTTGGTTGTAGTTGCCGTTTTTTTTTGGCTGTATGGAGTTTCTTAGTGCAAGTTGCAGGTAAAATAGCAGCGTCAACTCAATTATGCGTCATTCTTTAGCACACAGGTGATGTGTCATGCAGCATTCCTGCCAATCCTGTTTTTAATGCCCATCACCAAGCTATTGATGGAGGCATTTCTTTTTGTTTTAAATTTGAGCGATATTCTTTATTGTTATTCTTGTCCACGGTTGCCGATTGGCACATAATTCATGTTTTAATAGCTTTGAGGACATTTTTAGTTTGTTTGCTTATCCGCTAGCAGTTTGAACCCCTTAATGCACAATTTTTATAAGTCCAACTTTTCTCGAACTGAGATATTCAAGGTTTTGTGTTGTCAACAAATAGGGGGTACCCTTGATTTAACAAGTTAGGTCTGCTATTTATTCGGTTTCTATGGGAGCGTGTTATATAGCAACACATTTTCGTTTACATAGCGTCATACCTAACCAAAAAAAAAAACGAAAAATGGACTTATACCACTTGTGCTTTAAACGGCTCATTTGTTGACAATAATTAAAGGGTGATGCATTTCATTTCATGTATTTCAATACATTTATTTCATTTTATAGAGAGTAGAGTTCTGTTGAATTCATTTTCAAAATTCACGATAACACCCGTATTTTGTTTACTCGAAAAATTGAATTTTTTTTATGGAAGGTGCCACATCCCCTTTTCCCGTAACTCGAACATTTTTTGTGAGAATTAGGCGCATTTTCAGTGGAGGGGTTCTGCGGGTTCGGATCCCACCCCAAATGTGCAAGGTAGTGCAATTTTTTGTCTGTGTCTGTGTCTGTGTATAAAAAGAAAACTTGGCGATTTTTTTAATATATTCCAAATTCATGGGTTAATATTTTTTGACTTCCAGGTTACAATAAAAATGAAAATTTGGAATATATTTAAATCGTTCGATTTTTTATTGCAAATTTTCAAAGTTATAGTCTGGTCAAATAAGATATTAAAAATAAAAAAAATCTGACAGAGCCAAATTTTTGTAGAGCTTCGGTTCGCGGTCAGAAAGAAAGCTTCAAAAAAATCATTGATTGGGTGCTTAAAAAGTTATTCCGGGTCAAAGGTCAACATTTCAGGTTTTGTTTTTTAATTTTTTTTTCGAAAACGTCAAGTTTGTTTCGAAAAACTACCTGAAACCATGTTTTAGACTTGAAAATTCCAAATTTTTTTTGATAAAACCCTCATCAACACCTATCATTTGGTACCCATATTGTCCAAACAATCTCTAGGGCCACACCTGGTCCTCATTTTGGTCGATATTTCGGAAACGAGTTTCTGCATAGGACTTGAAGCAAATCTATATATCTAAATACACCACATGAAAAACTTTAGGAACCATCTGTGAGCGAACCGTTTGACAGATTTGAATGAGATATGCAGCGATGGAAGGGAAATTGAAAAAAACTGAGGTATAGGCGGTATTTTTTCAGAGGCGTTCTCGAAATTTCCTATTTTATTGGTCGGATTTTCGATCACAGGCGATACTAGTTCCCCTTAAAACTCTTATTAACACCTTTCATTTCATACCCATATTGCAGAAATACCCCTGCAGCGAAAGCAACTAGTTAAAAACTAGTCGGTGTTTTGTCTTTTTTCCATATAAGCAACTGGTATTTTTTACGCGTTGATGTCCTACGAAATGTCAATTGTCAGATTTCGACCAGAACATACCAGTTATTTACTAGTCATGATATACTAGAATTATACTAGTTGTAAAATACCAGTCCCATACTAGTTCAACCTGGGCTAGTATGATTTCCATAAAATGAACTAGTCACCATACTAGTCCAAAAAAGGATTGAACCTGGACTAGTATGATTTCAAGCAGAATTTTCATGACTTACCCTTAATTTTATCATTTGCTTTTATTTTCATGTTTATTCTTAAGAAAGTAGCGACTATTTGTATTCACTCTATCACGAAAAAGCATCTGTGAATTATAACAGAAAAAATAAACAAACGAAACGAATGAGTTTTGTATTTTTTAGCTGGTATGATTTCATGCATTTTTTCTGACTAGTTTGAGGTTTCGCTGCAGAGACCTTCTAGGGTCAGTGCCTACCATCAAATCAATCACCCTATATCTTAAATCAAACCCAAAATCCTGCACGATACACGAGATACATTAGTACATTTTCACTAAGAGCGCATGAGCTGCAATAGAACCACTTCCACTTTGCTCCTGTTACATAACAACAATTCCCAACGGCGCACTTAACTTAGCTTCACGGTATTTTGTAGTAAATTAGTTTTATGTTTATGTTTCAGCTTACCAGCAATCGCTTGCTCAACGTCCAGCTTGCATTCTCACTTAAATTCTCGGCGCATCTTGTCGCTGACTATTTTCGCCTCTTTTGTTTCAACGACTAGTTTGTCACTTGTGTTCTTTACAATGGGATGTTGGCAGTGTTGTTGTTGTTTTTTGTTTGCTTTTGATGCACTTTTGATTCGTTTTTAATTGATAGCGAGGTGCATTCCGCATTCAATCCACGCGACTGCGGACAACAAACGATGAGCTGCGGTAGCTGTGAGGACGGCGACGACAATTGAACCCAAGCGCAACTTGCACAACTCGTGGCTGTCTGGCTAGCTTGTGGTTGACCGCATCTCGCATACCTCTGCAATTCTATCTATCTGTGCTTTAGAGCGCTATCCGCAGTCTTTTGCACTTGCTTGCCTGCATCCGCTTGTTTGTCGCTCTGTCTGTCTGTCGACTATGAAATGTTGTATTTCATGAAATTGTGTTTGACTTGGCGCGGCAGCTGTCAGTTGTTGAGCCGCTGATTGTCTGCGAGCCGTCACTGACATTTGTTGAACACGAGCGCGCGCGCCCTCTCCACTGTCCACCCATCCGCCCAGCCTGTGCCTCCAAACTGGCAGAACAAGTGTTTTTATTTGTAGTTTGACTTGTGCCCCTTTTTCTATTTTGTTGCAAACATCTTTCTTTCCTTTTTATTCTGTAAATTTTTTTTGTAATTCATTTTTTATTGTTATTATTATTTGTATTGTTATTGCTGTTGTTATCGTTGTAGTCGCGCTGTTTTGGGGCTTCCTAGGCGCTTTTAGTGTTACAAAGCGGTAGCAAGTGGCAAACCGCCCAAACCCCACCGCTGTCATTACATGCTTGATGGGCCGTGGTACTTGTATGATTTTTATTATGACGACCATGATGATGATGATAATGATGTGTGGCGGTTTATTTGTTGCCTTTGCTCTTGCTCTTGCGGCGCATTTAGTTACTATGGTTTCTGGTGTCGCCCCGCTTACAAAGCTGCCATTCCAACCAACAGCTGATATGCGCGCCTCTCATTACGTACGCCTCTCGAACGCCTGCCTGTCTGTCGCCTGTCCGCCTCGATGATATGTGGCTTTTGTTGTGGCGCAGTTGCTGTTTTCTGCTGCTGTTCGCCTGGTATGCAACATGAATTATCATAATCATTTTGCTGCTGTGCTGTTTGTAGTTGGCAGCATGGCTACCGTGGAACGTGCGGAGCGCTTCCTCTGTGGTATGTCCAATCTTTTGTTTTTTTTTTTCTTAGTGTTTGACGCCACTAATAATTTAATTTGTTTTTGTTTTTTACTCTTGTGAAAATACCTAACCAAGCGGCCAGTTTTTTGCTAAATACCCGGGGAAACAATTAAATCAGCTGATGCTGTTATCACCCTTCCTTAACTGCTTCTTCCGGTTTACTGTTATACAAGGCTGCACCAAATTCTTTTGGAGAGTGGTTCACTATACTTAATCGCGAGTTAGAAGAATCAGGAGTGCCACAGTCATCCTTCACTAAATTAAAAAATAGAATAAAATAAAATAAAATAATTTAGTTAATGTTATTAATGGTCATTATATTTATGAACTTTGAAAATTTTTTGGACTTTTGACCAGTCGAATAGTTATTATCAAATTATTCTTTTGAGTTTTTGGTGAAAACAAGTTGAAAAATGTTACATACAATACCAACTACGATGATTGCAATTTCGATATTGTTGTAGGATCTTGCCCGCAGGCACACTAAGCAGTGTTTGGTGTAATGGTTACACACTGCGGTTTAGAAATTTATAATCTCCTCTCCTTGGTTCGATGACCAGTAGAGCGTCTCGGGCTAACAGGCAAAAAAAAAGTCGGCCGTACCTTCCCTCATACGAAGTGTTTTTGAAAAACATTTAAAAAAAAAATTTTTTTTTGTGGCGCCCAATTACATTTTTCTTCAAATCTTTGGCATTTGTTGTCGGATTTTAAAGTTTGACACATCAATTTTTTCGTCTCAAAGAGGACGTTTTTTCTCAAGAAAGTTCATTGAGCTCATGCGTTTCGTTGTGGTACCACACTTTAAAATCCGATAAAAAATGCCGAATATATGAAGAAAAATGCAATTGGGCGACTTCTAGGGTTGCCAGAAAAAAATACAACTTTTTTTTAAATATTTTTCAAAAACACTTCATATGAGGGGAGGTACGGCCTACTTTTTTTGGTGATACGCTCTAATGACCAGTAAAGTAAAACTATTCGACTGGTCAAAAGTCCACAAAATTATCAAAGTTCGTAAAATAAAATAAAATTAAAAAAATTAAATTAAAATATAATAAAAAATTAAAAAATAAATTAAAATAA
>CAXKVI010000005.1:87205785-87380785 GCA_964058755.1 Campiglossa producta | reverse complement strand
AGTATCTTCGCTGTTGAATTACTGTTAAATCTGTTGGATTAACTGCAGAAGTCTGTTGGATTAATTGCAGAAGTCTGTTGGATTAACTGTAGGAGTCTGTTGTGAGAGTGGGAAATCTGTTCGATTAACTTAAATTTGTTGGATTAACTGCAGAAGTCTATTGGATTAACTGCAGCAGTCTGTTGGATTAATTGCAGAAGTCTGTTGGATTAACTGTAGGAGTCTGTTGTGAGAGTGTTAAATATGTTGGATTAACTTAAATTTGTTAGATTAACTTAAATTTGTTGGATTAACTGCAGAAGTCTGTTGTGAGAGTGTTAAATCTGTTGGATTAACTTAAACCTGTTGGATTAACTTAAATCTGTTGGATTACTGCAGAAGTCTGTTGGATTAATTGCAGAACTCTGTTGGATTAACTGCAGAAGTCTGTTGTGAGAGTGTTAAATCTGTTGGATTAACTTAAATCTGTTGGATTAACTTAAATCTGTTGGATTAACGGCAGAAGTCTATTGGATTAACTGCAGAAGTCTATTGGATTAACTGCAGAAGTCTGTTGTGGGAATGTTAAATCTGTTAGATTAACTTAAATCTGTTGGATTAACGGCAGAAGTCTGTTGGATTAACTACAGAAGTCTGTTGTGAGAGTGTCTTCGCTGTTAAATGATTGTCAAATCTGTTGGATTCACTCTAAATCTACATTACTTGCCCAGATTTCGTCAATTCAGCAGTTTTTGGTATGAACCGTAGCGGACTGTTGATATGGTTTTATTAGTGTTGCTACAGAAAGATTAACTGTGAAGATTACCCTCAAGTAGCGCTAATGTATCAGCCCTATAAGTTTTATTTCGATATCTCAATGCAATACAATTTATCTAAACTTTTTTTACCGGTATAAATAAATGTTACTCATACGCCGTGTACAACCGATAAAAAGTGCACTATAATTGCAAATTTGTAAGATGTACACAATTATTTGTGCTAAAAAACATATTGTTACGCAATCTACTAAAACACTTTTAAAAATTCAATGTCATTTTGTAGTGGATAAATTTTATTTTTTTTTTCAATATACATACTTGCAAAGAATCCTGTTGTCCTTATAAAAAATTCAAAAGTGGAGATTTTTTACAAAGTCGTTTATAAATGGGCAAAATATTAAAATCATATAATTTTCGAAGCCTTATTGTTTTTTTTTTTTGCGAACTTAGTATAAGCTGTTAGCTAAAACTTTAACTATAAACTAGTTAGGCTCCAATATAGAGGGTATGTATATCAAATTTCGAATCAAAATTTGTTCCATACATTTTTGGTATATACACTCTAATGGGGGTGTTACTTAAAAAAATCGTGAGAAATTTTCTCATTTATTTTAAATTTTCCATAGCCACATAGATAATTATTTTAAAACCGCCATTTATATGTTATATTAATAAGTGGCGTGTTAATAACAGTTTTTATATAATTGCCCTAAATTGTTTCCTTTTACGTTTTTCAGGTAATTGCTGGTTATTTGTTTGCTGCTATCATCACTCTGTCACTTTGCTAATCGTTTAATACGTAAGTTACACGATAACAGTTTTATTTGAATGTAATTTTTTAGGGTGAAAATCATAAATGAAGTAAACTCCACAAAAAGAGTTCAGGATTAAAATTACGCCAAAAATAATATTTTAAACTAACTTTTTAAATACTTTAAAAATAAGCTACAAAGCATGCATAAAAAAAATGTTTAGTGAAACTGTGCTGAACTTACACTGAAAGACCATAAGCGTATCACTTGAACTTTTATTTAATTTTTCACTATGTATTTACATTTTTCTCCACTTTGCTTATACTTTCATATTATGTTTTTATTATTCGCATTAAAACTTTCCTGCTTTTCTCCTTATTGTCTTTTTTTATTCACGCAAGTTTGACTGCCACAAAAACTTAACCGCCATTGTCTGCGACACGCAGTCAGTCACTTCCGTTTCCGGTAAGAGTTGTTATGAATAAATTTATGCATAATTCGGTGGGAGTCTGCTCAGCGAAATTGTAAAGCCGAAAAAGCCAAATTCTTGTGGGACAGTAGCACAGTTATGTGCAAAGTAGTAGTAGTAGTAGTGCAATGAACATTTTCCCAACTTAAATATTCAAGTTGGAAGATTATTTTAAGAATTAAAAAAAAAAAAACCTTTAACTTCAGTCTTATATTTTAAACAGCGTATATAATTTTTTAGAGGATTGGAGGTAGTTCTTAGTAAGAAAACGTTGTGCAATTTTTCGCTCATTACTGTAATATTAAATTTATCTTACATCTAAAAGGAACTTTCATAAGTAAAATTAGATATAAAAAGCTTCATAAAATAATAATCTGCAAAATTGAAAATTCATTCGTAAACGCTAGTACATAAACTTTCTAAAGACAGTCGCGTAAAACCACTAAATTCTTATTGTCTAAGCAGTAGCTGAGAAAACTTTAGCTGCGCTTAGTAGGAGTTAGCGTGAAAACTTCATTGCAATGCTTCGAGTTATATATGTACTTTGCATAAGCAATTCAAATATGACTACTTTGTACTTGCATAACTATTATCTCAGTCCTACAACATGCATCTACAAACGTACATACATACATTAGACTGTGCCAAAAATGTATGCAAAAAATTTTGATCCGAAATTTTATATATATCGGTGCATTTTAGTCTAAATAACACGTGTGCAAAATTATATTGTTCTAGTATAACGGCAAACCGTGTTGATTTTTAGTTAAAGTTTTTGCTAGCAGCTTATACTAAGTTCGCAAAAAAGTGCATTAAGACTTCGAAAATTACATAATTTCAATATTTAACTCATATTTAAAATACTGTGTAACAAATCTTCACATTTGGATTTTTTAAAGGATAACAGGATTCTTTGCAAGGATATTGATAAAACGTATTCACGAGAAAAGGACATTGGAATTTCAAAAGTATTTTAGCATATTGCGTCACAATATGTTTTCTAACAAAAATTATTAAAGACATCTTTAAACTTTGCAATTATAGCGCACATTTTATAGGTCATACACGGCGTATGGGTAACAGTAACCTGTTTTTTTCATACTTGTATATGAAAAGAACAGGTAAATTGTATTAATTTTTTTGATTGCTATTTCCGAGGATTGAGATAACGAAAAAAATCACACTACTTTCAGGCACGCATGAACACCGCTCATTTGATACCCATATTGTTGAACCAATTTTTTGTGCATGTCCTGTCCATCTCCTGTGCATCGTTAAATATTTGTATGTATAAACATTTTCAGAACTTTTGTTACAATACAATTTTTTTAAAACACATCGAGTTTTTAGAAAGTCGAAGGATAATAAGTTCAAAGGACATTACTTCCATGTCCTTGAAGGATAATTAAAAAAAGTTATATTCAGCCTTTATTTCGGGTGTGCAGGACTTTTCTTTTATTCGTATTTTGCTTTCCCATGTTTAAGTGGGTTTGTTGAACTTTGGCTGTTTATAGATGGTGGATCTTTACACATGTGTCGTAGAGTCCTACTCTTAAGTAGTACTAGGCATTTTCAGACTAAGTCCCATGACAAATACTTCAGCCATACACCTCCAAGCTCGGGGACTTTTCTTTTACTCATACTTCCATTTCACTTGTTTAAGCGAGTTTCTCAATCTTTGGCTGTTTTTAAATAGCGGATCTTTATACATGTGTCGTAGAACCCTACCCTTAGGTAGTACCAGGAATTATCAGACTTCGGCTCATAACAAAAACTTCAGCCAAACACCTCAAAATCGGGGACTTTTAATTTTTCTTCGATTTCACTTGTTTAAGCGAGTTTGTCGAACTTTGGCTGTTTCTAAATAGCGGATCTTTACATATGTGTCGTAAAGCACTACCCCTAAGTAGTACCCGGATTTCAAACTTTGTCCCATAACAAAAACTTCAAGCTCGGGACTTTTCTTTTATCCTTACTTCGCTTTCACTTGCTTAAGCGAGTTTGTCCATCTTTGGCTATTTTTAAATGGCAGATATTTACACATGTTTCGTAGAACCCAACCATTAGGTAGTACCAGGAATTTTCAGACTTAGTCCCATAACAAAAACTTCAGCCATGCACCTCAAATCTCGGGGACTTTTCTTTTATTCTTACATCGATTTCACTTGTTTAAGCGAGTTTGTCCAACTTTGGCTGTTTTTAAATGGCGGATCTTTACACATGTATCATAGAACACTACTCTTAAGTAGTACCAGGCTTTTTAAAACTAAGTCCCATAGCAAAAACTTCAGCTATACACTTCCAAGCTCGAGAATTTTTCTTTTACTCTTAGTTCGCTTTCAATTGGGCCATCATTTTCGTTCCCTAAAAAAAGTCGAAGAATGTCCCAGTGGTAAAAGGTAATGTTAGGTAATGTATAAAGTAATGTATGCATTACTTATGCTACAGCGATGGTATAGGAAAAGTAATGTATTTGAAAAATAAAACCTTACAACATACATTACATCGTTTGATTTTGAAAAATTTTTTCATGCATTACTTTTGTTATGCTTCTTTTCAGGGATGAAAAGGGTAATGCATAACCCACTTTCCCACTGCGCGTTTTTTATTTGTCAGCGAATATTCACCTAATAAAACCAAACTATTGTTGCTAAAGTTATGCTTATTGAAAAGGATTTATGAGCTCACAAAGTTTTTCTCGACTCTTCAACGTTTAGAAAGTTTGTTCTGGTTATACATATGTGTTTATGTTAATACTTATGTGGTATCAAGTACCAAAGTGTTCCCTTGTCAGAAAAGTAAAAAGTCGTACGTGGCGAAACGGACGCATAAATATTTCAACATAACTTTGTATTGAAATGAAAACCTGACAGCGATGACCTCAAGAACTAAAAACGCGTATGTCTAGCTAAGCCCAGAGCTGCTGAATGCACGTGGCACGTAACACGTTGTAAACATAAGGGTGGGTAGAAAACAAAAACGTTATAAAAAAATTAAAAAAAATTGAAAATCGATCCAGGGTAATTTTAACAATACCATACAGAGATCAAGATCCTTCAACAAGTTCAAAATTGCAATCATCGCAGTTGGTATTGTTTGTAGCATTTTTTTCAACTTGTTTTCACTTTCTCTTATTTGAATGAAAAAGGTTTAATCCTTTGAAGCACAGTCGGCAAATCGATAAAAAAATCAGTTGGGTTAAGCGAAACGGAGGCCAGAAAGCCGAAACCGGTTTGTTAAAAAACCGAATTTTGCAAAAAATGGGGAAAATTCGCTCCATTATACATAATTTATTATTTATTTTTTAAAAGATCGAGATCGAGTAGGCCATCTCCTAGTTCTGAGTAAATTTTATTTTCCTTTTCTTCAATTTTTTGAACCCACCCTAAAGTATATCCGCTTACGCGTGTACCGCTTTATTCTCTTATATAAAATGTTTTCAAGTACATATAAAAAAGTTTTTTATACACACCCACGAAAAGAGGCAAAAACCGCGATCGATATATTATGACTTCCTTCCCTCGCTTCGCTGCAAAACTAAAAATAATTTCGTTTGAAAAATTTAATAGAAAGTGTTTATGTAAGCATTTGATAATGATTTTGTTTTTGTTGTTGTTGTTATTGTTGCGGTTTTTATTGCCATAAAGCAATGTGTTGAAATGATTTAACACTTCAATGAGCAAGTATCTGCTACAGAGAAAGGATTAGCAAGGAAAAGCGTTAGGGCGATAAATATTTTTTTTTTTCTATTTTTATGCTAAATAAAAAAGGCAAATAATGTGTGTGGCACCTGCATGGCTTCCACATTAATCATACGAGCAATATTTTTTAATCAAACTTGCATGTCCATAATAATGTACTTTCTTACGTGAGTAAAAGCATTTGCGACATGAGAGAGGTCTGAGCTATGCTATTAAAAATTGACCCCATGCAATGGTTCAGCGGGGTATTGATTTGGGGTATATTGGATTGCTCGACTACGAAAACTCCCAAATAGTTACACATTTCGTTTAGTTTCCAACAGCTGTTGTTGGCTCCAAATTCAATTTAGATATATGGTTTTTGCCATTTTTTTGCCTTTGTGGATTTTTTGGCTCCATTCAAATGGACTCGACTCAACGTATATACATTCAAATTTCTTATACACAAACAGAACCGGCAGGAACAGACGTCTTAATAAAAATGTATTCCTTGTACTTGTACTCCATCTTATCCTCACCTCCCGATTTCTATATATCTTTTTACTCTACATCTTCCTTTCTTGATTTTTTGTAATTTTCTTCTCCCATAATGCCTTCTGGCAATACCAAGTGCTTTTGAGCGTTACCTACGGCTCCGTCAGGATAATGAAACAGTGAAATAAAAAAAAAATAATAAGAACTGAACCAACCTCCAAGTAGATTAGGATGCATTTACAATTCGTTATGTCCCGATTCTAATTTTTATCCAAAAAAATTGGCGGGACCTACATTTCATGACACGGCTCATGCACGCGTGTACCCATATGCACGTGCTCGTAAATGTGACTCGTGCTAAGTTCGCAATCCACAAAAAAAAAAAACACTGAACGAAAATTCAATGCATTTTTAGTTGAGATAGGTTGTTTTTAAATACAAAAAAGGCGTGAGTACCAAGTACTCGTGAGGTTTGATGTGTAAACATGTGTATTCTGCATGAAACTTGAGTCATTTTGGACTCATCAATGTGTCATTTTGGACTCATCAATGAGTCATTTTTGACTCATAAATGAGTCATTTTTGACACATCAATGAGTTATTTTTGACACATCAATGAGTCATTTTTGACTCATCAATGAGTCACTTTTGACTCGACCACTCCTTTATGACTCTTCCACGAGTCATTTATGACTACAACTACAATATATCCTGCCTAAATTGTCTTCAACTACAATATACCCATCCTAAACTGCCTACAACTACAATATACTCTGAATACAATGCCTACAACTACAATATACCCTGCCTACAACTAAAACATACCCTGCCTACACCGCCTACAACTACAATATATCCTGCCTACAACTAAAACATACCCTGACTACACCGCCTACAACTACAATATATCCTGCCTACAACTACAATATACTCGTACCCTGCCTACACTGCCTGCAACTCCAAGACACCCTGCCTATACTTCCTACAACTACAATGTACCCTGCCTACACTGGCTACACCTACAATATACCCTGCCTACACTGCCTATACAATACAATATTCACTGCCTAAACACTACAGACTACTGCCTACAAAGTAACTTTCTTGGATGACATCCCCTTCCCCCCCCCCCCCCGCGCTAAGATGTTTTCACTTCAAAAACTTTCATAAAGAAATTATACAGTTTCATTGTGCGTGCCGAGACGTGTCGTATTTTACTGATTTTTCCCTCGTGCTGGTTGGTGCTTGCTTTACAAAATATGTTTCGTGACCGTGCCGTGTTGCAAAAATCATGCACGCGCCCATCTCTACCCTACATATATGTTCAAGATCACACTCTACACACAGAGAAAATTGAGCCGTTGATGGATAAAAATTTACAGTGATTTGGTCATATCAACAAAAATATAGTTATATCAACCAAAATATCTGTTGATTCAACCAAAATATGGGTTGATTAAACCAAAATCACGGTCAATTCTTCTCCATTCCCAGCTCATTTTTCTCTGTGTATAACACTGCTAACCAGCAGCGGATAAAATGTTGGGAAATTATCTGGTCGCGTTTCCCAAAAAAGGAGGGTAAAAAAGTGGGCAATTTTGGTCAGCGAGGCTATTTTTCTACCCCGTTGGGGTGTTGTTTTTTTTTCGAATTATGCGTTGGTATTTCGATGCCTGCTTTAACCCACAGTCATTTTTGCTATTGCGCAGCACTTGATTCTTGATTTGGTTTTCAGCATGGCTAGCGCTGAGGAAGGCTGGGCCGGCTTTCTTACTCATTCTTTTGGCAAAGACATCTTGTTTATACTATTTAATGTATTCGATGTCAACAATCTTTAAATGTATAATCCTGATTTGTTATGTTTAGCTGAAATGCTTTAAGATTTATCACAGAATCTGTGTGACGGATGATGTACCATTGGCTAAAAAGTGTTAGTAAAAAAAATGACAAGCAAATTTTTATGAGATTGGGAAAGTTGATTCATAAATTTAGAGACAAAATGTTTGTCTCCTGGCAAAGAAATCTAAAACAAATATAAGGTACAAATCCATTGATATGTACATAGATAGAATATATTTTTTAAATAATAATGTTTCTTGTTCTGTGGTATAGTTGTTTACAAGGTCACATTAAAAATTTTGAATGATGATGAGAATCTTCCTCTCTTGAGCTAAAAGCTTGTATATAAACAAATACAATTCCTCTACAAATTTCCTCTCATTCTCGAAATTTTTATTAAGCGAATAAAAAAATGTTCCGCAAAATATTTAAACAAAAAAATTTTCATTTTCCTTACTGTGTCTGGGCCCATAATCCTAAAACCCGGCAATGAAAATGTACACCACCCTACATATAATCCTTTTACGAATACATAAATACCGCATGTACTGATTTGATGCCAAAAGCAATTCGCGAGCGTCATAAACACGCTTCAGCTTTGTGATAGATGTGATGCTGACAAAATAAAATCAGAGAAAATGTTAAATCGTTAAAAGAAAACATGGAAAATAATGTACAAATTTTCCGCTATAACTGTTTAATATACATAGAATTATGTAAATATACTCGCTGGATGCACAAAACTACTTTTACGCAACAATGAAAATAAAGGAAAATGTTTTCGTATTTATGAAATTATTATGAGCGAGTGCAATAGTTTATGTACCATAGAGAAAATAATGCAAAATTTTTCTTTTGTTGATAAAATAACATTATGTGAAATGTACTTATACAATATTTCTGATAGAAAATAGTGAACTGGGCGATTATATTCTCATGGCATCACACTTTCATTCAGATATTTATGTATACATACCCTAATACATAGGCATATATAGCACATCGCCTGATGATGCACTTAACACATTGATTATCTCTCTCTTTATTTACTTTCCTTTTTTTTTTCTTTACAGTGGTCCAGCAAATCATCAAAACCAGAAGTAGTTAAGTGTTTTGTGTAGCATAATTAACACCTTTTGGCTGTCATCGTTGACACTCAACTTTTCGTCCGCCGCGCTTGCTACCCGCTAGCCGGCTGGGCAATGCAAACATGGATCATGCGGTGAAAGCGACACGTGGCCGTCCATGGAATACGCTGCGCTTCGAAAATGATGAATTGGAATGCCTTTATCAACGTTATACGCTCAAATTGCAACGCTTCTCAGTGTTGGGAGTGGTCGCGTTGGTGGTGGTATTGTGCGGTGTCATGGCGGCGCTGTCATTAAGCTACAATAATGCGCCTACATTTCATGTAAGTAAAATAAAGGAAAATTATCGTATTTTTATTGTTTTTTATAATTTTTATGTATTCTTAATGAAAATTTACCTCATTTTGTATTATTTAATTTAATTTTATTTTTTTCTATTTTTTTAATTTTATTTTATTATTTCGCTTTATTTAATTTTTTTATTTATTTTTATTTTATTTTATTTTAATTTATTTTATTTTATTTTATTTTATTTTATTTTATTTTATTTTGTTTTATTTTGTTTTATTTTATTTTATTTTATTTTATTTTATTTTATTTTATTTTATTTTATTTTAATATACTTTATTTTATTTTGTTTATTCTTTGTTGTTTCCATTTTTTTATTTTTATTTTTTGTTTTTTTTTTCTTATTTTATTTATTTTATTTTATTTTACTTTATTTCATTTTATTTTTTATTGCATTTTATTCGTTTATTTTTATTTTATTTTTCTCTATTTTTTATTTTTTTTTCTATTTTTAATTTTTTATTTTATTTTATTTTATTTTACTTTATTTGATTTTATTTTATTTTATTTCATTTTATTATTCATTTTTATTTTTTTTTTTATTATTTTATTTTTTAGTGATACACACGTGTAAAAATTTTCACCCCGAAGACGATTACCGTGTGTTATCGAAATATATTGGTAATAAAAACAACACTTTTGTCTTTTATTAAAATTCGGACCTCAAGCCAGCTACATAATTCTTTAGTAACAAAAAGGTCGCCAAAATCAAAATTTATTTTATTTTTTTTTATTTTATTTTATTTTTTTATATAATTTAATTTTTTTATCTTATTTTACTTTATTTTATACTATTTTATTTTATTTTTATTTTATTTGATTTTATTTTATTTCATTTTATTTTATTTGATTTTATTTTAATTTATTTTATTTTATTATATTTTATTATATTTTATTTTATTTTAATGTACTTTATTTTTTTTTTATTTATTTTTTTTTTGTTATATTTCTATTTCTATTTTTTTTTCTTATTTTTTTTTTTTATTTTTTTTTACTTTATTTCATTTTATTATATTTTATTTCATTTTATTTGTTTATTTTTATTTTATTTTATTTTACTTTATTGATTTATTTTTTTTATCTTTCTATTTTTTATTTTAATTATTTTTTATTTTATTTTAGTTTATTTCATTTTATTTTATTTTATTTCATTTCCATTTTTTATTTTATTTTATTTTATTTTGTTTTATTTTATTTTATTATTTTTTATCATATTTTATTTTATTTTTTTATTTATTTTTATTCTATCTCATTTTACTTTATTTTATTTTATTATATTTTATTTTAATATATTTTATTTTATTTTTTTTATTTTTTTATGTTTCTATTTTTGAATTTTTATTTTTTCTTATTTTATTTATTTTATTTTATTTTATTTCATTTTATTTTATTTTGTTGTTTTTTTTTTGTTTTTTTTTTTTATTTTTTTTTATTTTATGTTATTTTTGTTGTTTTATTCTTATTAACAAATTTTTTACTGCAATTTATTTCAGTTTATATTTTTATTAGTTTTTTTTTGTTTAATTTTATTTCATTTTATTTTTTTTATTTAATTTTATTTAATTTTATTTTTTTTATTTTATTATATTTTATTTTATTTTTTCTATTTTATTTTATTTTGGTTTATTTTTTTATTTTATTATATTTTATTGTATTTTTTTTCTTTTATTTTATTTTATTTTGTTTATTTTTTATTTTTTTTGTATTTGATTTTATTTTATTTTTGTTTTGGTTGTATTTTATTTATTTAAGACACTATTTCTTCTATAAATCTTTTATAATTTATTTATGTGTCATCCTGCTTAACTGTTTCACTATCTTATCTCACCCGCAGAATATATTCAACTCCATAGTGTGCCTGCTATTCGCAATTATCCTAATTCTACTGCAATGTCGCGTCATCAGGGACCATCATTTGCCGATACTCTGCTACGGCATTTTGCTCTTTGCTTCGGCTATTTGTTTTGTTTCGATGCCAACGCTGGGTAGCATTTTTCCTGTGGATACAAAAGAGGTGAGCCATTATACTACGAGTGCAATCACAAAAAAAAAAAAAAAAAAAAAATTATTCACATAGTATGTCTTTACAGTAAATAAGTTAATAGTGAAATTAAAAGTTAGAATACCTACATATTTTTATTTATGTGAGGCATTGTCCCTTCTTTCTATTTTACTATTTACATATGTACGTAGATTTTATATATTAAGTTATGGTTATTGTATATATGGACCCCTTTTCGCGAAATTATCGTAACCACCATTTTTATCGAAATTTACTTTTTGATAAAAAGTTGGTTTAAAATCCCTCAGCGCATCATCTGTTAAGAAATTATAGCTGAAATCCTTATGTTAAAAACTTTTTTTTGCCGCTTACGACAATTTCGCGAAAAGGGGACGACATAGTCTTTTTAAATTCCTTTTCATAATTTTCCACTTTCTTCATTTTACAGAAAGAGTCTGAGGTAATCAAATAATTTATAAATATTTTTATGTTCATATGAACTAAACGCAATTAAACGCTTCGCTTAAATGTACTCGCTGAACCGTAGTGAGCTTAGTCTCGTTTAGATAATGCAATTAAAGCGTGTTTTTGTAATTAATGAAATATTGGAAAAATATTGCCTCATATGAAGTTAGTGAATTCACAAGGCTCATCTTAGTAGATAATCGATAAAAAACATCATATATTCATTTAGTGTTCATTTGTGATTTGCGAAACTTATTTTTCAAACTATGTAGTACTAGAAGAAAATAAATAAGTTACTTTAATATACAAATATGATTCAGCATTACTTAATTCTTTTTTTTTTTTTGTAAATGCCCATTCCCTATGAACTTAGAAGGGTTAAAAATTCCCTAAGTATATAGATGGAATTTGATAAACTAAATAATTTTCGCTTATATATGGTAAAAACTTTCACCAAGTCTTTTTTTTTTTGTTACAAAAACCTAAGAATACCAAGGCGTATACGTAATATTAAAAAAAAAAAAATATAGGAGCAATCTTTTACGAGAGGTTCATTAATTTGAAGAGATCGCCATTCAATAAAAGTAACGAAGGGTTGAAGTTACTAAGTATATACAATTTAATGGGCAAAATAGGCCCCACTCATAATATTGGCAAACGATTGCTATGCCTTGTCTTTTCGCATAAAAGCGTACGGGCACCATGGCGTATACGTAACATTTTTATAAAAGTTCTTTTATTTCTCATTCATTTGAAATACTGATTGTGATGATAATTTTGGGCGTAGGTTCATTTCCATTATTGGGTTTTGGAATTTATAGTAAAATATGAAGCGTACGGGCACCATGGCGTATACGTAACAATTTTATAAAAGTTCTTTTATTTCTCATTCATTTGAAATACTGATTGTGATGATAATTTTGGGCATAGGTTCATTTACATTATTGGGTTTTGAAATTTCTAGTAAAATATTTCTCTCATAATATTGGCAAATGTTAACTATGCCTTGTTTTTTTTCTTCTCATAAAAGCGTACGGACACCGTGGCGTATACGTAATAATTATTTTTTAATTCTCTATTTCTAATTCAATTGAAATACCTACTCTAATGATAATTTTGGGCGTAGGTTCTTTTCCATTATTGGGTTTTGAATTTCTAGTACAATATAAGGCGTACGGCCACCATGGCGTATACGTAACAATTTTATAAAAGGTCTTTTATTTCTCATTTATTTGAAATACCGACTCTGATGATAATTTTGGGCGTAGATTCATTTCCATTATTGGGTTTTGGAATTTCTGGTAAAATACAAAGCGTACGGGTACCATGGCGTATACGTAACAATTTTATAAAAGTTCTTTTATTTCTCATTCAATTGAAATACCGACTCTAATGATAATTTTGGGCGTAGGTTCTTTTCCATTATTGGGTTTTGAATTTCTAGTACAATATAAGGCGTACGGGCACCATGGCGTATACGTAACATTTTTATAAAAGTTTTTTATTCCTCATTCATTTGAAATACCGATTCTGATAATAATTTTGGGCGTAAGTTCATTTCCATTATTGGGTGATGGAATTTCTAGTAAAATACTTATCTTTATCACTTCACCACCATCTCTGTATCTCTCCGTTGCGCTATTTTCTGGCGCACTTCTGAATAGAGTGCTTGGATTTGATTTTACTTTTCGATAAATTCATTCGTAATTCATATATTTGTGTACATATAAAATACTTAAATGTTAAAATTGTTACTAATTTTTAACCGTTTTCTGTTTAATTGAAAAAGTATTTACCCACAACTTTTGATTAAATTTGTTCCAGGTCATGGCGGAAGGTGTATGGCAGATAGTGTTTGTCGTCTTTTTGGCTTATGCCATGATGCCACTACAAATCTGGGAAGCAGTATGCTTCGGTATTGTTTTGCCCTCAGTGCATATTAGTTTAACAGTGTATAAAATTATAACGGATTCATTTCGCTACTTGGAATATAATCAGGTAAATTAAATCTGTATGTAATTTTAAAAGTAGTAGGCACCTCACAAAAATACATTTCTCTTTTAATTTTCATACTAACTCATTCACATATATTTCCTTTATAGCTTATCGCCAACATTGTTATGTTTATCGGTGTTAATGTTGCCGGTTTGGTCGTTAATATTATGATGGAACGTGCTCAACGACGTGCATTCCTAGATACGCGCAATTGTATTGCTGCCCGTTTGGAAATTCAGGATGAAAATGAAAAATTGGAAAGACTTTTATTGTCGGTTCTACCTCAGCATGTTGCAATGCAAATGAAAAATGATATACTCTCACCAGTTGCTGGACAATTTCATCGTATTTATATACAAAAACATGAGAATGTGAGGTGAGTGTTTTGAAGAAATGAAGCATAATCGCGAATAATATGAAAGATATAGAGAAAAATTTAAAGAGACAAATGAGAGAAATATATTAAAAAATGTGACTTTAGCTTTGCTCTCCTGACAAATTCTGATTTTGTAACTTAGAACGTTATTCGCGATGATGCTTCAAATATTAATATTTTTAATTTGGTTTTGTAAACAGTAATCGCAGAAGCAGACCTAGAAAGAGAAAAAATTTTATTTTTTTATTTTTATTTTTCTTTTGTTTACTCTTTTTTTTGTTTATTGAATTTTATTTCCTTTTTATTTTTTTTTTTTGTGTTGTCTTTTTTTCGATATTTTTTTATTTGTTTTATTTATTTTTTTTTTTATACTTTATTTTGTTTTATTGAACATTTATATTTTATTTTTATTATTTTCTTTAAATTTTATTTTATTTTTTATTTTATGTTATATTTTTAATTTTATTTTATTGTATTTTATTTTTATATTTATTTTACTTTATTTTATTTTATTCTTTTTATTTTATTTTATTTTACTTTATTTTTTATTTAATTTATTTTAATTAGTATTTTGTTTTATTTTTTTACCTTATTTTATTTTTTATTTCATTTTATTTTTTTTTTTTTTTTTTCCTTTATTTTTTATTTTTTTTTATTTTTATTTTTTCATTTTATTTTATTTTATTTTATTTTATTATTTTACTTTATTTTATTTTATTTTATTTTATTTTATGTATGTTATGAGTTTGTGGTCATTAATTTGAGAATCTTTGAAACTTTGGTGGACTTTTGACCGTTTGTGAATAATTTTTCTTTAATTATTCTATGTTTTTATTATTAGTGAACAAGATGGAAAAGTAACAACAATTACAATCTACCATGATTACGTAATTTCGGCCTTGCTCAAGGGCACTTATCAAATGGCTTTGTGTTTAGAAATTTTTCATCACCTTTTGTTGGTCATCGAACCAAGAACCAAGGGGATTAGGAATTTCTAAGCCCGCAGTGTGTACCTCTTACACCAAGCTGCGTTGAGATAATTGCTAGCTTATATCCATCATGTTCACTTAGTATGTATTCATTTTATTTTGTTTGTTTGTTTTTATATAATATAAGCTGCAGCTGTCAGTAAAATGATCACGGGGTGCACTAAAATCCTTGACACTGCTAGTATAAATGGCGGTCGATTGATGTCGCTCTAGTTGTCGATAATGTAGTATAAAAACAAACAAACAAAATAAAATGAATACATACTAAGTGAACATGATGGATATAAGCTAGCAATAATCTCAACGCAGCTTGGTGTAAGAGGTACACACTGCGGGCTTAGAAATTCCTAATCCCCTTGGTTCTTGGTTCGATGACCAACAAAAGGTGATGAAAAATTTCTAAACACAAAGCCATTTGATAAGTGCCCTTGAGCAAGGCCGAAATTACGTAATCATGGTAGCTTGTAATTGTTGTTACTTTTCCATCTTGTTCACTAATAATAAAAACATAGAATAATTTAAGAAAAATTATTCACAAACGGTCAAAAGTCCACCAAAGTTTCAAAGATTCTCAAATTAATGACCACAAACTCATAACATACATACATATTAATCGCAGGACACAGCGAAAAAAGCCACCCTGTGAAAATAAGCTGCAGCTGTCAGTAAAATGATCACGGGGTGCACTAAAATCCTTGACACTGCTAGTATAAATGGCGGTCGATTGATGTCGCTCTAGTTGTCGATAAGGTAGTATAAAAACAAACAAACAAAAATAAAATGAATACATACTAAGTGAACATGATGGATATAAGCTAGCAATAATCTCAACGCAGCTTGGTGTAAGAGGTACACACTGCGGGCTTAGAAATTCCTAATCCCCTTGGTTCTTGGTTCGATGACCAACAAAAGGTGATGAAAAATTTCTAAACACAAAGCCATTTGATAAGTGCCCTTGAGCAAGGCCGAAATTACGTAATCATGGTAGCTTGTAATTGTTGTTACTTTTCCATCTTGTTCACTAATAATAAAAACATAGAATAATTTAAGAAAAATTATTCACAAACGGTCAAAAGTCCACCAAAGTTTCAAAGATTCTCAAATTAATGACCACAAACTCATAACATACATACATATTAATCGCAGGACACAGCGAAAAAAGCCACCCTGTGAAAATAAGCTGCAGCTGTCAGTAAAATGATCACGGGGTGCACTAAAATCCTTGACACTGCTAGTATAAATGGCGGTCGATTGATGTCGCTCTAGTTGTCGATAATGTAGTATAAAAACAAACAAACAAAATAAAATGAATACATACTAAGTGAACATGATGGATATAAGCTAGCAATAATCTCAACGCAGCTTGGTGTAAGAGGTACACACTGCGGGCTTAGAAATTCCTAATCCCCTTGGTTCTTGGTTCGATGACCAACAAAAGGTGATGAAAAATTTCTAAACACAAAGCCATTTGATAAGTGCCCTTGAGCAAGGCCGAAATTACGTAATCATGGTAGCTTGTAATTGTTGTTACTTTTCCATCTTGTTCACTAATAATAAAAACATAGAATAATTTAAGAAAAATTATTCACAAACGGTCAAAAGTCCACCAAAGTTTCAAAGATTCTTATTTTATTTTATTTTATTTTATTTTATTTTATTTTATTTTATTTTATTTTATTTTATTTTATTTTATTTTATTTTATTTTATTTTATTTTATTTTATTTTATTTTATTTTATTTTATTTTATTTTATTTTATTTTATTTTATCTTATTTTAATTTATTTTATTTTATTTTATTTTTTTTTTTTTATTTTATTTTATTTTATTTTATTTTATTTTATTTTATTTTATTTTAATTTATTTTATTTTGTTTTAATTTTTTTTAATTTATTCTATTTTTTTCTTTATTTTTTATTTAATTTCATTTCATTTTATTTTGTTTTATTTTATTTTATTGTTTTTTATTTTTAATTTCCTTAATTTTTTATTTTTATTTTTTTTTTTATTTTTTTTTTTTATTTTATTTTATTTTATTTTATTTTATTTTATTTTATTTTATTTTATTTTATTTTATTTTATTTTATTTTATTTTATTTTATTTTATTTTATTTTATTTTATTTTATTTTATTTTATTTTATTTTATTTTATTTTATTTTATTTTATTTTATTTTATTTTATTTTATTTTATTTTATTTTATTTTATTTTATTTTATTTTATTTTATTTTATATTATTTTATTTATTTTATTTTATTTTACTTTAGTTTAATTTATTTTATTTTAATTTACGTTTTTTATATAAGTTACTCATACGCCCCGTGGTCACTACTAAAAATTTAAATGACCAAAAAGTGAACCTACTGTTGCACTAACAATGACAACAACAACCACCCTACAACATTTTATTTAAAACTCTCAAGGAATTTTGATTGATGCATGTCTTTCGACTTTCGACTTTGGAATTTTTGCATTATTGAAATTCTGTTTAAATTTAGTTACGTCAATTCAATCTGCTGGCATATGCCCAAATCGAAGTATTTATATTTTTGTCTGTGAATTAATTGACACTTGAATAACATATGAAAGCACAAAAATTAACATTAAGGGTATTTGCAGAACTGAGCTAACAAGATGATACTAAAAAAAAAATGGGCTGGTTATAAATTTTAAAGGAATATAAAAGCATTGGTGCCCTCTGAGAATGTGTATTTAATTTCCAATCTCTCCATCTTACCACTCACCAAATTGACCCTCACTAAGATTTTCTGTAAGTCTGGAAGATTTTTCGTCCAATTTGGTGAATACGTTTATCGAACATTCTTTATTTTGTATTTTAATTCTGAAATTTATATAAATTGTGTCAGTTGGCAGGAATCGAGCGGAGGCGCTCTGTATGACAGCCGAATGCCCTGCCGCTGAGCAATGACACGAACAAAAGTTTTGTGGGCAGAATTCCTTGACTTGAAAAAGCTTTAAAAGAAAATCAAATGAAAAAATGTACAGCCCTATGCTTGCATTATAACAAAATTCACTTCAATGACTATTGCTATAATTGTGACAATAGTAATGCTTTAGTATGCTTGGAAGAAGTGTAAAGCTCTTTTTTTTACAATTGTTCTTTTTTTTGTTATGACAAGAGACAAGTTTTGAAATATTTTAATTTTTTGGTCGTATTGGGGTCATTTTAGAATCATTTTTGACTCATTTTGGGGTAATTTTTTGGTCATTTGGGATCATTTTGGAGTCACTACGGGGGTTAGTTTCGAGGTCGTATTGGGGTCATTTTGGGATCATTTTTGAGTCATTTTGTGGTCATTTTCTATCATTTTGGAGTCACTTCGGGGTCATTTTGGGGTTAGCTTTGGGGTCGTATTGGGGTCATTTTAGAATCCTTTTGGGGGTCAATTTGGGATAATTTTGGGTTCAATTTAGGGTCACTTTGGCATAATTTTAGGATCATTTTGAGATCATTTCGGGATGATTTTTGGGTAATTTTGGGGTAATATTGGCATCTTTGAAATTTTCGGTTTTGTATGTATTTGTGCTAAAAAAAAATATCTCTATCTTTCTCTTTTCAGCATTCTGTTTGCCGATATTGTAGGCTTTACGGTGCTGTCGTCACAATGTAGTGCACAAGAGTTAGTAAGACTGTTGAATGAGCTCTTCGGACGATTCGATCAATTGGCGCATGTAAGTGAAACCCTATAAAATAAACTTAACTGATGTTTAGAAATATCGAAAAAAAAAAATCGATCTTCTCTCTCTCTCTCACACTTATTTTAGGACAACCATTGTTTGCGCATTAAAATTCTTGGCGATTGCTATTATTGCGTTTCGGGTTTACCCGAACCACGCAAAGATCATGCCAAGTGTACAGTGGAAATGGGTTTGGACATGATTGATGCCATAGCGTAAGTTTTTTCTGAGTATTCAAAAATTTCCAGCTCAAACATAACTCACACTCACTCTCCTCTTTCTCTCTGTGATATAGCACCGTTGTGGAAGCCACCGATGTCATATTAAATATGCGCGTTGGTATACATACGGGACGTGTTTTATGTGGTGTACTCGGCTTACGTAAATGGCAATTTGATGTTTGGTCTAACGATGTCACTTTGGCTAATCATATGGAGTCGGGTGGTGAACCCGGTCGTGTGCATGTTACACGTTCCACGCTGGATGCTTTATCGGGTGAATATGAAGTCGAAGCTGGTCATGGCGATCAACGTTCATCGTATTTACGTGATCATGGTGTTGATACGTATTTTATAGTACCACCACCACATCGACGTAAGGTAATTATTATTTACACATATCTACTTATTTAGTTGTATTTTTAAGGACTTATATAGAATCAGAATAACTATTAAGTAATCATATTTCACATTTTGGGACATCTGATTGATTGATTGACTGATTTTTATGCAGTTCATAGATATAGTAAAAAGTATCGGGACTAAAACCGTAACGATAACTATAGACCGTAACCATAAATCATCATAAACCATCACAGTGACAGTAAGGTATATAAGTTACCATTGCCGTAAGCCTAAACGTTATCTCCGCCTGAGGCCCTAAGGCTTAGTTTACGGTTACGATTACGGATTGGATACCTGATTTTTCTATGGTTAGAGTTATGGTTTAAGCAACGCTTTCTGCTACGGACAAACTCATTGTTTTAGTAATATTTTCGGGTACGGTCGTGGTTACGGCTACGGTTATGGAACCGATTATGGTTGTGGTAACGGTTATGGTTATGGTTCTGCTTACGGCTATGGTTATGGTTATGGTTATGGTTACGGTTACGGTTATGGTTACGGTTATGGTTATGGTTACGGTTATGGCTATGGTTACCTTTATGGTTATGGTTACGGATGCTCGAATATAAACGGACTGAACTTTTCTGAATATTTTTCACAAATTTAGTTTAAATAGACCAAGCAATTTAGACTAACCATTAACAACTTAGCAAGTAGTATACATATAACTCCTTAAATAACTCAACTTATCTCACATATATAGTATACTATCGCTTTGTGAAACATAGATCATTCACTTTAACACATTTTTTTAATTTGTATTTGGTTTATTTTTTATTTTTTCAGCCATTAATGCTAAATACGCTTGGTGTACGCTCAGCCATTGGTAGTCGTCGCAAATTGTCATTTCGTAATGTCTCAAATGTTGTTATGCAACTATTGCATACAATCAAATTTTCGGAACCAGTACCATTTTCCAACATTGCCACCGGGTCATTTCCCTCAACAGCTGGTAGTGGCGGAGCGCGTGGCAGCACAGCCGAGGGTGCTACGGGGGAAAATAAGACAAGAAAGGTGAGTTGTTAATAACTAAAAAAATTATTCTTTGTTTCATAATTTATGAAAAAAATATATAGTCTTAATCCCCCGCTGTAATAAATGAATTTATTTGTCCCTATGCGATTTTTAGTTTTTTAAAGTGTAAGTTTTGTATATAAATTTAGTTATAAATTTACCAAGTCATTAATGTGTCAGACATTTTGAAATAGTGAACCAAGTTTAGTACCCCCAAAAAACCCCTAGTTGAAACTTTTAATAACTTTTGCATGAAACGCTTACTATCCCAGTCGTACGCTTATGCTTTTTTAGTTGATTTTCAAATGCTGTAAAATTGGCTAACATTTGCAGACTATGCCTAAAGTTTGATTTTTATTTAATTTTTTTATCATTTGCTTATGAAAATGTTTACACTTTTAATAATTCTCCAATTTCTACACACTTACCCTTCCGCTAAACATATAAATAACAGTACCGGGGTAATTTTTGAAGTTGAGGTTAGGCCCAAAAGTAGGTCTAAGCTTTCCAAAATTGATTTCCAAAACGTATCGAACAATAAGTGCAGAAATAAGTAGACAATTTTCGAACCCTTTTTGGGATCATTTTGGGGTAATTTTACTTGGAACCATTTTGAGGGCCTTTTGGCAACTTTTAAGGATCATTCTGAGATTATTTTGAGGTAATTTTGATATACTTTTTGTGCCCCTTAAGGAACATTTTGGGGTAAGTTTCAATGTTTTTAGTACCTTTTCGATATTTTTTTTGGTGCAGTTTGGCCCCGGTTTGGAACAGGATCCAAAAATGGTCCCAAAATTAATTAAAATTTTTTGTATTTTAAAACGGCTTAGAACAAATTTCATTTTAAACATTTGTGGGCATTTCCTGTTTTATTTAAAAAAATAAAATATGTGGCAACCTTGTAAACAACCTCAAGTGGCAAGACCTAAGTACATAATCTCAGAATGACGTATACTATCCACCCCCACGAAATTTAATTCAAATAGGTCAATAGGTTCCCGAGAAAGTGGTGGATATGCGAGAGAATAAATAAAATGTAGTTAGGTGGCAACTCTAAATGGCAACGCTTCTTGAAAATATCTTAGTTGGTAGGCGGACGATAACCACTTTCATTTTATACCCATATTGGCATATATTGCACAATATTTCAACAACAAAAAATAGATAAGTGGCAACCCTGTAAACCACCCAAAGTGACAACACCCAAGCAACAGAATGTATAATGGAAAATACAATTCATATCTTAGTTGGAATGCGGCTGAAAATACCTTTCATTTGATACCCAAAAGGGCATATTTTGCTCAATATTAAAAAAAGAGATATATGGCAACCCTGTTATAAAGCATTTTTAAATGGCATTAATAGATAATGGGACGTTTTTGAAACAAGCTAAAAAACCGCGTGTAGCCAGTACACGTGAAAGAAGTTAACTTCTTAAATTCAGGAATAGCGAAATATGAATAAGGTGTATTCGGGAATGGTTTAGATTCAAAATTTCTTACTTCCGAGAAGTGGACCAGGGATCCGATCAATTCGAAAATATCTTATACATGGTGCGTTTTCCTTAAAATTAGGTACGTGGGTAGAATTATGCCTAAATTAACAGGGGAATGGGATATAGAGGAAGAGGGGCTTGGTAGAAGGAAAGAGAGCAATGAAGAGAAAAAGGGAGGGAGATAGTGTGAAGGCGAAGAAAGATAGGAAGGAGAGTTGTAAAAGGAGTTGTAAATTGCGGTTAGGTGGCAACCATAAGTGGCAACCTTCGTGAAATTGTCATATTTCGACCACGGCCGAAAATACCTTTAATTTGATACCCATAATGGCATGTCTAGCTCTATATTTAAAAAAAAATGGGACAGGTGGCAACGCTGTAAAGCGCCCTAAGTGCAAACACCCATGTATATAATCTTAGAATGAATTAAACTGTCTGTATGCCAAATTTTATCCAAAATGGTCAAGCAGTTCCCGAGATATACGAACAAATAAATAAACTGCGGTTAGGTGGCACCCCTAAGTGGCAACTCTGCTTGAAATTATCTTATTTGAAATACGGTCGCAAATAACTTTCATTTGATACCCATATTGGCATATCTAGCTCTATATTAAAAAAAAATGGAATAGGTGGCAACCCTGTAAACCTCCATAAGTGGCAACACCCATGAATTCTGCTCGGTCTAACTATTACGATTTGTGCAATGTTAGCTAGATCCTAGAATTTCACCTCCTATTTGATTCTCACAGCTAAACATCGTGGTGAAAATCGCCTACGCCTGAAAGTCTGCAACATACGCCTGAAAGTTGTCTTCAATTTCTATATCCGTTGCATCAGCAGCCGTTTTCTCAGATTTTACTTTCAATCAAAACTCCATATCACCGCCTAAGAAGTTAACTTCAAAAAGCAAAATTTGTTTTAAGCAGAAGCCGAATTGGACAAATTTTTTTTAAACATTTCAACAGAATTTTATGAAACTATTTTCTAATGGCTACCCTTAATCTATTTTATAATGAAGCATGCCGCTAATTATGAACCTTTTGCATGGTAACCCTGTACAATAGTCGCTATGCTACAACTTCCAGTTGAAAAGTTTTCGAAAACAAATTTACAAAAAATAATAATCTTCAAAAAAAAAAATGTGCATTTTAGCGACGTTCTACTGTAATAACGAAATCACACTAACATACACCGAATACTTGCACTAAATCAGTGTCATTCAAAATTTCTACTGCTTTCGTTTATAGTTTTTCTGTGTGTATTTTTATTATTTTTAATTTATTTTCATTTTTATTTTCAGGATGCGGTAAGTGTGTTCTTGCGTAGCTCTCATTTAGATCGTAGCTAACATACTTGTTATAATATAGTATTATATGTTATTGTATTCTAATTGTAATGTCTGGTTTGTATCTATGTATTATATGTAAAACTAACCAAAATCTCTCTCGTTACTAAAACCAGGGATGGGCATTATTTTTTTCTTTTGTAGTTTTCGAGGGTAAATTCGGGACTGTTTCCGGCAAATTTTGGAATTGTTTTGGTATCCATTCTGGACCATTTTCGGGCTCATTTCGAGGATGGTTCTGGGATCATTTCTTTAATTTTTTATTTAAAAATTTTTTTCTTCGAAGTGGCCCAACCCTGACCAAAACTGGTTAATAATCAACAATTTAGAAGTCGATGTCATTTTCTTTTCTGCCTGCTCCCTTGGCTTGCGGCTAGTATGGTTGTGTAAATTTTAAAGCTAAGCTTACATAGGAACATCTATAAAAAAAATGTGTTTAATGTTTTATGTACTTATTATGCGACTAAGATGGTAGGGCTAGATCTACGTAGATATTCGAATGTGGAGCTGATCTCGATAAAGATTTGTTTTGGAACTTTCCAAAAAATTATTTCATGATAAACTCAAGAACTTCGAAAAGAACTGTGACAACATCTATGTGTGTAGGTACAGCAGGTCTCCTTACCGCAAGCGCATTTGTCCAAAAATCAGACCGCCAAGTTGACAGGGATTATTACGCTTTTTTCTTGGCGTCGCGTATAATAAAATAGTGGGTGCGCGATTATCGTACTGACTAGAGATGGGCGTGGCGCGTGTTTTGACAACGTGGCACGAAACACGCACGTGTGTCCATGTGCTCGTGTGTGAAAATGCGGTCCGAAATCCAAGAAAAAAAACGAATACACGAAAAATGAATACATTTTTTGCTGAGTTAAGTTGTTTTTGAGACAAATGTTCAGAAACATAGAGCGTTGCTGGAAAAAAATCAGAAATATATTAGAGAGGGTTAATTTGTAGGATAGTTTTTATTATTTCGTGCGTGTCGTGTCGTGTTTTAGTGATTTTTTCCCGTGCGTGTTAGTGCCTACTTTCAAAATTCTGTTTCGTGACCGTGCCGTGTCGTGCAGCAAAAATCATGCACGCGATCATCTCTAGTACTGACCTACCGTTTTCTATGCTCAGTCGCTAACGTATGACTACACCAGGATACAACAAAAAATTGTAAGTGAGGCTTTGTTAGAGCGAGAGAGAGAGTGGTGAATGCACCAATGAAGTGATGGACAACATACGCTGTTGCTTCGTACTGATAGGTCAGTACGATCATCACACTCTCACTAGCGTAACAAAAGTTTCATAGTCTGAGAGACCAAGCAAAGATAGTGACGATCTATGAGACTTTCATTCTCCGAATTTTGGCTAATTGCGCTACTAGATGAGAAGGCCTGATCTACACATAGGAAAGGCCGAAAAGCATAGAAATTGGGAAAATTGCTGGATAACCCCACAAAAATGGAAGTGGCATCAGAAAAAAAGACCAGAATAATTTTAGTTCAACCAAGCGACCAAAGAGTTCTTGAGCGTTTTCGTCTGAGATCTGACAGCACCACATCAAGGCAAAGACTATGTAATTCGGTTGACACGGCACCAACTTTTTCTATCTCGATAGATCAAGAGTGCTTTCTCCAGAACACGATTGCTTGCCGAGTTAATTTGGAACATGCCTCTAAGATCATTTTAATTTTAGAATTAGAAAGATTTTCGATATGTTATTTTGTACACTTAGAAAAAAATATGCTAATAATTAAGAACCATTTTCCTGATGGAAATTTTTTCGGCTGTGTTTTTAATGTATTTGCGATGATGTACTATGTCTACTTTGAAAATATATATATATATATATCATTTATAATAGTTCTAGATTAGTTTTAAGTTAGCTCATTAGGTAGATGTACTGTTTAAACTAAGTACTACTTGTATTACCTCTTCTTTCTCCACGCCCTCTAAATCTATCTTTTCCACAACTTTCTGTTACATAACTATTTTCTTTATGTTTCTTTTTTTTATATTATGTATTTTTGTATATATTTCTTTATTTTTCTCTAGGTTATACGACTACAAAAAATTTTACACGCACCCACACCACCCGGTGGCGGTGTTACAATCTCAGTAGGAACTAATCCTAACTCCACATCGAATACGATTAGTCGCATTCACAGACTCAATCAAAATAAGAATAAAGTGAGAATGAAATAGAACATAAATAAATAGAATACCTACAAAAATGTATGCAATAATTGCACACTGACTTACGTTTCTTTACGTTCGTTCGTTTGTTCTTGTGTTGTTACCATTACATATTATCTACACTCAAAAAAAAAAAAAGAAAAAAAAGTTTCTAAGAGCAAAAGGTGTAATGGGCATGATTTTAGAGCATAGAATTTTTTTTTTTCGAAGTAATGAAAAAAAATTCTTTATCGAAGAATCATTTCTATTTTCCTTGCTTTATGAAAACAAAAATATTTTTTGAGTGTACTCTTGCCATACAACATATTCGTACCTTTTAGAAAGCATAAAACATAATGCGAGTCTTTTTACATTTTGTTCAATTGCGTTTGATTCGATTGTGCTCTTGCGTTTTATTTATCGTTGCGTTGCGCTATCTTACGTCACGTTACGTTGGCAATCCATTATGTCGTTAAGCATCTAAATGTCGAGTTACATATCTACTAAGAATACTAAATAAGAATTTTTTATTTGTTTTTTTTTTTTTATTTTTTGTGAATTTAAATTTTTTTTATTTTGCTCTATTTTTAAAGCTACACTCAAAAAAATTTCTCTTTTAAGTTAGGGTTTTTGAAATAAATTGAATAGAAACAGGGAAAACAAAATTTCTTCATTTTAAAGACAGCATTATTGATCAAGTTTCATAAATTTTAGAAATTTTTTTGGGTGTAGCCTTCTTTTTTTTTTTTGTTTTTAGTTAGTTCAAACTTTCTTGTTATTAGTAATAATTTTTTTTATTTCGTTTGGCTTTAAGAATATTTATTTTTTTAAAGTAGTACCTAGCTAAAAAAAAAATAGTACCAAAATTGTAAAACCCACTGTAAATAAGTACTCAAATATTTGTATACCATTTTTTTTAGATATAACTTACTTTCGAAGAAGTTCTTGAATTTGTTTTTTTTTTTGCTGTTCCCTTTTCTCGACTGCTTTTTCAATGCATGGTTCCTTGTTTTTTCTTACGTTACATATTTTTCCCTAATTTTTTTAAACCTTTTTTATAACGCAGAAAATATTCTCAGTGCATAATGTGGCTGAATTAGTTGTTACGAAAATGTGTTATATATATGTCTATAAAAAATGACAATATCACGATATTTTCTGAAGAACCTCTAAGTTTTGGTTAACTCAGACACATTGTGCTTATCTACTACTTTTTTATTTTTTTAGATAGTAGTAAGTAGGAAAGAAAATAATTAATCATTTATGTTATTATACAAGTTAGGAAAAGTCTTAGACTTGGCCTTTGTTGATGACTTGTCTAAATTCACTGTAAATCGATGTGATCCTTTAGTTCTTCCCGAAGACGCTTACCATCCATCTTTTGAAATAGCCTACGAAATCATAAACTATAATCGCGATTGTATTACGAAACCTTATGACTCTATTAAAACTTTTGATTTCTCTAGAGCCAACTTCAAAAAGATAAATAAAGAACTTTCCAAACTTGTTTGGCCTCATTACAATGAGGACGTCGAGCGAAACTTATCTCACTTCAATAGTACCATATACAGCCTCTTTGAAAAGTTCGTACCAAAGCGCATCTGTTTACGTAATGATGAGCCAATGCAAGTCTGGTGCACTAAAGAACTCAAATCTTTAAAAAATCGAAAGTCACGCTTCTTTAAACTATACAAAAAAACTGGTTTACACTCTGATTATGTACAATACTCTGTTTTGCGCCATAAATATTTAGAATTGAATAAAAAGTGTTACAATGCTTACTTATGTAAAATTAAAAAGAACATTATTTGCAATCCGAAGACATTTTATGGTTTCGTAAACGCTAAACGCAGGGTAAAAGGGTTTCCTTCATCTATGAAATTTAAAGATAAAATCTCTAGTGACGACCTAGAGATTGCCAACTTCTTTGCTCAATTCTTCAAGTCCAATTATTCTTCTGGAATAAATTTATCATCTAACGGATACCCTTATTTACCACACTCCATTAATTCAATCCATGTTCCTCATTTAAAACCAGAAGATGTTTTATTACACCTAAAGGCCTTAAAGGAGTCTTTCAAATATGGCCCCGACTTAATCCCGACATGCTTTCTTAAAAAGTGTGCTGAATACATCTACCAGCCCTTAACACAGTTGTTTAATCTGTCTTTACAGTGTGGGATTTTCCCAACTTCATGGAAAGAATCTTTTCTTATACCTCTTTATAAAAGTGGGAGCAGGTCCTGCGTAGAAAATTATCGTGGAATAGCAAAGCTCTCCGCCATTCCCAAGTTATTCGAAGCCATCATTACCAATTATCTAGCATTTTCGATCCCAACACTGATTGCAAGTTCTCAACATGGATTTTGTAAAGGCAAATCAACCATAACTAATTTACTTGAATTCACTACCTACGTCTCGAATGGGTTTAGAAATAATTTAAGCACTGACGTTATATACACCGACTTTAGTAAAGCATTTGACAAAGTTTGCCACGCTTTACTCATACATAAACTTGATCTCATAGGCTTTCAACCTGGTTTTGCTCGTTGGATCTCCTCCTATCTTTGTGGTAGAACACAACGTGTAATTTTAAAAAATACGTATTCAAATGCCATTGATGTCTCTTCTGGTGTCCCTCAGGGCAGTCACCTTGGCCCGGTTCTGTTTTTGCTATTCATAAACGACATGTGTACAACAATTAAGTACTCTAAAATCTTGTTATATGCTGACGATGTGAAACTATTTAAGTCATATGCGTTGACGGAGGAACGTTCTTTGCTTCAAACGGACTTAGACCACTTAGTTACTTGGTGCAACGTAAACTATATGCCGCTTAATCTGGCAAAATGTAAATTCATGTGTTTCTCTCGTGGAACTCTTCAACCAGCTTCTTATTCGATAAACAATTATACTCTTGAACACGTTAATGTTTTTGTTGACTTGGGAGTGATGATGAACTGTAAACTTAGTTTCAATCCTCATATCGAGGCTACTGCCAATAAGGCCAGAGGTGTTTTAGCCTTCGTGAAAAGGTGGTCAAAAGAATTTAGCGACCCTTATATTACTAAGACCCTTTTTACTACATTAGTTAGACCAATATTAGAATACGGCTCGATTATATGGAATCCGCGTTATCAAATTCATATAGATAAGCTTGAATCTATTCAAAAACAATTCTTACTTTTTGCATTGAGAGATCTACGATGGGATCCTTCGTGTAACCTTCCTCCTTATACTAATCGCTTGAAACTTATCAATCTCCCTACCCTTGCTAGCCGTAGAGAAATGCTAGGTGTAATATTCATGTGTAAACTCCTAAACGGGTGGATTTCAAGCCCTCCTCTTTTGAACGAAGTTAACTTTAATGTTCCCTCACGAGCCTTAAGACATTTTAAACCTATTCTTCTGAAGCAATGTAGAACCAACTATCAATTACACGAGCCGTTCCAGTGTTTGTGCGAAAATTATAACTCTCATTCAGACACTTTTGATATTTCGGACTCGCTTTTCATTATTAAAAAAACTATCCTATTCTCTCTTAACAATTGATTTCTACGTAGTATCAATTTATGTATTTTTATTATCTATTTATTTTCGTATTACACTCAGCTGATGAATTTTTCTCTGTAGCTGAGCAGTTTGAGATCTCGACGCTTAACAAACCTCCGCCTTTCAAACACTCGGCAAATTTAATCCGCGCGTTATGCGGATGCGCCCCTCGTGTCGGTCGGGCGGGATGGTGGGTAAAATCCGTTGGGCATAATAATAATAATAATAATAATAATAATAATAATACCCAGTTGTAACAGTTCATTATCTCTATGACGGCTGATAAATTGTTGGACCAAATTAACGATAAGAAGCACTTTCACTCCGTTAACACGCCTGCTTGTCTTAAATCCCCCAAAAAAAATCACTGTTAGTCAAAAATGTCGCAGTCTCCAAAAAAATCACTAATTTAGAAGAAGTCTGTTCCTGTTACCTGTTGTTTAAAACAACCCTTTATTCAAAAAGTCCCAACTTTTCCAAAAAATTCACTGGTTTCAAAACAGTCACTACTTAGTACAAGATTTCAGAAAAAATTCACTGGTTCCAAAAAAAAAGCTGATTAGAAAAAAAAACACTTTTTCAAAAAAAAGTCACTTTTTCAAAAAAATTACTGATCCAAAAGAACTAAGCCGTTCAAAAAAGTGACAAGTCTAAAAAATCACTGGTTCCAAAAAGGACATTAGTTTTAAAAAAAATAACTGGTTCCAAAGAGTAATTTGTTTAAAAAAAGTCACATCTTTTCCATAACATTCACTGGTTCCAAAAAAAGTCACTAGTACAAGGAAAACACACAGCTTTCAAAAAATCACAGGTTCCAAAAAATTCGCTTTTTAGAAAAAATTACTTTTCAAAAACGCCACTTTTTTCAAAAAATCACTGGTCCAAAAGAAGTAACCTATTCAAAGAAGTGACAAGTCTGAAAAATCACTAGTTCCAAAAAATCACTACTTTCTTAAACTCCCTGCTCTAAAAGTGTAACTTGTTCAAAACAAGTGACCAATTCGCAAAATCATTGGTACGAAAAAAGTCAGTAGTTTCAAAAAGTAACTGGTTCCCACAAAAGGCACTTCAAAAAATCACCATTTCGAAAAGAAACTTTCATAAAGCCTTTAATATGTACCATAATTGGATGCAAAAAATTTACTCTTTTCAAAAAAGTCACTGGTTCATAAAAAAGCACTGGTTCCAAAGTGACAAGTCTAAAAAATCACTGGTTCCAAAAAGGACATTAGTTTTCAAAAAATAACTGGTTCCAAAGAGTAATTTGTTTGAAAAAAGTCACAACTTTTCCAAAACATTCACTGGTTCCAAAAAAAGTCACTAGTACAAGGAAACCCCACAGTTTTAAAAAAAATCACAGGTTCCAAAAAATTCGCTGTTTAGAAAAAATTACTTTTCAAAAAACGCCACTTCTTTCAAAAAATCACTGGTCCAAAAGAAGTAACCTATTCAAAAAAGTGACAAGTCTAAAAAATCACTAGTTCCAAAAAATCACTACTTTCTTAAACTCCCTGCTCTAAAAATGTAACTTGTGCAAAACAAGTGACCAATTCGCAAAATCATTGGTACGAAAAAAGTCAGTATTTCAAAAAGTAACTGGTTCCCACAAAAGGCACTTCAAAAAATCACCAGTTCGAAAAGAAACTTTTATAAAACCTTTGATATGTACCATAATTGGATACAAAAAAGTTACTCTTTTCAAAAAAGTCACTGGTTCCAAAAAACATACACAGTTTGAAAAAAAACACTTTACTCAAAAAGTCACAATTCCGAGGATCCAAAAATTGCACATCTTTAAAAGAGTTGGCCTATTACAAATAAAATCACTGCTTTACAAAAAAATGTGTCATAGTGAGAAAAACACATTGCTTTCAAAAATATCACTGGCTCCGAAAAGTCACTAGTTTCAAAAAAACACTAGTTCAAAGAATCACTTGTTTAAAATTGTCGATTTTTTTAAGCGGTCACTGGTTTAAAAAAATTCTACAGTTTCAAGAAAAAGTCACTGGTTTCAAAAAATAACTACGTCGAAGAAAAAGAACTGGTAAAAAAAGTATATTTATTTTTTACAATATTGTATGGGTCTGGTCTTTCGTCGTGTGTAGAAAGCCTTTTATGTGAACTTTTTGACTTTATAGGTAGTTCAGCACCTTTTTCAATCACAGTAATTTTTTACTACCTGCAACTGGGTATACAATTTTCAGTGTTTATCGAAACTAACATTTTGTTTTAAATATTCTTGGTATGGTTTTGGAGTTTATGTTGGTTTTCGTTAATTTTTATTAAGTTTATGTTCTTTCACAGATTGTGCATTTAGCTTTTTAAAATATTTAAATTAAGCACATCAGCCATTGAAAAATCTTACTACCTACTAAATCAATTTATTTACTTTATGAGCTTTATCCATTCATATCAACATAAGACAATATTTTTTGTATAACTTATAACTGTTTTTATGTATTTTTAGTGGTGAAAGCAACTAATTTAATTAATTTTGCTTTTTTTTTTTCTTCCATGTGTTTTTTGCCATGTATGGTGTGCTCTTTTCTATTTTTCGACTCTTCTTGTTCTCCACTCACACACGCATAAACCTGGCACTCCTGTTGGCCTACCCATTTTATATCCAACCATCATTCATGCGTGCTTCAATCAAATGTTTTGCGCACTCTCCAACATAAACCAAAAAAAAAAAAAAAAAACAATACATAATCTCACAAAATCATCATCACCAGTCCAAGGTCACAGACAAATTTAAGCGTCCCTTCCGCAAACGTCATTCCTCTATGCACTATCAACCGAGCAATCGCGTCAATCGTTTCCTCTCGCAAGCGATCAATGCACGTTCCGTCGATTGTGATAAATCCGAGCATGTTGATCGTATTACACTACGTTTTCGTGAGAGCGATAAGGAGCGTGAATATCGCAAAGATTTCGATTTGGGTTTTACCACCGCAATGGGTTGTTCGCTGTTGCTGCTGATATTGGGTGCAGGTTTACAGGTGTCGGCGTTACCACGTACGCTCATACTTTTGTTGCTCTTCTTGACCGCATTTGTATGGATTAGTGCTATATTGATGTTATTGTTGGCGGTACGTCTTAAATGGATTGTATGGGATTTGGCAAGAAGTTTTTCACTACGTTTGGCTATAACTATATTCACTATAATACTCATATATTCGGTGGGACAGGTGAATGTGGTGAGTATTAAATTGTTGTAGAGTGTGAAAATCTTTTGAGTATAAGCAACTAATAACAAAATTATTAAATCTAGTTCACCTGCGTTATGGATCGTCCTTGCTCTAGTAATATAACAACACATGCTCCCACTTTCGAGGAAGATCTACTTATTTTGGCTCATCACAGTGAAGCTCATCGCAAGTGCTCGCTACCGCAATATGTATCGCTATCGGCAACTTTTGCTTTTTTGTCGGTTTCAGTGTTTTTACGGTGCGTTAGAAACTTCAAATTTGTTAATACTTTGCTCTTCTCTCTGGAACTTTCTTTGCTAATCAATAGCTTTTTTAACATTTTGCAGCTTGCCAATAATCTTCAAATCCTTCTTAATATTGCTCATGGGTACAATATATGGACTATTTATTGAGATGTCTCATATAAATATTTTCGATTGCTATGACAGCAGAGTTAGGTAAGTACGATAAGTATGACGAGTTCTTATGATATGTAGGAACAACAAAGAAACAACATTTTTTGAGGTTAGAACAAGGTTCGATGAGTGAGACCAGGCCAAAACAAAATTGTGGAACCGTGTGACCTTTTCGGAAACTTTTGGGATATTTTTTCAGTATGGCTAGGTAATGTTAACCTAACCTTTTTCAGTATACTCTTTTAGCAAAATAATCGGTACTGCACCGGTAATCGAATCAAAAAAGTTATTTAATTGTCTACAGAGAAGTGCGTTAAAAAAGTCACTCTTGGTTAAAAAGCACTGTTTCCGAAAAAATCCCCTGCTTCCAAAAAGTCACTGGTTTCAAAATAATCACTAGTATCAAACAATTTATAGGTTTCACAGAAAATCTATAAAAAATAAAATCTATTGTTCTAAAATAATCCTGGTTCCAGAAAAGTCACTAGCTTCAAACAAAAATCACTAGTTTCGAAAAAATCGCAGGTTTCAAAAAATCACGGCACAAAAAGATATCGGTGGTTTCAAAAATCGCCTTTTCACGAAAGTCACTGCAGTTCGAAAATTTTCACTGGTTTCAAAAGAATCGTAGTTAAAAAATTACTGGTTTCAAAAGTCACAGGTTTCAGAAAAATCACTGGTTTCGAAAAATAACTACTTTCAAAAAGATCGCTGTTTACAAAAAAATGACACAGTAAAAAAATGTGTTCCAAAAAATTTAATTTGTTATGAAAATCACTGCTTCCGAAAATGTCACAGGTTTCAAAAAATTCTCAGGTTTCAAAAAATTACTGGTTTCAAAAAAGTCATTGGTTTGAAAAATATCACTTTGGTTACAAAATGGCCCAAAAAACTGCCTTACTCCAAAAAGACTGGAACTCCAAAAAAATCAATGGTTCAAAAAAATCACTAGGTTAAAAAAGGAAAAAATCCTTAGAAGTTCACTGTAAAAAATCACTGCATCCAAAAAAATCACAGGTTCCAAGAATCCACTGAGTCAAAAAATCAGTGGTTTTAAAAAATCACTTGTTTCAAAAATCACTCAGTTGTTTTAAAAATGTGTTCCAATGAAATTAAATTTTTAATTAAAATCACCCGAAAATGTCACATGATTCCAAAAAATTCCATTTTTATGAAAATCAAAAAATTACTGGTTTCATAAAAGTTATTGGTTTGAAAAAATATCACTTTGGCCACATTTTGGTCCAACGAACTGCCTTGCACAAAAAAGACTGATCCTCTAATCTATGTTTCAAAAAATCACTACGTTAAAAAACATTGATTTCGCACTGATTTAAAAAAAATTACTAGTGAAAAAATCCTTGGATGTTCACTGTAAAAAAATCAATGGTTTAAAAAAGTACTACCTTCAAAAAGTCACTAGATCCAAAAAACCACAGGTTCCAAAAATCCACTGAGTCACAAAATCACTTGTTAAAAAATCACTCAGTTGTTTTAAAAATGTGTTCCAAAGAAATTGAATTTCTAATTAAAATCACTGCTTCCGAAAATGTCATATGATTCCAAAAAATTCTCAGGTTTCAAAAAATTACTGGTCTCAAAACCAAACCTGCCTTGGTCCAAAAAGACTGGATACTCCAAAAAAAATCACTAGTTAAAAAAATCACTACGTTAAAAAATCATTGGTTCTAAGAAAATCACCTATTCACGAAAACTTCGAACTTGAAACCAATACCAATATCCATAGATGTCTGTTAGGCCATGAGCTAAACTTTTTTAAATGAATTCTAAGATGTGATTTTACGAAAAAACGACCGTTAAACATATTGACTAAATCCATGTTTATAAAACCACACCTCCAACTCATAACTAACAACTAGAAAAACAATCAAATTAGTGTCCTTCACTTTCTATAATTATGTATATTAATATTTTTCACTTTATTTTCCTTGTCTTACTTTTACAGCTCATCAATTCCACTTCATTTAATCTCATTGGCGCGCATAATAATTTTCATGATTGCAATATTGGTGCATGGTCGGTTAGTTGAGTGGACAGCACGTTTGGATTTTCTTTGGCAATTGCAAGCATCACAAGAGAAAAAAGAGATGGACGTTTTACAAGAATCAAATAAAAGGATTTTACATAATTTGTTGCCAGCTCATGTGGCTGCACATTTTCTTGATAATCAATTTCGTAGTAATATGGTAAATAGTTTTTTTAGATGATTGTTTGCTTTGCAAAGCAAACAAAAATTCTAAGTTTTTCTAAGTGTATGTACGTGCGTATGTATATGCATGTTACCAATTGGCATCCCACTTCATTTGTTTTTGTTTTTTTTTTTCTAATTTGAAAGAATTATTTCTTTTTCAGTACCCGATTCACTTAAAGCAAAGCTCGTTCAATAGACGAAAGCTGCAGACGGCAACACTATACACACTTCAGACACCAAAGCACACAAAGTTATTGCAAAGCTATTCCAAACAGCACTTTGTCACACATTTTTTACAACCACTTTTTTACAGTGTACTCCGAAAAATCGGGAATAATTAAACACAAAATAAAAATGATGATACGAAAAAAAATAAAATTAAATAAAATTAAACAAAATAAAATAAAATAAAGTAAAATCAGATAAAATAAAATAAAATAAAAATAAAATAAAATAAAATAAAATAAAATAAAATAAAATAAAATAAAATAAAATAAAATAAAATAAAATAAAATAAAATAAAATAAAATAAAATAAAATAAAATAAAATAAAATAAAATAAAAAAAAAAAACAAATAAAATAAAAAAAAGTTAAATAAAATAAAATAAAATAAAATAAATTAAAATAAAATAAAATAAAACAAAATAAAATAAAATAAAAAAAAAAAACAAATAAAATAAAAAAAAGTTAAATAAAATAAAATAAAATAAAATAAATTAAAATAAAATAAAATAAAATAAAATAACATAAAATAAAATAAAATAAAATAAAATAAAATAAAATAAAATAAAATAAAATAAAATAAAATAAAAAAAAAAAACAAATAAAATAAAAAAAAGTTAAATAAAATAAAATAAAATAAAATAAAATAAAATAAAATAAAATAAAATAAAATAAAATAAAATAAAATAAAATAAAAAAAAAAAACAAATAAAATAAAAAAAAGTTAAATAAAATAAAATAAAATAAAATAAATTAAAATAAAATAAAATAAAACAAAATAAAATAAAATAAAAAAAAAAACAAATAAAATAAAAAAAAGTTAAATAAAATAAAATAAAATAAAATAAATTAAAATAAAATAAAATAAAATAAAATAACATAAAATAAAATAAAATAAAATAAAATAAAATAAAATAAAATAAAATAAAATAAAATAAAATAAAAAAAAAAAACAAATAAAATAAAAAAAAGTTAAATAAAATAAAAATAAAATAAAATAAAATAAAATAAAATAAAATAAAATAAAATAAAATAAAATAAAATAAAATAAAATAAAATAAAATAAAATAAAATAAAATAAAATAAAATAAAATAAAAAAAAAAAACAAATAAAATAAAAAAAAGTTAAATAAAATAAAATAAAATAAAATAACATAAAATAAAATAAAATAAAACAAAATAAAATAAAATAAAAAAAAAAAACAAATAAAATAAAAAAAAGTTAAATAAAATAAAATAAAATAAAATAAATTAAAATAAAATAAAATAAAATAAAATAACATAAAATAAAATAAAATAACATAAAATAAAATAAAATAAAATAACATAAAATAAAATAAAATAAAATTAAATAAAATAAAATAAAATAAAATAAAATAAAAATAAATAAAATAAAATAATATAAAATAAAATAAAATAAAATAAAATAAAATAAAATAAAATATAAAAAAAAACTTAAAATCAAATAAAAATTAAAAGATGATAAAAAAAATTTAAAGCCAACCTTTATATGAATGCTGTTAAAAATCCTCAGGAAATTTGTCGTTAAACAAAGACATGGTTTGGGTGTTTTTGATTTTGAAACTTTAGTCATACCAATTGTAATCAATTTTTGAGATTTGAAATTATAAAGGTGGAGTGCAATTAATAGGCTTTAAATGTTTTGTCGATAACCGAACTTCTCTTTAGGCTCTCAGAAATGGTTTGCCTTAGGTGGAGTGCCTTTATATTTTCAAATCTCAAAAATTGATTACAATTGTTATGACTAAAATTTCAAAACCAAAAACACCGAAAACGACAAATTACCTGAGGCTTTTTGACAGCATTCATATAAAGGTAGTCTTTAAAATTTTTTTATCATCTTTTTATTATTTTATTTTTAGTTTTGGTGATTCCTATTGGAAATTTGATTTTTAAATATGGTACTGTCACGGTTCCTTTAACTAAATGCTAAGTTTCAAGTTCCTAGATTACCAGGAAGTTAGTCAAAAGCCGATCGCAAAGTTCCCAACTTCAAAATAGTTTTCGAAATATCTTGATATGTGCGCCACCTATCGGAATTTTTTTGATGAGGGATTGCATTGTCAGCGGGTTCTGACAAATGTGCCAAGTTTCAAGTCTCTAGCTTAGCGGGAAGTTACTAAAAATCGATTGCAAAAGTCCAGGAGTCTTTTAATTTTTTTTTTAAGATTTGCAATTATATAGACCAGCGTGCCATCTATCGGAATTTTGATTTTGACTATTTGTAGTGTCACTGTTCCCTCAATTTAATGCCAAGTTTCAAGTTCCTACGTTACCTGGAAGTTGGTCAAAAGTCGATCGCAAAATTCCCAACTTCAAACTAGTTTTCGAAATGGCCCGACCCGTGCGCCACCTACCGGAATTGTTTTGATGAGGGATTGCATTGTCATGGGGTTGTGACAAATGTGTAAAGTTTCAAGTCTCTAACTAACCTGGAAGTTACTAAAAATTGAATGCAAAATTCTAGGAGTCTTTTAATTTTTTTTTTACGATTTGTAATTATCTCGACCAGTGCGACATCAAGCGGAATTTCTTGTACAACAAGTTTTATTGTCTTCAATTGTTCGTATGTATGCATATTTTCAATAATCTAGCTTACCGGGACGTTCCTCAAATATGCGTCCCAAATTTTCAATTTTTAAATGAATTTACCGTATTTCTTGATCCACGCGCCACCTAGCGGATACTTTTTTCATTCACATTGCATTGTCACGGAGCTCTGAACTCTGTTCCAAGTTTCAAGTGTCTAGTTCAACGGGAAGGTACCTAAATAGACTTTGCAAGATTCCGAAATTTCGTATGAAAAAGGTGGTGCAAACAAGAAAGCGACTTAATATAAAGGTTTTAAAAATTAAATTAAATAAAGAAAATTAAATAAAATAAAATTAAATTAAATAAAATTAAATAAAATAAAATAGAATAAAGGAAAAAATATTAAAAAATAAAATAAAATTATAATAAATAAATTAAATTAAATTAACAAAAAAAATAAAAAAAAAATAATAAAATAGAGTAAAATCAGGTAAAATAAAATAAAGCAAAATAAAATAAAATAAGATTAAATTACATAAAATTAAACAAAACAAAATAAAATAAAACCAAAAAATATACCGAAAAATTCGCTGATGCACTGTTCTTTCTTCAGGTCACACCTGAAAGGCCTTGTCCAAGGCACATACTTCTCCGATATAACTTTTTTCCAATTGTCCATTCAAACCGATTTTGCATTATATAAACTTTTCAATATGTAACCTTATAAAGGGTGTGCCAATTATTGGGGAATTATAGATCGATCGATATCTCAGGTTCTGAGAATTTTGTTCAAAAATTAAGGACCTCAGAAATGGAAACCATCAAATAATATTTAGATACCCATATATTCCCAAAAAACCTGACACATCCTCTATTAGATAAGTTAAATTCTCTATCCAAGCGGTTTCACACTCTCTGTTCCAACTATGTACAAACACTATCTATCTGTTACACCTTCTACAAAGCTTCTTGGAACTTAAGAACACTCTCCTAACTTTTCACAATTTTTTTCGATGTTGTGTTTTTTTTTTATTTTTTGTTTTCTTCTTTAATTTTCCTGTACATTCCACCGATAATTCGGTAGTTTGTGTTGTGTCTTTCCGCCCGTTTGTTGTCAATGTTACTGCGACGATGGGCATGCAAAACCTTACTGTGTTTGCCAAATTTCTTATCCCTTGAAATTTTTTAATCATCAAAAAACATTTTTTTGGCGTTGTTGTCGATTTCTTTTTGTGGCTAAACAATATAGGTCAATCCCTCACAGGAACTCTATCATCAAAGCTATGCCAAAGTTGGTGTCATCTTTGCTTCAGTGCCAAATTTTCATGAATTCTATACAGAGATGGATGGTTCCGATCAAGGATTGGAGTGTTTGCGTTTGTTAAATGAGATCATAGCTGATTTTGATGAGGTGAGTGAAAAATAAAAAATAATTGAAATTTTTCTATTTTGCAAGAAAAAAAGTCAAAAAGTTTAATTTAACAGTTTTGGACCAAACAAAAATTATGTCTGGTACCATTTTTTATTCATTTAAATTTAATCTAAAAAATTTGAACAAATTTTTTCATTATTATAATTATTATTTTTTTGATAAAGTAGATATCCCTTAATCATGCTTAGTAAAAAATTACAATTTTTCTCCCGCCCTAATATATACATACATCTATATTTTATTTTTCTAGCTTTTGAAAGAAGATCGTTTTCATGGCATAGATAAAATCAAGACCGTGGGTAGCACTTATATGGCCGTTGTGGGACTTATACCAGGTGAGATCATTCGTGTAATAAATGACTTAAGTGATTAATTCTCTATTTCAAGAGGCATTTGCAAATCGAATATTTTTTCGATCGAGTTGAAAAAAAAAATTAAAAAAAAAAAAATTTGCATTTAAATTTTTATGGAGCGGTTAATTATCCATTTATTCAAAAATAGAATCACTTCTACTTTTTCAATCACTACAAATCTCTTTATATAACCGCAATATTATTTTTTTATGTTTTTTAGAATATCGCATCAATGCCAATGATCCGAACTCTGTGCGTCGTCACATGACAGCTTTAGTCGAATATGTGAAAGCGATGAGACTGTCCTTGCAAGAAATCAATAGTCACTCATATAACAATTTTATGTTACGAGTTGGTAAGTGATACAAAATCTCCGTAGATGAAAATAAGGATACATTAAATTTGTTAAGATTAATGTTTCCAACAGGGTGAATAGGTGAATTATTTTGGAACGATTTACCCTCATCCCTTGTCAATTTTGGTTTTGCGACACACCGGTTTCGGCAATGCGCCATCCTCAGGGTCAATTTTCGTTTGTCTCAAAACCAAAAATGGCAAAGGATGTAGGAAAATCTTTTCCAAAATGTTTTATTTTATTTTATTTCAGTTTATTTTATTTTATTATTATTTTTCTTTGATTTGGTGAAAATTCCCAAAATAATCGGAACACAATTCCAAAATGATAAAAAAAACAAACCCAGAAAGTTTCCAAAATAATCCTGAAATGCTCCAAAACCAATCCCGCAAAAGTCCCGAGGACAATCCTGAAAAGTTCTGAAACAATTCCGAAAAGGTCCCGAAAATTATCGAAAATTATCGAAATGGCTCTTACAACGCTTTTTCTAAAAATGCTGTAACTTTTTCAAAAATCGACCGCTTGGAATAATTTTTTTTTTAATTTTTGTTTTTAAATTTAGTTTTCGGAAAAAAAATAAAAAAATTTTCAAAAGCCCACATATATAATTTTTTTTTTTTTTTTAAGTCAAAAGGGTCATTCCTTGCCAAATCGACAAAAATTTTACCTCACCCCCTTCGATTTCGATAAAAATTTGCTATCTTTTTCAATTTTTTTCCTCAAATCACAAAAAGTTATGAACTTTTAAAAAAAACTTTTTTTTTCAAAAAGGCAGTAACTTTTTCAAAAATCGACCGTTCGGGATCATTTTTTTTTTAATTTTGGTTTTTAAATGTAGTTTTCGGAAAAAAATAAAAAAATTTTCAAAAGCCCAGATATATAATTTTTTTTTCGAAAAAAAAGTCCGACTCTTTTTTATTTTTATTTTTATTTTTATTTTTTTTTTAACTCCAACTAATTCTGTAATTAGCGGGGCTAATAACAAGATGTGCCGACAATCGCTTCTTTTTAATGAAATTTTTTATAATTTTATTTTATTAACGACTTAAAATCTCACTGCTTTACAAATTCATTTTCATTTCTTTTATTTCTCCCTAACCTATAGGCATTAACATTGGTCCAGTGGTGGCTGGAGTTATTGGCGCACGCAAACCACAATACGATATCTGGGGCAATACCGTAAATGTTTCGAGCCGCATGGACTCCACGGGCATACCTGGCTATACGCAAGTAACACAGGAGGTTGTGGATAGTTTACAGGGCTCACATTTCGAATTTCGGTAAGTCCAAAAGGAATCTATTTAGATATTATTCTTTAATTATTTCTCTCAACAGATGTCGCGGCACTATCAAGGTCAAAGGTAAAGGTGATATGGTGACCTACTTCCTATGTGATTCCTCAACAAATGGACTGAATGGCGAGGTGCGTAATGCGATGATATCCAATCGCGCCATTACACAAAACGATAACGGTTATGCAACGCAACAACAACAGCAGCAACAACAAACACAATCGAATGGTTTGCATCCTGCCGAATATTATCAAAAGCAATCGCAATTCCAAGACAACAGTTATCAACTCAATATGAATAGCGACACCTACAACATTAAAAAGGAGAATTACGGTTACAACAACATTGACACGAATCAAATGCTATTGAAGAACTCACCGAATGCATTGCACGAGGAACAACAACAATTGTTGATGCATCAACAGCAAACACCACAACAGCAACAGTATCAGCATCATCTAGCACAACAACAACAACAGCGCTTGAATAGCAAATTACAAAAACAACCGAATTTCATAGCCAACGGCGGACTGCCGAATATACGCGAGAATGGCCATAATGGCGAGCATCATAACGGTAGTAGTAGTAATGGTAATGGAAGTAATGGAGTTGGTAGCTATGTCTATAACGGTTATCAACAACAACAACAACAGCAACAGTACAACAACAGCTATGCGCATCATCAACGTTCACACTCGTCCAGTTCGATGAGCGGTGGCAATGGTGTCAATGTCGGTGTAATGGGTGTAATCACAATGGCAACATCCTCATCACCCGCCTTACCTGCACAACAACAACAACAACAACAACAACATCAAGTACCAATACCTATTCCAGTACCAGTGCCAGTACCAGCCACACCCACAATGGTAATGTTACGCGAACAATTTAATATAATTGAAAATCCTGGCGGTAATCGACTTGAATACATAAATCATGATCCCTACGCCCAGGTGGAAAGTTATAACAACATGTTTGCTAATAATGTTGGTGGTGTTGGTGTAGTAGGTGTTGGTGGTGGTGGTGGTGGTGTTGTTGGTTGTGCTGTAAATATTAATGGTAGACGTGATGTCACACGTAATTATCATCATTTACATCTTAATCAACAACATCAACAACAACACTCATCAGCGTCGTACAGCACGAATAGTAATTGTACTAATTATAATAATTGCCGTGAAAGTGAACCATTGTTGCATGCCGCACCAATTGCCAAGGTGAGTGAATATGAGTATACATGGAATGAGGAGATACTCTTATGATCATCACTGCAATCCCTCTCATCCACCGATGTGTGAAAACCATTCGTGCGCTACAGTTAGTGGCTTTGATGTGGGTTACGTGTTTTTGTGCTTCAAAGCATGGTTTCTTGTTTTGTCTGAAAATCATTCCAAAATCGAAGACCCAGTTTAAGTTGTATTAGGTTGGGTTTCATCTAATATAAATTACGTTTTTTTTCTGTAATTGTTATCCAACGCTCTACCATCTAGGGTTTGAAAAAAAATTGAGAGTATATACTACCGATAATATGGATAGTTTTAATAATCCCAAAATATCGATAGTTTTTTGTCGCTATCGGTAGTAGTATCGGTTTAAAATTATTCCGTAAGGGACCTTACTTAAGTTATTTCAGTAACTCACTTTAATTAACAGCCAGATCGAATTTTACCATCCAACAGAGCTCGCTAGTAGCTTCTACGATACGCTAGCTGGCGCAAATTGGAAACAGCACCGGATCGCAAATCGGTCCGCACTTAGTTATTCCATCCTCTTCCTCTATTTCCACTGGCTTAGGCCGATACAATTACCTCCTGGGTGCCGCTGAGTTTTAATTCATTAAGTCCTTTTCGCTACTCGCCATCGCCAGGCGTCCAAAAATCCTTCGCAGAACTCTCGTTCACCGCCAAAGCCATTATTTCCGCTTTTTCGCAGATGTTAGGGCCAATGATGTCAATGTCGTCAGCGTACGCCAACAGTTGTACGCTCTTACAATATATTGTTCTGCAGCTTCTATTATTTTCCCAACATCAAATGAAACCTCGTCTGGTTCGGAGAGGTTCTTTCCGATTCTGACCGAGCTGGTGCTGTTGCTCAATGTCCGACAATTCGGCATATAGGCCGATTAAAATTAGCAAATAGGTGATGTGTATCAATTCTCACGGGTTTTTCCAAGATTTGGCGTCTGAAGACACACCGGCAAGCTAAAATGAGTCGGTTCATGCCAGTCTTTCGCACAATATCGCCATTATTGTGGATAGTGCAGAGAACACTTACATTCCAATATTCAGGCATGCATTCCACTGAGTTGAATTGTGTTCTCAGCGAGCAGGTGTGAGAGGTGATATACGAAAACATTAGCGGTCTGTTGAGACATGTTTTGTCGTGAAGAGGCGGGTAAGAATCTTGGCTGGTGCCAGGTAGTGATCGGAGACGATCGTGAGTACATCTTAAAAGCTGGAGGCATTTCTCCCGTTTATGAACCTAGTGCTGGATATGAGCTTTAGTTTTAGCTTTAGTTTCCAAGAAAAAAATATACCTTTTCACCTAATTCTGAATATTACTTCCATTTTCCTGTGACAGATGTAGTTTCCGAGATATTCGTTAAAATGTAACACTAAATTTGTATTTTTCATTTTTTTCAATTTCAACTGTTGAACTACCTATTATACTAATTCCCATTAACATTTTTTGCCTTCATCTCTATAAGTATCCTCAGTAGTTTGACCATTACACCAAAAAAAGTTAAAAAAAATTTTGAAAAAAAAACCAAATTTTTTACAAAATTTCAGATTTAACCACTTTAAAATCAGAAAAGGTTTATTGAAGAAAAAAGTTAGTCGACCTATGTTGTAGGAAAATTAATTACGAAAATTTTAAGCATACTAGTACAATAGTGTGATGTGTCCTTGACTCTAAAATCCCTGTACTATTGAAAGTCCTCAATCAAAAATTTTATGTGTTTACCCAAGAAATTTTCCGAAATTTCCATATCCACGACATTTGATACATAATTGCTATGTAGAATTTTCTAGTGATTTCGAAAATATAATTATTTGGTTTAAAAACAAAACAGTTTTGAGATATTCTGAAATTTCAGTTTTTGAAATAAGGAAAAAAGTGGGACTACTGATCTGTCAATATTTGCGCCATTACCTTCCCGATTTTTATGACATTTAGTTTCGTTCTGAGAAGATGAAAAACAATTTTAACCAATGCAAAAATAGTTAAAATCGATGTTAAGGTGATTGAGTTACTGAGAAAAAAATGTTTGTCATCAAATTATTTTTCGACGAATTGCTATTTATACCAAGGACTTTAGAATTAAGCGCTATCATAGGAGGTTCCGTCTTCGAGAACACCACAATATTACAAAAAGTTGAAAAATATCTCATTTTAAACATTGTCAATAAACATAATTTCAAATTATCTCAAAAACTGAAATTTCAAGATAACTTGAAAACTGTTCTACTTTTAAACCAAATGATTACATATTCGGAATCAGTAAATTCTACATAAATATTATCTATTCCACATAGATATCATCAATCAGATGTCGAAAGTATGGAATTTTTTGTAAATTTGTCGGGTAAAATAAGAAAAATTTTTGATTGAGGACTTTCGATAAAACTTGGCTTATATAGTCAAGGACACATCACAATATTGTACTGGCGTGCTTAAAATTTTCGTAATTAAATTACTTACAACATAGAAGGGCTAACGTTTTTTCGTCCATAGACTTTTTCTCATTTTAACATGGTTCAATATGAAATTTAGTAAAAAAAAAATTCGAAATTTTTTGAACTTTTTTTGGCATAGTGGCCAAACTTTTAAAGATACTTGTGAAGATAAAGACAACAAATGTTTATGGGAATTAGTATAATGGGTAATTCAACAATTTAAATTTTGGGAATTTTCACATTTTTACCGATATCTCGGATCTGCCACAGGAAAATGGAAGTAATATTCGGAATTAGGAGAAAAGTTCCGTTTTATTCTTGGAAACTAAAGTTGTTCAAAATTTGTTGAGTAGTGTTATTAATCAAATCTAATATTGGGGTTAAAATAGTTCGACTACTAACTAAAATATTCATAAGTGGGTCTTCGATTATACCATCCATTGTGACCTTATCTTAGGTGGATTTTTAATCCGAACTACTTATAAATGTTTACTTCAGCTCAATGTGCCCACTTAAAAAACTAACTAACTTTTGACTAACATGGAACCCAAGTGATTAACTACCTCTATCCATATGTCTGTATGTATATTTATTGTATCCTATATATGTATGTAACCTGCAAGCCTTTCGTTTCACTCATATCTAATGTGTATCTCATTTAATTGTGTTATCTCTTTGCATGTACTCGTACATTCACAATCACAAATCAATCACACACACACACAAACAAATCAAATAAATGTACAACACCAATCAATCACAACCTCATCTTTCAAAAATGGTTACTGGGTAATATGATGATGTTGTTATTGTTATATTCATTTGTTGGTAACCTAACAACAATTCAATCAGATAATGCCAATGCAACAACATGCACAACCATATCCACCTAAATATGAGCCACCACGTTACACTTGTCCTAATAATCTAATGCTGCAACAGCAACAACATTTGCAACAACAAATACAACTGCAAAATCACCATCATCATCATCAACAGCAACAACAACAACAACGCCAACAACAGTTACATCAACAATATCCTTTATACTCACAACATCATCCACAACCACCATTACCCATACCACCACCCAAACCCACAAATCTAACTGCATCCTCATTAGCCACAGTACAATCAGTCTCCAACTCAGTCACAACATCATTGAAACAGAATACTCCACTCTTACGCACTACCTACATGAAGCCCCTGCCGAAATTGCCAACCGATATTGAAGAGAGCCGTGAGATGTCTTCCACCGATGATTTGAGTTCACGTCCACATTCGCCATCGATGAGTTCCTCCGATGAAAGTTATTCGAAGACAACTGAGGGCGAGGGTGACGAGGATTCGCCACGCATAACAGCGTTGGGTAAACACAACAAACAACAACAACAACAACTAGCAAATGGTGGCGCAAATCCATTGCAATGGCTTTACCCCTGCGATATACAAGTGGATCCCACATCACCAATTGTGGATATGTCAAATTTGAAAGATTTTGAGGTTAGTTCGACAACCGAGAGTCAGGGACAACAAACAAATACGACGCACAATAAAGGTGATTCGTGTAATAGTTTTGAGTATCAAGATCGTGTTTTGCTTGCCGCGCAAAAGAAGCAAGCGAGTAGTGGTAGCAATGGCGGCGGCGGTGGAGGTTCAACGTCAGCCAGCAATTCGGCGAAATCGCCATTCGAGAGGGAACTGCAAAGACTTTTGAATGAATCTTCAAGGGCGCGCGCACTAGCCGCCACCTCGTCGTCGGGTGGCAATATAACATCAGCGTCAAACTCGAATAGCAACCCCGAGGGTAATACGACCAGCAATAGCAGCAGTCGTAACAACATCGAGCTCAGCTATTCGGCAAGTAATAGTAAATTGAGTTCGAATAATGGACTAGCCGCCGGTGGTAGTGGTAGCAATGGCAATCTCAGCGGTAGTAACTCGATGAGTGGTAATAATAACCAAAAAACGATAGCTACAACCATCTTGGATGAGTTGACATCGCCGACCACGTGTCGGCAGCCATCGAAGATACCGATAAGCACGAGTTTTATGATTGCCAAACATCCGGTGGGATTGGAGGCTATCAAAGAGATCACGCGTAACAAGAATCCATCAGAGTCCAGTCAAATGTAAGTAATTGAGATTGAGAGTATAAAGATAGTCCTATACAAAACTTCCCTCATTTCAGGCAAACTTCCGACACAGAATCTTGCGAAATTCTACACGATCAACTCAATTTGAATATGTTGGATGCTGTAAACAATCAATCATCCACGTCAACAGGCACAAATTATCGTGAGACAACACAACCACCGCAACAACAACAACAGCAACAAGCAAGCACAACCAACCACAATCATCACAAACATCGTCAGCGTCCACGTTCCAAAGAACTCGATCAAAGTCGTGAAAGTCTAGATCAGGACGGTATTGACGGTGGTGCTGATGCACAACAACCACCACAGCGTCACGTGCGTCCACATCATCATCACCATCATCACCACCATAATCATCATCATCAACGTACACGCGTAAATCACTCGACTGCAAATGATGATACCGAACGTGATGATACTGAAGATAATTTAGCTGATGAAGAATTTGAAGATGATGAAGTGGGACGTGATGTGCGTAAGAAGCGTTTTGTCGTTATGCCAACAGATGCACAGCAACAACAGCAACATCAGATAAGTAAAGCGCGCTCTGATGTCAATTGTTATCATGATGAGGAGGAAGAAGATGATGAGCAAGCTGATAGTTGTGCGGGTGGTAGTGGTGGCGGTGGTGTATATAATCATAGGCAAGGCGATCATGTGATGTATGGCGAAGATGACGATGTTGTGCGTCATCATGAAATGAATGTGATAAACGATGAATTGAAATATGGCGCTGGTCATCATAATCACCAATCGATGGATTCGAATCCCTTGGAAAGTCAATCGGAATGGTCGGATGATGATTGCCGCGAAGAGGCTACAGGTAGGTTTTTTGGTTTGAAGGGTATTAGAATCAGGGTACTTTACTGAGGAAAGCAAGGAAAGGACAGAGGAAAGGAAATAAAAGAAAAGGAAAGCAAATGAAAGAAAAATCAATTAGGTAAAAGTGAAAGCGAAGGGAGAGGAAAGAGAGGAAAGGAAAGTTAATGTAATAAAAGAAAAGGTAAGGAAAGTTAGTGAAAATAAATCAAAGGAGATGAAAGGAAAGGAAAGAAAAGGGAAAGAAGAGAGTGGAAAGGAAAGGAAAGAAAAGGGAAGGAAAGGAAAGAAAAGGGAAGGAAAGGAAAGAAAAGAAGGGAAAGCAGAGGAAAGGAAAGGAAAGGAAAAGAAGGGAAAGAAAGTAAAGGAAGGGAAAGAAAGTAAAGGAATGGAAAGGAAAGGAAAGGAAAGGAAAGGAAAGGAAAGGAAAGGAAAGGAAAGGAAAGGAAAGGAAAGGAAACGAAAGGAAACGAAAGGAAAGGAAAAGAAAAGAAATTAAGGGAATAGAAAGGAAAGGAAAGACAAGAAAAGGAAAGAAAGGGAAGGGAACGGAAAGGAAGGGAAGTGAAGAGAGCAGAACGGAAGGGGAGGGAAGCGAAGGGAAGGAAAGGAAAGGAAAGGAAAGGAAAGGAAAGGAAAGGAAAGGAAAGGAAAGGAAAGGAAAGGAAAGGAAAGGAAAGGAAAGGAAAGGAAAGGAAAGGAAAGGAAAGGGAAGGGAAGGGAAGGAAAGGGAAGGGAAGGAAAGGAAATTAAAGGAAGGGAAAGGAAAGGAAAGGAAATAAAAGGAAAGGAAAGTAAAAAAAGGAAAATGAAGCTTTGTGGTTAAATTTTAATCACTGATCAAACTAATTATTTAAAAAGTTTCCTAATTTTTGTAACCTGTCCGTCATTTATAGTCGCTCAAAACATTTCCCCTCCCACAATTTCAGGTGGCGCCGAATCAACGGGCTACATAACTGACGAGCCGGGTTTAGAAAATATTTCACTATTAAACGAAGCCGGACTCACAGATGCTGAAGGTGCCCTATCCGATGTCAATTCACTTTATAATGCGCCCGATGTGGATGATACATCGGTATCGAGTCGTGCCAGTTCACGATTACTTAGCTTAGATTCGTTAAGTGGTCTGTACGATTGTGATTTGGATTCAAAACATGAAATGGCGATTGTGAATGTTTCACATAAAATCACGAGTAAATTTGGACCGCAACAACAAAGTTAATTGATCATATCGAGTAATACAAATTAGAGAGATAGTGAAAAAATTATGAAAAAAAACATGCTAATTAAAATGAGACACACACATACATACAAATATATAAATTTAACTAAAAAGAGGTTAGGAATAATGTTGATTATTTTTTGGTGAATATACTGTAGTTATCCTTGCCGTGATGTATGTATGTGTGTGTGTGATGAGAATATGCCCTTGTATCCTTACAAAAAAAACTGCATGGCTTCAAGGATTTATATACTTACCTACACAACTAAGAGAAGCGGAAGCATAAAGTGAAAAATGCAATCTTTAAGAGTTGCTGACTAACTAACAAACTACTTAAAAGTGAATTTAAAATTGTACAGTTAAATTTAGAATGGTTGGCAGAAATATTGGTGCCTCCAATGCAATTAAAAAAGAAAAGAAGAAAACTAATATAAGTTTAAGGAAGTGAAATTAGAATTGTTAGCACAACACATCCACTGACATAACAAATTGTCGAAATCTAGATATTAGCAGCAGGGTGCTGCTCAAACAATATACTTAAAAAAACTATGTAAATGGCGCTCGACAGGTAGAGTTGCCATATATATCTTTGTTAATTTACAAATTAATTTAAAAAATAAAATAATTTATGTATGTGTGTATGTATTTTAAGAAATGCTTTAAGTCTAAATTTGAAAAAGAAAACAGAAATCTATGCTAAGCAAAAATTCATAAAAACTGAGGATGTGCGATTAATCAATTACTCGAAAGTGATTAGCCACATGATAATTAACCTATACTTAGGTAATTACACACAGAAAATTTTTCATGTAAAATCAGCACTTTTTCAGGTTAAAATTTTTCAACACTATCGATCATGTTATTTTAACATGAAGCTCATGTTGAATAACTTCACTTCGTGTTAAATTAACATGACGCTCATGTTGAATAACTTCACTTCGTGTTAAATTAACATGACTTCCTGTTAAATTAACATGAATTCTTTTACATTAAAACAACAATATTTGCCTCATTATCTCATGCAAATTTCAAAGGATCTTTCCTGTTAGTTTAACATGGTTCATGTTGACAAAAACTATTCTGTGTCTAATTAATCAAAAATAATCATTACCGTCTAATCAAAATTTGATTAGTTATGCTATTGATACCTCCAATAAATCTTTTTTAATCAGATCCAAATTTTACGCTGACACACACAAAATTGAAGATTAAGAAACGGCACCATCCTTGCTATAAAATAAACAATTTCCGGCGACATCTAGCGGTAAATAGCGGTAAACTGCAAGAAATATGCGTTTTCTTGCAGTTTTTGTTTATTTATCTGAAGAGTGTTGCCAGCGAAGATTTTGTTGTGGCCGCTAAAATCTTTTTCATTTTTGGGAGTTTATAATGAAGATTATGCGCAATTTATCTCCCAAAAACGGAGTTATTTCAGAATTTGCGCTAATGTATCAGCCTTATTAGAAAACAGATTAGCCAAGAAATATAAATGTCTAGTTTTTTATGCACGGTTAAAAAAATTAGCCTAAATTTTAAACCCGTTTAAAGTTCAAGCGATTTTTTTAACTTTTTTTTTGGATATTTTAAACCCCCCAAATACCTACAAAGATTTTAAATTTTTTTGGTTTCGATCGAAGATCTTAATAAAAAAAAGCAGAAAATTGTTTCTTCTTCGTGAAACATTTTTCAAGTCTTTAAATTTTGCCCACAAAACTTTTGTTTCACAATTATTTTATTTTTATTTTATTTTTCAAACTTTTTGATTAAAAATTAAAACTTTTCAGTTTAAAATTAGAACCTTTTCGGTATAAATTTTTAGTCTTGTTTTCATTTATTTTTGAAAGGTTTTTCGAGATTGAATTTTGGCCACGAACAAAAAAAAATATTTTTTCTTCAAAAAAATTTTAAGACAATTCTGGTTTAAAACTGAAACCCTAATCAGACGAATTACTAACAGCAATTTTGTTGAAGAGGTTAATCGCACATCCCTAGTAAAACATATACCAGTGTTTATACAACTTTCTTAAAAAAACCATACCATACTAAACTAAAAAAAAAAACTAATGGCGGCGATATACCAACAGCTTATCATAACATCTAATGACAAATTATTTTTCCAAATATCACAATCGGATTTTGCAATTTGTTTTCGCAAAATCGAAAGCCTCAGTGGTATACAAAAGATTCCAATCTAAATTAATAAATGTAAAAACGTCCCAACACTGAAGCAGAGGTACACAGAGAAACATGAGCTGATCATATCAACCAAAATATGGGGTGATTCAACCAAAATCACGATCAATTCTTATTCATCATTCAATGATGTTGATTCAACTGTTCAATGTTATTTTAACAGAAAATTTTGTTATTTAAAATAAGTGTTACTTTAACACCAAAAGGAATCAAAGTAAACAAAAAAAATAAAAATTTAATTATTTTTCAGGGTGTAACGCTTAACCCAGGTGTCTACCATGACGTCATTGCATTTTTTCTAAATGGCATCACACTTTCTAACGTTGCTTTGTTGCTTTTACCGAGAAACGAGCTCACAATATTTGACTGTTGAACGCAGGTGTCTACCATGATACCATGTTGTTGTGGTTGTTGTTGTTAACAATGCATTGTCCTGTCTAGAGTGTATGATCATTCCGAAGATCTTCATCAAGCTCTTCTAAGGGGAGTCCAAGGAAACGTGCAGTTTCCACAGGGTTTGTCCAGAGGGACAGAGGGGTTAGAAGAGTAGGTTCAGTTGAACAATTGAAGAGATGTAGAGTATCATGGGGGTCCTACCACATGGAGGGCATGTGTTTGAAATTGTATCATTCAGTCTGGATAAGTAGGAGTTTAACCTCACACTGTATCCAGACCTAAGCTGTGCCAAGGTGACTCTTGTCTCCCTTGGTAAGGTGCGTTCTTCTTCAGCAATATCCGGTGGAGGACTGTTCAGAACGGGATTCACAGGTAGAGATCTGACAAAAGTGTCTACCGACTCGGTGTGGATGTCGGTTAGAGCCCGCTTATGATTCTGCAGATCAAACGGCAAGGTAATATGATGCCGGATCTCATCATAATGTTTACGGAGATGTTTCCTTATGTCTCTCGGGGGCTGATCTATGTCCAAAAGATGACGGTTTGGATGTGCTGGCTTGTGGCAGTTCAGAAGGAATTGCTTGCTCAGCATTTCCGCATGCTCTTTTACATTGAGCAGTTTTGCCTCCTGATGGAGGTGAGAGTCGGAAGACATGAGGAGACATCCCGTAGCAGTTCTGATGGCAGTATTTTGGCAGACTTGTAACTTCGTACAGTTGGTGTTATGCACATTAGGCGACCATATGGGTGCAGCTTAGTCAAAGACTGGTAGGCCAATGGCCTTATATGTAGTCAGCAACGTTTCTTTGTCTTTTCCCCAAGTACTGCCGGCAAGTGACTTGAGGATCTTGTTGCGACCACGTACCTTTGAGACCATTGCAGACACATGACCAGCAGATGAGAAAGTATTATCCAGTGTCACCCCTAATAACAGTTGGTAGGTTAGTGCCATCAACGAAAATGTCTAATTCATTTCTCACCTGGTGCGTCCATGTCATGAAAAGCGTCGCCGTGGATTTAGTCGGAGATATCGTCAGATCTCGCTCAGTGAAAAACCTGGAAAGTTCGCAGAGGTAACCGTTGATTTTCGCACAGAGTTCATCAGTATAGGGGCCCTTCCCCGTTGCCAATATTGTACAGTCGTCGGCATATGAAACGACGGTGACGCCCTCTGGTGGTGTTGGCATCTTCGATTGATACCATCGTGTACTTATGCTTACCGGCGTCTAATTACAGCTTTGTACTATGAGAGTAATGGCAGTATCTTCGCTGTTGGATTAACTGCCGGAGTTTGTTGTTTTCAAAATAACAGTTCCTTCGCTGTTGGATTAACTAGAGCAAGTTGGTGTTTTGGCACAAAATTAAGTCCGAAATAAAGATAGTCCGTTTACCTAACCAAGCCGCGGCGTCCAAGATTGCTGGAAGACGCTGCAGGAGAGCTCAAGGTCCAGGTCATTTGAATAAACCCCTTCTCAAACTCTACCGTCTTACACTGAACCAAAAACGTTCATGTATCCAATGAAAAAGTACATAGATTTTAAGAATGGTTCGTTAAAACCTCTCCAAAGAACTTTTTCATAGAAATTTAAGAACATTTCCTGGAATATAAGTACTTTTTCGTAAAATTTGTAAACAAATCCACAGAAAGCATGAATTCATTCATAAATTGTAAGAAAATTTTCTTAGATTCTATGAATTTTTTCTTATATTTTAAGAAAAATCAGCGTGAACTTCTATGAAACTTTGTTCGTAAAAAACACGTACGTTTTTGGTTCAGTGTAATTGCGAGACACTGATCCGTCCTCTCCCAACCTTCTGCGATGAGAATACTTATTCTGAAGTAGCTATTCCCGACTGTTGTGGTCGCACACCGTTCTCTGCTCAGACGGAGAAAATAATAAGATCCCAGAATACTGGAGAGTCCAGAGTGGCCAATAGTGCTGGCGCCTCGGCCGGACGATTCCCTTAGACGCAGAGCCGATGCTGCTGCTGCCCGGTACTCTGCCAGATCGAGAGGCAAAATGCCAAAGAAAAAATCGCGTTCCCGCCATTTTGGCAGCGTAATTTATCTAACTTCAATGATGGTGCGTTTATTGATATGTTCGTAAGTATGGTAGTTTTTTCGTCATTGAATTGTTTTGCCAAAACTCTGTAAGTTAATAAATAAAAACACCATTATATTGAAAGCAAGAATGAATTAATGCTGAATTACTTAAAGTTAAATGTGTATACTTAAATAAGCTACGTACATATACAACAATTAACATACAGCTTTATTTATTTACATATACAGAAGAAGAGGATAAATAAAACTTTTTTCTATACATTTTTTTTTTAATTATCTTTGTTATTTTTTTTTTAAACTCATTTAAATATGTAATTAAACTTTTTCTTAGTTAAGTTTTTTGTGTCACATAATACGAGTAACAAATTTAAAACGCCAAGCGTTTATTTAGTTAGATTATTTTGCCAAGTTTTAAATATTCATATTTAACTTAAAGCGAAATATTATTATTAAAAATAAAGTAGGATTTAAAATGTATGACAATTTATTTGTAGAGGTGTGTCACTCTAATATATGCAGCTAAAATATTTTTTTTACGTTAAGATCACTCAATAAATTTAAAGCTATTTTTAGTATAATTTCTGTTTTTTAATATTTTTTTTTGATTAAGTTTCAATACTAAGTGCTAAATATTTTTAAAGTAACTTTTATTTATAATAATATTGTTATTTTGTGTAACGTCGAATGTAACGATTTGCTATTGCATATCTTAGGTTTTTAAGATTTTGTGTTGTTTTTTGAAAACTTTTTGTATATTTTATACGCTTCTTTAAGATTTTTGTATCATGAGTTTTCCTTAGGCAGCAAATATAAAAATTATTTATTTAAGAATTGTACACAAATAAATATATTTACAAAAACAAAACCCATATAAATGTAACAAAGAATGGCTCTCATGCACAACTAATTATGTACTTTAATTTCATATCAAATATATTTGATTTCGATATAGAATTTCAATTATACGCTGTATATATACAATAAATACATAAAAACTTAAAATAAAATCAATAAGTAAAAATAAAAACAAATCAATATAAAAAATAAACAATTTGATGTTTGTGTTTCTTTTTTATATCTACTTATACTTTTGGAACTATTGCTTATCTCTTAATACAGCTAAGGGTGTACTGTTTAGATATTTACTAACGGCTAAAGAAGTCAATATATGAGTACAGTCTACTTATTTTCGAATAATCGCAATTAGCGTGATGAGATTTAATGGAAATGTGACGTAAATATTCGGTGGTGTGATGTTGTGCAATATGATGTGATCTTATCACGGTGATATGATTTTATGGCAATGTATGCCGTGTGATGTCATGTAGCATGATGTGATGTTATGCGAATCGAGGGTAATCGCAATAAGTGTGATGCGATTTGATAGAAAAAAAATATATCATGTGATGTAAATAAAGCTAAATGTTAGGTGGAGTGATGTTATCCGATCTGATGTGATCTTATGAACGGTGATGTGATTTTATGGAAATGTATGACGTGTTATGGCACGTATTATGCTGTGGTGATATGCGAAGCGACGGTATGCTACATATGTGATCGCAATTAGTCTGATAAGATTTGATGGAAAAATATATAATGTGATGTAAATATTAGGTGGTGCGATGCTATGCGATCTGATGTGATCTTTGGCACGGTGAAGTGACTTTATGGAAATTTATGTCGTGTGTTGTCACGTAGTATGATGTGATGTTATGCGAAGCGAGGGTATGCTATTTGATCGCAATAAGTGTGATGCGATTTGATAGAAAAAAATATATCATGTGATGTAAATATTATGTGTTATGTCACGAAGTGATATGCGAAGCGACGGTATGCTATGTGCTCGCAATTAGTGTGATGAGATTTGATTGAAAAATATATAATGTGATGTAAATATTAGGTGGTGTATGTCATGTGATGTCAAGTTGTATGATGTGTTGATTGATGCGAAGCTACGGTTTGCTATGTGATGGCAATTAGTGTGATGAGATCCGATGGAAATATATATCATGTAATGTAAATATTAGGTGGTGTGATGTTATGTGACCTAATGTGATCTTATGCTCGGTGATGTGATTTTATGCAATTGTATGTCCTGTAATGTCACATAATTTGATGTGATGCGAAGCGACGGTATGGTGCATGATCGCAGTTATTGTGATGAGATTTGATGGAAATGTATATCATGTGATGTAAGTATTAGGTGGTATGATGTGAAGGCACTGAATTTGATCTTATTCGCAGTGATCTGATTTGATGGAAATGTGTGTCATGTGATGTAAGTCTAAGGTGGTGTGAATGAACCGTGATGTGAATATTTATTCATATAAATGTATGTCATGGAGTCGGCAAAAAACTGTAGGTCCCGCCAACTTGTAGGAAAAACTCAAAAGCAACACACCACAAGTTGGGTTATGATAACCTGTTGGTATATCGCCACCATTAGTTTAAATGTATGTCATGTGATGATGGCACGAGGGATGATGTGATGTTATGCGATATGATGCGATTTTATTTACGTCTTGTGATGTTATTTGTGTAATTTGATGTGCTAAACTGTCGTATAGTTTGTATAATTTATTAATTTTGTGATATAGATACGATATGAGTGACATATTGGGATGTGGTACGTTATTTTGGCGTGATTTAGTGATGTGATGTTATCCAAAATGGTGTGATATTAAGCGATCTGATATTGATCTATTGCACAGTGATGTAATTTCATATAAATGTCTGTCATGTGATGTAAATATGAGGTAGTGTGTTGTAATGGCATGTGGTATTGTGTAATGTTATGCGATATGATGCGATTTTATGGACGTACTGTGATATTCTTTGTGTGATTTGAAGTGCGGATTTGTCGCATAGTTTGTATAATTTATTAACTTTGTGATATAGATACGATACGAGGTGCGTATTAGGATGTGACGCGATGTGATGTAATCCAAAATGGTGTGATGTTATGCAGTATGATATTTTTGGTTTTTGTGCAGTGATGTGATTTGATGGAAATGTTTGTAGTTAGGTGTGATGCACTAGTCATATGATTTGATAGCATAGCTACAATAGGTGGTTAGTAAACATGAAACCACTGGTTACGTTTTGGTATATGATGTGATTTTTTGACGTGGTGTGATTTTATGGACACAACTAAAATACCCGTTACATTGCAACATCAAAAATATTCATGTATGTTTGGAGCACGTGGAATGGGTTTTATCATCACATCATGTCTCAGATTTGTCACTTCTAATATACATAAGTCACAGAACATCACACGAAGAGACACACTCATGGTCGAAGTTTGACGCAAAGTTTGAAATGAGAAGGATTTTAATATGAAAACACCGAATGATGCGCCCTCTGTTTCTGACCACAAATCGGTCTTAAACATTAACTATTTCAGGTTTGAAACCATCTTAAATGGTTACGGTTTCTGTTGGGGTTTTAAAAGTGAGCATGTTCCATCCCTAAACTTAATTAAAGCCACATATTCTTTAGCTAAAAATTGTAAGCTGTATTTTTTGCAGACAAAAGGTTTTAGTACATATTTACATAATATTCCAGAAAAAATATTCGTATACTATGTATTTAAATGACGAACGTCAAACGCTTTCATTGATATTATACAAATATTTATCGAAAGAAAATAAATAACACTGTGTAACAAAAGATTTGAAATGTTCAAAATTTCTAAAAACGGACAATATAAAACTGTTCTGGGTACTCAAGAGCTCTGCAACTATTTGAGTACTACCCAGAACAGTTTCAAAAATGGTTATTTTTAAGTATATAGATGATTTTTATGTGTTGGAAAATAATAGTTTGTTTTGCTTAGTTTTTTTGTTCTCAAGAATTCTATATTAAACCCAGCAAAGTTTAGTTTTTTGTTAATTTTGAAAAAAAAATGTTTCTAATATCAATTTCGCAGAACTTTTTTCTTTCTTCTTAGGAACTCTAGAACAAATCAAGTACAACCCACAACAATTTTTAAATGTTTGTTTTAAGAAAGGTTGGAAAATTATTAATTGTTTTGTTTTACAGTGTCGCTTTCTTGTACAGGCTTAAAGCATAAATTTTCGTTTTGAAATGCAAAAAAGTGAATAAAAATCTATATCAGTAAGTTAACATTCGCAGTTTGGGATCGCTAGCTGCAGTCTAAGTACATCCCTGTTGAAGATTAACAGAAGCTAAGTGTTAACAATGAAGTTGGTTTTCGCGTGTTTAGTCCTTTTGATGACATTAGTTGAATTTAGTTCGACAAAAAAAAATTACTGCAGTAAATCTTTATGTGGCACTCGCCCGCATGTCGGATGCAACCATAAGGTAAGATACTTTAGTAAAAGTTGACACGTAGAGGTTGAGAACAACTCTTAGGATAGTCTGTGCAATAAATTAATCTAACTAATCGATATGAACAATTTTTTTAATAAATTTCAAGGACATTTTTCATTCACAGTTTCTTAAAGCTATCCTTTTATGCTTGTTTTTCAAAAAATATATACCTACATTTGTGGGTATGGGCAATGGCGCGTTACTTTTACTGTATTTTTTGCGTAATTTTTACTGGTTTTTTGTGTTATTTTTACTTTATTTTTTTTTTGTAATTTTTACTTATTTTTTTACTTTACTGTATTTTTGTGAAATTTTCACTATATTTTTTTTATTAATTTTTACTGTATTTTTTATGTAAACTTTACTGTATTTTTTGTGTAATTTTTACTTTGTTTTTTTGCGTTACTTTTAAAATATTTTTTGCGTAATTTTTACTGTATTTTTTATGTAAACTTTACTGTATTTTTTGTGTTATTTTTACTTTATTTTTTTTTTTTGTAATTTTTACTGTATTTTTGTGTAAATTTTACTGGTTTTTTGTGTTATTTTTACTTTATTTTTTTTTTGTAATTTTTACTGTATTTTTTGTGTAAATTTTACTGGTTTTTTGTGTTATTTTTTGTGTTATTTTTACTTTATTTTTTTTTTTTGTAATTTTTACTGTATTTTTTGTGTAAATTTTACTGGTTTTTTGTGTTATTTTTACTTTATTTTTTTTTTGTAATTTTTACTGTAGTTTTTGTGTAAATTTTACTGGTTTTTTGTGTTATTTTTACTTTATTTTTTTTTTTGTAATTTTTACTGTATTTTTTGTGTAAATTTTACTGGTTTTTTGTGTTATTTTTACTTAATTTTTTTTTTTTGTAATTTTTACTCTATTTTTTGTGTAAATTTTACTGGTTTTTGTGTTATTTTTACATTATTTTTTTTTTGTAACTTTTACTGTATTTTTGTGAAATTTTCACTCTATTTTTTCCGTAATTTTACTGTATTTTTTTTTTTTTTTGAAAACCACCCCGTGGAACCGCCCCTGCATCGAAGTATACTTTTTGAGAGTACCAAAGATATTTTAAAACCTTTTTCGCAAACTTTTCATAAAATAAAAATTTAAGAAATTTTGAATTTAAAAAGCTTTCAAAAAGGTATGCAGAAAAGGTAACCCCCACAGTGGTTCGGCTCCATACATTTTTTGAAAAAAAAAAAAATAGATTGAGTAGTCTTGGGACATTGCACACTTGTCATATCTAGTAAAAAATTATTTCAAAAGTTATTGAAATCGGTGAACCCCTAGGAATACCTTACGTGGACCTATAAAAAAACACTTTAAATACAAATTTACACTTCGTTAACAAAAAAAAATTACATAAACGTAACTTTTTGTCACTTTATGATCATTTGAAGTGACTTTTCGTCACTAAATCAAGTTTACGTAAAGGGGGGCAAGTATGGGCAAAAAATTCATTTCATTTTATTATAGGTAGAAGGTGCACTTATTTTTTTTTTCAACGACTCCTTACAATGCTGGGCTTCGGATACTCGATCCCTCAATAAAATATCGTTCAACAACTATCCATAAATATTATCGAAACTATGGGTATGATATCGTATCAAGTCGAAATTCAAATTTCTAGTAAGTGTTAATCGATAATCGTAATCGGCCTTGCAAGCAAGATTCGATAAAAAAAAAAAATTTGCATCCGGTTGGGCTCTAACTAGTCGTGTGCTATTTTTGTGCCCACAGCTGTACATACTGCGAATTTCAGAAATATTTATATACAGACATACGGGGTGAATGCGATAGCTCTTTCTTTAATCATAACAAATAACGGGAAGTAGATTACTTCTTTAAGATTTCTTATCAACTTAAATTTTATCTTGCTTTATAATTCAAATCTCAATATCTTTATTTCATTGTTTTTAATACATAAATACGCAAAAATATATGTTGACTCAGATTTGCAATGAATGAGTTAGTAGAATAAGAAAAACGAAAGTAAAAGTGTTGCAATAAAGTCTGAAACCGAAACTCATATACCCAAATGTGGACAGATAATAACGATTTCTATTTAATAGTCTTCGATTGCAAATTAAAAGATCCTCTCTCCTAATATAAACTATTCTAAGTTTTTTACGATTCTATCGAATTTTTTTTAGTTAATCAGGAATAGACTTCTTTGTAAGAATCCCGCATTCGTCCATATCTATACTACAACCGGGTCCATGTACCCAAAGAAATCATTGGTGAGACAATCAATCTCTCACTAATACAGCCTTACTTACATTGTTGATTAATCCTGCTCCGAACCAGTGGTCGGCACGGAGAGAGGGCTCAATATGTGAAGGTGTTAGTTTTTTACTCTTGGGAAAATATTGGCCGGCTAATGTTCTGAACTCTAACGGGTATAATGAAATTCATTAGAAAACAGCTCATAGCTCAAGTAAATATAGTAGGGCTAGTTTCCCACCAAAACCTTCGGGGAGTGTTTTTGCTGTTACAACAACAACAATGGTTTCCGAAGCTTTTGGGTGTGCTGAATCCGAATCTGAAGTCAGATTTTTCGGGTCACTTTAGGTTTTCTTACCAGAGGGTGGTTTGTAAAGAGATCGGGAGTTGTAAATTTTTTTTTTTTTTAATAATTCAACAATTTTTATTGGGTCAAGGAGTCATAATTTAGTTTTCGTTATTATATTTGGATTACTTCTACTACTTGGCGACCGCCGTAATGTAGCGATTAAGTGTTCGGCCTTCTACACCAAGTCGTGTCGGTTCGATGCCCGGCAAAAGTAACATCCAAAATTATTTAGAAAAAGAATTTTTCTAAACGGGGTCGCCCCTCGGCAGTAGTTTGGCAAACTCTCCGGGTGTATTTCTGCCATGAGAAGCTTCTCAGCAAAAAATTCATTTGCTTTGCAAGTGCCGTTCGGAGTCGGCAAAAAACTGTAGGTCCCGCCAACTTGTAGGAAAAACTCAAAAGCAACACATCACAAGTTGGAAAGAGAAGCTCGGCTAAAAATCTCCTTAGAGATTATGATGACCTGTTGGTATATCGCCGCCATTATTTTGTTTTTTATATATTTGACGGCATACAAATGTTCCAAGAGCAAAAATTGTTGAACAGTAAGTTATTGAGAAAAAAATTTTTTTTAATAAAAAATTTATTTTTACTATTACCAAAATCTGGTGACCCGAAAATTCTGACTTCAGATTCGGATTCAGCACACCTAAAAGCCTTAGAAACCGATAAGAAACCATCTGGAATTTTTTGGCTGTTGTACAGTGTAGATATATAGAACTTCGAAAGCACCAGATTTAAAAAAATAGCTGTATTTGTTTTAAAGACGCACTAAGTATGTAATTTTTTTTAAGAACTTATTTCAGAGATTTTTATAAATATCTCCTTATTGTATTTATTTTTATCTCATTTTATAGATATACATATATATATATATTTTTTTTTTGTTTTATTTTTTTATTCTTTTTTTTTAATTTTTTAATTTTTTAATTTTTTTTTTATTTTTCATTTTATTTGTTTTATTTTTTTATTTTTTTTTCTTTTTTAAATTTTTTTTTCGTTTTTTTTTTAATTTTTTTTTTTTTTCAATTGAGAATCGGCATCTACAAATCTAAAACGTTGTAAGGTAAATAAAGTAATAATGCAACTGAGTATACATAGACAAACTTCACAACAAAACCGTTAGCTATGAATGTAAATATAAATGACATCCGAATCTTTTGTCCGCATTCACTTGGGAAAGCTTCCATGTGCTGCAATAAAAAATAGAAATTTAAAAACAAAAAATGTTAGCAAATACAAATTACCTAGAATTCGGTTAATTTGCTTATCTAGCTCAGTTAATGAATCTGACATACCTTCATACCTACGTACGTAACTACGGTAATGACATGACTTACTATATATGTAGATATGTGCACATAATAATAATTAAAACAAAAACACGTCCACTTGTTTACTGATAAAAGCGCTTGCAAAAGCCAGAAGAACAATCAGTGCCATTTCCACCACAAAGCGATAGACATTTTTCACTCTTCTTAACTGTTTAATTTTTATAAATTGTTGTAACCGACTTAAATAAATTTCCGCAATGCCGTTGATGTCACTACAAAATATCATACCAATATTGCTCATAGCAGCACAAATCGTGCAGGCGACAGACTATTGTGATCCTGATTTGTGCAATGGCAATCATATTGGATGTAATAATGATAAGGTAAATTTTGAGAGTTTTTGAAAAATTGCTGTTCATGAAAAGTATTGTTTTGAAATATTTAAAATTTTTTTTTTTAATTTTGAGTAAACAGAAAAAAGTGGAAATTTTTAATTATAAAATTGCAAAATAAATCATAGTATAAAAAAATATTTTTGAGCCAATTTTTTTAGTTTTAGAAAAGTATGAAATTTAAAAAAAAAAAATATTTATAAATTTATTTTTTTAACCTTTAAATTATTTTTTTTTTTTTTAATTTTAAATTTTTAATTTATATTTTTAGGGCTTCCATAAAACATGTAAAAATCCCAGTGACCTAGAACTAACCAGTCAAGTGAAGCAAACCGTACTCAATGCGCACAACAAATATCGTAATCTTGTTGCTAGTGGTGCCACGGATCTAGACCCGGCATGTCGCATGGGCACATTACAATGGGATAATGAATTAGCCGAATTGGCAGCACTAAATGTCAAACAATGTAAAATGTCGCATGATTGTCACAATACCGAAGCCTTCAAATACTCTGGACAAAATCTAGCTTGGATAACTTACTGGAACACACCGGATGTGGAACATTTGGCGGAAAAATCTGTTGATATGTGGTACAATGAAATTAAGAATACAAAAATGTCATACATACAAGCATATCCACTCAACTATAATGGACCGTAAGTATTGTTTTAAAGTTATTTTATTGTATTTACATTTTATTTTTTAAATTTTCTTTTTTTTATTTTATTTTATTTTATCTTATTTTATTTTATTTTATTCAATTTTTTTTTTTGCAATTTTTTTTATTTTTTTTATATTTTTTTTTGTTTTACTATTTTTTTACTATTTTTTTTATTATTGAATGAATTGAAATTGAAAATTTTATTTTATTTTTATTTCATTTTATTTTATTTTATTTTATTTTATTTTATTTTATTTTATTTTATTTTATTTTATTTTATTTTATTTTATTTTATTTTATTTTATTTTATTTTATTTTATTTTATTTTAATTTATTTTATTTTTTATTTTATTTTATTTTATTTTATTTTATTTTATTTTATTTTATTTTATTTTTTATTTTATTTTATTTTATTTTATTTTTATTTTATTTTTATTTATTTTATTTTTTTATTTTATTTTATTTTACTTTACTTTATTTTATTTTATTTTATTTTATTTTATTTTATTTTATTTTATTTTATTTTATTTTATTTTATTTTATTTTATTTTATTTGATTTTATTTTATTTTATTTTATTTTATTTTTTTTATTTTTTATTTCATTTTATTTTATTTTATTTTATTTTATTTTATTTTATTTTATTTTATTTTATTTTATTTTATTTTATTTTATTTTAATTTATTTTATTTTTTATTTTATTTTATTTTATTTTATTTTATTTTATTTTATTTTATTTTTTATTTTATTTTATTTTATTTTATTTTATTTTTATTTTATTTTTATTTATTTTTTTATTTTATTTTATTTTACTTTATTTTATTTTATTTTATTTTATTTTATTTTATTTTATTTTATTTTATTTTATTTTATTTTATTTTATTTTATTTTATTTTATTTTATTTTATTTTATTTTATTTTATTTTATTTTATTTTATTTTATTTTATTTTATTTTATTTTATTTTATTTTATTTTATTTTATTTTATTTTATTTTATTTTATTTTATTTTATTTTATTTTATTTTATTTTATTTTATTTTATTTTATTTTATTTTATTTTATTTTATTTTATTTTATTTTATTTTATTTTATTTTACTTTACTTTATTTCATTTTATTTTATTTTATTTTATTTTATTTTATTTTATTTTATTTTATTTTATTTTATTTTACTTTATTTTATTATATTTTTTCTTTTTTTTTATTTTTTTTTATTTTTTTATCTAATTTTATTTTATTTTTTTCTAATTTTTTTTTTATTTTTGTTTCATTTAATTCTTTTTTTATTTTTTTTAATTTTAATTTTTTAATTTTATTTTTTTATTTTTTGTACGTTTATTATATTTGATTTTATTTTATTTGTTTTTATGTTATTTCATTTGTTCCATTTTCTAACCATTTTTAACTCACAATTTTTACTCACTATTCCTCCCTCTCTCTCTTCATTTATTTTCAGTACAATTGGTCACTTTACCGTTATGGTAGCTGACAAAAATACGCATGTCGGTTGTGCCGCTTCCTCTTACCAGGTGTCGAGTGATACCAGATACAGAGCTTTCCTTTTCGCCTGTAATTATGCTACAACAAATATGGTTACCTCGCCGATTTACAAGGAATGTAATAAAGCTGGCAGTGATTGTAAAACTGGCAAAAATCCGAAATACACTAGTCTCTGTTCAACATCAGAGAAATATGACGTAAATAAGTGGTTTTAAAACTACTTACCAGTGATTAAACTTAGTAAAAAAAAAAATTATTCTAAAAAGTTCTTTGTAAAAATCTAACAAAATTATTGTAATAAAAATATCGAATATCAATTCCAATTTTTTTAATAAATAATGTATAAGCATAAGTTATATTAAAAAAATGACTCTGTTTGTATTTACAACTAGCAGAAGCAGCGAAACGCGCACCTTCCCTTCACCGTCGTAAAAGAACTGCAATCAAGTTGTCAGATCCATGTTATATTATGAGAAAATAGATTTACCTTCCAGTTCGTGTGGCCAGGGACTATTGGGAGGACTCTTCAAAATATGCCTGCTGATACTTTTCTTCCAGATCCTAATGTATGTAAACTGCATGAGCAAGGGACTGAGATCACCTAACCCTTTCGGGTGAGGAGCTGTCGTAAGCGGCGATGAAAATCCACTTCGACCCCGGCTGCGGGCTCAACGAAATCATTCCCAAGACAGTCGGGTTAGTGCCTCAATGTGTTACTCACCGGAACGTACGGGAATCATATCCGGAAAAGGACTGTCAACATCAGTGCAACCCTTTCTGGTCCACCACGTAACTATTTATAAGTGGATCTTCCGACTAGGCAGGGCAAAGTACTGTTACAACAACAACAGCAGCAACAACAACAACGACAAAAACAATCATCTATAGAAATCTGATAACTAAAATATCAGCCTGGAAAAAGAGAAATAAGTAATACCGTTGGACCTACTACTTCCCTGTTGTAGTGGTCAAAGTTAAGGAGATGTTAGACGAATGATGTGAATTTTAGGAACATAACCTTAAATAATTAAAGAAAGCAAGACAATAGAGAACAATCACCCTTCTGTTTTTCCATCTGGCATCTTAGGAGATATCTCCGAAACTAGCTGATTTATTTAAATTAATCACTTTGCTTATGACAGCACTCGTTAGCACCTTTTTTTGATACCGATATTGTACTCAACACATTTTTGGTCGCCCTTGGTCGACATATTGATCGATAACTCTGGGCCTGAAATTGCACTGAGACCAATTTAATTTTAATGTTGTCACACCAATTCGATTCGGTTTTTTTTTTCAAATAAGAGCGCTTGCAAAAGCCAGAGAACAATCAGTGCCATTTCCACAACAAAGCGATACACATTTTTCACTCTTCTTCAGTGTTTAATTTTTATAAATTTTTGCAACCGACTTAAATAAATTTCCGCAATGCAGTTGATGTCACTACAAAATATCATACCGATATTGCTCATAATAGCACAAATCGTTCTGGCGACAAACTATTGTGATCCCGATTTGTGTAAAGGCGATCATATTGGATGTAATAGTGCTAAGGTAGATAAAACTTCTTTTAAAATTCGAAAGTTTGTGAAAAATGCTGCTTTAAAAAGCTATCAGCTAAATCATAAAAAACTTGGAAATTTTTATTTGAAAAAGTGAAATTTTTTTTTGAAAAGTTTTAAATTAATTTCACCTTTTAACAAAAAAATAATAATGATACCTTTATTAAAAAGTTGAAATAAAGTTTCTAATAATAATAACTTCTCCTTATAGGGCTTCCATAAAAGATGTAAAAATCCCAACTACTTTAAAATAACGAGCAGGTTTAAAAAAATCGTACTCAACGCACACAACAAATATCGTAATCGTGTTGCTAGTGGTGCTACTGACCTAGAGGCAGCATGTCGCATGGCCACAATGCAATGGGATAATGAATTAGCCGAATTGGCAGCACTAAGTGTCAAACAATGTAAAATGTCGCATGATTGTCACAATACTGAAGCCTTCAAATATTCTGGACAAAATCTAGCTTGGATGACTTACTGGAACAAATCGGATGTGAAACATTTGGTGGAAAAATCTGTTGATATGTGGTACAATGAAATTGAGAATACAGAAATGTCAGACATACAAGCATATCCCTTGAATGGACCGTAAGTATTATGAGACATTGAAAGTGAGAAAATTTTAAAAAAATTGACTTTATCTAATTTTTGCTGTATTTTTAATATTATTTTTCTGGTTTTATTAACTTTATTTTATTTATTCATTTCATTTTATTTTACTTTATTTTATTCCAATTTTATCTTGCGTTATTTTTGCTTTGCTATTTTTATTTTTTTTTCTTTTTTTGTTTTACTTTATTTAATTTTTTTATTTTTTTTTTTATTTGTTTTTACTTCATATAATTTTATCTATTTTTTTTTTGTTTTTCTATATTGTGCTTTTTTACTTTTTTTTTATTTTATTGTATTTTTTTTGTATTTTCTTTGTTTTTTCTTTGTATGTATTTCATTTTATATAGTTAATTTTTTACTTTTATTTTTGAAGTTAACTTGTTAGGGGGCGATATGAAGTTTTGATTGAGAGTAAAATTTGAGAAAATGAAAATCCCAACTTTTTTTAAATATAGAGCTAGATATGCCAATATGGATATCAAATGAAAGGTATTTTCGGCCGTATTCCAAATATGACAATTTCACGCAGGGTTGTCACTTAGGGTTGCCACCTAACCGCAATTTACAGCCCCGTTTACATCTCTCCTTCCCATCTTTCTTCGCCTTCACACTATCTCCGCCCCTTTTTCTCTTCATTCCCATCTTTCCTTCTACCACGCCCCTCTTCCTCTATATCCCATTCGTATTGGCCCCTGCTAATTTAGGCATAATTCTACCCACGTACCGAATTTGAAAGAAAACGCACCATGTATTAGACATTTCCGAATTGATCGTCTCCCTGGTCCACTTCCCGGAAGTAAGAAATTGTGAATCTAAGCCATTCTCGAATATACCTTATTTATTGAAGAAGTTAACTTCTTTCTGGTGTACTGGCTACACGCGCTTTTTTATTTTATTTTCAATTTATTGTTTTTAATTTTACTTTATTTTTTTTTTTTATTTGCCATTTTTGAACTCACACTTTTACTAAAAATCTCTTCCCTCTCTCTCTCTCTTCATTCACTTACAGTACAATTGGTCACTTTACCGTTATGGTGGCTGACAAAAATACACATGTCGGTTGTGCCGCTTCCACTTACCAGTTTTCGAGTGATAACAAATACAGAGCTTTCCTTTTCGCCTGTAATTATGCTACAACAAATATGGTTAATTGGCCAATTTACAAGGAATGTAATAAAGCTGGCAGTGATTGTAAAACTGGCAAAAATCCGAAATACACTAGTCTCTGTTCAACATCAGAGAAATATGACGTTAATAAGTGGTTTTAATGCTAGTTTCCAGTGATTAAATTTAATTTAAAAAAAATGTCAAAGTTTTTTGTAAATATGTATTTACAAAAATTATGTAATAGAAAAAAATTTGAAATTCGAATATCAATTAAAAGTTGTTTAATAAATAAAACTATACGACAAAAATCAACTTTTTTTCTGTGTATTGAACCAAACCAAATTATTTGAAGAGATTGAGATATGTACAAACAAAAAAAGGCATTCCCCCTTTTTCGAAGTTAGCTTCCAAAACTTAGTTAAGGTTTTCGAAATTCGAAGTTGAATACTTCGATAATTTGGTTTTCTAATTGTCTTATTTGAAAACTTGAAAAAGGTAAAATGTGGGCGTGGCCTGCTTTAATGTCGTCACTCCAAATCGATTCAAAATTTTAGTAAAAAATGTGTGTCACCACATTAAAAGCATGTTAGAAAGAAAAAAAATTGACAAAATTTAATTTCTCACAGAAACAGAAGAAGTAAGTGCGACGTCATTGTGCCATCAAATCAACTATTCCAAAGCCCTTTGAGGCATTTCCGAAACCCTGCTTTTATTCTACTTCTTTATTTAATTTGTTTTGTTTTATTCTAAGCTATTTGATTTTTATACCCAGCGTGTTAGGACAAGTACAAGGGTATTATAATTTTATCCACATAACGGTACTACGTAATGGCACAAAATAATCGAGGAAGATAAAAAGTTCCATATATGAAAGTTCTTAGATTGAAAAGAGGAGTCTATTTAGGCATATCCGTCCGTCTTCCGCCTGTCCGTGTACACCGTAACTTGAGTAAAAGTTTAGATATTTGCAGGATGATAACCACGCCCCCTTTTTCGATATCGACAATTTCGAAAATCACATAAATTGACATATCTCGGTAACGGAAATGACTAAAATGATATAATTTTATAGGTGAATCCCCCTGGTCATTATAAAATGATTTTTTGATAAATTTTTTAAAGTGGACGTGGCACCGTCCACTTTTAAGGGAGGAATTTTTGAAAATTCCACTGGTCGTAGCTGTTAAACTGATTACGGTAGAACGATTTAGAATTTCGAAAACAACAAAATTGGCATAATTCGATTTGTCGACATCAAAGATATATACATTAGAGCATATCACGGTGTAAGGAGGAAAAAAAGTTGAAAATGTTCCTCCTTATGAGGTTTTAAAAAAAAATTTTAATTTTTTTGTCACCCTGTAAAAACAGCGAAATTAGTTTTTTTTTCTATAATTTCTATATTTTACGTTCGATTTTCAAAAGTGATACATTTTTAGAAAGGTATTCGCCAAGGCAATATTTCTTCATCCATAGAAACTTTTAGCCCATCATGCCAAGTTCAGATTTTATTCTATCTTTACTAAAACCAACACCCTATATTAAACAAAAAAAAAAAAAAAATAAAAAAAAAATAAAAAAAAATATTAATCTCCTGCATATAATGAGGAAATAAATGTAATGTATTTATGATAAATCTTTTCTTGACTCAAATTTGCTGTAACGTTCTCGGCTCCTTAGTTTAGCGAATATATAACCTAGGCGTTCCTCGTTGGCAACTTCTGTACAATAATCACTTACTACGTGAACAAATCGCTCAGAATTTTGAGAGTGGCACATCGAAGGCTATACGAGGTGTGTTCAAAAAGTATCGCGAATTGCGAATTTTTTGTGGCGTTATGTTGGTACTCATATCTCTCACTTATGCCGACAAGCTCGGCCATTTTGAATGTTCAGTTAATTGTTGACAGCTGCTTTGCTTGCACGTGTTTTGGATCGTCTTCGATTTTTACGTATTCAAAAAAATGGATCAAAGAACCTGTATCAAATTCGGGCGTCCGGCACGCTCTTCGTCGTTCACATCTTCTCGGCCTTCTGAGAACATTTTGTACCACCGATAAACGTTGCTTCGGTCCAAGGTAGCTTCTCCGTATGCCACAGTCAACATTCGGAATGCATCCGCGCACTTAATTTCGTTTTTCACACAAAATTTCAAAATTCGCGATACTTTTTGAACACACCTCGTATTTACTTTATTCAAAACTAGCTGGTGCCCACGACTTCGTATGCGTATAATTTCTATTTTTTTGGTCATAAAAAATGTTTTCATCGGACTTTAATAAAAAACGACCCCACATTTTATGAGATATCTCCGGGGTAGCTTAGGTATTGAAATTAATCAAATGGTTTATGACAGCATTCATAAACACCTTTTGTTTAATACCCATAATGTACTATTTTTGTGGAAACATTTTTGTGGAAATATTCGTCGATACCTCCGAAACCGATCGAGCTATCGAAATTTCAAGATATCTAACATTGACACCTATCGTTTGACACCCATATTGTACTAAGACATTTTTGGTCACCCCTGGTCCACATATTGGGCGATAACCCCAAAACCCGTTGAGATATCGCAAAAAAGTAATATCTGAAATTTTAAGTTGAGCGTCGAGCATTCTAACAAAAAAAGTTTTATTCAATTCCATTAATTGCTTTCTGAGTGATACGGCCACAAACATACGGACAGACAGACAGACTGACACACAAAAATTTTTAAAATGGTTGATTTGGATTCCTCCCGCTTAATAATGCTTCCCCCAATCAATCAGACATCGACCTGTTACAATTTTATTATATGTAGAGATTTTTTTTAATACAGGGTGTTGATTTTAAATAAATTTGAATAAAAGCTGAGGTTGGTGTCGCAGGTTAATGGTTTATATGGGCGAGATATGACACGTGCTAAAACCTTTACTACAATATATTGCTCGTTGAAATCAAATACCAAATAGAAAAGTTATAAGCAAAAAACGATTTTCGCTGTTTTTACAGGGTGCCGAAAAAAAATTGTTTTTTTCATTTTTGAAATCACCAACAAGTAAACATTCGAGCCAGGGGGGAAACATTTTAAACATTTTTTTGGCGATACGCTCTAATATACATACATACATACATGTATACAAAATAAAAATTTAAAAAAAAGTTCATAGAAATTTAAAGAGAAAATGTTGTATATAATATATGTTATTAATTTTAATTTTTAAGATTTTATCGCGGGCTTGGTTCTTAAATCAAAAAGTTCGAAAAGGTTCGGTGTTAGCAACAGGTTGAATACATTAAATTGGATCTCTATCTTAAAGTTAATGTTAAAATTAAAGTTAACCTTAACTTTAACTTTGACGTTGACTGGACTTTGACTTTGACTTTGACTATGATTTGACTTTGACTTTATTTTTGACTTTGACTTTGACTTTAACTAAAAATGGATATGTGCGTGTACGATAACATTTGTATATGTATTAGATACAGGACCGCTACGTAGCGTCAGCTTTTGAGAACATTTCCCACTGATTATGACTGCGGGCCAATTTTTTTTAACCTGATGTTTCTTAACCTTAATTAAGTTTACAAATACATATCTGTAAGCAAATAAACAGCGGTGCTTACGAGTCTGCTACTTAATTTTCGGTTACGAAAAATTAAAACATATTTTTAACCCATTCGTTCAAATATTGGTTGTTATTTAGAAATTGCGGAAAATATTATGGAAATTTGTAAAAAAGTACAAACAAAAAACAGTAGTACACCTGAAATAACACAATTCCCTGTCGTCACAAAACAAAAACAAAATTTAACAAAAATTCAAAATACTAAAACCAAATTGATAAAATCCACAGCCACCTGAGGCACGTTTCATAGAATTTTGTTAAATATTTTTTTTATAGTTTTGGCTGTCGAGCTATTTAAATACGCGCAAAATTCGTTTCAGTTAAACAGTGCCAAGCTTACCTTTAGCAATGGAGTATAAATTTGCGTTTTTCACAATTTTTTTGTTAGCATCGCTGAAAAGTTCTACAGCACAAAATTACTGTAGTGCATTATTATGTAACGGTCAACAACATATCGCATGCAATAATAATGGGGTAAGTTGTGACGTCATTCATATACTTAACTGATGCTTAAACATCGAGGCAAGTTGAGTAGGTAACACAAGTTTTGCTTCACCTAAAAATATATTCCCTTAATTTATAATCTAAAATAGAATTTCGCTGCTCGCTGCACAAATCCTCGAATGATTCAACTCACACAGGCACAAAAGAATATAATACTACGCATTCATAATCGTAAACGTAATCGCGTAGCTGGTGGACTAACTAAACTGAGTCCAGCTTGTCGCATGGCCACAATGCAATGGGATAATGAATTAGCCCGAATTGCCGCTTTCAATGTTAAACAATGTCAAATGAAACATGATGCCTGCCGCAATACAAATACTTTCAAAAATTCCGGACAAAATTTGGCAGTATTCACTTTTGCAACGGGTAGACTTAAGGTGCCACAGATGCTACGCAAAGCAGTTAATCTATGGTACAATGAGATCAGTAATGTGCAACAGTCGCAGATTAACAGTTTTCCACGTGGCTATAGTGGACCGTAAGTTTTTCAAAATTTCAAATTTTTTGTTTCATGTTGTAATTGATTTTCGTTTTTTTCTCTTTCTTAGTGCCATTGGTCACTTCACTGCGATGGTCACGGATAAGAATATTCGTATTGGTTGTGCCGCATCGAACTATAAAGCGGCAGGTGCTAGAAGAAGAACTATGCTGTTGGCATGTAATTATGCAACAACAAATATCATAAATCAACCAATATATGATTCTTGTGCGAATGCAGCTTCGCGTTGTACAACCGGAAAAAACCCTAATTTCCCGAATCTTTGTTCCCGTTCCGAAACATATGCAAATCTTTAACTTTTTTATCATCAAATTATAAATATAGTTTAGTGATAGCTAATAAAAAAAAAATCGTATACCATCGGATTAGTAATTTACTTATACAAAACAACCTTCCATGGAATATCGTCAAATGGTTGAGTCGACCCCTTGGATTACCTATTATGAACCATCAGACCTGGTAGGTGTTATCCCACCCGTATCACAATTTAAAAGATATCTACAAAACCAGATGAGATATTTAAATTAATCACATTGCTTATGACAGGACTCGTTAACACCCTTCTTTTGATAAACATATTGTTGGATAACTCTGTATCCATTGGAGTTATCGAAATACGAGATACCTGAAATTTTAAGTTGAATGTCTACTAATACAACTGTAAAAGTTTCAAATTTTTTCTTTTAATTTCGGTGACATTTTTCATTCACAGTTTCTTTGAAGCTGGCCTTTTATGCTTGTTTTTCAAAAAAATATATATCTACATTTTTATACCCAGTGTACTAGTACTACACCTTTTTCAGTTTATATTCAGAGAATTACAATTTATATTCAGAATTTTACAATTCATATTCAGAATTTTCATTTCATATTCAGAAAATTACATTTCACATTAAGAATTTTCATTTCATATTCAGAGAATTACAATTCATATTCAGAATTTTCATTTCATATTCAGAAAATTGCAATTCATATTCAGAAAATTACAGTTCATATTCATATGAAATGAAAATTCTGAATATGAATTGTAATTCTCTGAATATGAAATGAAAATTCTGAATATGAAATGTAATTTTCTGAATATAAAATGAAAATTCTGAATATGAATTGTAATTCTCTGAATATAAACTGAAAAAGGTGTAGTACAAGGGTATATTAACTTTGTTCACATAACGGCTATTTGTAACGGCACAAAATAATCGAGATAGATATAGAGTTCCATATAAGAAAGTTCTTAAGATTAAAAGAGGAGTTGATTAAGGCATGTCCGTCCGTCTGTCCGTCCGTGTACACGATAACTTGAGTAAAAATTGAGATATTTGCATGAAATTTTGTACACAGGTTACTTTCTGGCCAAGGTAGGTTGCTATTGAAAATGGGCGAAATCGGATGATCGCCCTCTTTTTCGATATCGAAAATTTCGAAAATCACACAAATTGACTTATCTCGGCAGCTGAAATGGCTAAAATGATATAATTTTATCGGTGAATCCCCCTGGTCATTCTCTTATGATTTTTTCATAACTTTTTTATAGTGGGCGTGGCACCGCCCACTTTTAAGGGAGGCGTTTTTGAAAATTTGACTGGTCGTAACTCTTAAACAGATTACGATAGAACGATGGAATTTGGCACAAAGCATACTAGTATCGCTGGGAGTATACCTGATGAAAGTGGATAAAATCGCCCTTCAACCACGCCCACTTTCGATATCGAAAATTTCGAAAATCACACAAATTGACTTATCTCGGCAGCTGAAATGGCTAAAATGATATAATTTTATAGGCGAATCCCCTTGGTCATTCTCTTATGATTTTTCCATAAATTTTTTATAGTGGGCGTGGCACCGCCCACTTTTACTATGTACCGGCGCAAAATAATCAAGATCCATGTATGAAAGTTCTTAGGTTGAAAAGAGGAGTCTATTCAGGCATGTCCGTCCGTCTGTCCGTCCGTCCGTCCGTCCGTGTACACGATAACTTGAGTAAAAATTGAGATATTTGCATGAAATTTCATACACAGGTTACTTTCTGGCCAAGGTAGGTTGCTATTGAAAATGGGCGAAATCGGATGATAACCACGCCCCCTTTTTCGATATCGAAAATTTCGAAAATCACACAAATTGACTTATCTCGGCAGCTGAAATGGCTAAAATGATATAATTTTATAGGTGAATCCCCCTGGTCATTCTCTTATGATTTTTTCATAACTTTTTTATAGTGGGCGTGGCACCGCTCACTTTTAAGGGAGGCGTTTTTGAAAATTTGACTGGTCGTAACTCTTAAACAGATTACGATAGAACGATGGAATTTGGCACAAAGCATACTTGTATCACTGGGAGTATACCTGATGAAAGTGGATAAAATCGCCCTTCAACCACGCCCACTTTCGATATCGAAAATTTCGAAAATCACACAAATTGACTTATCTCGGCAGCTGAAATGGCTAAAATGATATAATTTTATAGGCGAATCCCCTTGGTCATTCTCTTATGATTTTTCCATAAATTTTTTATAGTGGGCGTGGCACCGCCCACTTTTACTATGTACCGGCGCAAAATAATCAAGATCCATGTATGAAAGTTCTTAGGTTGAAAAGAGGAGTCTATTCAGGCATGTCCGTCCGTCTGTCCGTCCGTCCGTCCGTCTTTGTAAACGATAACTTGAGTAAAAATTAAGATATTTGCATGAAATTTTATATACAGGTTACTTTTTGGCCCAGGTAGGTTGCTATTGAAAATGAGCGAAATCGGATGATAACCACGCCCCCTTTTTCGAGATCGAAAATTTCGAAAATCATACAAATTAACATAACTTGAGTAAAAATTGAGGAATTTGCATGAAATTTGGTATACATATTACTCGGATTATAACCACGTCCCTTTTGTCGGTATCGAAAATTTCGAAAATAACATAAACTGACATATATCGGTAGCTGAAATTGATAAAATGATATAATTTCATAGGTGAATTTCTCTTATCATTCTATTATGATTTTCTGTTAAATTTTAAAAAGTGGGCGTGGTACCGCCCACTTTCAAGGGAGGCATTTTTGAAAATTCGACTGGTCGTAACTTTTAAGCAAATTATGGTAGAACGATGAAATTTGGCACAAATCATACTAGTACTGTTGGGAGTATACGTGATGAAATTGGATAAAATCCCCGTCCAACCACGGCTACTCTCGATATCGAAAATTTAGAAAATCACCTAAAAGACTGGTCGTAAGTTTTAAGCTGATTACGGTAGATTCGTGAAATTCGGCACAAGGTATACTAGAGTTATAGGAAGTATACCTGTTGAAATTAAACGAAATCGCTTCCCAATCACGTCCACTTTCAATATGGAAAATTTCGAAAATCACATAAATTGACATAATTCGGTAAGGTAAATAACTAAAATAGTATAATTATAGTATAATTTGGTAGTTAAATTTGTAAGGAATGGTCTACTATTAACGAGTCTTAAAAGATGAGTTAATTTTGTTAAGTGAGCCACCTATAATTTTTTCGACGGCCATGTATTTTATTGAAAGTGGGTAGTATGGCTCAGAACGATTAAACAAAAATACGTATACAATTTTTCAAAATTCGAATTATTTTGAAAGTTATATCTATCAACAGTTTTCGAAATTCCTCACTTTTGGATGATTTTTTCACGATTGGTCAAACCAATTTTGCTAATTTTTTAAATATATATAAAAGATGGTGTCTTCTACAAAAGGACATTTCCAATTTTTGCAAAAAAAAATTTTTTATTCGCAATTTTTAACTTCTCCATCGTGGCGAGATGGCGCTTTTGTATGATGTTGTTGGGCATTGCATTAGTAACTATTAGCAAAAAAAATTTTTTTGGCACTTTAAGGGAGCGAAAGTTATTTACATCAAAAAGTAAGGAATTCCGAAAAGTGGTGATAGCGATAACTTTGAAAATAATTTGAATTTCGAAAAACTGGCCCAAACGTATTTTTTTTTTCAATTTAAAACTTTGTCACAAATTGGTGGTAAGTATATTAGAAGTAAGAAATGTATTCAACTATAAGTAATATTTTGAGGGCACACGAACAATGTACATATATGTTATACTGTAGCATAAATAAATATTAATTTTATAAACTAACTAATAAATTTATTGAGTTCGTTTTTCCCAAATTATAATATATATAGAAAATATATACCTTATAGGTACTACTATTGTTTCCATACACTGGGTATTTAATGATCGGCTTACCCGAACTTAGACTTCCTTACTTGTTTACCATATTTTTTGCGTAATTTTTACTATATTTTTTGTGAAATTTTTACTACATTTTTTGAGGTAATTTTTTACTATATTTTTAATATAATTTTTACTATAAATATTTTTTTGGATAATTTTTTACTATTTTTTTGCGTAATATTTACTTTTTTTTGTATATTTTTACTATATTTTTGGGGTATTTTTTTACTACACTTTTTGCCTAATTTTTACTACATTTTTTATGTGATTATTACTGTATTTTTGAACCTGAAACCTCCACCCCATGGATCCGCCCCTGTTTGAAAATAAATTTTGGAAAAAAAACATTTTTGAGAGATATCCTAAAATTTCCAAAAAATGGTTTGGTTTTTAAAAAATAAAAATTTTGAGTTTAAACATATGTAATTGGGCTATTCTCTCTAAATTTTTTTCAAAAATAACACAAGAAATTCCCAGACTAAAAAAAAAACAAAAAACACGCGTATTTTGATGTTGTACGAAAACAATTTTGAAACAAAATTTTGCAATTTTGACATTAGTCTTGTGTTTTTTATCAAAAAAAATTTAGAGGGAAGACCCCTAATGTTAAATTGTTTTTAAATATCACACATGTAGGTATAGTTTTGTAAAAACAAACAAAAAAACATTCTTTTCATTATTAAAATTTTGTTCGAAAATATTTTTTTATACCCTAAAAGAGGTACGAAACTACCAGAGTTTTTTTTAAGAATGGTTTTCGAAATACTGAAAAAAAAACTTTAAAAACGGGAAAAAAGTGAAATTTTTTATAACAAAACTTTTTAATGTTTTCCTTCGTTTTATATTAAAAATAAACTCTCAACCAAATCTCATTCAAATCGGAACGGGCCGATTCCACATGTTTAAATCCTTAACATAGAATAACCCCACCCCAATAAACTTTCTTTCGAAAGGGTTTTCAATCCCCTAAGGGCCGTTTTCATAAAAGTCTTCAACCCGTTAGCGGCGACATATTTTGTACGGTTAGCTGTCAAATTAATCACCAATTATTCGTTATCGAGCAAGCGGCTCTAAGGCCCGATATTTTAGTGCAAGATGACTAGAGTTTATCCCTGCCCATTTGTATGAGATAAACTTTGTCTCTGGTTTAAAGTTGCGCTGAGAAACTAGACCTAACTACTTAATTTTTAACAAGAACTTTAATTTCGGCCACAAAAAAAATTGTTTAAATATGAAAAAAATAAAAGATAAAAATTGGTGGCAACCTCGGTTTACATATTTAAAAGGCCTTTTATTCTGTGCTTGGAAAATATCTCACCAAAGACAGCTCATTGTAGGCAAAAAACGGGATTTTTGCTCGACCATATTTAATACAAATTCTTCAGGGTACCATCTTGTAAAAGAAAATAAGTCTCCTAAAATTTAAAAAATACTAAAAACAAAACAAAAAATCGAAAGCTAGAAAAACTCGTCACATCAAAATAACGGTTACGGTTTGGGTATGTTTTTTCGAGATATCTCAAGCGATTTGGGTGAAATTTTGTATGTATCTGCATAGATGGGCTCAACTTTATACCACGTTCTATTTAGGTGTTGCCAACCAGGATTACCATCTAGGCTTGTCACATAATCTAATTAAGAATTTCTTTCAATGAAGTGTTGCCACCTATTATTAGCTATCGTTTGGGATGTATTTCCGTGGCTCAAAAATCTTCATAAGTTTATTTTTTATGGCATACCCGTGTAAGTACTATTGTTTTTTGCGACTAGCCGCAAAAAGTTGGTGTAATGACGTCATTTCTAAGGAGACAATAAGACCCAAAATATTTTTTATTATTGCCAAAACTTATTTATTTACTTTCACAATTCTGGCTTTACTTTATTCGAAATTCTAAAAATAAATTATTTACATTCATGCAGTGGTGGATCCCAATGGGGCTGCGCTCCCTCGTCATGAGGGTGTACAAGAGACTGGTACAAAAAAATTAAAATTTGTTCAGACCTTTTTAATTTACTCCAATCAAATCCTCAACAATGTTAAATATGAAATATAGACCTGTAAAAATTAGTATTAAGGTCTTTTTGCCATTCTGAAAAATTTAATCGATATACATAAAATAAAAAAAAAAATATTTGGCAACCTTTTTACACCTACGTAAGTACTTTTGAAAGGATCATATTGTGATTTAAAAAAAAAAAAGAGAATAGAAGTCAAATGTTTAGGTTTTTCTGTAATTTCTACTATGTTTGTCCCAGAAACTGTTGGTCTGAAATTTGTAATCTAGTTTTTTAAATTTTTCACATATTTTTGAAGTTAACTTCTTAGGCGGCGGTATGAAGTTTTGATTGAGAGTAAAATTTGAGAAAATGGATGACGATGAAACGGAAGTTATGGCACGGAAATAGAAATTGTAGCCGACTTTCAGGCGTATTTTGCAGACTTTCAGGCGTAGGCGTTTTTCTTATATCTCGGGAACCGCTCGACCGATTTGGATATACGCGTGGGTGTGGCCACTTGGGGTGGTTCACAGGGTTGCCACCTATCTAATTTTTTTTTTAAATATTGAGCAGAATATGGGTATCAAATGAAAGGTATTTTCGACCGTATTCCAAATATGTAAATCTCAAGAATGGTTGCCACCTAACCGCATTTTATTTATTTTTCTCTATATCTCGGGAACCGCTCTACCGATTTGGATAAAGTTTCGCATTATAGATAGTATGATTCATTCTAAGATTATATGCGTCGATGTTTCCATTTGACAGGGTTGCCACCTATCTCAATTTTTTTTAATATTGAACACTATATGCCAATATAGGTATCAAATGAAAGCTATTTTCGGTCGCATTTCAAATATGACAATTTCTAGTAGGGTTGCCAGCTAGGGTTGCCCCCAAACTGTATTTTATTTATTTTTCTCTATATCTCGGGAACCGCTTTGTCGTTTTGTATTAAATTTGGCATTATTAGTAGTATGATTCATTCTAAGACTATATACATGGCGGTTGCCACTTGGGGCGGTTCAAAGGGTTGCCACCTATCTTTTTTTTTAATATTGAGCAAGATATGCCTATATGGGTATCAAGTGAAAGGTATTTGCGACCGTGTTCCAAATATTTAAATTTCCAGCAGGCTTGCCACCTAGTCTTCCTATCTTTCTTCGTACAACTCTCTTTCCTATCTCCCTCGCTTTTGCTCTTCATTGCCCTCTTTCCTTCTACCACGCCCCTCTTTCTCTATATCCCATTCGTATTGGCCCCTGTTAATTTAGGCCTAATTCTACCCATGTACCAAATTTTAAGGAAAACGCACCATATATAAGATATTTTCGAATGGATCGTTTCCCTGGTCCACTTCCCGGAAGTAAGATTTTGTGAATCTAAACCATTCTCGAATACATCTTATTCATATTTCGTTATTTCTGAACTTAAGAAGTTAACTTCTTTTACGTGTACTGGCTACACGCGGTTTTTTTTTTGTAGATTTTCGAAAGCATTAAAATAAAAGAATAATATAAGCGCCCTCGAGTGGCTCTAAAATGAATAATAAATAGTGCCAGAAATGAATTCTTCGGCCCCAAAAACCCCTAACAAATCTACGCATTCGAGCTAGTTGGCAATCCCTCCCAATCCTGGTTTCCCGATCCGCCACTGCCTTCAATAGCGAAATTTATTGCAACAAATATTTGCTTAAAAGCAAAAGAGCCATAATAAAAAATAGTCTGTCTTTAGATTCGGATAAATAACAACTGAAAAAAAAAACCATAAAAGCAAGCACCACTTGCGGAACTTTCAACAGTCTTTCATTCAATACTTCGAGAGCCGTACTTACAGTGAGAAAACGTCTAACATAATTCGTATACAAAAAATTTTAAATATGGGCTATACATTTACGTTCTTGACTATTTTAGTCGCTTCAATTGGAGTTGCTTTGGCACAAAATTATTGCAGTCAGTCATTATGTAATGGTCAACAACATGTTGCTTGCAACAATAATGGGGTAAGAGACAATTATCATCTTCAGCATTAGTTGGTGCCTCGAGCATCTATCACCCAACAAAAAGATAGCGGGAAATGATACAAATCTGGATAAAAGCTCATTATCCATCCTTCTGTCTATCTGTCTCAAATTTTAGGAGATATCTCCGAAACCAGTTGAGATATTTAAATTTATCACATCACTTATGTCAGCTATCGCTATTGTACCAACACAATTTTGGTGACCCTTAGTTCACATGTTGGTCGATAACTCTAAAACCGGTCGAGTTATCGCAATAAGGTTTATTTTAAATTTTAAGTTGAACGTCTACTACTAAAATCGTAAAAGTTTCGTTCAAATTCATTCAGCAGTTTTCGAGTGATGCTACTACAAACATGCAGACAAAAAATTCTAAAAACGGTTAAATTGTCGCGTCACCATAACAAATCCAATATTAATCCAAATTTTATTAAACCCCAAAACAGAACTGGGCTGCACGCTGCACAAATCCAACTCTCCTCAATCTAACGCAAGCACAAAAAAATGTCATACTCCAAGTCCATAATAATAGACGTAATCAAGTAGCTGGCGGTCAAACCAAACTGCAACCCGCTTGTCGCATGGCCACAATGCAATGGGATGATGAATTAGCCCGAATTGCCGCTTTCAATGTTAAACAATGTCAAATGAAACATGATGCCTGTCGCAATACAAATACTTTCAAAAATTCTGGACAAAATTTGGTTATGGTCACATTCCAAACTGGAACACTCAAGATACCGGATATGTTACGCAAGGCTATCAATTTATGGTACGCTGAAATCAGTAATGTGCAACAGTCGCAGATTAACAGATATCCAAATGGTTATAGTGGACCGTAAGTTTTTTCAAAAACTGGAAATTATTTCATGTTTTGCAAATATTAAATATTACCTTCTCTTTCTTTCACGTAGTGCTATTGGTCATTTTACGGTTATGATGGCCGATAAGAATATTCGTGTCGGTTGCGCTGCAGCAACTTATAAAGCTACAACTGCTAGTATGAAAGCTTTTCTAATGGCATGCAATTATGCAACAACAAATATAATCAATCAGCCAATATATAGCTCTTGTTCAACCGCTGGCACGGGTTGTACGACTGGAGCTAATCCTAATTTCCCGAACCTTTGTTCACGATCGGAAACATATGCAAATCTTTAACTTTGTTTTAACTATAATAAAGTTGACATAAAGTGTTCTGTTTCAAGCAGTAAGTTCTTTAAAGTTTATCAGGATTTCGCCTCGCATACTCGTATGTTCCCAAGACCAAATACTAAAATATCTTAAACAAGATATCTAGTTCTCCTATATCCACTGCTATGTACGAGTATATCGAAAATGGATCCACCGTTTTGAATAAAATTTGATATGTTGGTAGTGAAGCACATTTTAAGACATTCAGCTTATGTGTTGCCACTGAAGATAACCTTTCAACGCTTTTTTTTTCTTCCTTTTCTTTCCTTTTCTTTCATTTCCTTCCTTTCCTTTCCTTCCCTTTCCAGTTCTTTAATTTTCTTTCCTTTCCATTCCTTTCCTTGATTTTCCTTTCCTTTAATTTTCATTCCTTTCCATTCCCTTTCTTGCTTTTTCCTTCCTACCCTTCCCTTCTTCTCTTCTCTTCTCTTCTCTTCTCTTCTCTTCTCTTCTCTTCTCTTCTCTTCTCTTCTCTTCTCTTCTCTTCTCTTCTCTTCTCTTCTCTTCTCTTCTCTTCTCTTCTCTCCTCTCTCTTCTCTTCTCTTCTCTTCTCTTCTCTTCTCTTCTCTTCTCTTCTCTTCTCTTCTCTTCTCTTCTCTTCTCTTCTCTTCTCTTCTCTTCTCTTCTCTTCTCTTCTCTTCTCTTCTCTTCTCTTCTCTTCTCTTCTCTTCTCTTCTCTTCTCTTCTCAAAGGAGGCCGCACAGTGTTTCCAAGTGTCGTCTGATATCGCCGAAAACCGATGACTGTTAGCTCATCTATACTATTTCACCAAAAAACAATTTATATATGTACATACATAATACGGAGATAAAAAAAAAAAAACAGTATTCAATATCTCGGCACCTAGTACAAGCTAACAGCTTACAGCTAGATATTAACAATTTTTTTTTTAACAAAATAAATAATTAAAATTAGAAAATTGTCCCACAGTCAGCATTGTTATTAAACCTATTCAGTTCCTCAACCGAACCATCGCTTTTCCCCGAGAAACCCATTCATTCATTCGCATAACCAATATGCCCTTATCATCATATCACTTATAACCTCTCTAACTGTTAGTCAAACTATTGGTCACACGATTCATTTCTCTCGCTCAGTCACAATTTTTTCATTTGCATTGAACCCGAGAACCAACTCGCATCAATTTTTTAAGTGGTTTACAGCGCTGAGGCTATCTAACTACTATCTATTTTTTTAATTGCTGATAGCAAAGTAGCCCCATTAATGAAAACCTCTATGAATTGTGGCCTATTTGACAGTCTTCATTTTAAAACACTGGAACGCGTGCGTGTAGTAAAAAATAATTTGATAATGGAGTTAGTATTACTAACGTTTGTAGTCATCTTAATGACATCACTAGAAATTGGTTCAACAAAAGATTATTGCAGTAAAGATATATGTCCAACTCGACGTCACATCGCATGCAACAATGCGGGGGTAAGAAATGACTACGTACCTTGGCACCAAGCGGAAATAATATCTACTAAATAACTATTCGACTACTACTAGACTACTTCCCTTTTGCGGTGTCACATTTTAAGAGATTCTTATATCCGAAACCAGCTGAGAGCTTTAAATTAATCACATTGCTTATCACTCGTTAGCATCTTTCGTTTGAAACCCATATTTTACTAATCCATATCCATATATTGGTCGATAACTCTGAAACCGATCGAGCTATCGAAATAAGGGATACCTTAAATTTTAAGTTGATCGTCTACTAACACAATGGCGAAAGTTCTATTTAATTCCATTCAGCAGTTATTGAGTGATACGACTACAAACATACAGAGAGACAGAAAGACAGGCAGACAAAAATTCTAAAACGGTTTGGATTATATTTGCTTAGTAATGTTTGACTCTGTAAATTTGTTTGGATATCTGCAATGAACAGACATCGAACTGTTGCATATTTTTCATATTTAGTCCATATTTGAATTTTTATAAGGACAACAGGAATCTTCCAAAGAATAGTGAAAAAACATATTTACTAGAAAAGGACATTAGAATTTCAAAAGTATTTAAATATATGGCATAACAGTATGTTTTCTGTCAAAAATTATGGTTTATCTCTCGAAACTTTACATTTATGGAGCACTTTTTAAAGGTCACACACGGCGTATGAGTAACATGTAGTTATTCAAGTAAGAAAAGTACGTAAATTGTAGTCATGTTTTTGTTGATATCTCCGAAACGGATTGAGATATCGAAATAAATCTACTCATGAACACCTTTCATTTGATACCCATATTGTAAACTCAAGGTAAGCGTACAAAAATAAGAATGAAACAAGTATATAAGTAATTAATTTTTCAAAACTCAGTGGAATGCAATAAGATGTTACTAATAACTTCAACTGCAAGTCGGCCTGGGTTGACGTGGTCCGAAAGTCATAAAACTTTGGCAGAATAGTTTTTGATGCAATACGGTCCAAAGCAGGGGGTATGCGTTTAAATAAAACAACTTTGATTGACAAGTCGAATAATATTTAACAAGATGACAAGATCCTTCAACAAGATCGAAATTGCAATCATCGCAATTGGCATTGTTTGTAGCATTTTTCAACTTGTTTTCGCCAAACAAAAAAAAAATTTTTCGTCAAAAGTCTACACAAATTTTCAAAGTTATTTTATTTTATATTTTATTTAATTTTTTATTTTTTTTATTTTTTTTTTATTTTTTTTTATTTTTTTTTTATTTTATTTTATTTTTTTATTTTATTTTATTTTTTTTATTTTTTATTTTATTTAATTTTTTTATTTTATTTTATTTTTTTTATTTTTTATTTTATTTTATTTTACTTTATTTTATTTTATTTTATTTTATTTTATTTTATTTTATTTTTTTTTTTTCTTTTTCTATTTCTTTTATTTTATTATAATTTAGTTACTGTTATTATTCATCATTATATGTATTACGAACTTTGAAAATTTGTGTGGACTTCGAATCATATTTATCAAGATGGCGAGATCCTTAAATAAGATTGAAATTGCAATCATCGTAGTTGGTACTGTTTGTAGCATTTTTCAACTTGTTTTCACTGAAAACTCGAAAGAATAATTTGATAAAAATTGTTCGACTGCTCATTAAGTCTCCACAAAATGTCCAAGTTATTTTATTTTATATTTTATTTTTTTTTTATTTTTTTTATTTTAGTTTGTTTCACTTTTTTAATTAAATTTTTTTATTTATTTTATTGTGTTTTTTTTTACTTAATTTTATTTTATTTTATTTTATTTTTTATTTCTTTTATATTTTTAATTTTTTTATTTTATTTAATTTAGTTTTATTTTATTTTATTTTGGTTTTATTTTATTTATTTTTTTTTTTTTAATTTTTTATTTTTTTTTATTTTATTATTTTTTATTTTACTTCATTTTATTTTTTTTTTTATTTGTTTTTTTATTTTTTTATTTTTTTTTTTCGTATTTTATTTTATATTATTATTTTTTTTTTTTTTTTTTTTATTTTACTTTAATTTATTTTTTTTTCCTTTATTTTTTTAATTTAATTTTACGTTATTTTATTTTATTATTTTAACCATCTTGTCTGATTCATAGTACTTAATTAACTGACAAACCAAACTAGGTCACAGATAAAAAGTTTGAAGATAACTCTCATTACCGCCTATATTTGAGTCTAATGTCATGATAACTTACGTTATTTACGGTAAAAGTTCGTATCCTCTTGATTAGCCAACTGTGGAGGCAAAGAGCACTACGCACACTTATTTTAAAATAAATTAAGATATTTTTTTTTAATCCATAATACATAGATAACATTAAAACAGACCCAGACAAAACAATAGCATAACCAATTATGGCATAACCATTCATATTATATATTAATATGCTTAAAACCTAGTATAAAAATAAAGAACTCATAATGTATTCATATATGCTGTATACCTATACATGCCCTGCAGGAAATCAAGAGATCGAGCTGTTCATAGCTTTTATTTTGTGTTTGTCATACTCGATATCTTGCCATTACACGCCCGGAAAATTGTTCACAGCAAATTTTTCAATTTTTGAGCAGAGATTATGATAAACTGGATTTGTGCCATTCAAGCAACCAGAAGCAGGTACTTCACAAGCCTTGTAACTATGATATTTGATCATATTTGTTGCTGCATAATCACATGTGAAAAGAAATGAATTGTGACTTTGTCCAGCTTTCATATAAGTCGCTGCAGCACAACCAACACGAATATTCTTTTCGTTAACCATTACGGTAAAGTGACCGATAGTGCTACCGGGGTGAAAAATTTGAATAGTTTAATTGTATATGCTCCAAATAAACAGTTACTTACGGTTCATGATAACCATTTGGATAGCTATTTATATTTTCCATTGTGGTAACCATACTTTCGTTATACCAAAATTCCATTGATTGTTGTAGAAAACTTGTTAAATTTGTATAACCATAATAACCGATACCGGCTACATTTTGGCCAGAAAATGGAAAGTAATAAACACCATGACAATTATCCGGTTTCAATTCGCAACGTTTTACATGCAGCGTCGCCATTCTAGCCAATTCTTCATCCCACTGCATGGTAGCCATACGGCAAGCAGGCGATAAATGTGTCTCACCACCAGCAACGATATTTCGATATTTATTGTGCGTATTGACAATCAAATCCTTTTCAGTCTCTGTTAGCTTAACGAGTACAGGTTTTTCACAGTTCGGGGAGAACTTCTGTTGGGAGAGTGTGTTATTATTTAATTTTTAGATTATATTACTGAAGTATTTTTCAACATTTAAGGTTAAATTAGGAGTGACATAGCCGTAAATGATTCCCAACAAACTTTGAAAATATATTTCTGCAAACAAAAGTTCTAGATTTCGTCTTTTTTTATGTTTGTTTCACTAATCGAGGATAAGTTAACAGTTATGGTTACGGTCTTATGTTATGTTGTCGCTAATTTAACCTTGACGCATTTTTTTTACAAAATGTCAATTTTTCTTAAATGCAAATCAAATCACATACCCCATTATTACCACAGTTTATATGCTCCACGCCCCAACACACTTTAGGATCACAGTAGTCAAATGTATCGCCGAAAGCCAAAAATACTGCTATTAAGTAAGATGTGAGTATTAACTTCATTTTCTTAGATATAATTTAAATTTAAAAATAATAATTTAATAAATGCGCAATTGGCGATTATCACTTGAGGTATGAAACGCGCTTGAGCTATAGGTGGATTTTTTTATAAATTATGTTCGCCATTTGTGCGTTCAAAAAAATAAACATTTACTGTGTAAACATAAATTTTAATATTTACTCAGAAATAAAAAAAAAAGTATTCGTATATATATTAACACAGCTTTCTAATGGAAATGTTTAGAAAACGAACTACCTACGTAGATACATGGCATAAAAATAGTATGTATCTTAAAAGGATTCCATTGAGAATAAACTAAGTAACTAAATAAGACGGGACGAAAAAAATATATATATTTTTATAAAGGAAAAATTTAACTTAAATTAAGGATTTTAAAGGAAACCAGACCCAGGAGATATTTTCCTGTCCTTCTGTTTTCTGGCTCACATTCTAGGGGATGATATCTCCAAAACCAGCTGAGATATTTTAATTGCTTATGACAGCAATCGTTAGTACCTCTCGTTGGATATCCTTATTGTACTAACACATTTTTGGTCACCCCTTGTCCACATATGTATAGGTCGATAACTCTGAAACCGGGCGAAGTTTTTTCGAAAAATTATCTCAGACCAAGTTGCAGACCTGGAAATTCTCTACAAATATGGTCCTAGCATTTTTTCTCCAGTTCTAAGATATCGCGACTGTAAAATTAAGTTTGGAAATTATATGAAAATTTTGGCTGATACAACATGTGAAAAATACTAGTCCGGTAAATTTAGTTTATCTTGTAAAACAAAAAATCCACAAAGCCAATTTTTTTGTCAAAAGCTTAGGTTAGTCCCTAGAAAGAAAACTGCAAAAGTTCCCAGCGATCCGCGTAGTGCGAAAAATTTTATCTTGGCGAAAGTCAAGAATAATCCAAATTTGAGTTTTTTTATTTTCCTCGACCTTCGAACGCGAATAACTTTTTTACATGGTAATCTTGTAAATTCAAAACATGGATATTTTATATTTGGTGATTTTAATTTTGGGTATTTTGATTTGGAGATTTTTATTTTGGGGATTTTGGATTTGGGTATTTTTATTTTGGGGATTTTAATTTTGGGGATATTTTTTAGGGATTTTTTAAAAGCTGGGCATTTTGTGTTTGGTCATTTTGTTTTTGTGGATTTAGTGGCACTCCCTCACGATACTTCAGGATTTTAAGTAGTGACACGACTATACAATTCTGCTATCAGGCCAGGCGTTTATTCAGGGGGGTGGTCCTTGGGGTTCGGACACCTCTCGAAATGTACAAGGTAGTGCAATTTTTGTGTCTGTGTAAAGAAGGAAAATTTGGAACATAGAATTGCGCGATTTTAATATATCCGAAGTTCATGGCATAATATTTTTTGAATTCAGGTTAGAACAATAAAAATGGTTAGATACAATACTTGTGGCACTTTTTTTGAATAAATCCCAAACTCATGGCATAACATGTTTTGACTTCAAGTTATATTCCGGTAAAATAGACATTTGAAGTAACAAAAATTCCGACAGCTCAGAGCTTAGGTTGGCCGTCAGAAAGAAAACTTCAAAAATCCCCATCGATCCCATGCGTGCTTAAGAAAGGTATTCGGGGTCATAGTTTCAATATTTTAGGTTTTTGGATTTTTTATCGAAAACGGTAAGTTTGTTTCGAAAAATTACCTGAGACTTGAAAGCTCACTACAAAAATTGTCCTAGCACTTTTTCTAAGAGTAGCCAGTTGTGACGTTGCCTGCCAAAATTTTATCTTAATCCAACATCGAAAAAATTAACGCTTTTTTAATTCAAAATTTGTAATCAGCCATCAGATGAGTTTGCTAGAGGGGGCTCTTCCGCTCCGCTTTCATAGTTCCTATTTTTAACAACTATAGCAAGAAATTTAAGCGTAAATTCAAGAAAAATTAAAAAAAATTCTTTTGATTTGTAATTTATTTGATTGAAAACTCCATTCAGAAAAGTAATGAGAACAAGTAAGGAAGTCTAAGTTCGGGTGAAACCGAACATTACATACCCAGCTGTGCACATAAAGTGGGCGTGATCGTTCACCGATTTTTCTTATTTTCTGTGGTAGTACTCTACATAAACATAACATGCCTGGTACCTAGTTTCGTAAATCTATCTCACACCGTTCTGAAGTTGTTAGCAGTCGAATTTAAAAATTGCTTGACTCATAAGTGGGCGCTGCCACGCCCACTTTCCAAAATTTTGAAAAAATTATGTAAAGAATATGAAAGTTGATGTATGTACCAAATTATATTATTATAGCGAAATCAGTTAATTAGATATGGACTTTTCAATATTTCCACCTCCTTTCAATATAACTTTTATGAAAAAGTAGGCGTGGTCGCGAAGCGATTTCGTTTATTTTCTATAGCTGAATTTACCACAACAATAGTATGTCCTCTACGAAATTTCGTTATACTAGCATAAACTGTTCTGAAGTTATTAAGAGTCAAAATTTTAAAATTTCTTCAAATATACGTGGGCGGTACCACGCCCCCTTTTCAAAAATTTTTATAAAATCGGTCTTAGAACATCTAAATCAATACATATTGCAAATTTTATCATTGTAGCTGCTTCTAATATTGAATTAACCCATTTTATACGTTTTTCGAAATTTTCGATATCGAAAAAGGGGCGTGGTTATGGTCCGATTTTACCCATTTTCAATAGCAATATATTCTGAACCCAAATAAGTACGCATGCCAAATTTGGTGAAGATATCTCATTATTTGCTCAAGTTATCGTGTTAACGGACAGATGGACGGACGGACAGACGGACGGACATGGCTCAATCAAATTTTTTTTCGATCCTGATCATATTGATATATGGAAGTCTATATCTATCTCGATTCCTTTATACCTGTACAACCAACCGTTATCCTAACAAAGTTATAATACCCTGTGTACAAGTACAGCTGGGTATAAAAAAAATGAGTATGAGAAAAGCTTAAAAACGTCATTAGTGTCATTAACGGTTTTACCTGTAGTATTTTTATCATGGTATGAAGGGGGTCAACTACTAATAATTCGATTTGAATGAAATTTCGTGAAAGTGTTCTGCTATGTAAGAAAAAAAATATCACCAAAGGTCGCGTATAAAAATTGTATGGCTACCGAGATATACCGGTTTGAATTCGCAACTTTTTTTGTGTAAGCCTTTTTTCTTTAAATTAAAAGTTATGTAATTGAAGTGCTAAGAAGGAACACGGAAAGCGTTTTCCAAAGTGTTTTTTCGTTCTTTTCTAATATAAATTAAAAAAAAAAAATTATTGAAAAATTTTAGTAAAAATTGAAAAAAAAAATTGTATAAATTTTTTTAAATCTGGAAATTTTTTAATGTCTTTTTTTTTTAATTTAACTTAAAGCTTGATCTTTTTCCTTTAAAATAATACCTTCTTTTTAACAAGGCATTCACGTTGGCAATAAACTCGAGTTTATTGACAACAACAATATGAATAAACTCAAAAAATGCCCCTTTAACTCGAGTTTATGGCCCAACTTGAACGCCATATAAGGGACCTCGAAAATTTCTTTAATGAATTTTTAAATAAAATTCACCATAAAATAGAATTAATTTTTGATATGGTGTCCGATTTCTTTGTTAAAACTTAACAGCTAATATTTACACATCATTTCATGGATGACAGGTAACAAGGTCAATGGAAATAGTGTCAATTGACATTATTTCGCACCCCAAATGGAAATGGAAATAGCGTCAACATTGCTTATAGCATGTCAACTGAACATCACGCGATGTTTGAGTTTGATGATGTGATTTTGGGCTTTGTCCTAACCAATTGGACCAATATAATCAAGTTCAAGTTACCGGTATATCTCGGTAACCATCCAATATTTATACGCGACCTTTGGTGTTACTTTTTTGCTAACAAGCAGATCACTTTCATTCAAATCGAAGCAATGAAATTTTTTGCGGCCCGGTTGACGAATTTAGCCCCGTATCTATTTTTTAGCGTCACCAGAAAGGGCACTTGTATAAACAACAAAACCCGTTACAGAAAAGTAGAAAACAATAATAAACATTTTTTTAAATATTTTTGCAAAATTTTCATCCAGCTAATACAACTTTTAAACAAATATTGGTAAAAAATTAAACAAGAGATAAAAAAAAAATGAGCCCAAAAAAATGGCTATAAAAAGCAGCCTTCAATTATGTTCACTGTACATTTTTGTATTAACGGTACAGTAAACGGCAACAATGAAATTATTCTGCGCAATCTTTGCCATTTTAGCGGTATCATGCGATTACGCTACCGCAGCTACAAACTTCTGTGACGCTTCGTTGTGTACGCGGGGCACACATATCGGCTGTAATAATAATGGAGTTAGTTTTTAAAAAAATCCTAGATGCAAATGTAGATCATATACTTACAAGGTATGAATTTTTCTTTATTCCTTAGCTTTGGGCAGCAACTTGCACCACACCCAGTTTGGTCGCTTTGACACAAGCCCAAAAGGATTTGATCGTCAACACCCACAACAAATATCGTAACCAGGTAGCTGGTGGTCAAACAAAATTGAATGCCGCTTGCCGTATGGCCACCATGCAGTGGGATGAAGAATTAGCTACATTGGCTGCTTTGAACGTGAAACAATGCCAAATGAATCATGATGCCTGCCACAATACCGCAACCTTCTCGTATTCTGGACAAAATTTGGCTTGGTTCGGTTTCACTGGCAAGGGTGATAACACCAAACTCGCCGAACAATCTATCGATCTGTGGTATGGTGAAATTAAGGACACCACCAAAGCTCAAGTCGCTAAATATCCAAATGGTTATTCTGGACCGTAAGTACTTTTTTTTTTTTGTTTTCACTTGCAAATTCTTTTTTTAATTTGAAAAATGTATTAAATTGTGTTCCATCATTTTTTCAATTTCAGCGCAATTGGTCACTTTACCGTTATGTCTGCCGATAAGAATATCCGTGTTGGCTGCGCTGCTGCTAACTATATTGAGAAGGGTCAAACATACAATTCATTCCTGTTTGCCTGTAATTATGCTACAACAAACATGATCAATTTCCCAATTTACGAATCTTGCTCTGTTCCTGCTTCCAAATGTACCACTGGTTCAAATCCTTCATTCAAGAATCTTTGCTCAGTCAAGGAGTCATATGATGTTAACAAATGGTTCTAAACTATGTAGTATGTAATTTAAATAAATTCAAAAAATTTCAAATGCATACTTTGAGGGGCTTTGTCTGTTTGGGAGACCTATGTATGTGGGAACAGCGAAGGCAATGGCAGCCTAGACAGTACTCAAAAGGTAATCCCTCGTGACAACAAGTGTTACCTTGGACGGAGTGGGCCACTGACAAGCCAAATACTCTCTTGAGTACCGTCACGATAGTTCTGGAACTCACCATCAAGTTCTTCTAATAGGGTTGACAAAAGCGGAATAGTTAGGAATTGTACTTGTTGCAATATCCAGCTCAATATTGAGCCAGAGTGAATCTAGGCTCCCTTGGGGGGACGCTCTCTTCCTCAGCAATCTCAGAAGATTGGATGTCAAAAGTGCTCTCTAACATTTAGCCTGTTATTCACTTGATAGAGGGGACTCAGAGCCATTCGAAGACATCCCTTCGCAGTTCGTATGGCGGTGTTTTTGCACATTTATAACTTCCTCCAGTTAACGCCACGTGATTAATCACCGATGGGCGAATAGCCTTATATGTGTCCAGAACAGGACATCAGTCAGATTTCCCTATGTAAACACCTTGGCAGGGTAACGGAGGTAACTTTTTATCCTTGTACAGAATTTTGACACTAACCATGAAGGTCTTAATATTCACTTCCTTGATATCAGATACAGTGAAAGCAACAGGTGGTTTCGTCATTTCTATTTTTCTGCGCCTGGTGAGGGAACCAGGTGAGGGAATCGTGACGCGTTAGACAGGGTCACTTCGAAATGTATTGCTCTTGGCCGAGTCATTATAAAAAAAAACAACCCGGGTCGTTTCGGTACGAAGGGTATTGTACAGGTACAAATACCGTTCTCGCAGAACCGGCAATACGTGAAACGATGGTGGATGGCTCTTTGCTTGGCGCTATCAGTCAGGAAGATACAATATGAATTGTCTGCATAACCAGCTCACGCAACCTTGAATTTGTCTTTGGTCGGATTGAAATAGGTGTTATGCCTATTTGGTAAATTTTTAATGATCTACCGGGCTTCGGCGCTGAGATCTCTTGCTCGTGGGTTTGTGGAACTGATGAGCGGCACTTGGTCACTCTCTCTCGGTAGGACCAATCGGGGTATAATTCTTCCAGTAGGAAAATCCCCCAATCCCTCCAATCATACCGTAAGTACCGTGGTCCCTTCGTAACGTGTATTGTTAGATAAGTTTACTTTCAACACCACGTCTCCCCGATATCGATACAATTCAGAGTCCTGTGGGGACTTCCGCTACCGAAGAGTTCTTTTGAGAAATCAACCTAAGATCGAAGACTTCTTACGTCAACATTTTCACTTGTGTAAACAAATGTAAATACAATATCGCTGGCTTCGTGAGCAAATGTCGTAAGTCCATTTTTTTTTTAAACGGAACGGTAGTAGTTATAAATACATCGTTTTGCATTAAAATCTCATTTTAAAAAAAATGGACTTACGACATTTGCTCACGAAGCCAGCGATATATGTACATATGTAGGTAGGTCTATGTTGACACACCCACCGCGTGATGTAGTGGCGTAAAAAGTCGAGCTAAAATAATAATAACAAAATAGCAAATACTTAAACAGCTGGTCCTATTATTAAACCATGTACATAGATATGTATGTAAATTTAGAGTTTACGCGGTGCTTCCTTAAGCTCCCTTGGCCTACGTTTTACTCCCTGTACCCTTTTACGTGCCTCTTTCTCCCTCTCACTCTCTCTCTTTCTCTCTCTATCTCCCCCTTTCACTCGCATGCCTCATCTATCTCTCTCTCTCTTCTTCTCTCACTATACCAAGCAATCTCTTTACGCTTAAGCTCTCCTTCTTAATGGAACATATCGTTAACCTAATAGAGAAAGGCCCTAACTCATATTTCGAAAAATTACTCGAAAAAACTGAATCTAAAGAAAACCAAAGCAACTATGGCTTGTTCGAGAACACAAATATCAATACCTGTAATATTTAACTACAATATAGTATAGTCCTGGGGTTTTAGTGAACCTTCATTCAAAAGTTAAATAGCCCTGGATCGTTGGAACATCGTTAGCCATCATGGGTACTAAATAATTGAGGAATGCTCTCGAAGTGACTTTCATTATGGATAGATAAATCCAGAGTTGGAGTTTTGTTCGGATAGGGCCCTATGCATAAAATTTTTAAGCTCGGACTTTCTTGAAACAAGTTTAGAGTTGAGAGTGTCTTTATTTACTTAACGGCCTTGAGCTCCAAAAATACTTCAAATATTTAGATTTAAAAGCTATCAAAAAATTTTTTTTTTTAAATATTTTGAAAACATTGCTTTTGTTTTAAATTGTCATCACTTTACTCTAATCGGAGAATCTGCCCCGTAGAGCAGGTAAAAAGGGGAAATAAATAAAGATGAACTCTATTTTAAGCTGATTTAGCATTAGAAAAGATTAGATAAACGCTAATCTTTTTTTTTGTTAATTTTATGACGAAAAATAAAAAACTTTCCCTTATCCATCCTAAGCTAAAAACAAAAATAAAATCAAAATATTTGCTCAAGTAATGACGACAAATAATAAATGTTGTGCAAACTTGTCTGTTAATTACAATTGTTGATGTTTTTAACGTGTTTCATTCAACTTCGTTGGGGTTTGTAGATTGGACTGGGCCAAAAAAATTATTATTTTTTATTTCACCAGAAATATTTTTTAGAACAAATAGTGTAACGGTTTCAATTCTGAAAGGTCTATCATTAACAGTTTATATTTTTCAGGACTAATCTTAATTTTGTTTCACAACTCCTACGCTATTAAAGTAAAACCAAACTTAATCTTAGCTACGCAGGAACAAGCAGGCCTGAAAAATATTTCATATAGAACTTTTTTGTGGGGAAAAATATATGCAGCTACATTTTTTTGCTATTCTTAAGGCGAACATGAGATCAGTTCTCAGAAATCTAAGCTAGCAATAATAGACCTCTAACAATTAATATCAGAGTCTGAACGTTTTACAGTTAAAAAAAATTATTTTTTTTTGGTCTGCCTAATTTTCGTACATGCATTTCTGTGGACATAAGTGGTTCACCCTAGATAGGCTCGTGTAGTTTACAGCAAATAAATACTTAGTTATTCTATTCATACGTAGATATTATGCAAAACAAAAGAGTGGAAATATTTTTTGTATCGTAAAAATTATCTATACTTTATTGTTGTAAATACTATGCATATGTATGTATGTAAATGTATACATGAGTGAATATCTAAAAATTTCAAATATTCTTTAAATGTATTAAAAGTAAAAGTTATTTACAAAAATCACAATAGTCGTAAATCTAAGAATATTAAAAGTATTTTATTGCATGCATCTCACTGCAACTTTTCTACCCATCAGTCTATTACTACATATTCGACATGCATGTAAACAGGAAGTTCTCCGCATGAGTTACTCGTCACGCGCTGTACTATTAAAATTTAATTTTCTTTCACATAACTTTTTTATATGCACTTGATTTGTGAGTTCGGCTTGACGCATTATACGACGTATATCACCAATGCGTTCATATTTATTCGCTAAAAGGTAGGCAGATTTTAGTTGACCAATGAATATGTGTGAAGATATACGCAATTCAATGCTGTGAATCTTTTTAGCAAGATTGTCGAGTATTGTCTTTACTTCCGGTTCATTGCTATTGCATGCTGAATTTATAGCAACTGAGAGTGTTTCATCAATGTCGCGCGTTTTAATAACATTACTCGATGTGATGCAGTTTATAAGCTTTTCTACTTCTGCGATGCGTTGATTGGCGGCAAGAAATTTTGCAGTTGCAGCAAATACTTTCACTTCAGACAATTTGTAGTGGTGGATAATTCTGTGAAAAAAGGCATTTTTAATATTATTTTTATTAAAGTAAGAAATTACAATCTTTATTTTAATAGCCGATTGATATTGCATTTTGTAGCTGCTGCTTCGATTTCTTCCTACAAATTGGCGGAACCTACAGTTTTTTGTCGACTCCGAACGACACTTACAAAGCAGATGAATTTAAATTGGGAATCAATTTAAAAAAAAAAAAAAATTTCCTAATTTTAGAACTCGGATGTGCAACAGTTTTGTTAGAATTGATTCGCACGCCTTCACAAAGCATCCGTCGGGCATTGGCATTATTATATTCCACTTTTGAATTATGCAAAAAGACAGGTGGTATTTTTCTTAGTTATCATGACTCACCTATAAACCAAGCCGTAACCTTCGTCAATATTTTTTCCACAAAGTAATATTAAAATGCATATCTGTATGCGATCTTGAACGCTATCGAATAGTGTCGGTAATTTTAGCTTAGTAGAACTGTCAATACGTATCTGGAAAAATGGCATTATTATTATTAACATTTATTTGCGATTAATGCGAAAATTATTTCCAAACCTGTCTCAATGTTTTCAAAGTGTTTGGCTCCTCAGCAGTAGACGACACCTCCTTTTCGCAGTACGCCAAAAACTTTGCCACCTCTATTTGCATTGTTATTGTATTTATATGACTGTTCAACGCACGCGTATCCATATGCATTACAAAATTCGAATTTTTAGATGGTGTATTGGCACCAGAGGCCATACTCGAACGCCTACTACTTATCGAATTATTTCGACTACGAAACATATGCTCCATATTCACTTTCTCCCATTGAGTCAACTCTAGTTGAGTTTGTAAATGTTGGTGAGCATTATGTAAATGTAATGCATTCGCATGCAATTGTTGAAAGGAATCACAATTCATTGAATAAAAACGTACACAAGTCATGCTGGCGCGTATGGGATCTTGTAGCAATAATTGGAGTTGATAAAGTGAGTTGAGTAGATTTTGTGTTTCCAAATAGTGACAAGTCTGCAGCAGCGTTGAACGCCAAATTGTTAAACTCGCATCCAACTTTTGCATATTTTCAATTAACGCAGCCACTTCACCATGGCGCAGTGATACCAGAAAAATGTGGTGAATAAATAATTCGCATTCGAGATTTTGTTGTAGAAAATATTTAAGTGAAGCAACAAGTTCATGATGCCTTATTAGGTATTGTAGCACATCAATGTGAGATCCATAGGTTAGCACATAATAGAGACATTCCTCAAAACCACGCGTGTGCTGTACATATTGACGTGATTTATTATCCAAATTTGCATGCAAACCGCTGAGGTTACTATGCAGATCGGTATATTGGCCTTTGGTGATATTTTTCAAATTAGCTAATGTGGTGAGTATACCCAATGCAGGTTCATGTAAGCGTATCGGGCAGGGATCTTTGCGGCGCGTTAGTAACGATGCCAATGAGGTATTTGAACTACGTATGAGCGAGGCACGCTTCAATGTTTCCGGTTGTGGTTTGAGGCATGGCGTATTTTCTATAGTTTTGATAATTTCTTGTAGTAGTGGTGGTCCACGTTGTGGCCTTTTTGTTATACGAATATCCTGTTCCTGATAACTTTCGCAAGGATTATCATTGTTGTCCAGATCGTGCGTTGTCGACATGATGTATTTGCTTATTTTGTCATTCATGAATTCGCTACTCAACTTTGTCATGCAGTAGGAAAACTTTTCGCGGGCTATAAAGAAACGAAAGCATTTTTGAATAAACATGAATTGGGTTCGTAAGAACAGGTAACTGGAAACAGGGGCCAACGAAATGGGAACAGAAACCGGTAATTAGAAATTGAAAACATGAAACTAGGAAACTCCAGGAACATTGAACTGAAAACAGAAAAAAAGAAACGGGAACTAGGAAAGAAACAAAACATAAAACCCTAGTTTGAGTAAGCTGAGACCAGGAAACAGTTAACTGAAAACAGGATAAAAATAAACTAGGAACAGTAAACTGAAAACAGAAAAATGAAACAGGAAACAAGAAACAGAAACTGGGAGTAACCAAGAAGAGGAAGCTCAAAACATGGAAGTATAAACCGGAAACAAGAAACTAAAAACAAGAAACTGAAAAAAGGGAACAGAAAACTAAAAACAGTGAACAGTAAACAACAGGAAAGGGAAAAAAGAAACTTACTTACTTAAAATAGCCTTTAGCCGCCTAGGCGGTTTTGGCCGTCCAAAGAAAAGAAAAAACAGGAAATTGGAGAAAAAAACTAGGAGCAAGAAGCTAGAAACATGGCACTAAGAAACAGGAAACAAGACAAATGGAACTGAAATTTGAGAAAAGGGAAAGTAAACAAGAAATGGGAAGTAAATTACAAGAAAAACAGGAAAAATCAAAGAACAATCCCAAGGAATTAGATAATCTTTGAAAATCTGTAAACTGGTATAATAGCTTGCCTTCATTCACTTACCTGTATCAAAGCATCCGGCACGCAAACAAGATAAACCATGTGCAGCCATTACGCCAGCTGTCGGAAATCCACACTTCAAATGCACCTCAAATGCTAAATCCCATTTTTCTGCTTGCACCAATGAGTCTCCCAGTTTGCGTAGGCTATGATTGTTTAGTGGACCGGAAGGTATGAGTGATTCGCAACCATTTTGAACTACGGACATAATAATTTCGGAATGCTCGCGTATTGTTTCGATTTCTGCTGGGCCGCCACGAACCTGGATAAAGATATATATATATATATATATTTTTTTTTTGTTGAAAAGTTTAGCTATGTATTTGGTGTCTTTAAATAACATAGTAAAATAATTCCAAGTAGGATGACTTCACCTAAAGAAGAAAGACCAAGTCTTATACGTATTTTTGTTTTTCTTTATATTATCTATCCTCCTCTGGAGCAGTTTTTTGTTCAGACAAGTTCTAATGAAACTTTCAGAGAGACCAAATAGATTTCTGATACCGAGCATTCTTTAACCAAGTTCCTATAAAGGGTGATTTTCTATTCTTCACTAAAAAGGGTGATCTTGAAATAATTAAATAATATGTAATTATAAAATTATATGCCTCTTCTGAATAATACGAAACCTGCATACATAGATAATTGCCATTTTCCTGAAAATAATAAAGAGTTAAATATTTTACCTTGTAGTCACCTCTACACCTTTCACCCCACATTAAAATCAATCCACTCAGAGACAATAAATTAAAAATGTTGGACATACCTTAGCAGCCAACGCCAGACAGTTCATCATTTTCGCCACGAGCTCGTAGTCCACCTCCGGATTGGGTACAAACAGCTTTTCCAATTTATGACAATGATATAGCAAGAGGTCAACACACTTTTGCCGACCCTGATGAAAGGTCAAAATTGAGAGACATAAGGCCACGCTGGGTGCATGCTCATAACAAAATTCTTCACGCAACAATTTATCATGTGTAATATTACCACACAATTGCCACTTATATGCATCGCTTTCACGTACACGCCCAGCAGCGCCACCACCAACAGCGCCATCATCTTTCCCCACAGCATTTGCATCCTGCGCAGTGCGCTTATGCTGCACCTCTACCGTCCGACTAAAGCAATCATTACAAACACGCACCTCTACATCCTCATACAAATCGGGTATGCGCATGCGATGCGATGAGCAGGCGAAACAAACCACGCGTCCACAACGACGACAATGATGACGACGCATGAGCATAGTAAAAGCGGCACGATGACAGCACATACAATGTGTGGCATCATCATCGCGTATCCAATCTTCACGTGTGGGTGCTGTGGGTGGCATTTGGAATGCGCCGCAAAGTGAATCCAAAGACTGTTGCATATCAGTGGTTTGTGAGACGCGCTCCGATGACGAAGCGCTATCGGTGACGTGATAATCCAAAGCTTTTGTGCCATAAATGCGCAGCAAGAGATCAATGCATTCATTTGTGATTACATGATTTTTCTGATACAAATTAAAGTTAAGTAAAATGAAAGCAGAGTGAGAAGTTTGACCATTGCTGGTGTCGGAGCCTAGTTGAAATTTCACTCTATGCGTCGAATTCATGTGGCGTGTATGTATGTCATAGATGTGACCGCGTTTATCAAAACAAAACGAACATATCGCTTGAGCATCCATTTGTGTGAGTGCGGCGCGCACTGCGTTCAAAACTTTGGTGAGAGTTTCGAATTTTGTATTCATTACCAATTGTTCTATGATCAGTAGCGGATATTTGAATAGCTTCCAAAAGGGAGCAAGTTCATTTGATGTTAGTTGTTCGAATATTTTTAGTGAAATTTTATAGTTTCTGTAGATTTGAGCATCGCAGCTGCGTGATAAATAATCAACTGTATAACTCATTAAATAAACCGAACGAAATTTATCCTTATTTGTATCGAGAAATTTGACAACATCTGCTTCTGGAAATGTTTCGAGTATTTGCAGTAAGTACTTTTGTACGCCGCCCTCAGCATCATCATTATCATTTAGAGCTAGCAAAGCGGCGAGTAAAGCATCAAGAAAACGCTGTTTCTGTGCGCTAAAACGTTCGGCTAGTTTAACCACGCAACACCATTTAAAACATAGCTTATATAAGCGCAATTGCAATAATTTCTCAAATATTGTCGTTGGCGTTTTAAGACCAAAATCATAAGCCTGTGGCCATGTCTCAAACAACAACACTTCAGAAACTTTTGCATAAATTGTAATATCAGCCAAAGTGGCTTCAAGCTGGCAACGCAGCGTAGCGGGCACGTTCAAATAGGCTTGTTTATGCTGCAGGGTTGTTTCGATTAGCTCTTTGGCCAAACGTGTGGTAGCAATTTTTGTAAAATTAGCTTGTATTAGCTGAGCACGTATGCCCACATCGTGAATGCGTCCGGCCCAACCAATATGACGCGCATCTTCTTTGATGAGTTCTATGAGTAGCTGATCGGTGTGTGCTTGCTGCGCCGATTTTGGACGATAACCCAGCTCGAGCGTATTTAACTCCAGTTGTGTCAATTTACTGCTTCCCTTGCCTGCTAGCACAAGGGGATCGTAATCTGAGCGCAAGGCGGCTACAAATTTATTGCCTTCGTATAAAGCTGCCACCTGCGCGATTTCTTCTAATGCAAGCAAACGCTCAAGAAAACTAGTATTTAAATTATTTTTCTGTAATGGCAAGCTAGCCACATTATCATTGCTGCTGATGATACCCTGCAAGAGGCGCGCTAGTAGTGGATTTTGATTTGCTACATAATTAAGTATGCTCTCCGCTTTTTGCGCGTTTATTTTACTCCATACACCGCTTCTTTTGCCTCCACTAGCAGCAGCACTGTTGCCACATTTGCCCGCTATCTCGGGACACACATTCAGCGCTAACACATGCACCAAATTCAAATTTAATGCCGCCACATTTGCCTCGATTTCCAATGGTGTCATATTGCATTCGAATACCAATTCGCCAATTACATGGCAGATATTAATTTTCAATAAAGCGCGTGTATGATACTCGAGATTGCGATCACGCAGCTGCACCAATTGCGCTAACTGTTGCACATAGTTTATGAAACGTTGATAATAATTACATTTGGATTGTAAATCATGAAAGCGGTTCACATGCGCTTTCAAGTCATCAAAGTGTCCAACTTCATTGGCCACTCTATGGAAGACAGCGTCAAAAGCGCGCTCTCTTTGCAACTCCAATGCCAGTTTGCGTGGTCTTAGCGCATAATAATTATCGTGAAGCAATTCTGAGAGTCGCTGTTTTTCACCAAACTGTTGTAAGCATTCATTGAGGTTTTCAAGAAGCGCCATTGCTCCAATATCCTTGTATAAGCTTGATTTAATATTCGAACTATTCGTATTGCTATTTTCCCCCTCATTGCGTAGCGAACGCGTCATACCAGCTCCGCCAAGTTGTTGTTGTCGCCTTATAACCGTTAATACATTTGTGGATATTTCACGATTGAATGGCAAATTGAGCACCAAATCTGTGATTATGAATGCATTGAGTTGTGTAGTTTCGAAATTTCGCAAAAATGCATATTGTGGATTATTGATGTGACGTTGCAATAGCTGTTGTTGTTCTGCTGTGGGTTGTATGCGTTGCGCAAGCGCAAAGCTATCAATTATGCTGATGATGCGTGACATGTCGAATCCCTTGCCGGCCACATTACGTATTTGTTCGACGGTCGCCTTCGGCTGTTCAGCTTGACCGCTGCGTTCGTCTTTTTGGCGGTAATTTTCATAGATTGTGGCGAGTTTTTGCTTGATTTGCTGTTGTTGCTCGACAAATTTGAGTTCTCGATTGAGTGAGGTGTCTTGTAGGTGAAAGGTCTGCAGGAACGAAAAAATTGGTTAGAATTGATATACAACAATTGCTACATATTTATCTTATCTAATATTCTTTTTATTTAATTCTTTCTATTTACATATTTTATTTTTTTTTTATTAATTTTTTTTATTTCTTTTTATTTTTTTAATTTTATTTTACCTAATTGTTTTTGTTTTATTTAATTTTTTATAAAAAAAAATATAATAGTAAAACTTTTATTGTTATTTTTTTATTTACATAGCTGATTTCATACAATAACTCACCTCAATAATAAATTTTACATCATTAAAATTCTTCAAAGACAAAGCCATTATGGCCAAATTCTCTGGTGAACCCAGCATTTGCGGTATTATACTACGTTCTGTTAAGCGTTTAAATTCTTGGCGTGATTTCAATTCATCCACAACATTGCGCTGCTCCCCTGCATCTCCTTCAATTGTAACGCTACTGATCATAACCTGCGTATTTCCACTGTTACTATTTTCACTTGCCCGCAATGCCGTATGCCCAGCCAATCCTGCAGCACCAGCAATGGTAGCACGCCTCTTTTTACGTGAAGCTTTGCGACGTGACAAACTAGCATGATTACTACGATCACGACTATCATCATCACTGGACGACTTCTCCACACCATCAGCATGCATATGTACCAATTGTATGAGCTCTTCGGCTTCTAAGGCATACTTTTGTTGCACATTTACCAAGCTCAATGAGCTATCGAATTTTTCCAAAACAGAATATTTCCACAGAGCTTCGCTAATAACATCAACAATGCGTTGGAAACGTTTTTGTACACGCTCAGACGCGAGTTTATAATCTTCAGAATGTATTTTTTTGGTTATGAAATTTTTGAGAAAACCAAAAATGACATGTAACGCTTGTCCAGAACATATAAAGCCAAGCCTTACGGGGCCACTACTTGAAGCTTGCGTTGAACGCGCTGAAACAGTTGGAGTCTCTGCGGCCATTTCAGGTGTACTGCTGGAGTCGGTGGAGTAGCCAGAAGGTGTGCGATTGTGTCGCGTCAATCCGAAGAGATGTGCAGTTGATGAATTACGCAAATGTTCCCAACGCAAGAAAATTAAGTGGAAAATATCTTCCATTAGTGCACACAGCATATCTAAATTTAGGATTTTGCGTAGCATGCCATTTAATTGCTGAATTTTGTATTCGTAGTGTGTGTTTAAGTTGCAATCGGCTTGCGGTAGTACTATGTCACAGGTGGTGCATAATGCTGTGTAATAGTTTAGAGTCTCTATTTCAAGTTCATAGAGGCATTTCATGCTTGACAGTTGCTTTTGCCATTTGTGCGTAGCTTCGAGTAGGCGGCGTGTATCTTCGAAACTGTAAATAAGAAGGAATATTAGGAAGAGTTCGCAAGAAATTATATTAAATTAAATTAATTACCTCACATCAACGTCATTATCGTAGAGTATCTTGAGCACGCTTCTCGGTTTCAATACAGCATCTAACGTTATAGACTTGTATGTTTCGGCAAACCTCTTCAAAAAATCTAAAATTATTGCAATACGTTGAAAGTCAGCATAGAAGAATGTATGAATTTCCTGCAATTGCTGTAGACTTTCATCCAAAGTGTATTCCATTAGCCATTTTTGTATGTTACCCACTTCAGCTAATGTTTGCTTGGTATTGGAGAATTCATTGGCAAATTTCAAAATCAACAAATTCTTACGCAGACCCTTGTCGACAATATTATGCGCACTCTTCAAGTGCATAGCTAACAATGGTGCAAAGTGTTGTCGATTACGCAGAGCCTGATGTACAATAAATTCACGGCTAGGTACACCATTTGAACATAACTGCCATTGTCCTTGCGCTTGCTCCAGAACTTCAACCAATAAGTTGGATTCATTGCGTGCTAGCAATGCCAAACATGTATCATCGGCTTGCGCTATATCAGTCATTAAATATTTTATTAATTTTACACGCAAGGATGGTGCTTCAAGTATATTCAATGGAAAGTTCACTATAAAATTAATGAACTTTGTTCTAGATGCGCTGTTAGTTGGTGTTAGTGTTGTTGGTGGTGATAATAGCAATTGCAGTACTTCAGCGATTACACGAGCGATATGAATCTTAGGCTTTTCTCGACTCAAAGTCAATATCTGCAGTACAGGGTATGGATGCTGTTGGAGTATATGTGTTATATTGGCTGGTGCCACTATACTGCTGGTGGTGGGTCGCAAGCTATGCAACCAACGCTGCAAATGAGTACAAAGTGCATAAATATATGTACATATATTGAGTGTGTATTATCAAATAAGAGAAATTGGAATACATATTCCTTTTACTCACCTTCAATATGTCACACTCCTTGTCAGAAAGCAGCTCCAAGTAATCCTCGACACTCACCTCACTTGCCTGCATATTTTCGGTTGCCTTCTGCATCTTTGCTGACTTGTATGGTGTAATTAAATTCAATTAAATAATTGCATCGTTTAGCACTAGTAGCAGTTGTTCATGTTATCAGTTGTAACTGCAAGCTCTTTCTTGCTCCTAATTTATTTTTATTTTTACACTTTTTTACTTTAACAAACTCTTTATTATTATCAGCACGAAATCGACAAGAAATAAATTAAATGCAGTACTATTTCTTTTTTTTCTTATGTGTGCATGTAATTTTCCTTTGTTAATTTTTCAATTATCAGCTGATTTTGTTGTGATAACGCAAGTGGCCAGATGTATACATAAAACATTCCCCATAAGAAATCTACCCTACCGTACAGCTGTTTGGTCAGTGACCACACATTGGATGCTCCGGTCTGAGATTATGAAGCATCAGAATTGTGATAGGATTTCGAGGGCAAAACTGAAAATTAAAAATCGCACGTATTTTGAGCCGTCTCCCCAAAACTTAAGTCAGTTTATTAGGAGTTAAGCGGGAAACAGAATCACTCCGCTAATACGTCAGTTGCGTGATGTACGTCAATTTTAGAGCAAATTCTACTTTGACGTATCCGTCGTATCTGGCGTTATGCATACAAACACCCGCACTCTACTTTCGATGGTTCGGGTTACCTCAAGAAATAACCCCCTGCGGGTTAGGGGTTTAGAATATGCCCGAGGTAGGCATACCGGTCGTAAGAGGCGACTAATATGCACATAGGTAATTGACGTGCTACTCGATGGTTGATCTACGGATATGATGCCTCTCACCTCTCATTACCCATCTTCTCCTTCCTCATGGATGGAGGGATGCCATGACCTAGAAGGTTCCACTGGTCATACCAAATCGCTACCACGACAGTCGGGCAGTACCGCAAGGGAGTACCGCAGCGTACCGGGGTCATATCCGGCCAAGGACTGTTAACTTCGGCATCACTCCCCAAAACCTTCGGGGAGTGTTTTGTTGTTAGCAACAACAACAACAACAACCTCAAGAAATAAATATAGGGGTGTAAAAGTAGGTCGCCTCCCAGTTGGTGCACCCTGGGTAACGCTAAATGACCTACATAGCCTACACGGCTAGTTTCTTGTATTGCCGGTTCTACGAGAACGGTACCAGTACTTGTGCTGTACCCATCGTGCCGAAACGACCCGGGCCGTTTTCTTATATCGACCCGGCCAAGAGCAATACACTCGGGGTGACCCTGTCTGACATTTAGGCAGGGCTACACCTCGCTACAACAACAACAACGCTTATATATTTCTTGAGGTAAACTTGAAGATTCATGGTAAAGATGAGTATATACTGCGTTACACATGTTTTTTACATTTTTATAATAATAATCTGCAATAAAATGGAAAATGCCATAAACGTCAAAATTTCTTGACACAGTTATAAGAAATATATGTTCGTTTTTTCCTTGAGGCATTTCTTGGCAGGTGAGTAGCCCGCTTTAGGTGTAAAGGAAACAAATAAAAAAAATTGTATGGTATACTACGCCTGACCCAGCTGATGTTGTCGGGCCAAACTTTTTTTTGCTGCATGTATCCCTATCTCTATTCCGTACCCTAACCCTCTCCGTACTCCCAAACTCAACCCAAGATGTCACTATAACCTGATTTATATTTACATCAGGATTTACCATCACTTTCTTAAAGGCAATATGAAAAAACTGTCATTCATGTCTAGGATTTTTTTTAATTAAAAGAAAAGTGACGGTTTGCAATTGTGGCCGGATTGTTTTATTTTAAAAATTTGAATAAAAAAAATTTGGCTAGTGGATCGCCTGTTTAGCTTTTACAAAATTTCGAGTTAGAATTTTATATATATAGATGGTATAAAAGTTTAGATATAGAGTTGAAAAAGTACTGGTGGGAATTTAAATGCATTGGTGACTGTATTCAGCTTTGCTAATCAGCGGCGGATAAAATCTTGGGAAATTACTGGTTAGCGCTAACGAAAAAAGCGGACAAAAAGTGGGCAATTTTGCTCAGCGAGGTGCTATGATAAAAGAAAATAAGGCCAATAGGTTGAGAAAAAGCAAATTTTGACAGATCGATGGTAAATTCTGACAGTTGTCGTGGTGAATATGAACGTCAGAATTTACCCTAGCTCATGGCACTAAGTCAAATATTTGACACCCAGAAATGTGAGCACATAGATGCATTTCATATTTACAATCATATTATTTCACAAGAATTTATGCCCACACGCGTAATTAAACATTAAAATAAAAGAGAATGCCAAAATAAAGCAATATAAATGCTGAAAACGACGTAGTAAATTGAGAATTTATTCACAGAATATTTGCTTGTGCACGTGCTTTTTTCATACGTCAAAATTTACTACTGTCATAATTTTTGTGCCAAAAAGCAAAATTTGAAATATTTGTACACCGTAAGAAATTTGTTCGCCTCATTTTAAGCGGGCTACTCACCTGCCAAGAAATGTCAAACTCCATATAAAAAAACGCTCAAGGAATGGTCAAGAAACGTTTTTACACGTCAAATTTTCTTGAGCCAATACTCAGTTCATAAGAAAAAATACTACAATTTTCGATGGTTGGCAACGCCGGTTTACCTCAAGAAATAAATATGCTCGTAAATATTTCTTGAGGTAAACCTGCAGATTAACGGCAAAGATGAGTATATACTTCGCTGCACATGTTTCATACATTTTTATAATAGTAATCTGCAATAAAATGGAAAATGCCGTAAACGTCAAATTTTCTTGACCAGGCACAAGAAATATATGCTCGTTTTTTTCTTGAGGCATTTCTTGGCAGGTGAGTAGCCCGCTTAAAGAAATGTCAAACTCCATATAAAAAAACGATCAAGAAATGGTCAAGAACTGTTTTCACACGTCAAATTTTCTTGAGCCAATACTCAGCTCATAAGAAAAAATACTACAATTTTCGATGGTTGGCAACGCCGGTTTACCTCAAGAAATAAATATGCTCGTATATATTTCTTGAGGTAAACGTGCAGATCCACAGCAAAGGTGAGTACATATTGCGCGACACATGTTTTATATATTTTTAGAAGAGTAATTTGCAAAAAAATTGATATTTTGGTAAACGTCAAAATTTCTTGACCAGGCACAAGAAATATATGCCCGTTTTTTTCTTGAGGCATTTCTTGGCAGGTGGGTAGCCCGCTTTACTCTGAAAAATGTTTTCGATTGACATACATAAAAAGGTAAAAATAATTTAAATAAAAAACGAAAATTTGGCAAAAAGCGGACCACGCTTTTTCCACAATACTACTGCGTAGGGTTTTTAAAATTATTTTCAACCTCTAAAAGCGTGAGTTTTAGTTTTTTTAAACTATATTTATTTTTTACTTTTTAGTCAAATGTCCTATGAAATTATTGATAAATATATCGAAAAATACAGCAGTCCAAACGAAAGTGGAAGTCCAGAGGGGATACCCATATTGTTAGGAAATTTGAAGGTATTTGGCCTCACATTTTGTCAATAACTCACTTATCGATAAATTTATCGAAATATGTCGATGTCCAATTGGGACGTGGGCCTTCACCTCTCGTTTGATACCCATATTGTAGGGACATTTTAAGGTTTTCGGGCAACCACATTTTGACCGATAACTCAGTTATCGATAAATTTATCGAAATATCTGTGGTCATAAGCAATAACAGCCTAAGTCGACTTAAGAAATTAGACCAGTTGAAATTTTTGCTGGTGATTTTGAATAGCAACATCGAGACATTTTTCAAGACTTTCATTGGTCTTTTTTTACTTTCTTTACAAACAATTAAATCCAATACGTTTGCCTTAGTTATAAAACAGTTTTGTTACAAAAATTCGCCAGCAAAAATTTCAACTGGTCTAATTTCTTAAGTCGACTTAGGCTGTTATTGCTTATGACCACAGATATATAGAAGTCCAAATGAGACCTGGGGCCTTCACCTTTCGTTTGATACTCATATTGCAGGGAAATTTTAAGGTTTTCGGGAAACCTCATTTTTACCGATAATTCAGTTATCGATAAATTTATCGAAATATATCGAAGTCCAAATGAAACCTGGGGCCTTCACCTTTCTTTTGATACCCATATTGTAGGGAAATTTCAAGGAAATTGCATTTTGACCGATAACTCAGTTATCGATAAATTTATCGAAATATATAGAAGTCCAAATGAGACCTGGGGCCTTCCCCTTTCTTTTGATACCCATATTGTAGGGAAATTTCAAGGTTTTCGGGAAACCAGATTTTGACTGATAACTCAGTTATCGATAAATTTATCGAAATATGACGATGTCCAAATGAGACGTGGGGCCTTCACCTTTCGTTTGATACGGACATTTTACGGTTTTTGGGCCACTGGGGCTTAGACCGAACGAGAGTCCCATACATACAAGCAAGCAAACAAACAAACAAACAAACAAGGAAACATACAAGTGAACCTAATAAAAGCGTGGTAAAAAGGTCTAGGCGAATTCATGCCAATTAAAATTGCTACAGTTTCATTGTTAAAAAATTTTGTGGAAAATATAATAATAATATATAATTTTCCTCAAAATCTGACATTCGTAAGCAAGCGCAAGGTTGTACAAAAGTTGAATGATGAGTTGAACAAAAGTCGGCTGGCTACCAACTTTGTTGCATGCAATTTTGCAAGACCCGTTGACACGAGTCAATTTTCAGTATCATCATGAAATTGAACGAAAAATCGAGCAATGTAAACGGGACTTAAAGCCCAAAACAAATGTGCAGTAAACCCTGCGCAGTGAAAATTTAAACGCACTAACTTGTACTTGAGCAGACACATGCATCCCTGCATGGTACGCAGTAGCTGCACGATGTATTCAAATCAAAATTCTACGCACCTCGCGAGTGTTGCGTATCAAAAAACCCAACAAGCACGAACGTGTAAAAGTAGGTCGCCTCCCAGTTGGTGCACCCTGGGTAACGCTACACGGCTAGTTTCTTGTATTGCCGGTTCTACGAGAACGGTACCAGTACTTGTGCTGTACCCATCATGCCGAAACGGCCGTTTTCTTATATCGACCCGGCCAAGAGCAATACACTCGGGGTGACCCTGTATGACATTTAGGCAGGGCTACACCTCGCTACGACAACAACAACAACAAGCCAAAAACAAAATGCCAAAAAAAAAACAAATATTTTATTTCGCGATTTCAATTTATTTTGAATTTTTAAATTATAATATTTGTAAAAAAAATGTAATATCAAATTTAAGTTAAGTGTTTGAAACGTAATTTAACTTGTTTTTGTATGTTATAAGTGAGTTTGGTAAATGTCGAGGCGTCGTTTCTATTCATGTTGAAGGCGCTTATTAGTGCTGGAACTTTTCGAATTATCAAGTTAAGCGGGAAACAGAATCACTCCGCCACTACGTCAGCTGCGTGACGTACGTCAATTTTAGAGCAAATTCTACTTTGACGTATCCGTCGTATCTGGCGTTAAGCGGGCTACTCACCTGCCAAGAAATGCCTCAAGAAAAAAACGAGCATATATTTCTTGTGCCTGGTCAAGAAATTTTGACGTCTACCAAATTTTCCATTTTATTGCAATTTACGATTTTAAAAATTTATAAAACTTGTGTCGCGAAATATGTACTCACCTTTGCTGTGAATCTGCACGTTTACCTCAAGAAATATATACGAGCATATTTATTTCTTGAGGTAAACCGGCGTTACCAACTATCGAAAAGTGTGGTATTTTTTCTTATGAGCTGAGTATTGGCTCAAGAAAATTTGACGTATGAAAACGTTTCTTGACCATTTCTTGAGCGTTTTTTTATATGGAGTTTGACATTTCTTGGCAGGTGAGTAGCCCGCTTTACGCACACAAACACCCGCAGTCTACTTTGCTGTCAGTTATTTCGACGTACGTGACGGATTGATTCTGCTGAACGCTTTATATCGAATTATGCGTTGGCATTTCGGTGCCTTCTTCTACTCACACCCTTTTTTTGTATTGCACAGCACTAATTTCTGATTCTGTTTTCATAATGGTTAGCTGTGGTTGGCAAAGAATCTACCCTGGGCTAAAGCGAGAAACAGAATCAGTCCGCCAAAACGTCAGTTGCGTGACGTACGTCAATTTTAGAGCAAATTATTTCAACGTACTGAGGATTGATACTGCTGAACGCTTGAGGCAATTTCGACGTTCATATTCACCACTATAACTGTCAGAATTTGCCATCGTTCTGTCAAAATTTCCGATATTCAAGCACCCTGCTAACCAGAGCTAGCCAAGGTGAAAATAAAACCAGAAATTAGAGCTGTGCAATACCAAAAATCACTGTGGGGAGCAGTCGACATCGAAATACCGACGCATAATTCGAAAAACTCGATAGTTCCATAATTTTCAACCATAACTAGTAGCTTCAACACGGATAGAAAAGGCTCCTCGCTGAACAAAACTATACCCCTTTCTATCCAGCTTTTTGGGAAACGCGACCTGGTAATTTCGCAGGAAATTATGTGAAGATGGTTAGCAGGGCAATTGTTCAATTCCATGTCGCCATTTTTTAGAGAGTACTTCAAGGTGAGTTTTTTTAAGTCTGAACACCATCGCTAAATGCTGTTGAGAGACATACCGTGTACTGCGCCATCTATCTGTCACTCCAATAGCAAATAAACAAAGCTGTCAGCCAAAGAGAAAAAATCAACACGTCAGACTCGATGACAACTAAATTTTTGTTGTATCTAATTTGGAATTAAAGATAATTTTTAATCACATTTTCTTCGCTAAAAAAAACAAAATCCAAATTATAAGCAAAAACTTTAAAGAAATGCGTTTCTTGTGACATTCGTCGCTGGTAGGATGGTGTACATAGCTCGAGGTAAGCGAATAAATAAAACTATCGCAACATGTACTAACTTTTCGTTCAACAGATGGCCGTGTTTTGGAGCGACGGCCATGGGACATTCAACGCGTTTTAGAGATTTTCGCAGCCATTTGGTTGGTGATAGTCACTTTGTAAGTAAATTTAGATTTTAAGGTCTTCGGGTTTTATCAATTTTCATAAAATATTGCAGCTTCAACACGTTATTGGCCCCGTTCATGACTAAGGATGACGATAGTTCTAGAAGCAATACGCGGCGGGGCGGGTGGGGCTCTGGCGGTGGAGGTGGTGGCGGCTATGGTCCGGGTGGTGGTGGAGGACGCGGCGGTGGTGGTGGTGGATCCAATCGTCGCATCGGACGTGTAGTGAATACATCAATGGATTGTAACATACCTGGTGGTGGATGATCAAGGTAATGTGTCCAAGCTTAAGATGCAGATAGTGTTTTATTTTACTATGAAAATATATACTATTTGCATGCTTGGACACAGCAGACCCACATTAACGAGAGCGCTGCCAAATCTATTTTGGTTTAATTGAACAGCTTGACAGCGCTTTATGCTTGGACGATTTTGGCATTTATTGCTTTTATGACGAGCAATTTTGTAACCCTATTTTGGGAGAAATTGTTCTGAATTTTATCAGTCGTCCTAGCATATATTAAACTTAAGTCTAACATAAATCATTAATCGAATCGAAATAATAGCAAAAATAGTTAAATATTCAATATGATTTACATACCTACCTACTTACAAATGTATCTATGTATATATTTTCAATTATGGCCACTAGGTTATAAATTTTTCAATATGTGCAATTGAACTAAATTTCGAACAAAATACATTTTTCGCATTGCTTGTAAAAGTTAAGTCAGAACTTCATATTCATTTTCTTGCAAGTTTCCGGCGTTCCAGAAATTTCTCGTTTGTCAGCTAAATCATTTACACAACTTTCAGAGGAGGTGAACTTTATAGCCTGTAATGTCCAAGATTCTAGATATGATGATCTGGATGAAGATCGCTGTAATAAATTTACTTAATGATCAAACGGAACGGAACGGAATTAACAAATTTTATATATCGCTAAATATCGCTAAAAGGGTTTTAGAGGTGGACCTGAAAATTGGTAGGAATTCCTATATATATTCCTAATATATACGATATCAATACCATACTCACGGAAAGCGAATTTTTGTTTAGAGAAAAGAGGGCGTGGCACCTCCTGTACATACTCAATTTTTGAGGCTGAATATATCAAAAAAAGGCTTATGAAAGGTATCTGGAAATTTGTATGGAAATATACCATTCTCATGGGTGTCTTTCATGGGGGTGTTTGCGCCTTGCACATACCAGCGCCACCTCAAACCGTCGACTCGTAGGTGCATGCACCCTCCTCCTCCAAGCGGGGGTGGAGCCTCCTCGTGGTGACACCAGGTAACGCTTCGGCGGCTAATTCGAGCGGCGATCTCCCCCGCAGAGACCTTGCGTGGGCTTGGCAAATAGTGCCTGATTTCAGGGTGGAGCTTTATGGCGCAAACAAGGGGGAGTCTTCTAAGCGCAATCGCTCAGTAGAGGAGACTACCCCTACGGCACCGAAAAGGGCCAAAACACAAGGAGACTGGATAAGGTCTTTCGCGGACATAGCCAAGGATCGCAAGCTCATTGGCATCATCGACGAGAGCAACGATGACGGCAGGATCCCAAACAGCAGTGGAAGTGGATCGAGGCCGCGCTCGCCAAGGTTGCAGTCCAGGTAAAAAGGGATAACTCTGGACCGCCACCCAACTACACCGATGCCGGGTGGAAACAAGGCAATGTTAGCAGTTGGGTGCTAAAGGTAACCGCTAGCCAAATGGTTTTCAATAACACTCTCTTTTGGAATTTGTTGAAAAAATTGCTTCCGAAACGCCCTATCGCAGCTGAAAAAGTATTTCATTGAGATAGGGCGTTTTTTTGAAACTCATTCTGAGATACATAGCTGTTCTTGAACCGAATTTCAAACAAATTTTTAATAGGTCGTTATTTTGAAATTTTTTTTCAAAAGAGAGTGATTTTCCAATCAGCAGTGGAACATGCAGAGAAACCATGATATAACTACTACAGGTAAAACCGTTAATGACACAAGTGACATTTTTAAGCAATTCTCATACTCATTTATTTTTTGCCACGTCTTTTCTGTTTGGTTTTTTCAATCAAATAAATTACAAATCAAAATAATTTATTTTCATTTTTCTTCAATTTGCGATTAGAATCATGGCTAGATTTCTGAAAAATAAGGACTGTAGAAGCGGAGCGAATGTGCCCCTCTAGCAGGCTAATCTACCATCTCATTTCCTGCCATTTTATAGTGTCCAAGCGTCCACCTAAACGTGCAGTGTAAATTGGAAAATATTTTTTTGATTTTTTTCAAATTTTTCTTATTTTAAATTTTTTGAATATTGTTTTTCTATTTGACATATATACTGACACATTTTATATTGCTTAAAAACGTCAAAACAAAAAAATCGAAAGAGAGAACGGTTTTACCTATAGTATTTATATCATGAGAGAAACTACTCTCGAAATGGATTTATGGAGATATGTATTTATCTCCTTCAAAAACATCTTGCATTATGTTGCCAAAGGTCTTGTTGTTGTTGTTGTTGTAGCGAGGTGTAGCCCTGCCTAAATGTCAGACAGGGTCACCCCGAGTGTATTGCTCTTGGCCGGGTCGATATAAGAAAACGGCCCGGGTCGTTTCGGCACGATGGGTACAGCACAAGTACTGGTACCGTTCTCGTAGAACCGGCAATACAAAAAACTAGCCGTGTAGGCTATGTAGGTCATTTAGCGTTACCCAGGGTGCACCAACTGGGAGGCGACCTACTTTTACACCCAAAACGGTAATTTCGTATTCTGTTTTGGGCTGCGGTTACCATTCAGTCATTTTGCCATGGGCTGACCCTTTAGAAATTTAGTGCGCAATGCGCCATCTGTATTTGACATAGGTACAAAACATAAACTTGACATGGCCAAATGAAAACAACACGTCAGCTGATGTCAAATTCGATGACAACCAAATTTTAATCAATTGGTCTAAACTAGAGGTTTTGAATATTTTCAACAAATAAATAAACAAATCAAATTATTAGAAACAGGTTATTGTGAGCTCCTTCACCGCAATATGGTGTACATAGATCACGGTAAAGTATTATTAATTAAGCATAAAAAAGAACATATCTATATACCAACTTTCCACCAAACAGATGGCCGTGTTTTGGAGAAGCGGCCATGGAGCATTCAACGCATTTTAGAGATTTTCATTGGAATTTGGTTTGTGATCGTCACCTTGTAAGTAAATTAAGAATTAAAATACTTCAAGCATTAAATTATTTATTTAAAATATTGCAGCACGAACTCATTAATGGCCCCCTTCAAGTCTGATGACACAAGTGATAAAGGCAATACTCGGCGAGGTGGTTGGGGCGGCGGTGGTGGTGGAGGTGGCAGTGGCGGCGGATATGGACCAGGAGGTGGTGGAGGGGGTGGATCTAATCGCCGCATAGGACGTCTACAGACTACAAGGGAGTGTAATGTACCTGGCGGAGGTTGCTGCGGGTAATAAGAGAACGGCTAAGGATGCAGAAATTATTTGATATATACATATACCTAACTCATGCTTACACTGAAATAGCACACTCAGATTAACTAAGGAGGCACTGCCAAATCTATGTATGTATTTAGAATTAGCTTAACACCTATACTCTGTTGGAATGTTCCGCGATTTTAGCGATTGATGCTTTTCAAAAGTTTATTTTATACTAATAATCACTGTAATAATAATTTGGAGCGATCTACCGAGGCCTTTTACTCTCAATATGTTGTCTCTTATTATACCCAGCGTACTAGTACAAGAGCATTATAATTTTGTCAACATAACGGTACTACGTAACGGCACAAGATAATCGAGATAGATATAGAGTTCCATAAATGAGAGTTCTTAGGTTGAAAAGAGGAGTTGATTGAGGCATGACAAGCTTGCCAGGCAGGGTACGACCAAGCAGGTTCTTCGGGATAGAGAGCGATTAAATAGGTATGCCGTTTGCCACATGCAAGCTAATGCTGAAGGAGTACACACCGTCAAGCCAACGAAAGGTGGCAACAATCCCCAGGGTGTCGGACATCCAGACAAACCTGACCAAAATGGGATCATAAAAGATCTAGAGGCATTCACGCCCTAAGAAGGAGAGAAATTTCCATATTAATAGGTGTTCTAACTGGCACTGCCTTATTGGTGGGCACGCAGAAAGGCTGGGTGCTGCAAAGATGATGAGGAAGAGGAAACGGTGAAGCACGTAAAAGTGGTGTAAAAGAAGGTCGCCTCCCAGTTGGTGCACCCTGGGTAACGCTAAATGACCTACATAGCCTACACGGCTAGTTTCTTGTATTGCCGGTTCTACGAGAACGGTACCAGTACTTGTGCTGTACCCATCGTGCCGAAACGACCCGGGCCGTTTTATTATATCGACCCGGCCAAGAGCAATACACTCGGGGTGACCCTGTCTGACATTTAGGCAGGGCTACACCTCGCTACAACAACAACAACAACAACACGTCATCTGCAACTGCCCGGCTTTAAGCGGCGCAAGGACGCGCTTTTTGGGAGTTGCCTTCCTGGATAGCCTAAACCAGATCGCGGAACTGGACATAAAGAACTTAATGGCCTTCATAAAGTCATCTAAGTGGTTCGAGGAGGAGTAACGGTGTCGGTTTAGGAGTGTCAGTCCCGGGATTCTGCTATGTGGATAATCCCAACAACTGAGGGATTTTCCATTTGGCCGGGTCCCGGGACTGACTTTCCTTGTGTGTTGGTGGTATCACAACGGGCCTTTCAAAACTGGCCTAAGTGTGCCTCTGCGACAGCCACTTGAACCTAACCTACCTTAAAAATCAAAGAAACTATGGAAAAAAAATAATTTTTAAACAGGTGGCAACACTTGTAAAAAAATATATATATCGTGCTGCACATCTAAAGGTTGGGCCTTTTAATTTGACATCTCAAAGTTAAAAATCAAACAATGCGGACAGGAATAATTTAGAAACAGGTGGGAACTCTTATCAAAGAAATCTAACCGTACTGCACATCTACAGGTTGACCGTTTTTTTAAAAATCATAAATTACTAATTTTCAGGTCATGGCCTTCACACGATACCTAATATGGGAAAAAATCCCAAAAAAAATCCCATTTCACATTCGGGCCCCAAAAAAACGATTTCGAAACACTTTGCAGTTATATGCGGTTGCCTATGCGAGACTTTTTCGGGATCGTTTTCGGTTTAATTTTGCACGATTGTGTTTGGGACTTGTTCGCCATCATTTAAGGATAATTTTGGCAATTTTTTAGATCAATTCTGAACATTTTTTGGATCATTTCGGAATTATTTTTGGAATCATTTGGTAGTTTTTTAGTATTGTTTTTGAGACTTTTTCGCCATATTTAGAGGATATTTTTTGGGACGATTTCGGAAATTTTTTGGTACAATTTTGCCATAGTTTTTGAGAGAATTTCTGGAATATTTTAGAGAGTCATTTAGGCACTTTTTTGGTACCATTGCGAGATAATTGGTAGACTTTCTCAAGAAAATTTCGGTATTCTTTCCGGATAGATTTAAGGAACCCTTTTTTGCCGATGAAAGAAGTAGAGGAACTGCGCTACAACTTTTCTATGAATTCAAAATAGAACTGTTACATTTTTTAAACTCTTACTTTATTTTTATTACATTTTTACAAAATTACAAATACAAACAAACAACTATTTAAAGTTGAACCTTGAACATGGGCAAACCCTTGGCACCCAAACCAGTAATCTTATAAGTACTGCCAGCTGGAGCAGGTTGTTCAAATTTAGCCGATGTCGTGACGTACAAAATATCCAGATTGGGACCACCAAAGGCTGCTGAGGTGATTTGCTTGCAAGGGAACTTGATTTCGAGCAAAACTTTGCCGGTGCTGAAAAAAAAATACATGGCATATAATTAATGAATTATCTGGGCACACCTTGCGGCTCATCAGCAATTTCGCCGGAACAGGTAACTCGACACATGTCACGAAAATGATCGAAATCATCTACTAAATTCCGAAAAGTTCAGTGATTTCTATTGAGTTCCCCGTTCCAACGGAATTGGTGTTATACCAAATTGGCACCAGAGAAAGAGAAAGAGAGAGAGAGAGAGAACTTACGTTGGATTGACCTTGTACAGGGTGTGTCCGTTGAAGGTGGCTACATAAATATTGCCGTCACTGTCGATGGTCATACCATCGGGTAACAAATTATTCTTGGGGTTTGATTTGTGTAGATCAAAGACAACTTTAGGATTGCCTGAAAGATAGAGAGAAAGAGAGAGACGTTAAAAAAAAATTAATAAATGAACCACATCTATGGATTCAAACTATTTCTAAGCTTACTTGGTACACCAGCTTCAAAATCATAATCGTACTCCTTAACCTCATAATCGGCTGTGTCGATGTAGTACATCTTCTTGGTTTTTTCATTCCATGCTAGACCATTGGAAATACCCACATCGGTCTTAACTAGCGTTACTTTGCCACCCTTTTCGTATTTGTACAATTCACCCCAACGATTTTTGAATTCATCGCCGATATAAACCATTGTACCACAGAAAAGACGTCCACGTGGATCAGCTTTACCATCGTTGAAACGATTGACAACATATTTATCATCGGGCTGTACCTCGAACAGAACACGATCAATTTTTCCCGAGTCGGAAACACCATCCCATTGCACGACTAGTACACGACGCTTGTCACCAATAACAAATTTGCCATCCTGTCCCTCGACTGGTACAATGAATGCGGCGAGCTCTACACCGGGCACCTTGGCAACGTACACCTTATCTTGTTGATAATCGTAACGCAACAATTTTCCAGCTTCAATGTCGACATAGTAGAGACTCTGCTTCTCGGCATCCCAATGAGGAGATTCGCCAAGATGGGCATAACCTTGGGGTACGGGTTCAATTTTGTAAGACATCTGTTGGAGGTAAAGAAGGAAGAAAAACGGTAAGTTGATAGACTACTTTAGGCATGTAAAAATAATCTATGAAAAGTTCGGTTTAAATAAAAAAAAGTAAAAAAATGTAATATTTCCTTTTTATTACTTTGCGCGGGTTATCAGCGCTTGATCTTCGGAATCATGGGTAGCATCTGGTTGAAATGGAAAAATATTTACAAAGTGGATTATCTTATCTCTAAAGTTGTTCAAATACAGGGAATGTGGCTCTAAAGGTACAACTCTCACGAAAACGCATCAAACCTCACTCTTACAAACACACCCTTTACCACGTCCTTCGATGTGCATTAGACTGGGCCAAAAAAAATTTATTTTTATTTCTAAAATTATTTTGATACTATTTCCCAGAGTGGCAAAACTAAAATCACAAACCCACATCCCAAACGACTAAATGCAGGTATGCACAAAATATTAGAGTTGGCCTACTTTTTTTTAATTTTTTTTTAAATAATTTTCGAAAAAAACTGTTAATAAAAATACTTTCACCGTTTTTTAGACCATTTAAAAATCGTTTTCTGTTTTTGACAAATTTCCAAAACAAAACACGAAGCCAAATTACTCTGGAACGGCCCGAAAAATGAAAGTTTTTATTAAGATATTTTTCTGTTCGAAGTTCTTTTCCTAAAAAAAACAATATGCAGTTGAGAAGAAAATATTTGTTTAATTTAAATGAGTTTTTTTAGTTTCGAGCTATTTTGGTTGGTGAGCTAGAATCAGCTTTACAGTGAAAATGAGATCCTAAAAATTTAAACTAACAATGATAGACCCTAAAAATCTCTATTAAGTGTATTTTTATCGCTATTCTGAAAAAAATGCAAAAATAATTTTAAAAAATGGGGCATAGTCATAATCGAGATAAAGTGGGAACTCGTCCGCTTTTTGACACCATTTTCAACGGCCTATCTGTCAAAGTGGGAACTAAAGTTAGCGTCAGCTTTTTGACACCATTTTCAACGGCCTATCGTCAAAAAAGCTGTCGCTAACTTTAGTACTCAGTTTATCTCGACTATGACTATGACCCAATTCTTTTTTATTTGGCCTGCCTAATGTATGTTCAGCATTAACCCTTTCCTTTTCAACATCAATTAAATATTCAATATTTTAGTTACGCAATTTTTCGTAATTAGGGCGCGTTAAAACAATTCCACAGGCAATTAAGAAACCTTCCGCATTATTTAATAACAAAATTGTGAATTTTTTTTCACTTTTACTTTTTTAATAAATTTTAATGGGTACGAAGTAGAGCAATTATTTTTTATTTTAGTTTCACTAATTAATAAAGCAAACCCACAAAAGAAAATACAAATACAGATGTCGGAAGTTTCAGAATAGTAGCCACATAGTTAAATAAATAATCTTTGAAATTACGGTTTCCCGAAAATGGTCACTTTTGCAGAAGTTTCAAAATAAAAATTTTGAAAAACAAAGAAATAAACAACAACTTGTACACGGTCGATTGAAAAAAAAGGTTAGAAAAATCGACCCGTGTAAATCATCCTTCAAAAAAGAATTTCAATTTCTTTTGGTTTCGATTAAAGATCTAAACGAAAAAGCAGTCTACATTTTTTTTTGGTTTGTTTGAAAGTCATTGAGTTTGTGGGCACACTTTATGTGCTGCATAGCTCAGCGGTAGAGCTGTCGGCTGTGACTCCTGAGGGTGAATTCTGGTTCTATGATATGATAACGTGAAAAAAATTTGTATGAATTTGAAGTTTCTTTTCACAGATTTTGTATGAAAATTCTTTTCATTTTATCATTTCATAGAACCAGAATTCACCCCCTGAACGCTTTCGTTTTTCGTTTTCGTTAAAATCCTGCCCAGTGTTGAATTTTTTTAATTTTATTTTATTTTTAAAACTTTTCGGTTTAAAATTAAAACTTTTTGGATTAAAAATTTAAACTTTTTGGTTTGAAAATTAGAATTTTTCGATCTACAATTTTTGTTTTGTTCACATTTATTTCTGAAAGCTTATTCAAGATTGAATTTTGCCAACAACTTGTACACGGCTAAAAAAAAACCTAAATTTTAAACCCGTATAAAGTTTAATCAATTTTTCAAACATTTTTGTACAATATTTCAAACCGTCCAAATACCTACAAAGATTTTCAATTTCTTTTGGTTTTGCTTAAAGATCTAAATGAAAAAGCAGTCAAATTTTTTTTTTTAAATAGTCTATTTTAAATTTGAAATCCAATTTGGTTTGGTCATATATGTATGTAGTAAAAAAAAGTTTACATTTAGGTTCAAATTTTTAACCGTGTAAAAAAAGTTCTTTACTAAATTACTGGAAAATTGGCATAAAATCACTTTGAGAAAAATAATAAAAATGCCGTTTTATAGTAAATACCGTAAAATTATCTCCGCGAATATTAACTTCCATAGAGACTTCCATTGGCTTATCCGTTGCTTTTGTTGTTTCTTCAAAAACTTGCTCATTTGCATTTAAGCAAAGTAACAGCGAAATTATTATTAAACTTGGAAAAAACATTTTTTTTTTGGTTTCCAAATATTTCCAAATTTAAAAAAAAGTATGTATTTATGTAGGTAACAAGCTCAGCTTGTTGTTAAACTGCCAACATATATGTATATATTACGAATCTCAATGTTTCACAGCTGCACTTCTTCAGTTAAACCTACATAAACCGCTTCAATACAAGAAACTACTGAAACCTTGATTTAAAATGCATTCACAATTTATATGAATGAGTAACACATTGAGCGGCGGAGCAAACTGAGTATTGTAGCTAAAATCGCCAAACTATCAGCTGTGGTACTGCAAAATTTGAGAGACTTGAACAAATCATAATTTATTTACAAACTTATTGCGTGGTTTGAAAACAAGATTTGATTTAATGTTATCTACATTAGACTGAGACAAAAAAAAATTAAAATTTTGTTGTTAGTATTTTTCGAAATTACGGACACAAGGGATAATTTAATAAAAAGCAACTACTTATGCGAAACCTTTTTCAAATTTTGAAATACAAATTAATCTCAAATGCGAGAAAATTTGAAAAAAAGCAACTGAGTTTTTTTATTAACCCATTAAATCTAAGTACCAGATCCGGTTGCAGGAATACCTTTTTACAACCTATAATTAATTCTTTTCTGGTGTTCCCACAAAGGGTTAATGGACATGTAAAGTATCAAACTGATAATTCACGAGCCTACAAAGAAGTTTATGTCATTTTTGTAGCCAATGTTTAAAATACAGCTTTTGAAATTTGAATGGGTGTTAATGGGTTAATTTAACCCAATATCTACTATAAAAGTTTCAGACCCTAATACTTTGTTTTAGATCTTTATCGTTGCTAATTTAGATTTCCTAAGACCGATATATATTTAGCCTTGAAACTGCTAAGCCATATATTCAACTACATGCAGTTTTCCAGAAAACCAAATTCAACACAAAATTCTTCATGCAAATTTTCTTCTTGAAATTCGTATATTTTTTTAGTAATATTACCGAAAAAATTGGCCAAAATCAAATTACATTTTTTAACATGAAAAGTAACTTTTAACACCGTTGCTTTTTGAAAACTATCCAAATTAAAAAATTAAAATCCTTCGAGGATTTGGTAGTTTCAAAACAAAAATTAGATCATTTCAAAAAAATAGAAATCAGCAATGATAGGCCTCTAAAAATTAATAGTAAGGTCGAAAACTTGCACAATAGGGATCTTTTCTACACATTTTTTTCATAAGAAATTAACACACTAGGTATTGTCAAATTTTTTTTTAAGCAACATCAAAAAGAGCAAAAAACGGGTATTTTGATGTTGCATGAACAAAATTTTGACAGTAGTCTTCTTGTGTTATTTTTGAAAAAATTCTATAGGGTAGAGATCCAATAATTTTTTTTTATCTTAAAAATATTATCTGTTATAATAAATTAAAAAAAAAAAAAAATTGGTCCAGTCTAGTGTACTCTTCCAGATCATATCTGTGTTAACCCTCAGAGAATCACGAGAGTATTATTAAAACAAAATGTACTCAAAAATTTTAGATTTCTTAAATGTTTATTACATTGCAATTTCTGGGAGAAATAAAATTTGTTCTTAGGCACAATCACAAATAAATGCAACCGGCTTTAATTAAAGCTAAGAGAATAAAGCCCGAATTACAAACAACTTTGAAGTTGTCATTTCCATACAAAATTTGTGGAACGTAAAGCAACTTTGTATAAAAGTGGACCCTTCAAAGTTTTAGGTAATTCGGCCTTAAGCCCCAATTACATAAAACTTTGCAGGTTTCACTTTCATACAAAGTTTGTGGAACGTAATGCGAAGCGAGATTTTGGCAAAAGCTCAAAAACTAGGCAAAGTTTTATATATTTTTGGCCTTAAGCCGTAAACAAATAGTTTAAGGGCCACTTGCATAAAAGCCGATAACGACTAATCGGTGATTAACTTGACAGCTTACCATACAAAATACGTCAATTAAACTCCGGTTAGTCGTTATCGGCTTTTATGCAAGCGGCCCTAAATTAACCATTTTAATCGCAAAGCAAAAGTAAATAATATTCTGAGGGAATTGATTATCCAAAAAGTTCTTGCTGGTTTATAATTAAAGAAAAGACGTTACACTGAAAAAAATTGTTTTTTGCACGAAACAAATTTTTCCTGGCTTGCTGCTAAAGGTTCATTCACACAGGTCGATTTTCTGGTCGATTTTTTTCAAACCGCTTGTGTTCAACCCTTAAATACAAGGTGAAGATCGATCGAATTGCTGTTTATACGGTCGATTGAAAAAAAGGTTGGAAAAATCGACCCGTGTAAATCATCCTTAAGAACAACGTTTCATTTAAAAAAATTGTTTGTAAACAAAAATCTTCTCAGTTTTCTGTTAAAAAACCATACAATTGAAAAATCATTTTCTTTTGGTATAAAAAAAAAATTAGTGAAAAGAATGATTTTTGGTTAAGTGCTATAAAAAGTTACACTTAAAAAATCCTTGTTTTTTGTACAAAAAAATTCTTCCTGATTTCCTGCCAAAAAAGCGTTACACTTAAAAAAAATCTTTGTATAAAATAATCGTTATGTTTAAAAGCGTTTCGTAAAAAAATTATTTAAACAAAATAATTGTTCTTAGCTTTCTATTAAAAAACGTAGCACTTCAAAATACTTCCTTTTTTATGAAACAAAAAAAAATTATTTTCACTCTTCACTTCACAAAATAACTTATATTTAAATATTCGTACCTTTAACGAAAATTTATTTGCTCTTATTTGAGTATTACGGCGGGAAACAAAGAAATGTACTTTTTGCAAGTATATGGATTCTATGGTAGTCACGCACAAAACAAGACTGAAATTCTGTGTGCAGAATCGATCTTTATATAGTCGTTTTAACCGTTAAAATATATTGTTTATGCGCTACTCATAATCTCGTTGGCATTATTGGCGTGTTAGTAAATCAGCGTTGCGTGGGTGTGAGTATATGATAAGGAATACGCGATCGACTTGGATACAGATCAGTAACCCTACCTACATATATTTTAATATTAGATATATTTCCAGTGATATTAATTATTTTTATTGATTTTTTTCAACGATTTTCCTTATACATTTTTAGATTTTTTGGCAAAATTTCAAAGTAAAAATCGACAACCGGGATCGGGACAACCAATCGGGAACCAGAAGCCCGCCTAAAACACATTTTCAAGTATAAATTTTTATGGGAATTTGAATTTTTCACAAAACGTTATGCTGCTATTTTAAAAATTTTTTTTTTTTTTGCCATTTAAATGCAAAATATAGATCAGTCCTCAAATTCTAGTCTAGCAGTAGCAAAACTTTAAAACATAATATTAAGATTTTCAACTTTTTAGGCATTGTTCTCGCTTCCCTGAAAAATGATATCCAAAAAAATTTGAATTTTTTTTTTCTTTGGACCAGTCTAATATTTATAGGAGTAGAAAGTGGACTTGTCCCGTTCAGACATAAAAAAATAGAACGCGAATTCAAAAGAAGGATATTCATCCCGGATTCACGGTAGACCAAATGCTTTTCTTGCAGGGTATAAACTGGAATTTGCTTCATATTAAAATGTTGCTCATACGCCCAGTGGGACTACTAAATCTATCTATTGGGAACAAGTTTTTGAAAAATGCTATGCAGCATAACTAAATTGCAAGTACCTCATAATAATGTAGCATGTTTAAAGTTTCGTGTATGCCGATCACTTGGAAAACAACTGCCTTTCTTTTGATAAGCAGGCATATAATACATGGGACTCGTGTGCTGAGATTATGTTAAAATTAGTATATACAATTTATATAAGCTTGTATTTTGTATATATGTAAGTAAATATTTTTTTTTTACTGTTGCATATATGCCGGTTTTCAATGATAAACAAAAAATGTTACTTATTTACTATAGAAAACAAAAAGTTTTGAGGAATTTTTTAGAGTTGCCAAATTTTAAAATTTTATATCTGCGTACTCTGACACGACCTCAGGCTAGTGAAAGACCCCGAGATCTCTTTGGTGGCATGGTTATAAAAAAGAAAAATAACCAAGGGTACGCGTACTGGGTAAACAAAAAAAATATATATTATTTTTAAATTATATTTGATCATATATTTTGAAAAAAAAAACGGAATAAAAATTGCTGTAAAATTTTCAGACCTTAATAAATTTTTTTGAAGTGCATCATTTCTATTTTTTTGTTTAGAGCTAATCTAATTTTTGTTTAAAAACTGCGCAGCGAAAAAAGTAAAAACTTTAGCTGAATAAAGGGGTCTATCAGCTATTCCGATGGAGCTTTCTGGAGAGTCGTTAGATAATTCATCAAGTTTATCGAAATTTGGTGAAGGATTTTGATTAAGTCGATGAAATATCTATCGAATTTCACCAATTATTCCCAACGGGAAGTCCCGTCGGAATAGCTGATAGACCCCATAGTTTTGTAGAAAATTAAATGCTGAAAATTTTTCGTCAGAATCGCCTTTCTAGAGCAATGAAGAAAAGGGGTAAATGAGGCATTCCATGACAAATCGTTAAATGGGTGGAATCGCGCAATTGCGATTCGAATGTATTGTCAAATGTGGCGGGTTTAATTTTATTATTTAAAGTTGCAAAATTATTTTTTTATTTAAATGAGTTTTGGTCTAAGAAATTAAAAACTTTCACGATAACACAGTGGGTGTGCTGATTTTAGGGTCACCCTAGGTAAGTGATTAAAAAACCCATTAATACCGATCTCGAAACAAAAGAACCTCTGGAGAGAAAACCTAGGGTGACCCGAAAAATCTGACTTCAGATTCGAAATCAGCACACCCAAAACCTTTAGAAACCGATGAGAACCCCTCTGGGACTTTTTGGCTGTTGTACAGTGTAATCTAAATATTTTTTTTAAGAGAAAAAAATAAGGTATAACAAAAGTAAAGTTTTTGAAAATCCCACCAGATTTCTCAACGGCTTCTGAAGCCGAAAAATTCAGATTTTTCGGGTCACCCTAGATTTTTTTTTTAATAATTTTTCTTTTGAAGAACCTAATTTTTTTGATAAAAGTAAACTCTCGTCAGATTTAAATATTTTCTTGAAAGTTGCTGACAGTAGATGTCAGTGAACTGTCATTGAACTTTTAATACGTTTTTTGCAATTCAAATGTTTAATAATGTATTTTTAACAATAATATGAACAAAGCGATAAAATAAATTTATTGTTTTGAATATCTATGGATATGTGCTGCACATCTGCAGCCAATTTTTTGTATCTATATCTTTTTAAATTAAAAAAAAACAGGTGATGAATTTAATAAAAAAACGGTGAATAAGTAGCAGACAACAATATCGATTAAGAAAAGATTCATGGAAAACAATGGCCTGCCATAGTAAAAATTAAGTATTATTTTAAGTTAGTTAGAGCTTTTCGACACAACTTTCCCGTTATATCTATCAAAAATACTTTAACTAACTTAAAGTCATACTTAATTTTGACTATGACTGCGGGTACTTATGACTAAACTAAAAAAAGGCCCCAAAAACGTATTTCTGGTTATCGCTTTTTCAATACGAGTACAAGCGTTTCTTCTTAAACATTTTGGTTGAAAAAGTTAATAATATTTATATCTGGAATGTATGTATGCACAAGCGTTGGCAACCTTGATATGAACTTTATCACAACAGCTTCCAGAAGTTATCACTTTCCTTTCAGCATAGAAACATCTACAAATTACTTGAGCGAACTACCCTGACCTTTGCTTATAAATTCGATTAAATGTTATTTTCTGAACAAATATAGGAAAGTTTTACTACATAATAAAAGTATAAAATAACTTGACAAATGAATATTTACAGATGTCTTGTAAGTCGCTTGTGAGTTTTTTTCTGTTTATGGGCATATATCAATGTCAAAAAAAGGAGAAAAACCAAGTTGGGTTTTACACGGTTTTCGAGTTGTTTTTAATGTATATAGGTATATATAAATTGTAGGAATTGTTTTCTGAAAAATTGGCTCAAAAACTACTTAAGTGATTTTTACCAAATTTTGACAGTTTATTTCTCGGATAAGTCCTCTCGACATAGGCATCCTTTCCTCGCGCTAGATGGCGCTGGGGTCACTTTATTTACAAACTCCTTATTTAAGTGGTTTTGTCAAAATTCCACAGATATATTGGCTGTGTTTTGTATGGAACAAGTTTTTGAAATCGAAAAAAGTTTCGTTTCTACACGTCATCAAGTTCCAATGTCAAGTTAGTATTTATCTAAATAAAAACATATTTTTCAGGAACAGAGTAACGATAAGTTATCCTAATACTAAAGCTAGGCACACATACCTACCTACATATACACTAGGGATACCAACAACTGGCATATCATGATTTTTTACGTAATGAAAATTTCGGGACTTCTTTTTTACTATTTCGGGATTATTGGGATTGGAAACACGTTACAAAAAATTAAATATGTGTGAAGTTATGTATATATAAATATATAAAAACTTTAGGAACTTCCTGTGAGCGAACTGTTTGACCGATTTGAATGAAATATGCACCGATGGAAAGGGAAAAAACTTAGGTATAGGCGGTATATTTTCAGGGCGTCCCCGAAATTTAAGGATTAAAAGATTTTATTGGTCGAATTTTCGATCACAAGCGATACTAATTGTTTATAAAAATGCATGAAAACACCCAATCTCAAAATTAGATTGAAGAACGTTATTTTCGGAATATTTTTTATAATGGCCTATTTCAAATTTTTTATCTTAGAAAAAAAAAACGAAATATTCGCAAGAAAACTCGCAACGTTTTCAGCTAAGATAGTTATTGGGAAAAGCAAATTTGGATTAAGGCTCATTTAAACGGGTCCACCGTGTAAATAGCAATTCGATTTTTGTCGTTCCACTGCGTTCCATCTTCAAATACAAGGTGTGAATCGATCGAATTGCTATTTACACGTAAATCAGCCTTTAGGGCGTTTATGTATCAAATTTTCAAATAGGGAGTTATTGAAAAAATGCTAGGATAGCTCGTTTTCGACACAAGTTCTGAAATACATAAAGAGTTAAAAAACAAATTCTGAGACAGGGCATTTTAAAAACTATTTTGATATAGGGTGCTCCACCACACAGTAGTCGATATTTTAGGGTAAGATTGCTTTCCAAACGATTTCTTAATTTTTTTTAGCCTTGATTGATACCCGATTACAAAATCGGTTACCAAAATCCCGGGATTGTTAAAATCTCTAAAATGTGAATCCCTAATAATTATAAATTTACTTAGGTACAATTACATATAAAAATTTTCTTATGTAAATTTTGGTATTAAATCACGCATAGTTTTATTATGTATTTAGAACTCGTATTTTATTTCAAATATGTTTATGTTATATCCGCTTTAGCCGATAAAAATTTTACTTATTTTTTAGTTTAATCGCTAACAATTAGAAAAACGATTTTTTGCTTGCTTAAATAACATTAGGGTGTACGTAATTCTTTATATTTACATTTCGACATATGATTGGAAAATTATCCTATTTAAAACAATTTTTGATGAAAACTTCAAAATATTTTTCCCGAAATGGGAGGTTTTTGAATAAAATTTTGCACTAAAGCAATATTGAAAGAAATGTGAAAGAGGTAATTTTTGAATCAAATTCTGTAATAGGGCGTTCGTGAAAAATATTTTCAAATAAAGCGATTTAAAAAATGTTATGAAAAATTGAGAAAAAATTAATTAATTATTATTTCCTCCAACTTTTTATTCTTTAATTAAAGCAAATTCATCAACATCTGATTGTCAAAGCAAGCAAAGCAAGCCAATTTTAACCTTGCTTCAACTTTGAGGTCTCCAATTTGCCATGCTTCGTTTAAATACGTATACTGAACTTTTCTGTCAAAGTCAAAGTTTGAGGTAAAGTCAAAATAAAGCTTTATGTAACTGACCCATTAGGGCCGCTTGCATAAAAGCCGATAAAGGCTTATTTACACGGGTCGATTTTTGTCGTTCCACCGTGTAAATAGCAATTCAAACGATTTACACATTGTATTTGAAGGTAGAACACAGTGGAAAGAAAAAAATCGACCCATGTAAATCATCCTTAACGGCTAATCGCCCGGTTACCGGAGTTTAATTGACGTATTTTGTTCGGTTAGCTGTCAAACTAATCATCGATTAGTCGTTGTCGGCTTTTATGCAAGCGGCCCTTAAGCGGGCTACCCACCTGCCAAGAAATGCCTCAAGAAAAAAACGAGCAAATATTTCTTGTGCCTGGTCAAGTAATTTTGATGTTTACCTAATTTTCCATTTTTTTGCAAATTACTCATATAAAAATGTATAAAACACGTTTACCTCAAGAAATATATACGAGCTTATTTACTTCTTGAGGTAAACCGGCGTTGTCAACTATCGAAAAGTGCTGTATTTTTTCTTATGAACTGAGTATTAAAGCTCACGAAAATTTGACGTGTGAAAACGTTTCTTGAGCGTTTTTTTATATGGAGCTTGACATTTCTTGGCAGGTGAGTAGCCTGCTTTAAGCGTTCATCAGAATCAATCCGCCAGTACGTCAAAATAACTGATAACAAAGTAGACATTCAGATCCACGGCAAAGGTGAGTACATATTTCGCTAAACATATTTTGTATATTTTTATAAGAGTAATTTGCAAAACAATGGAAAGTTTGGTAAATGTCAAAATTTCTTGACCAGGCACAAGAAATATATGCTCGTTTTTTTCTTGAGGCATTTCTTGGCAGGTGGGTAGCCCGCGTTAGGTGTTCAAAATATGTCCAAGGTGTATATAGGCTAATTTACACGGGTCGATTTTTTGTCGTTCGACTGCTTTCAAAATCTGCGGAGAAGGAAGTGAAGAAATGGCCTAGAAGGTTCAACTGATCATAACAATCGCCCCCACGACAGTCGAGCAAGTATCACAAGTTCGGCCAGCACTCCCAACAAGCTTCGGGGATTGTTTTTGTCGTTAAAAACAACAACAACTACCTCGTGAATGCAGTGAAATCTATACAGAGTTGAGTAACGATCTTTTGTGGCAGCTAAGCTGACTTATACCCAACTTTAAAATGGGGTTGTTGTTGTTGTAGCGAGGTGTAGCCCTGCCTAAATGTCAGATAGGGTCACCCCGAGTGTATTGCTCTTGGCCGGGTCGATATAAGAAAACGGCCCGGGTCGTTTCGGCACGATGGGTACAGCACAAGTACTGGACCATTCTCGTAGAACCGGCAATACAAGAAACTAGGCGTGTAGGCCATGTAGGTCATTTAGCGTCACCCAGGGTGCACCAACGGGGAGGCGACCTACTCTTACACCCCTTTTTAAAATGGGGTCCATCACCAGAGTTCAAGTTCACTTGACAAATATGAAATATCGAGTCTTCGATTTCGGATTATGCATACCGAGGTCAAAACGCCTCTCTTGATACCCCTCCCCAGCTTTTTGGACGATATCTAAGATAATACCGAAAAACCCGGGACTGCCATTTAAATTACCCGACATCCCGGGATTTGTCAAAAAGCTTCGGCATTGGTTGCCTTACTGCAGAAAAGGCTACTTAAATTTCTGGGAGCGCACTTTCTCGAAAGTAATGGGTCAGTTACATAAAGCTTTATTTTGGCTTTACCTCAAACTTTGACTTTGACAGAAAAGTTCAGTGTAGGTATTTAAACGAAGCATGGCAAATTGGAGACCTCAAAGTTGAAGCAAGGTTCAAACTTGGCAAACTCTCAAATTTTGCTTGCTTTGCTTGCTTTGACAATCAGATATTGATGACTTTGCTTTAATTAAAGAATAAAATGTTGGAGAAAATAATAATTAATTCATTTTTTCTTTATTAAATTAATAAATTAACTAAAACACTACGAATGCAAAGAAAAAAATGACGAAAACAAATGTATAAAAGAGAAGCGTCAAGGCGTTCATTGTAGCATACCTCTGAAGTTGGACGCAAAGTTTTGAGGTAGCAAATGTCAGGCGAGGTTAACAAAGCTTTATGTATTCGACCCTTAAGTGATTTCTCAACCTAACCTAAAATTAACGATATAAAATCAAATGAAATTTCGAAATTTTCAATTACAGTGCTATTGTGACTGGCATGCATATTTTTATTTAACGTCTTTAAATTAAAACAACGCGGCGGCTCGAACAGCTGATTGCTGGGCGTTGAATAAAATAACCGAAAATGCAACCTGGCGTAAAAATACCACACTAGATGTCGCATTAGCGATTCATGATTTTTTTCAGCAAACGACAATTTTCTTTCACATCAATTTTCGTGGACGAGAAATTTTATTTCAGTTTTCGCAGAAAATTCAACGAGTTCACTTGCAAAATTTAATGCAAACGGAAAAAATGTAAAGATAAAAACAAAAAAAGTGTGGAGAGAAATGGAAAAAATAAAATTGGAGTAAATAATTGCAAAAAAAACTTTGTTGAAAAGTGAAAGAACGGAAAGTGAACTCTAACAGATTTGTGAAAAAAGCAGCAAATTCCCAATCAATTAAAGTCTACGCCATTAACCAACCATCATTATCTGTAGCCAATTGAGCACCGCCAAGGCTGCAGTGTGCGTGCGTGTGTGTGTAAAATTTCTGGGAGGGAAGAGCAGCAACAGAAGCAGCGTCAGATTTGAGACGGAGTCGTCTTCTTCGTCGTTGGTGGTTATATTACAAAATGTCGGATGGCAGCCCAGTGCGTGCGCGACAAAATTGCTGTCGCCTTTGCTTGGCTCCGGGCAGTGAATGCATATCGATATTAAACAGCTATGCGGCGGATAAGGAACCGTTGGCTACGAAAATACACAATTGCGTCAACATCAAGGTAAGTGTGCACTCCATATATGTATATGTAAAATGTAGATTATGATGAAACAAATTGTACAAGCGCATCCAATTATCAATTTGGAATTCGCGCTGTCTGGGAAACCTTTTTCATGTACATACAAATAAACGTTTGAAGAGGAAGGGCTCATCATTGGTATACACATAATTTGGTGCTTGTAAGGCGCACCTAAAATGAGTATGGAAAAAATCCACTTTGAGGTTAGGATGAGCACTTAGCCTAGCAACCAACCAATTGACTGCGTTTGATTGTGCAAGTTTTGCGTCCGTGTGCTAGCTGCTCCCACATGTCATGACATGCCACGCTACGCCATGCGGAATTGCCAAGTCACCATATTGGTTAATGACTGGCGTTGAGCGTTGTTGTTTTTCATTGGTTAGGTAGAGTTGCTGGCTAGTGTGTATTGTAGTAGCGTTGCCAGCTCCCATGAGCTCGTATGGTCGTGAGCATACATTCAATGGTGATGTGATGATGATGCCGTCTGGACTGTGTGCGCTCTTTTCCCGTTACCGCTCAGTGCCTCCGCGACCTGGCATGACAGCAGCTATAGGCAGCGAGATACGCGCTAACTACACGAGTACGCATATACGCAAGTGTAAGTGGGCATTGTGTGGAATCGATTCCATTTCGGATCCGGAATACTAGTGCCGCGTTATCGCATTCGCTTTTGACGACTGTTTCACGCGAATGACAAGACTCGTGGTTTGTTGGTTGCTAATCTTTCTGCCTTTTGTACTTTGTTGGCTTTTGTATAGAGCTGAGTGCTGGTTGTGTAGCTGCATGATGTGGCTTACTATGTATAGCTGTTGTGGTCACCGCGCGGCGCTGTACATGATTCCGATTGTGTACTCGGTTGGATTGGTCGGTTTTGATGGCTGCCGCTATAATCGCTACTTTTACTGCATCATTGAGGCAGTCGTCAGCCAGCTATAGGCTACGTTAGAATCGTTGTGGTCGTACCTATGCTGACTCGCTGCCTTTGCATGTGTGTGTGTGTGTGTGTGTGTGTGTGGGGTGATATAGAGAACCGGATGCATGAGCAGCTGCAGCAGCTGAATATCGAAACTGTTAACCATTGTTTTTGTGTTCCTTGAAAAATACTTGCATGGCCTTTGTTCTTTACTGCGGCTGGATTAGGTTTCTTTGGCTGCTTCAGAATGTTTTTGATCATGTGATCTCTTGAGCTAAATTTGAAAGATAATGACTTCATGCATATCATCTCTTGTAAGGCCTCCAAATTTTCAAAGATCCCGGGCATTTCACATTTCTTCCTTTGTTGTTGTAAAGATTGCTTTGTTGTTGTCAAGATTAATCATGGTTGTTGTCACGAAATAACTCCCCGCCGTTTTTTGGGCGTGTTGCCAGAGTGACGGCGTTTGGTCCGATGTGAATCCTTGCATAAGGCAGGTATGTAAAAGCATTCACAACAACAAAGCTGGTAACCAACGTCCACAACAACAATTGCCAACACACAATTTTGATAGGGACGTACCGAATATTTGGGCGAACTATGCGAATGTTTTATATGTGGTTAATGGCTCAATGACTAACTGATCTAGAAAAATTCACTGGTAACAAGCGTCAAAAAAGGCAATGCAAAAGTCGCTGTCAAAAAAATCACTGTTTAAAAAAGTTTAAAAAACAATCGCTCTTCCGGAAAAATTAATGGGTGGTCAATGGTCACAAACGGAACGGCTTCCAAGAAGGTCACTTGTCAAAAAAATAAGTAAAATAAGTAGTTACAAAAGTCAAGAAAAGTCACTCTACAAAACCACTGAGGTCTATCAGCTATTACGGCGGAGCTAACGGCGGGAATTATTGTTCTAGATTCCATAGAGATCACATCGGCTGGATTGGAATCCACTGCCAAATTCCGATGAAATCAATTGAATTATATCATGACCTTTAACCCTTTTCTCCCAAAGGAAGCTCCGCCGGAAAAAGGACTGATTTCAAAAAAGTTACTGACTTAAAAAATCACTCTGCCGAAAAGGAACTGTTGATCCGTGTTTCGAAAAAATGTCAGTTATACCAAAACAAAAACTGGTTCCAAAAATACTGACCGTCATAGGTTTAGTCAGTCGTTGAAGAAAAATGACTGATTTCAAGCAAGTGACTATTTAGAAAGTCCGTGCTTGGAAAAAATCTCAGTTTTAGTAAAGCAAAAATTCCAAAAATAAAAACCGATTACAAAAAACTTCACCACTATAAAAAATGTGACTTCTTCTATAAAAAAAACCCTTCCTTCTCTTATTCGCTTTTTGATATTCTCGAAGGCTCCAAGAGCCGTTTTTAGCTTATTTAGACACAGTCCATGATTCCGCGCAATACATCAGCAAAGGTATATAGTGTGATATTTGAAACTATGCGCTAGATAGAAATATTACGAAGACTGCGTTTTTGTAAGATCGCCTTGGGAATTAGACAGAGCACACTAAAGTTACAATTTTCATCAACTCTTTGTATTTTAACAGGGCGTCGATAGTTCGTCCCTTTATGTCTTATAATATTTTGTAGCCGGTGCATATACTGATAAAAAGGGACAGATCAAACAGTCCTGCATTGATGTTGACAGTTTTTTGCCGCATATGAATCTGATACGTTCCGGTAAATATCACCTTGTAGTACTAGCTCTACTGCCTCGGGAACGATTTCGTTGGTCGCGGAACAGCGGTCGAAGGGGATTTCAGTCGCCTCTTCTGGCAGGCATACCTACCTCGTTCATATTCGGGACCCTTAACCCACAGGGCTAGAATTTCCCATCATCGTGGATTGAGGTGTCGGGACCGTCATCTGCCTTGCAATTTAATGATAAGGAAAGCATTGTAGTCGTCATAATTGCCACTGTAGAAGTTATATCTCTCAACCTCTATAGTTTTCTTTATGTTATTTGTAAATATGAGGATTCGCCTTTTCAAATATCAAAATCAAGAGATTCGTTGCATCACCATTGACCATAAAGAATGAGCAGCAGGCATAATCGACATCAACGAATATGTGTAATGAGAAAATGGCAAACAATTTGACTGACGGATGCCCCAAAACAAGTAATTGTAAAAAAAAAAAACAATGCGAGGAAGAGAAGGAGTGGTCAGAGATCTTGGGAAATATGGAAACGAACCTTTTGGAAAAACGAGGAACATGTGATCCATAACTGTAAACGACCCTAGTATATTGGTTAATTCGGAAAGCTGACACATTCAATATCGAGCACTCGAAATCATTTGTTGGGTATCGCTAGGTTTTGCCTACCACGCTATCTCTTTCTGTCTCGCGCTTCCAACGTGTATATCCACAGCAGCGACGACAGTGCTGACGGTGTGGTAGTGGTGCTCAACCACGTCATTGCCTTCACAGTCGCCGCTGACACACTGAGTTGTTTGCTTTGGCTGGGAATTGGTTGTTGCTCGTGGTTGCATCGCGACAGCGCCTAACGAACTCAATGGAAAGCAAAGATGATGGTGGTGGCTTTGTTATCGTCAACGCTATATAATAGGTATGCGCTCGTTCTGTGCCGTTAAGGCGTTATCGTCGCCGCGGCTGTCTATCGGCCGCTCTGTTGACCGATCGATTCCAAAAGAGGTTATGTGGTGATGACTTGGATGTTTAACAGTTCGCTTTCCACTTGAATTGGTTGCTACTATTGATAATCGCTGGTTGCTATTTCGACACAGCTGTTGTTACTTTGCTGTATGTATGTATGTATTAGTGGTATGGCCATGGATATGGCACAACGCGCGTGAAACAACTACGAAGTAACCTCGCAGTTAAACCTCAACGTTTGGAGTAGAGGTATTATTCAAAGCTAATTTACCTTGTATTGAGTTGCATAACGTGTTTAAGCAGCTGACAGTCGCTACACGTCGTTCCAATGTGTGGTTGTGCCTGCCATGCAGTCTTTGGATGATACACATTTTTGAGGTTATGTGTTCCATAGGAAGCGAGTTGGGTCACATTGAAATCAGCTAAATTTCGAAGTATTCAGTTCTCCAAAGTAATATGAAATTAGATTTTGAGTGAAAATACAAATGGATTTTTGTAATTAGCTGCTCAAGAAGAGTTTCAACGAAATTTTGGTAAATATAAACTGATGCATTTAAATGTCTAAAAATGTAGTAAATTGTTTTTGCATTTTACAGATCTATTATCTGCAAGTAAATTACCCTCAACGCAACTCAAGCTTCCGTGGACTGAAAGGCAAACGAGTCGCAATTCTTATTCGACAATGAAAAATCGCTCTCTTCAAGCTTCTTATCATATCTCGTCTGATAGATATGGGCGTTGCCACCAGAATGAAGCGACTTTTCGAGCTAAAATTCACCGGATAATGATACTTCATGATGAGATGGCTGTTGTTGTTGTACCAGTCAATCATTCCGCCTCGTCAGCGCATACTTTATGGAATGAGATGGAACACACAAAAATGGATTATACTGATGCTGACAGAGTCTTGAGGGATATCAATCCGGTACGCTTTGTGGTACTAGCCCGATTGGATTTGGTCGCCTCTTACGACAAGCACACCTAACTCGGTCATATTCTAAACCCCTAACCCGCAGGAGCGTACATGAAGAGGTTTTCGAGCTTAATGCAGATGTTATGTGCTTGAATGCAAATAGCTGCTCCAGAAAACGTTTCTATCAACCAAGACCGCTGGAAAGAGTACGCCATATGTGTTGGCAATTAATAGCAGGCAAGCCATTAACGGTGTTCAAAGAAAGTAATCCCAGCCTAAAGATCCAACGAAAATTCGTTTTAGGCAAGTGTTAATTTGTACTGTGTAGGCCATTGAGCAGTTTAAGTCTCCCTCGATGAGCTATCATCATGATCTAAGGTCTTGTTGTTGTTGTTGTTGTAGCGAGGTGTATCCCTGCCTAAAAGTCAGACAGGGTCACCCCGAGTGTATTGCTCTTGGCCGGGTCGATATAAGAAAACGGCCCGGGTCGTTTCGGCACGATGGGTACAGCACAAGTACTGGTACCGTTCTCGTAGAAGATAAATAGATCATTATCACAAAAAATCAATATTCACCGCACCAATTGTCTGTCAATTGTTTGTTATCTGCATACACAGCACACTTTCATATGGTTTATTTTATATCGTTGCGGCTTTTATAATAATCTCATCAAAAACTACAATTTTCACAGAGCTCTCCGATATTTACCTTCTCACCTCGTATGCTTTTTTGGTTCACTTTGCGCTTGTTTGCTTACAATCCTTTTCTTGGGATAGTATTGCAATTTAGATTGTCGTGACCAGCCTCTTCGGTTTTACAGGGGATCTAGACTTCACCTAGTTGTTTTCTAAGAGGATAGTCTTGGCCATAATTGTCTTGCCCTGCTGAGTGTTTACTTGGTCTTTGGAATTTCGAAGCTTTCTGACAACTTTTGCAAGTATAGATGGAGTATTCGGTAGACTACCTGACACGTTGGTTCAGGGGCTCGTTAACTCACCCTTGTCAATACAAACAAAATCAACGCTATCAGGGCGTTTCAGGTTTTTTAGACTTTATCGACAAGACAAAATACATACCTATGAACGTAGTACAAAAGGCTGAAAGTTGTCGGGATTTGGTTGGGTAGTAACTTGATCGTGTTAGGATTACTTTTTTCGGGACTTTGTGTGGCGGGATTATGTTAGACACCCTACTGATTTTATTCGTTTGCCGGACTGAGAGCCTGGAAGGGTAGTGGCAAGCCACACAGATATTACTTTTCAGTTAGTTTCTTTTGTTATGACTATAAAATTCTTCTCAGAATTTTGAAAGATACCTAAGCTTCCACAAAATTTAAATTTAAATACATATTGATTAAACAAAATTCGGCTAGTTTTGTTGTATGGAGTTATTGGGAGTTTGGCAGCATGATTGGTGTGGTTTGACGCCACAAAGCTGTAGTAGATGCTGTACATAATTATGTACAAAGGGAGAATTGATGGACATTAGCATGAGTAAGGTGAATGAACATCAAATGCACCACCGCCCAAACAAAGCTGCGACGCCCAGTTTAACCCCACAACATTAAGAAACATGCATTTGGAAATATACACATACATATTGCTTTTGATTGCCATAGTCGTAGTGTTGTAATTTATCTAACTGTATATTTACCCTGTAGAGAATGTGACATAAGTGGTTCCAGATTGCGAACCTAGTTCGAATTTTATTATAGCTTAAGAAACAATATTCTATATTCAATATTAGGAAACAAATATCTCCTACAAGAGTATGTGTGGAAACTAACACACTTTACAGAGGCGTAAGAATTTCGTTAAAAAGTTTATTGAAATTCGAAATGAGGGCGATTTTATCCACTTTAATCAGATAAACTCCAAACGATAGTAGCCTGATTTGTACCGAATTTCATTGCCGTAATCAGCTTAAAAGTTACGACCAGTTGAATTTTCAAAAATGCCTCCCTTATGCGTCCGCGCAACCATCCAGCAATGCTTGAGGTTACCATAGAAACCGGTGGCAATCGGCTCACACGTACTTGTTGTCGGCTTTTCGTTGATGAAAATCAAAATTTTAGATTTTTTCGCTTGACCGCTTGTCTATTTGAAAAAGATTTTACGTTGAAACGCATTATTCAATTACGAATAAAATAAAATGAAATAAAATAAAGTAAAATAAAATAAAATAAAATAAAGTAAAATAAAATAAAATAAAATAAAATAAAATAAAATAAAGTAAAATAAAATAAAAAAGCAAAAAAAAACATTCATCCGATGACTTCCGCACGCTACGAATTTTCAGTACAAATGGTGATTGATGCTTTCTGATTGTGTGTGGCGTGGCAAGCGACAATCACGCGACACGCACACAAGCACGCGTTGCTATGGTAACCTCAGCCCGATTGCCATGGTAACCTCAAGCAGATTGATCGTTGCGCGGACGCATTACAAGTGGCCGGTGCCACGCCCACTTAAAAAAATTTATCGAAAAATCATAATAGAATGACCAGGGGGACGCACCTATAAAATTGTATAATTTAGCCATTTCAGCTACCTAGATATGTCAATTTATGTGATTTTCGAAAGTTTCGATATCGATATATAAAGCGCGCACCCTGTTTTCATCCGATTTCGCCTATTTTCAAAAGCAACAAAGGCGGACATGCGCTAATCAACTCCTCTTGTGCCGTTACGCAGTACCCTTATATGGAAAGAACTATAATACCCTTTTACTAGCGATAGTACGCTGGGTATAAAAAGAAAATAAGTAAAAAAATAAATAAAAATAAATAAAAAAATAAATAAAAAAAATAAAAAAATAAATAAAAAAAAATAAAAAAAATTAAAAAAAAAATAAATAAAAATAAATAAATAAAAAAAATTAAAAAAAAAAAATAAGTAAAAAAAGATAAAAAAATAAATAAATAAAAAAAATAAATAAATAAAAAGAATATAAAAAAAATAAATAAATAAAAAGAATATAAAAAAATAAATATAAAAAAATAAATAAATAAAAGGAATATAAAAAAAATAAATAAAAAAATAAATATTAAAAAAATAAAAAAATAAAAATAAATACAAACATAAATAAAAAATAAAAAAAAAAAAAAAAAAATAAGAAAATTAAAAAAAAAATAAAATATAAAAAAAATTGAAAAAATTTCAAAAAAAAAAATAAAAATAAAATTAAAAAGAATAAATAAAAAAATAAATTAAAAAGAATAAAAAAAATAAATTAATAAAAAATACATAAATAAAAAATAAATAAAAAAATAAAAGAAAAAAATTTATAAAAAGAATAAATAAGTAAAAAATTAATAAAAAAATATCTAAATGAAAAAAAAAATGAAAAAAATAAATAAAGAAATATATATAAAAGAGGAAAAATTAAAATAAATAAAAAAATATATATATTAATAAAAGAAAAAATATATATAAAAGAAAACAAAAAATATAAAAGAAAAAAAATATAAAAAATAAATAAAATAAAAAAAAAAAATATAAAAAAAAAATAAAATAAAAAAAAAAAAAAAAAATAAGAAAAAAAAAAAAAAAAAAATAAGAAAAAAAAAAAAAATTAAATAAGAAAAAAAAAAAAAAAAAAATAAATAAAAAAAATAAAAATAAATTAAAAAAAAATAAAAAAAGTAAAAAAATATTTGGAAATTTTAGTGGACTTTTGACCGTTCGAATAATTTTTCTAAATTATTCTTTGTTTTATTAGCGAACAAGTATGGAAAAGCTACAACAATTACAAGCTACCATGATTGCAATTTCGGCCTGGCTTAGGGGCACTTATCAAATGGCTTCGTAATGTATTTAGAATTTTTTCATCACCTTTTTACTGGTCACCGCACGAAGAATCCAGGAGATTGGGAATTTCTAAACCACAGTGTGTCCTACTAAATACACTAACCTGCCTTGAAATTTTTTGCTACCTAATGCCACATTGGATCGCTTAGTTGGTATATCAATTATTATTTGTTTTTGTTGTGATTCTCACTTAACGCCCCTATCGGTAGCAATTTATACTAAGTGTTGTTGTTGTTGTTGTTGTTGTTGTTGTTGTTAACAATGCATTACCCTGATCATTCCGAAGATCTTCATCAAGCTCTTCTAAGGGGAGTCCAAGGAAACGTGCAGTTTCAACAGGGTTTGTCCAGAGCGACAGAGGGGTTAGAAGAGTAGGTTCAGATGAACAGTTGAAGAGATGTAGAGTATCATGGGGGGTCCTACCACATGCAGGGCATGTATTTAAGATTGTATCATTAAAAATTTAAAAAAAAAAATTAAAAAAAAGAAGAAAAAAATGAAAAAAAAATGAAAAAAAAATATTAAAAAAAATTAAAAAATAAATAAATAAAAAAAATAAATAAAAAAGTAAAAAAAAAATAAATAAAAAAGTAAAAAAAAAAAATAAATAAATAAAAAATAAATAAAAGTAAATAAAAAAATTAAAAACAAAAAAGGTAAGAAAATAAAAAAAAGTAATTAATGTAAAATTACTTTCACAATCGGCGTATCGTTATCATGATACACAGACTGCGCTGGACAAAACGATCTCAGATATCTTAAAAAAAGTTAAACTAAACTTAAAGCGCCTCCGATGATTTCCTACAAGCCTGATGGTTGCCGCAAATATGTTTGTGTGTGTACGTTTTACATAATTGTGTTTGCGATTCCTTCAGTGCATTGAATAGCATAAATACATATTTATAATTATGTGTAGACATACATTTGTATATAATTATAATGAGCTTGCATAAATACATTCTTTGGACTTGTATATGCTTAGCTGATAATTATGTAGAAGCTTTATGCATATACCTAACTTAAACGAATACTTTTGTTTTTGGATATGCTTGTATGTGAGTAGATTTCTACTTCCTTAGCTGCAGTTATTTTCCTCTGTTATACCTTTTATGCTCTTTTATATATTTTTGTTATGTCAGTTGCTGTTGCTGGCTAAATATAATTAGCATTGTTGTTGTTGCAATCAAGTAACGTTCAAGTGTCATATATAATGTTTTGATAAGATATGTGGTTATGTTCATGTGTGATTATATAGACATATAATTTTAAACTTATATATGTATTGGAAATGTAAATAGTTTTAAGTATATAAGTAGAAGGTAGTTATATTTACTTGTTGTAATTATATATGTACATGAGAATATGATTATGTTCATGCATACATATAAAGCCTATGCATTATTATCTAAATAAAGTATGTAGTTTAATATAAATATGTAAGACTTGTGTGCTTTTTAGATCGAAAGTCTGATAGCAAACCCAACACCTAGATAAGAACATAAGAACATAGCTCTCCTGGAGAACTTTTCTGTCGAATACTCCAAGGGCCACTTTACCTTCTTTAGACATTGTGCATGATTCCAGGCAGTACTTTCGGATATTTATAGAGAGAGACTTATAGAGTTTGATCGTTGTCCTTATTAGTGAACTTCTAAATTGAAGATAGCGCTTTTTGACATGACTGATTATACGTTGTTGTTGTTGTTGTTGTTGTTGTTGTTAACAATGCATTGCCCTGTCTAGAGTGTATGATCATTCCGAAGATCTTCATCAAGCTGTTCTAAGGGGAGTCCAAGGAAACGTGCAGTTTCAACAGGGTTTGTCCAGAGGGACAGAGGGGTTAGAAGAGTAGGTTCAAATGAACAATTGAAGAGATGTAGAGTATCATGGGGGGTCCTACCACATGCAGGGCATGTGTTTGAGATTGTGTCATTAAGTCTGGACAAGTAGGAGTTTAACCTTACACTATATCCAGACCTAAGCTGTGCCAGGGTAACTCTTGTCTCCCTGATTATACGTTGATTGTATTGACTGACCTTCTTTTCGGCGGACTTGTTGAGGGCAGCATAACCCAGCGATTCAAGCCTCGTATAATAGATTGCGCCGGCGTAATTTAGCTCTGCGAATCTCTTGGTTTGGAGAGGTCCTTCATAATCCTTACAGTCTCCAAAAAAATGTTCGCACGTGTCTCTTGAACACTTAGATTTTAGCAAGCCTTTTAAACATCCTGTACGTTGACCCATACGTACATTTTAAACGCAACTACATATCGTCCCCTTTTTGCGTTTTTATCGTAAACGCCAAAACCCAAATTTTACAGGAGACCATTTTTTAAATTTTTTTTTATTTTTTATCATTTATGAATTGGTGGATACGATAAAAAAGATAGCCATTTTTTGACATAACTGTAAGGATTTCAGCTATAATTTTTTTCCAGATGATGCGCTAAGGGATGATGTACAAATTTGCATCAAAAAGTAAATTTCGAAAAAATGGTGGTTACGATAAAAACGCAAAAAGGGGACGATATATGCAAGCAAGCTCATTTCTATGAATGTATGTATGTGTTTATAACTCTGTGTATCATTTAAATCATTATCGTTGACAATGAGTTTGTGTGTGTTTCGGCTTGACTGTTGTTGCATTCAAGAGCAACACGACAATCAAACTAACAGTATTTCCGGAAAGGGAAAATATTTAATTTAGAATGAAGTAAATCAGTTTCAAATTTATTCTAGGAAACCGCCAAAAGATCTCAGAATGGATTAATACTAGAGATGTGCAAAGACTCGCCTAATCAAATTTCGTATTAATAATTTCCTTCAATCATTTGTTTATAACGAACCGAATTGTGATTAGTTAATCGGAAAAGCAGTCAATAGCGATAATTCACTGTGTCCTTTAGAAATAGGAGCAGGGGCGAGCAGGAAAGCAAATGAGATTTTATGCCAGATTTCAAATTTGCTGAAACAGCCGAGAAAAATGTTTAACAACTACAAAACAAAGTCGCCTTTCGCCTGCTTGAATTGTCTCTATCCCCACCTAGGGAGCCATGCCTCACCGTATGGGAACGCCTGCCCTCGTGAACTACATTAGAATTCGATTGGAGAACTATAATTTGTCGATTCGAGAATTATGCCCATTTTTGTTCTAAATGAAATTTCGTAAGGATTTTGTTTCCTCCCAAAAATTTTCCACTAACTTATGACTTAAACAACAATTGCCAAAACAGATGATTCCCAATATTTGAAATTTTCCTCTGCGAAAGGGATTGAAGAAATTTTTCCGAAAGAAATCCGAGGGATAAAAATTCCTGGAGAATATTTAGAATTTCCCTGTATGTTTCTCGAGTCGTTCTCTAACTTAAGAGAGTGGGAACAGTTTTCTTATCTACTTCTAATCGATGTTTAGTTTCAGTGTTTATTGGTGCCTTATCTCAGAGTTTCTTTTCATGTGATATATTTAAGAATTCGATTCAGGAAGCTATCTTATAATTATTTTCAACATCGTCCTATCTGAGCATTTCATTCAAAAACCTGCTATCTCAGTTGAAAATGTATTGAAAAGGAAATAAAAAGATGGAGTAAGAAAAATATCGAGATAGAGTGATAGGACTCAGAATAATTCGAGAATGATGTACGATATCAACTTGGAAACTATAAAGTTATCATTAGATATATATCTGGAGAATATTTTGAGAGTATGTGTATGTGTTTTCGATATCAACTTGAGAGTTATTCAAAAAGTTTGTTGGTATAGTAAAATATCTTAATGAAGAATTATTGGTAATTTTTGGTGGCATGAAAGGATTTCTAGCAGAACATAGAGCTTTAGATTTGTTAGCTACACATGGTATATTCATTTTTAGAAATATGCATGCATGATTAACTATTGCTGATTAAGAATAAATAGACGTAAGTTTGCGCAAGGTAGACAAAAACAAATTGCCTTTAATTTAAATATAAAATTTTAAATAATATATAATAAAATGCCTTTGTATTAGGAATAAAATTGACAAAAGGTGGGTGGGAGTAGGTCTGTCGGCATAATACATTACGACATTTATATTATGATTCCGCCTGCTTATCACTCTAATTTCCTTTTGTTCCCAATTATCCTTGATTGTTTGTTTATGTTGTTGGCTGGCCTTCTGTCTTTGTGATGTCGGCATGCATTATTGCAATTTTGTATATACACACGTATATATGTACGTGTATATTGGGAAACATCTAACCCCCATTTGAACAAATATCTACACAAACCCACTTTATATGAACTAACAGTGTTGCAATCTTTTGTAACCTTATTGAAAAATACCGTAAATCATGAACGTGATAGCAAATCTATTAGAAATGATTAAACTCTTTGTTTTGTATGGGTGTCGCTAATTTTAAGGAAATAAGTAGTCAAGACAAGAACCCTATAGACGTTGTGAATACGTAAACCAAGGATATATAAGGTTTAATACAATATCTATATGTATATATAAATTTTAGGGAGCTTTTTTGTGACGAATTGGCTCAAAAGCCACTGAACGGTTTTTTGATAGAATCCCGCTACCCAGCAACACGCCGCAGTTGCGGATCCAGGATTTTGGAAAGGGGGGAAGGGTTCAATTTTTTTTTCGGAAATATTCTTGATTCACAGTTTCTAAAAAACTCGCCGTTTATGGTTGGTTTTTAAAAAAAATATATACATACCTACATTTGTTGGTATGGGCAATGCCAAATACGAGGTTTCACGTAACTTTTACTGTATTTTTCTTGCATAATTTACCATATTTTTGTGTAATTTTTAATATATTTTTTGTGTTATTTTACTTAATTTTTTTTGTTTATTTGAGTATATTTTTGATGTAGTTTTTACTATATTTTTGTGTCATTTTTTATTATATTTTTTGTGTAATATTACTACATATCGTCGGGAAAAGTACAAAACCGCACATCGCACATTCGACATTTCTGTCAAAAATGAGATTTGCCTACCAGTGCTTCTGGGACCCCGATCCATTCATTACTAACAAAAAAGTGGTGGTTTGTGCAAAAGAATGTCAAAAAACGACATTTGAGTTTGACCCACCACATAGTGGCTCGTACAAAAGTTAATCGGTTTTCAGTGTCTCCTGTAAAATTTGTGCGGCTACGTATGTGCGGTTTTGCAGAATTGCGATGTGCGGTTTTGTACTTTTTCCGACGATATATTTTTTGTGTAAATTTATCTAAATTTTTGTGTAATTTTTACTATATTTTTTGTACGAATTTTACTATGTTTATGGCTCATTTTTTACTATATTTTTTTGTTTAATTTTTTACTATATTTTTCTTTATTTTTTACTATATTTTTGTGTAATTTTTATCATATTTTTTACTGTGAAAAATATGACTTTTTGGATTCAGAAGGAGAGGGGTTGAACCTGGAAACCCCTTTCGTGGATCCGCCCCTGACACACAGTCTCTAACGTTAGAGAAACTTGGATTGCCACATTGGGTTACTAGTGTAATTCTCGAGTCGAGAAAAATACTACATGACTACACTATAAATCGAAGAAACTTCGCTTGTTGCTTTATTTTGGCAACTCGTTTACAAAAAATTGCATCTAAAGAAAATTTTTGGGGGGTATGAGACATATTTGTGCAGGTCATGTACGTTGGGGTGTTGACGTCTTGGTAGTTTGGATGTTTTAAATACGTATACAGAAATGTTCGCACACGCATACATCTAAGATATCAATGATGTTGAGAAAATAAGGTCATTGACTTTGAAAGTTAGCCAGCATTTCTTTATTGCTACCTCATTATGGCTACTTACAATTATACTTATTTTATGTATGCACTAATATGTCTACATAGTACATTTGCTACCACTCCTGTTTTAAACTTCTGTTTGTGATGTCCGATGCCGAAGATGGGCGTATTTGTAGGGACAATTTAAAATCAATTTCCTTAATTATATGATTGTGAAATTTTCCGAAATTTCAATTATTATATATGTACGCCTTGCCTTGAAGATTATTTGAATTGAATCTAATATATTTAATAAACTGAAAGGTTTTATTCAAAGTTAATCAATTCTAAGGATATGCTGCAACTCATTTTAATTGGACTATGTCTGGCGTGTAGAGTCAAAATGTTTAATTTAGAGAGATGTATATTGGAACGATTTCTCGTCATCCCTTGACAATTTTGGTTTTGTAACAAACCGGTTTCGGCGATCCGCCATCTTCAGTTTTTGATTTCGTTTTGATTTATGTCTATTTCTTGTCACGTATTTATAGTCTGGATGCTGTATCAGGTAAAGTTAGTATATGTGTATATGGTTCGTGTGTTACGAATGTTTCCGAATGGGTACCTGTAAAAAGGGTTTGCTTTTACGTTACTTAATTGGTGCGCTTAAAGGTTGTTTTCGACGGTCGTCAGTCAGGTAAAAGTCGATGATTTTCGTCTTTTGGTTGGCTCTGTGTGTTCGCTCGTTTATTGTTACATGTTTGGTTATTATACCTGCGGTACTGTTCGGTTTTTTGCAAATTAATTTTAGCGGTTCAAATATTGCGTCAGAACAGAAACGGTTTTGGTTTGTTCGTTTATTATTATCCCGTCAAATGTCTTTAGTTTGTATATTTCCCTGTTTTCCGGCACATTTAGGCGACGACCTTTTCTTTGGATGTGAAGTGTTCTGGCTGTGTTTTTGATGTTGGCCGGGGTGCATTTGTTTTCGAACATGTGATTTGCATAGTTCGATTTCGGTGTAATGGTGGGTTTCCGTGCTTTCTTGTTGTAGTGCCTGATGTGCTCTCGGAACCGTGTACTTATTTTTCGTTTTTGCCCTATGTAGCTGTGTTGGCACTCGCAGGTAAGCTTGTAGATCCCATTTTCGGTAAGCGGCTCCTCCGAGTTAGTGTTGGTTCTTAGTTTTTGTCCGAAGTTGTTCGATGCTGTGTTGTTGTTGTGTTTTTTGAAAAAGTTTGCAAGTTTGTATGTCGTGTTTCCAGATTTGTTTTTAGTTCCTGCAAGGACATTTGACGGGAGAATAATAAACGAACAAACAAAAACCGTTTCTGACGCAATATTTGAACCGTTAAAATTAATTTACAAAAAACCGAACAGTACCGCAGGTACAATAACCAAACAGGTAACAATAAACGAGCGAACACACAGAGCCAACCAAAAGACGAAAATCACCGATTTTTACCTGACTGACGAGCGTCGAAAACAACCTTTAAACACACCAATTAACTAACGCAAAAGCAAACCCTTTTTACAGGTACCCATTCGGAAACATTCGTAACACACGAACCATATAGTACTTGCGGTTTAAAATTAGATGTCGCTCTTTTTTGGTGACATCTAGGTCGAGTAGCGACGAACTCGTAATTTTGGTAGTGGTCGTTGCGATGTTTGTTTATTTATCGATGACAGTAACGGTCAAATAGTTATGATATCTGCTCAAATCTTCTTAATTTTTGGGAGTTTATAATGAAGATTATGCTCAAGTTAACTCCCGAAAGCGGAGATAATTCGGAATTTGCGCTAATATATCAGCCGTATTATAGAACAACAGATAATATAAACAACCATATTAAACGAAATTCCAAATCCGATTATAGAACAACGGATAACATGAAAATAGAACAAATAACAAAACAACAAAAACAAAACAGAATAACAGAACATACCAACGAAAAAAATACAACAGAACCATCAAGAAGACAACAGTAAAACTTGAACTATACCAACAAGCAAATAAAATAGAATAGAATAACAGAAGTAACCAAGAAGCACAACGAACTATTGAACAACGAACTATAGAACAACGAACTATAGAACAACGAACTATAGAACAACGAACTATAAAACAATGAACTATAAAACAACGAACTATACAATAACGAAGCAAGAGCAGTAGAACATCAAAGCAACAAGAACATAACAACGAAGAACATAAGAAACAGCACAACAGATGATATCAACAGAATAAGCAGGAAAAATCGAGGCAATCAAAAGAATGAATTGAAAAAAGAAAACAAAAAAATGTAGAGTATGATAAATAGCATAACGAAATAAAAACATACAAGAACAATGAGAAAATACAAAAAAAAAGAAGTAAAACATATTCAAACACGATGGAATAACGAATGGGACATAGGAACTTTAAAACAAGTATAATGAAGAAAACAAAACTACATAATATGTATATTATACTAAGAAAGCTAAAACATGATAATAATGATGAGGGTAAGGCACATAACCCCAGAAAGGGAATAATATCAATCTAACAACAAAGAGCAGTAGAATGCCATAACAACTATCGGACTATGAAAAATAACTACAAAAACAGTTTAACATTATTATCAAACAAACTAGGAGCAGAAAAAGTTATCTATAAAAAAGAGGACATAAAAACTAGGTAATTGAAAAGAACAACAGGAGGAAATAAGAGAAGAGAACAACTCAAAGAAATAACAGAGCAGAACAACAGAAAGAAATAAGAGAGCTGAACAATAGAAAGAAAACAGAACAACAAATAAGAGAACAGAACAACGATGAATCAACCAACGATACTAAAACCAAAATTGCAAGAAAATTTATTCTTTTCATTTAGTTAATTTGGGAACCTAATAAATACTTATTTCAAAGGCTGAATCACAAGATTATTTTCGGGATAACTTTGGGTATTATCAGCATTACGGTCGAACAATTTTTTGAACTACTTAGTAACTTTTCCATGCCTATTTCATGACTATTTTCGGGATCATTTGAGGATCTCTCCACGGTTATTCACGATTATTTCGGAATCTTTTCAGAAAATTTTCGAATCTTTTCCAAAAATATTTTAATATTCGCAATACTCGCTTGGGGAACTAGAACCGCCAAAGTTTTGAAATTGATGTTCCACCTGATTCAGAAAGTAATTTAGTAAAATGTTGTTCAGAAGTGCCGTTAGCGAGCAATTCGCTTCAGCATCACCACAAAAAAAGTATTTTAAAGCAAAATTGAGATCAGTCTTGAAAAATCTAAACGAGTAGATAGTGTTAGACCTTAAAAGGTATAAAAACTTCTAATGTTTGGCCCTGCCTATAACATGTGCCATAAGTCAAAAACCCCATATTCTCAAAATACAAAATAGTTACACATGTCTTATTCAATTTCCTAACAAGTTCTCTTTCTCTCTCTCATCTCTTTTTAGATAAACCACGATGATCAGTTATCATTACGCATATGTCATGCGTGCATCAGTTACCTGAATTCCTGGCAGAGCTTCAAGAATCGATGCATTACCTCTCAAACTAAACAACGCAGTTGGTTAGAGTCAAATAAACGGCAACAATTGCTTGACAACAATGTCAGCATATCAACAATAAGTGCCGATGGAACTACACAATCTCATCACCAGCAACAACATGACGAGAATGAACAACAAACACCGAGCTTAGCATCGTCGATACTGGATGGAATAACATCATTGAAGAAACGAAAATCTTTAACTGTTTATGTGAGTCCTAAAGAAAACCCCCAAAGTACTACCAATACTACTACTACTATCACCCCTACTACTACTGCTACTGTTACTAGTGCTAGTGCTAGTAAACAGCATATAACAGCAACAGAAATTGCTTACGATAAAAAATCACAACAACAATTGCTACTACAGCAACAACCATTATTACCATATAAAAAATATAGCAGACAGTTGCCGCCGAATTTAATTGGTGCTGTTGGTGTCGAACATTTGCACTCACCACAATCGCAGCTACATTCAGTGGCATTGTCGCCTCAAAAACCCTGGCGTCGTGTCAGGCATTATCATCGCCATAGTCAATATCAGCAGCGGCAACAGCAGCACCAACAACAACAAAAAGAATTACAGCAGCATGTCCAAGCTGAAGTAGAAAAATATCAAAGGCAACAGTTGTTGCTAGAGCAACAGCAACAGCAGGAGCAACAAATGCAGTTGCAACATTTACAGCCGCGACAAGAGCAACAGCTACAACAATTGCCATATCAACAACATTCAAGTGCTGTTGCCGCATCTACAACAGCAACAACAACAACAACAACTTCGTGTCAAAGTGCTGCACAGCAATTGCGTTTATTTAGACGTTACACTTATAATAACGTAAACGTATCGGAAACAACGTTTTTCCATACAAAATTTACATGTTTATAAATATTTTTGCCATTTTCATGTACTCTAGGCTGAAAGTAGTAGTTTTTATTTTTTTTTATTTTTAATTCGTTTTAGCCTTTTAGTGGAGACTGCCCAGATAGCACATTTAGTAGCCGAAACGTAGACTCGACTAATTTTGTAACCGTAAAGTCGAATAACGTTAAAATGACCTCTGCCTCAGCAATGATAATTAACTTTAAGCCATTATTCCCCAAAAATAATCCATCAGCAATTTTAGATTAATAAGAACTAGACTGCAGTGACTGCGACTGGCAACATTGAACTTTGAGGTAATCATCATTCATTGACGCTTAACCGCCTAAGCGATTTTGGACGTTGCCTATCAAAGCATACCAGTCATTCCTTTTTAGCGATAACTGATGTCAATTAGAAACCCCAAGGGAGTTCAAATCTTCCTTCGCCTGCTGTTTCTATTTCAGTCGGGCCTCCCCCTTCCTCTGCTGACGAATTCGGGCGCCGAAAGGAAAACCTTCTGGGCTGGAGCTTCTTTGTCCATTCGCATGAATTGACCCAGCCCACGGAGCTTTTGGGCTTTAATTCGCTGGAATATGGTCAGATGGTGTAATGCATCGTTAAATCTCCTTCGAAACTCCAAATAAATCTTCCGAAGATATTTTCTCTCAAATACGCCAATAGCCATCTCATCTTCTTTTGACATTTCTCATGAATCTGAGCGATACATCAGGACAGGAATGATAAGAGACTTATAGAGCGTGATCTTTGTTCTTCGAGATTTGCGTCTCGTTTTTACCCATTTGCCAAAATTGGGCTTCGCTTTACGTTCCACAAACTTTGTATGAAAGTAGATCCTACAAAGTTTTGTGTAATTGGGGCTTAAGGCATAAGCAGTTGCGCCTTGGATCAGCGATTTCTTCTGACTACCAGAAAAGGGACTCTTAACCCCCTTTTTTTGGGAATATTGGCATGGCTTTGTGTTTCGTAGTTCGACTAACCATATCCATCGATATTAGTGCGCTAAATCTCTGACCATAGCTGTAACATTACACAACATATCATAACATAACATAACATTACATAACATAACATTACATAACATAACATTACATAACATAACAAACATAAGAGAACATAACACAACAAAACATAACATAACATAACATAACACACATTACATTACATAACATAACATAACATAACATAACAAACATAACATAACATAACAAACATAACATAACAAACATAACAGAACATAACACAACAAAACATAACATAACATAACATAACATAACACACATTACATTACATAACATAACATAACATAACACAACATAACATAACATGACATTACATAACATAACAAGAAATAACAAAACATCACATGAAATATCATATTACAAAGGAACATGCCATAATATAACGTGTCATAACATAAAATAGTTCGACTGCACCAGAAGTTTTGGAACTTTTAGGGTTTACTAAATACAACTCTTTTTTTCTTGCTTGCTTCACTAAAAGGCTAAATAATTTATATTTTAAAACTAAAACCATGTTTTTGAGTAGCATTGCAAAAAAACTTTTGGAACTACAAAATTCTCCTTAATTTCTTCACAGCTAGCGCAAAGCAACTTTCGACCTAAAAATTAATACATTTTGTTTCAGCTTATACGAAATAATTCTAATCATCATACCTAACTCATGCTCTTGAATATTTAATTAAAAAAAACAAGTTGATCAACATAAAAAACATTTAAAAACTTGCTTTCTCTTTTTTTCACTCTCTTTCTTCAGCCCTTACCAGCTGTGGACATTAAAGATGAACCAATTGATCCCGATGATGAGTACAGTGGAAAACAGCATGATGAATCGGATGACATGGTTGATCCGACGCTCTTCTTGGAGCGCACCGAAGAGGAAGGCGATGAGTCTATGATGGTAAGTTTTTGATTGGGTTTTGAAGCGTAAAATTATGTAGTGATTTCCTCGCCTCTTCTTTTAGGAACACATGTCCTATCAATATGAACAACCGCAGCAGCCGCCACCACGCCCTGCTCTCCAACTCGCAGTGCTGGCTGATTCTAAGGAAGCATCTTGCCGTGCATGTAATCTGAAATTCTCTACACGCGCCAATGCGCGTCGTCATGAACGCAATTTGCATCCAAATCTTTTTGAGCTATCCACATCAACGCCTAACAATATGCCTGTAACGAAACCGACACCAGCGTTGGCAGCCGCACTCGAACTACAACGCGCTTCAGCCGCCGCGGTCGCTGCTGCAGAAGCCTCCAAAGCTGCCGCTGGTCTAATAACACCACTCAAGTATAGACAAGAAGTTGTGAATGCATTCAATAAATGCGAAATTGGTGGTTTTGATTACGAACATCCCGAGAAATATCAAAATCATTTGACGGATGAGAAAATCGTTTTTCTACAACAAAATGAAGAATTCTTGCGTCAATATCAGAATATGACATGCCGTTGCTGTAATAAAACCTATACAACTTATAAAAATTTCATGGCTCATATGCGCAAAAAATATCTAACACTACCACGTAATCTTTGTTTCAATTGCTTGAAGCTGAATGATTCAAAAGCACTCTTTATATCGCATTTAAAGCGACGCAATTGCATCAATTTATATAAAGTACTGCATGCATTAATGGCGAAAGATGCCAACTTTGCTGCTGCTGTGACAGCAACCGCGGCCGCAGTGCCTGATAAATTGCGCGCTAAAGAATTGTTGGTCAATAAAATGTACGAATGTAAACTATGTCCGAAAAAGTATCGACTCAAGCTAGAGTTTCGTTCGCATGTCTACGACGAACATGCCGATATGCAACGTAAAGATACAATGCAAAAACAATGTTGCTATTGTGGTTTAGAGCTAGAAGATCCCGCTGAACGTAAGCGTCATTACAATAATATGGATTGTATTGTTTCGTTGCGTTGTGTTACATGTGATGCAAAATTCGATAATCATCAAAAATTCTTAGATCATGTTTATGAGAAACATTTGGCGGGTTTTGGTGAACAACAAGCAACACAAATGGTGGCGCATAATATAAGCGCTATGAGTACAGATAATTCGCCAGGCAAGAAATCGACGCCGGGTTTGGGTGGTGAGTTACATACATGCATATCTACGTAGTTTTGTGTATAAGACTGGGGAAAATAGAAAACAATTATTAAATATTGATACATTTTTTTAGAATCTAAAAGAAGACGGAAAGATCCGAATTTCTCATTCTTAAAAGTAGTATCAATATCATGTTATGAAAGTGATTAAAAGAACGTTCCGGTTTCGGTTTTGTAACACGATTCCGTTTCGGTTCCGGTTTTGTTCTTCAAAACTTTTTCGGTTTCGGTTACGGTTTCGTTTCGGTTTCGGTTTCCAAATAAAAACACGAACGCAAAAAAATTTTACTACTACAAATCTTAAGTATGTAGCTGCAAAATAGCTCTGCATTTTTATAACATTTTCCCAATATAATAACACCATACGTGGATTTTACTTTTTTCTGGGTATTGAAATAAATCACATTTTTTGAAGAGATTTAAAAATAAGTAAAAAATAGCATTCCCTGATTTTCCAAGTTAGCCTCCAAAACTTAGTTACGCGCCTTCGAAGATTTAGTTTTCTAATTGTTTTGTTTCAAAAATTGAAAAAGTTAAATGTGGGCGTGGCGTTCTTGTTCCTCTTACTTGAGTGTTTTTTTTTATTCGAAAGTGTATTTTTTTAAATTTTTAAACAAAACAATTAGAAAACAAAATTTTCGAAGAGTCCAATTCGAACTACGGAAGCCCGTAACTTAATTTTGGAGGCTAACTTCGAAAAACGGAGAATGGCATTTTTTCCTTATTTCTTAATCTCTTTAAAAAAAGTTGGTTTGGTCCAATTATTAACACTATGTATGGATGAAATTTCTGCAGTATAGTTCAAAAATTCAAAAAAATTGACTAATTTCTCTAATAGAAAAAGTATTATAAAGGAAACTGAATGCATACAAAAATTCAAAACCGTTTGGAACCGATTCCGGAAACGATTTCGTTCTTTTTCAGATCAAAATAACGGTTTCGGTCGGAAAAATGAATCGGTTTTAATCAGTTACCGTTTCGGTTTCAGTCTTTGATCGAAATACTTTTTTTTTAAAACTCCTTGTTTGGCCCAGTCTAAAAAAATCCTCAAACTTATTACAAACTTATTAAACAAATTTATTTAAAAAAAAAAAAAAAAAAATTGGTAACCCTTTTTCTCTCGTCTACTAGGCGCTTCATCAACAGACGAATCACGCAGCAGTCTGCATCAGGCCAACACCTCACAACAACAAAAATCACAATATTTCTCGCGTATGCCACAAGCTTGTCCCATATGCGATCAACAATATAACAACTACAACAATGTACTACGTCACATGGAATCAAAACATCCCGATCAATTGCCACAAACTTATAAATGTGTCAAATGTGGTATTGGTTATCCACGTTTATCAAATTTACGCGAACATATGGTTAGTGCGCATGCGGCAGATAAGGCACGTCATACGGGCTTTGAATATATTGTGAATGCGGATGCGGTTAAGATTGCCTATGGTAATACACAAAATGTTTACACAGGACGTTATGATTATGTGATGAAAGATTTATTATCGATAACAAATGGCGGTTCAGTGGGTAGGTGTTTGTTGTGCAAGTAGTAGACGAAATTTTGCTTTATAATTAAATAATGAGGGGTGTATGGAGTGTTTGGTTTAGGCTAGTAGGAAAATGTTGAGGTTTGTTGCTCCGCTGGCTTAGTATTTGATTAGCATTAGAACACATGGCACCAGTCCGGGGCCTTTTTGTAATTATTTTCTGAATAATTTGGGGACTTCTTCGAGGTAACGACACAAACAAAAGTTTCCGGGAGATCGTTTCGATGTCGTTTACGCGATAATGTCGAGACTTTTCAGGGTTGTTATCGTTATCATATTGGGAACGTTTTCGGAACTTATCTAGCACCATTTCACATTTTTTTTGAGATCGTCTCGGAAATTTTCCGCTGTCATTTAAGAATTATTTTTGAGATAGTTCTGGGATTTTTTTTTGATAATTTCGGAACTTTTCAATTTAGTTTAGATTTTTTTTATTTCGATTTAATATATTTTAAATTAATTTATTTTAATTTAATTTATTTTCGTTGAATTTTTTTTTTTTTATTGTGTTTGTGGGAGGGGGAAGTGCTTTATGCACTAACCCTCATGGCCCGCGTATTCTTCCTTACCTGAGACCGCGCTTAGCATTGCTTCCGGTAAGGAAGCGCGTTCCGTGGACCCTTTGGCTTCTTCACGCTAACTGGCTAGACAACCGTCTTCCCGTTTCGCAAGGATGACGCTCCTCGCATATCGGCTGACTATATATACCCTCTGGCATTTTCGCAGGTCATCTTGCAAATGACACTGCCCGGGGAAAGCTCGCCAATTGTATCTTGTGTGTGGTGTACGTCGTCTATGGTTCCACGGTAGGTGCAGTTCGGGGTTTGAACCTTGCCCATTCTGTGGAGGTACTCACGAGAATAACCGTGTCCGGTTAAGAATTGGGTCAGGTAAAAGTCGACTTCTCCATGAGGTCGATTCAGCCATGGTTCCTGTTCGGGATTAATACCCCGGTCTACCTTCCAGCTCCATTGTTGTTGTTGTTGTAGCGAGGTGTAGCCCTGCCTATATGTCAGACAGGATCACCCCGAGTGTATTGCTCTTGGCCGGGTCGATATAAGAAAACGGCCCGGGTCGTTTCGGCACGATGGGTACAGCACAAGTACTGGTACTGTTCTCGTAGAACCGGCAATACAAGAAACTAGCCGTGTAGGCTATGTAGGTCATTTAGCGTTACCCAGGGTGCACCAACTGGGAGGCGACCTACTTTTACACCCCAACGCTCCATTGTAGTTGCCACCGCTGGATCGATTCACCTCGCGCTTGCGTTGCAGCGACGTCTCTACGTACCTCTGCACGAGTGTCATACTTAACTTTTCTTTCCTCAGCGAGGAGATATGTATATCGGTATGGTCCACGCAATGACCAGAACAGCATCTGCACACACGGTCTCCAGTGGTATGGTGAGACGATTCTCAGGCCCCTCTGCGTTGAACTGCGGTCATAGCGGCCTGGTACTTTGGAAATTTCATTGCATCCGCCCGTACAGCAGTATAGAATCTGAGGCGGACGCCAGCAGCTTTCTTATGCACGGCTTTGGTCCACCGGTGTTTGCCATTAGCCGACTCAGACTTGCGATGGTTTTCACAGCCTTCTTGCAGGAGCTTCTTAAATGCTCCGAGAAAGTCAGCTTGTTGTGTTTTTATGTTAAACTAAATTTTTTAAATTTTTAAATTTTTAAAGTTTTTTTTTTTTAATTTAATTTTTTTAGCCTTTTTAAGTATTATTTTTAGTATCTAGCACTTTTCGGCATTTCGTTAGTCAATGAATCAGTCAGCTAGTTCATAGTCTTCTCCCGAAGAATTCGTTAGCTTAAAAAAGAAATACTTGCGTTTTAGTGATACTTTCAGTTCATCATTATCTATACTTCCGAAATTTCTAACATACATATATAGAATTGAAAACCATTTTTTAACACCAATTTTATCTCTTCACAATACAGCCGACGATGATGAGAATTCCAGCGAGAATGTTGCAAAGAAAATGCGCACAGATAATGGCACTCCAGTGACGACCAGCACTGGTAACACCAGCAGTAACGCAAACGTATTCACCAGCTTAAAGGAATGTCCCATCTGCAATGCCGTATTCAGCAACAATATCGGACTCTCCAATCATATGCGTTCACATAGTGCTGCTGCACAAAATAGCGGTTTTCCGCCAGTTCCTCTGCACCCCACAAAATCTGCACCAAGTGGTCTTACCATCACACCAACACCACCACCACCTTCAACCACACCACCAGCTATGCAACATCAGACCGCAGTACAAAAAGCTATATTCAAACGTAGTCTAGAGCAGGCCGCAGATCGACGCTTTCGACGCATGCGCTGTCGTCTATGTCAGCGACGTTTCTCTTCAAAGAAATCCTATCGTTTTCACATGCTCAACGATCATCAAATACGCAATGTACAATTTATTAAATGTAAACTATGTGATGCTGAGTTTGCATATGAAAAGGGTTTAAAAGTGCATATGTTCAAAATACATAATACATTGCTGAAGGATGAGATGATTGTTAAACAATTTGAGTGTGATATTTGTTCGATAGTGTATCGTAGTGAGGGTGAATTGAAGTTGCATAAAACGACTGTGCATGGTAGTGCGACTGCAGGCGCAGCTGTTGATCAGCAGGGTGGTGCTGGGGACGGGATGACATCGTATGAGGCTGAAGGGAGTAGTGCTGCAAATCAAGCAGATCGTTCGGGTATATCGACGCCAGCAAGTAGTGTGGGAGGTGCTGGTGGTGGTGAGCGCAGTACGTTGGATACATCGGTCACAACTGGGCCCTTGTACTGGTATCAATGCAAGTACTGTCCATCGAATTTCAATACTAACAAAAAGTTGGCAATACACATTAATTCGCATGATGAATTTGATTCAAATGATTATTCGTGTAAGGATTGCGGCAATGTATATAGTGGGCGCAAGAGTTTGTGGGTAAGTGGAAAGCAAACGAACTATAAGTCATAGAAATTTAAAACTGATATATTTTATTATATTTTTGTTATCCTCTACCCACAGGTACATCGTTACAAAAAGCATCCACAATTCCCCGAACCCTCTGAATGTATACTCTGCAAAAAAGTATTCTTCGATGCTCAAATGTTGGAAAATCATATACCTACATGCAATCGTAAACCAATCACAGCAACTGGTGCTGTAGCGGAAACGGCAGGACCGCCACCAATCTACAAACACAAGACAGGCGATGATGAGGATGATGACGCGTCGTCAGCGACGCCACACGATAAGAGCAGTGTTATAACGACAAGTGCATTGGGTGGTGGCGAACTTGAGATCACACCAATACCGCCCACCACCTCTAGTGGTATGAAAATCAAGCTACCCGAAGTCGCATGCACCATATGTGGACAACGTTTCACCGATCAAGAACTCTTCTCTAAACATATACAAATGCATGAAATGGAATTGTATACAGATAATCCATTGGCCGCTATGTTTGATACTGGGCCAGCAGATCCCAATCAATTCTATTTGGATCGGGTGAATGATAATGGCGAATACGCCTGCGATTTGTGTAATAAAACATTTACACAAATGACTGCACTTAAAGTGCATCGTAAATGGCATTTCAGAGGTGATAGCAAACAGGTGAGCTTTTGGGCTAGTGCAGCGAGGTTGGAAGCAAAATGTCTCATTGTTTTCGGTCATTGCAAAATTAAAAAAAAAAAATTGTGCTAGAGAGAGATTGCTAAAGCGATTATTGGGATGCTGGGTGCTCACCTTTTGTTATAAAAAAGGTATTAAAAAACGAAAAAGTATTAGAAAAACGAAAAAGTATTAAAAGAACTAAAAAGTATTAAAGAGAGAAAAATTAAAAAAAAGTTAATTAATTTAAAACATTTAAATAAAATTAAAATAGTATTAAAAATAATAAAAATAAAAGTGTTAAAAAATATTAAAAAAGTATTAAAAATTAAAAAAGTATCAAAAGTTAATTAAAAAATAAAAATAAAAAATGTTTGGAAGATGAAAAATAAAATAAAATAAAAATTAAATATAAAAAACTTAAAATTAAAATAACAGAAAAAAAATAAAATAAGTAAAAAAATAAAAAAAGAATAAAACAATGAATAAAATAAATAAGTATGTATATAATAAAAAAATAGGATAAAAAAATTAAAGAAAAAAAAAAAAAATAAAGAAAAAAAAAAAAAAATTAAAGAAAAAAAAAAAAATTAAATAAAAAAAAATTTAAGAAAAAAAAAAAAATTAAAGAAAAAAAAATTAAAGAAAAAAAATAAAATAAAAAAAAAATTAAAGAAAAAAAAAATTAAAGAAAGAATAAAAAAAATTAAAGAAAAAAAAATAAAAAAATAAAAGAAAAAAAAATTTAAAAATTAAAGAAAAAAAATAAAATTAAGGAAAAAAATAAAAAATTAAGAAAAAAAAATAAAAAAATTAAAGAAAAAAAATAAAAAAATTGAAGAAAGAATAAAAAAATTAAAGAAAGAATAAAAAAAAATTAAAGAAAGAATAAAAAAAATTAAAGAAAGAATAAAAAAAAATTAAAGAAAGAATAAAAAAAATTAAAGAAAAAATAAAGAAATTAAAGAAAAAATAAAAAAATTAAAGAAAAAAAAAAAAATTTAAGAAAAGAAAAAATAAAAGAAATTAAAGAAAAAAAATAAAAAAAATTAAAGAAAAGAAAAAATAAAAGAAATTAAAGAAAAAAAATAAAAAAAATTAAAGAAAAGAAAAAATAAAAAAAATTTATGAAAAAAAAAAAATTAAGAAAAAAAATTAAAAAATAAAAAAAATTAAAAAAATGAAAGAAGAAAAATAAAAGAATAAAAATAAAAGAAAAAAAAAATCTATTTTAACAACCCGACCACACGACAGCTAATCCCTTTCGCAACGCACAAACAACTTTTTTAAACTATCAAAATTTTTACAACTCGGCATTTTAGCATTTCATAACGCGTCCTCCGCACCAGTCACAAAATAAATTTAAATATAGTTTGGATATACCCCCCAAAAAGAATATTTTGTATTAACTTCTTCCCTTTCCCTACAGAACCAAGCCGACGCGGATCATTCAGCCAATGCAGTGAACCATCACCACAACCATCCATCATCACAGATCCAGACCAACCATCTACATCCACTGGGATTACAAGCAGTGGGACTTATGCCCAATCCGCACCACCAGCCCAACTTTTCAAAATCCCTGAAACGCAAACGCGAACTTAAATGTGAATACTGCCCGTCCACATTCATAAGCAATAATAACCTGCGTCGCCACATGTATGAGCTGCATAAAGATGAAGTTTGTAATTTGCCACAGCCACCGAAAATCGAAACCGATCCATATATGCAATGCCGTCGCTGTAAGCTAAAATTTGCAACGAAAAATGATTGGATTGAGCATAAAGTGGCAGATGCGCGCGTAACAAAACCATTTGGGCCATTCCAATGGGGTTGTGATTTATGTGGGGCATATGTGTCGCGTAAAGAGAAATTAATTAATCATATAAATAATCATTTGAAAGAGACAGAGATTGTGCCGGTGGAAGAGCAGCAGCAGCAAGAGCAACAGGTGAGGAAGAATGAGGCGACAGTAGCGGAACCGGGAGCGGAGAAGTCCGCTACTGCAACAGAAAAGGGAGGTGCGGAGAGAGTCAAGGTGAAAGCGGAAAAAGTGGAGGAAGAGTCTGAAGAGGAACGTAGTGAAGTAAGTGCAGCTGGGAGGCACAAGAGAGAAAACGCCGACGAGGCAAATGATAATGAAACAGATGATGAAGAATTTGAAGATGTCGGTGAATTAATTCAAGACGATGAGAATGCGCATACAATAGGTGCTGAAGAACAGTTCGAGGATGATGACGGAGATGGGGTAGAGGAGGAAGATTCAGATGACGACGAAGATGCCGTTGATATGGATAATGAAGAATCTAATGACAATATGACTGCAACGAATGGACGTGGCGGCAATGAGGCTAATGGGCGTAATGGACCGCCAGTAGCATCACAAGTAACCATTGAACCAATACGAAATTCCACAGATACCACAGGCGACGACTCTTCGGATGATGATGATGATGACGATGATGATGATGAAGACGACGACGACGACAACAATAACAACAATAGTGATAATGATTCGGCTGCTGATAGTGACAGTGCGGATAGTGGCGATGATAGCTCTTCGCAAGCATCGAAAACACCAGCACCAGCGCCGAAATCACGTTACTCTTGTGACCTTTGTCGTGGTGTATTCTTTGATACGCAGCAGGAACTGCAAAAGCATGTTAAAATGCATTTCCTCAATGGTCCAGGCTCGGTATCATTAACTGAAATCAAGCCAAAAACGGGTAATAAGTCAAGCCGCAGCAGTAGCAGTGATGTGGTGGCGGTGTAGTAGTAATTTTTAAATGCGTTTGTATTACCTGCTACCTGTCAATGTTAGTTGCTTCATATTTTTGTTTTGCTTTTTTTTGCTTTTCTAATTTAAATGTACACAAATAGAGTTTTGTTTTCAATAGTTTATTTTTGTCATTAATAATACACTGTGCAACAAGTTGTGGTTTGAATGCCACAGCAGTACGAATGACCGAAACGCACTAGTAAAAGCTTGATATATTTTTTTTGCTTGATTTGTGGTACTTATTGAAACCATCAATAAAAAAATCTACAAATTCTACATGGGTCGTTCCTGGTCAAATCAACAAATGGCTAGAATAAACCCCTTCCGATTTGAACGAAATTAGGCGGGAGTTTCTTTTCATCATAAAACAAAGTATTTCCCTAAAATAATAAACAACTTCACTTTTTTACCTTTTTTTCTGTTTCTAAAGCTTATAGGTATTTAAAAAAAAAAAACTCTGGCATCTTCCAAGAGGTATTTTTAAAGGTAAAAAATATTAAAAAATTATTGAAACAATAAATAAAATATTTAAGAAAAAAAAGAAAAAAACATAATTAAAAAAGGGGAGTTTTTTTTAAATTTTATAATTAAAAAGTCAAAATTTTGAAAAAAAGAACAAAAATATTTTGGAAAAAAATAAATTTAAAAAAGGTAAACAATTACTTTTAAATTTCATTACTTTTCAAAGTATTTTATTAAAAAAAAACTAAAAATTTAAATTTTTTTTTTCAATTTTTTTTTCTCAAAATATATGTAAAATCTTGTAAATAAAGAAATGCTAAAATTTTCAGAATAATGTTTTTTTATTTCAAAAATCAAAATTTTGAAAAAAAAAACAAAATATTTTTGAAAAAAAAAAATAAATTTAAAATAATAAAACAAAAAAATTTATCAAATCACAATAAAGTAAAATAAACTAAAATAAATAATAAAAATTAAGTAAATAAAATCAAATAAAATAAGATGGAATAAACTTTATGGACTAAAAGAAAATAAAATAAAATGAACTAAAAATCAACAAAATAAAAAAACACTAAAAGTATAAAATTAACTAATATAAAATAAAATGACTAATAAAAAAAAAAAAAAAATACAAAAAAAAAAATAAATAAATAAATAAAAAAAAAAAATAAATAAATAAATAAAAAAAAATAAATAAATAAATAAAAAAAAAAAATAAATAATTAAATAAAAAAAAAAAAATAAATACAAAAAAAAATAAATAAAAATAAATAAATAAATAAAAAAATAAATAAATAAATATAAAAAATAAATAAAAAAATAAATAAAAAAAAAATAAATAAAAAAAAAAATAAATAAATAACAAAAAAATAAATAAATAACAAAAAAAAAAATAAAAAAATTAATAAATAAATAAATAAAAAAAAAATAAATAAATAAAAAAAAAAATAAATAAATAAAAAAAAAATAAATAAATAAAAAAAAAAAAATAAATAAAAAAAAAATAAATAAAAAAAAAATTTAAGAAACAAATAAAAAAAAGTAAAAAGATATAATTAAAAAAAAAACAAAAAAAATAAATAGCATAAAAATAAGAAATACAATAAAAAAGAATAAATTAAAAAAGGTGTAAAAAAAAAAATAAAAAAATCAAATAAAATAAAATAAAATTATTTTTGATTCTGCATGAGATTTGAAAGGAAAAACAAACTAAACTTTTACGATAAAAGGAAACTCCCCACCAAAATTCAATTAAATCGAAGAATTAATTCCAATCATTTGACGATTTTGCTATGGAATGACCCACACATCTAAAATATATTTGACCTCTCAACTAAAATCGGGTTTAAGCTTTTACACTGTATACAAATAGATCAACTTCAACACGTTGCACAGTGTAGCTTTTAAAATAATAAAGCTTGTACTATATTATACTATTATAAACTTACTGCCTAATTTATTTACATCAATTTCCAATTGCTAAAAACAAACAACAATTTTTTGATTCATGTGAAATTGCTCACAGTAGCTTTAGAAAAAAAAACTAAAAAATTAACGCAAGTTTTTTTTTTATAAGTAATCATTATCTAAACTAAAATAATGCAGCTGTAAAAAATAAAAAAAAAAGAATTACCTTAAAACTAGTTTATATGTATGTATTGCCTGAATAATGAACTTTTGCAAGAAGTATGAATTTTTGTATAAAAAAAAAATAAAAACTTTTGAAGTGCGGCCTAATATTAAAAACAAAAACGAAATCACTAGCAACATAAAAGCAGAACATTAAAACTTAAGTAATTTGTAGTGCTAGAATATAATTATTCATAAACATTTCCAATTATTCAGGAAACATTTGACAGTTTTTTTGATTTATTTATTCTTTTTTTTTCTTTGTTGAAATTAACTTTAAAAGAATACATACAAAAAATGTGTCAAAAAAATTTTAATTGCAACTTGTGCTCACCAACGCCTGGTTATAAACTTATTTGGCAACCTTTTTAAGTTGAAAAAAAAAAAAAATTAAATAAATAAATAACAGAACTTATTTTAAGCTGGGTCTATGAGCATACAGCGAATGCCCCTACTCGATTATCTTGTTTTTTTTTTTTTTTTTTGAAACAACACAACTAATGCGTTAAAAACTAAAAATAATTCACTTTAGAAACCTAAAAATACAAATTAGTTATATAAGGCTTCAACTGTAAACATACATGAATATGAATTCAGCAAAAATACCTAAATTTAATCAATTAAATTCAATAATAAATGAAACATTTAACTAGTATCGTGTTTTTTGTCTTTTTTTAATGCATGTAATTTTTTTAATTGAAAGGCTGGAAGTACAAACGAGCAAAAGGGGTAAAATAAAAAGAGCGTTACTATGGTAAACACTGTTATCGATAAATATAACGAAATGAAGCAGAGTCCTAATAAAAGCTGTGGTCCTCACCTTTCCTTGGATACCAATTTTGCGCGAATATTCCCAAGTTTATGCGCCACCACATTTTGACCGATAACTTTGTTATCGATAAATATATCAGAAAGAAGATAAACAGAGCTGTTGTAATTATGAATGTTTTTTTATTACTCGTCATCGAATTTGTTGATATTTTTAGTACATATAATTGCTATACAATAATATAATTGCTTAGTAATTAAGTTTTTTTTTTTTTTTTTGATAATACATATTTAGTTTACAAGTATTTAACACTTTATTGCATTTACATACATCTGTGTGTATTTTTTTGTATGTATCTTTGTATGGTTACTTATGTATTTAAATTTGTATGTTTTTTTTTATTTAAAATTTTCAAACATTAATTATAGTGTAAATTTGTTTGTATTTAAATTCTCTATAACATTTAGCACATACATATTTTTATATTTCTTTATATTTAAAAATTATTTATAATTTTTTTTTTTTTTTTTTAAATTTAAGTCGAATCCAAATTCTGAAACACTCAAAATAAATTAAATAAAAAAGTGTCTAAAAGTGTCTTGGCTAAATTATATTTTGAAATTCTGTTTAAATATACATATAATTAAACTAAATTATATAAACTTAGTAAAAAATCAACATATTTCTAAATATTTTTCAAAAAACGTCCTGCACCGAAGTTGGTTGAGGTATGTCCTCTTTCAAATAATTTTCAACCACTCCCTATTGCAAAATTTGTTGCCAGAATGCACTCACTCCGAATTAGTTTCAAAACCGTCTCATCTAAACGAAAATTCAATACATTTTTAGCTGAGATAGGGCGTTATTGAAAAAAATTCTGAGATAGCGCGCGTTCTTCAAACAAATTTTAATATGTATAGGGTGTTAATGAAACAAAAATTTGATATAGGGTGTTTAAACAAAAAAATTTGGAAATAGGGTGGTCTTTCACTCAGTCGTCGAAAGGTGTTTTGAAAAAGCTTTATAAAACATTTTTATTTTTTAAGAACTTGAGGAAGTGTTTTGTTTCGCTTTTAAGGATTTTTTGTGTTTTTTTTGGTCTATAAGAATATTATTATATTTTTTTTTTTACAGTTTTCAGAATACTCTTCAAACATTGCATTGCATACTTTTCCCTTCAATATTTTGGTGTTTTAAATTCATTACTTTAGTTTCTAAATCATGTTTTTAGGTATGTTTGTATTAACATACCAACTAAAATTATTTATTTGACACACAGTTTCGTTTCTACATATGCATTTTTTTTTCTTTATCCCAGTGGTAAAATTAATGCATATAATTTATGTAATTTTTCAGAAGAAGAATATTAGACAAAAGTAAAAAATTTATGTTTTTTTAGTTTTGAAGTAAAAAATTTTAATGAAAAATTTTCAAATTTATCTAATTTTCTAAGCAACACAAAAAAAACATTTGAATTTTTATTTTTATTCTTTCAGCAGCTTAAATCATAGACGCTTGTAAGTTGTTTTGTTAGCTAAATTTATGTTGATGTCCCGTTTTTATTTATTTTATTGAGAAATGGATAAGAATTGACCATGATTTTGGTTGCATCAACCCTTATTTTGATTGATATAACCATATTTTGGTTGATTTGACCAAAATCACTGTCAATTCTTATCCATTACCAGCTTAATTTTCTGTGTGTTGTCCGTTAGTTTTTTTTTTAAATTGATGTGATTAAGTAGCTTAAATTTAAGCAAGTAAAATTATATGCGTTTGTAATACTTTCTACCCGCTTAATTTTTTAGTGACGAATCAAAATGAATGGATATTTTTTTTAAAACTACATGACTATAATTTGAAATCTCGCAATTTTCCACTGGGATCAGCAACCTTTACTTGAGTCTCTACTTTACAATGTAATAAAAAAAAAACATTTAAAATTATTTATTATATAATATAAAATAATTTAATTCTTACTTATTTAAATTTTATGGAAAAAATATAATAATTTATAAGCACATAATACATATTAGACCGGTCAGAATAGACACATAAATAGTGGCTAAATAACAGAATCTCTACTATAGTTATGTAAAGTGCCAAAAATTGTGATTTTTTTTAATTTTTGTATGGCGAACCCCAAAGGTGGGGTTTTAGGGGGTGTGCCACTGACATGGATGAGTCGGCCCTACAAAGTTAGTGGGGGTCGGTCATACATTTAAACACGATTGGGGCACTCTAAATGGGCCAACTTAAGATTTTGCAAACTTTGGCGCTTAAAGTCAAAAGTACAAAGTCGGGACATTAGAATTAATTTTAGAGGTATGCTTCCTTCGGCAAAGTATCTTATTCTGATCCCTAAAACACGATTTTCCTTGTCACTTGGGTGATTTTCAAATCGCCCCGCCTTCTTACACATAGTAACCCTGTAGGGCGCCTCAGACCAAAAAATTACATTTTGGATTATGCTGTATAACTTGAAAACTTGAAGTCCTTAAGAAAAAGGGTATATTTAAGTAGTGAATGCTTCTCGATGAGACATGCCCAAAAAATATCATTCATTGCCAATTAGTGCCAAAAAAAATGACGTCAAAATCGGAAAAACCGAAAAAATTTGCAAAAAATTAAACTTCTCGCGTGAAAAACATGTCATAAACTTTTCAAATAAACAAGACAAAAAGTGTCAAAAATTCGCTAACCAAAACCGTTGAAAACTTCAAAATCGATTGAAAATTTGATTTTTAATGATTTTTTTTCAACGAAAACTGAAAAAACTGTTTGTTTTGGGGGTGTTACAAATCTTGTTAAGGATGTTTCGTGTATAACTCGACCAGATGAACAATCTCTACTCTGTAGGGCGATTTAAAAGTGTATACAATTTTTTTTTTTTTTTTTGTTTTTTTTTTTTAGCACTGTGTTACCTGTCACTAAGTTGTAGACCCGAAAATTCTCTACAAATATGGTCTTAGCATTTTTTCTCTAAGAGTAACTAGTTCTGAGATAGCGCGATAGTAAAATTAGTTCTTGAAATTACAAGAAAAAACTTTAGAAAAAACCGTTTTCCGCAAAAATTCAAAAAATCCCAAATTTTGGATTTTTTAATACACATACTTATGATCAATCGGGGACTTTTGAAGTTTCCTTCCCGAAGGTGAAGAACTATAAAAATTTAGCTGTGTGGGAATTTCTGCTGTTCAACCACTACTTTTATGTCTATTTTTACCGGGCTATAAAAGCTAATTTAAATATTCACATCGAGATCAAAATTTTAACCGTTCTCTGATATTTGAAAATTTCATAGTAGGTATTATGAAACATATGACTATATATAGTCTAAAAAATGTCACTAAAGGATTAACAAAATTTTGTATTAACAAAGCCAAACAGATATGATAACTTCATATATGTACATATACTAACACACAAATTTCAACACAAACATGTATGTAAATATGTATATGTAACTTTGTATATAGTAAATAACTTGGTGTTTGATTTTTTTTATCAGATAGTAACTAACGCGTATTCGCTCTACTAAAGTTAAGTATTTAAGTATGTAGGCATATATAATGTTATTTATGCAAGTTCTAACAAGTTCATCTATACAATTATGTAGAAAGTGTATATCTATTTATACATATATGTATATAGGTTAAGCATTTTATCTAATAGACGTTAGATACCCGTAGTTTGCAAAGTATTTATTGTAACAAATATGTATGTATTAAGACAGGTACAATTTAATACCTGATACACAGATTATTTAGATTGGTAATAATTTATAATTAATATTATTATTAAGTTTTGATACTCATAGTTTGATTTTTTAGTGTGCATTTTGAATATTTTCCTCGATATTTATAAAATAAGGGTAATCATTTAATGTTGCAAACTTATTGCACTTGTTGTAAACGTCGCGGAATAGCAAAGTCGCGACTGAGCTGTCAATTTATGTATGAAATTTGGTTTGCGACATAATGGCAACTATGCGCGCCTATTTTGAGTGGCAAAAGATTCGTTAATTACCCCGAAATGGCCCCTAATTAACTCCTAATTCATCCCAAAACAAATCCAAAATTACCCCGAAACGGCCCTAAAACTACCCCCGATTGTTCCCCGAACGATTTCAAAATTACCCCGAAATGCCACCAAAATGATCTCCAATTGATCCCAAAATGATTCCAAAATTACCCCGATGTGGCCCCAAACTTACTCCCAATTGCTCCCAAAATGAATCCAAAATTACCCCGAAACGGCCCTAAAACTACCCCCGATGGTTACCCAAACGATTTCAAAATTACCCCGAAATGTCCTCAAAATGATCTCCAATTGATCCCAAAATGATTCCAAAAATTACCCCGAAATGGGCCCAAACTTACCCCCAATTCATCCCAAAATTAATCCAAAATTAACCCGAAACGGCCCCTAATTAAACCTAATTCATCCCAAAACGAATCCAAAATTTACGCCGAAACGGCCCCAAAACTACCCCCGATTGTTCCCCAAATGATTTAAAAATTACCACGAAATGTCACCAAAATGACCCCCAATTGACCCCAAAATGAATCCAAAATTACCCCGAAATGGCCCCAAACTTACCCCCAATTCATCCCAAAATGAATCCAAAATTGCCCCGAAGTGACCCCAAAATTACCCGTAATTCATTCCAAAACGAATCCAAAAATTACCCCGAAACGGCCCCAAAATTACACACAATACATCCCAAAACGAATCCAAAATTACCCCCGATTGATCCCCAAAAGATTCCAAAATTACCGGAATAGTCCCAAAATAATCCTCAATTGATACCAAACAGAAAACTATAGTTGAACTTTTTTGCGATCATTTCGGGATGGTTTTCGGGACTTTTTCGGATCATTTCGGTACTTTTTTGGGTTAATTTCAGAAAATTTTCGGGATATGTTTGGTTTTTTTTGGGATCATTTCGGAATGATTTTCGGGACTATTTTGAGACCATTTGGGACTATTTTGGGACCATTTCTGGACTTTGTTGCGATCATTTCGGGACTGTTTTGTGACTTTGGGGATAATTTCCGTACTTTTTCGGGATATGTTTCGGTCTTTTTCGGGATAATTTCGGGACTTTTTTTGGATTATTACGGACTTTTTGGGATAACTTCAGCACTTTTTCGGGATATGTTTCGGACTTTTTTGGGACTTTTCCGGGATCATATCGGGATTTTTCGGAACCATTACGGAATGTATTTGGGAAAAGTGGGCCCGAAAACAGTACCTAAGCGGAAATGGTCCCTAAATTTATTTCCATACATTTTAAATTTGATTCGTTCAATGAAAGTTGGGAGAATGACACTGTACAACAGCCAAAAAATTTCAGATGGTTTCTCATCGGTTTCTAAAGCTTTTAGGTATCCTACTCCAATTTCTGGGGGTATGTATTAAATTATGTTTCCTTGACCCCGGCAAAATTTTTAATTAAAAAAATAATTTTTTACAACTACCGATTTCTTATCTCCTCAGATGGTGACCTATGGTGACCCGAAAAATCTGACTGCAGATTCGAATTCAGCACACCCAAACGTTTCAGAAACCGTTGAGAAACCCGGTAGGATTTTCAAAAACTTCAATTTTGTTGTTCAGTGTAATTAGAGAAATATGTTGGATATCTATACAGGGCCATTCTAACAAAAATTCTGTACGGATTAGTATTTAGATTTGGCCCGATTAACTTGTAAACTAGCGAGTTATAAAAAATCATGTTGGATATCAACTTGAGAACTATACAGTTTATCAAAAGAAAAAAAAACTTATGACGGCGATATACCAACAGGTTATCAGATAACCTCTAACGAGACTTGTGCCGATCTTCTCTTCCAATTGTTGTTGTTGTTGTTGTTGTTAACAACAAAACACTCCCCGAAGGTTTTGGGGAGTGATGCCGAAGTTGACAGTCCTTGGCCGGATATGACCCCGGTACGCTGCGGCACTCCCTTGCGGTACTGCCCGACTGTCGTGGTAGCGATTTGGTATGACCAGTGGAACCTTCTAGGTCATGGCATCCCTCCATCCATGAGGAAGGAGAAGATGGGTAATGAGAGGTGAGAGGCATCATATCCGTAGATCAACCATCGAGTAGCACGTCAATTACCTATGTACATATTAGTCGCCTCCTTTGACCGGTATGCCTACCTCGGGCATATTCTAAACCCCTAACCCGCAGGGTGTGCTGCTTTTCAATTTTTTCCTACATATTGGCGGTACCGACAGTTTTTTTACCGACTCTGAACGGCATCTGCAAAGCAAATTAATTCTTGCTGAAAAGCTTTTCGTGGCGAGGGGCGATCCCGTTTAGAAAATGATTTTTAAAAATTTGTTTGATGTTGGTTTGACCGGGAGTCGATGCCAGGTCACTTGGTGTAATAGGCCAAACACACTACCGCTACACCACGGCGGTCGCCAATCAAAGGTGTGACAAATGGATGGTGGAGGTTTGTTTCGTTACGTCTTTTTCGCGTTTAGAGACTGGATCAAATTAAGTGTTTTTTTTAAAGGTGTACAAAATCTAAACTAGCAATCTTGGACTTCTAGAAATTTATATTAAGGTCTGTAACTTTTAGTGTATTTTTTTGCCATTCTAAAAAAATATAATCAATATAGGCATTTGTATGAGATTTAATGGAATATTTTAGAAATATATTTATATAGATAATTAATAATATTATGCTGATATCTGATAAGCCATTTTTTTTTTTGATTTTTAAGCGTTTTTGTAATTCATTTTTTTTGCCAGGCAGAAACCAGTCGTTACGCACATTATTGTACGCATCTAGATATTTATTTTTTTTTTGGATTTTTTATGAATATAAATTTTTTTTGCATATAAATTTAACCGTTTCAGTAAAAAAATCTTTCTATTTTCCACACAGACTTCAGGCTTTTTATTTAAAAAAAAAAAATTGAGCTGATCATATCAACCAAAATATGGATGGATTCAACCAAAATCACTGTAAATTTTTATGCATTATTCAATGCTGTTGATTCAATTGCTTTGAAACTGTTAGCCTTAGCTTGAGTGTTGTTTTAACTGATTTTTTTTTTAATATAAGCTAAAATAAGTGTTATTCTAACAACCAAAGTAAAAAAAATAAAGAAACAAAAAATTTTTTTTCAGAGTTCTTATATTGACTTTATCGAGAATCGTGCACAGGTAGGGTGTCTACCGTCTACGCTCCGAGCAGGTGTCTACCATGATGCCATCGTGTAGGTACTTATGCTTACTACAGATTTGTTTTATGACAGTAATGACTGTATCTTCGTTGTTGGATTAACTGCAGGAGTTCGTTGTTTCAACACAACATTTTGTTTGATCAACAAAAACTCATATCAGTTTTACTATATTTAATTAGATGCAATAAATTTAAAACAACAGTTTCTTCGCTGTTGAATTAACTGGAGAAAATTGTTGTTTTAACATAAAATTTAGTTTGATCAACATTCAAATTCTGTCAGTTAAAAAAAATTTTATTAATTGAAAATTTACAGATCTATGAGACTGTTTAATTAACAATTGAATTCAACAAAAAATTCCGTTCAAATAACCAAAATTTGATAAATTTTAAAAATTTTTTTTTAATTTTGCCCGTGTAATTTTTTTCTGTGTACTCTCTTAAACTGACTGTAGCTTTTTACATACATAGGTAGGTTGGAACACTGAAATTTGATAAGCGGTTATATGAGATCGATCCCTACCATCTTCACAAAAATCTGGGGATAACGAAAAAGTGGGCGTGGCACCTCTCATACGAATGAAATACTTCATAGTCCATATTTCTGGAAGTATTTAGGTTAGACCACTGAAATTTGGTGATGGGTTATATGAGACTAGTCCCTACCACCTCCAAAAAACTGGGGATAAGGAAAAAGAAGGCGTGGCACCTCCCATACGAATGAAATATTTCATAGTCCATATCTCTGGAAGTATTTATGTTGGAACACTGAAATTTGGTGAGAAGTTATATGAGATCTATCCTCACCACCCCCAAAAAAACTGGGAATAACGAAAAAGGGACGTGGCACCTCCCATACGAATGGTATATTTCATAGTCCATATCTCTGGAAGTATTTATGTTGGAACACTGAAATTTGGTGAGAAGTTATATGAGATCTATCCTCACCACCTCCAAAAAAAAAATAGTGAGGGGTTATGTGAAACTAGTCCCTACCATATCTCCAAAGAACTGGAGGTAAGGAAAAAGGGGTCTTCGTAATATGACAAAAATTGTCGTATATCCAATTGTTTCAAGTAATACCTAAACCCACTTAAAAACTTTAAAATAAATATTATTTATAGGAATGTCGGGTGAAACCCACGGGTATGAGCTAGTATGTTATATAATTTACTGGTAGCTTAGAGGTATTCACCCCCATCCCATATAGAGCTCCATATATATATGTATGTAGCAAAGTTCTTAGCACACAGAAAAATTTTCATGTAAAATCAACACTTTTTTAACACTTTTTCAGATTATTATTTACTACTATCGCTTATGTTATTTTAACACGAAATTCATGTTGAATAACTTCACTTCATGTTAAATTAACATGACTTCCTGTAAAATTACCATGAAGGTCGTGTTGAAAAAGTTGACTTCGTGTTAAATTAACATGACTTCGTGTTAAACTAACATGACTTCGTCTTAAATTAACAGTACTCTTTGTTAAATTAACATGACTTCCTGTTAAATTTACATGAATTTCTTATAAAACATCATGTCTTCCTGTTAAAACAACACTTTCTTCCTCATTATCGCATGCAAATTTAACGAGATCTTTCTTGTTATTTTAACATGGTTCGTGTTGAAAAAATTTATTTTGTGTATATGAATAGATAAAGTCATACACGATCGCTTGATTGAGTTACAGGAAAATTTTCGCCCAAGGAAAGTTGATTCATTGACTTGTAGAACTAAAAACTTTTTTCCCGAAACGGTACAATATTTATACAAGAACTATGCATGTTTTATAAATATTGTATGTAGTATTTCTGTATGTATACATACGCTATTTTAAGGATTTGATTTACAGAGAGTGAAGTTTTTATTTATGAAATCAGGTAACTTATTGCATAATCACTATTCTCGAACGGAAGAAATCGGAAGATGAGTTTTAATTCGACGTTAGTACATACATATGTATGTATGTAGTTATAATAGAATTTTTTTAATTGATACTTATGTCCATATATATTTGTTTATATAGATGTGTTAATGTATGCGTTCGTATGTTAGATTTCTTATAGAATATCTTATAAATGTAACTATCAATAACTACTTATGATTTTTTTTGTGTTTTCTTTGACTCGGCTTTCCAGTACAAGTGTGCTTACCATCACGCACACACAACCACAACCGACATTTATTAGCATACACACATACGCAGCTACTAATTTTAATGCAACATTTCGTAATTACGTACTTTAACTTCGCCACGATTGATGCATAAAACATTGTACATGGACTAGATTGATTAGGTATGTATATGAATATGTGGCGTTAAAGTGGGTGCTATGTTTAAAGCTGAAGCGCTAGACAAATATTTTTCAAAACTGCATTTAATTATATTCCCCACTTAGTTAGGCATTTTTTTCGCCACCACTGTATACGAATATAGCGGGAAAAAATGTTTTCATGTGCATGAAAAAGATGCTAACCTTTAGGCTAGTTTTCAGAAATACATCGCTGGATATTTTAGTCAATTCAATATAATAGTTTGTCAGTGTGCGCATGTGTGTATACATACGTGTGTGCATTGATGCAGGCGTGCCAGCATGCAAATGCAATTATCTTCATTTTTCAAACTCCACACAAACCAACCAAACTCTCGTCAAATCCTCCACACACACATAGCTATTTATTGACTTTAGGATATTGTGCACGAATTACGTTTGCTACCCAAACTACGTTCTTGTATCCTTTGTAAATGTTGTAGCTGCGCTGGTGTTGGTGCATGCGATTGTGCATACGATGGTGTTCCATGTGCACCGCCGCTTCCTGTCATCGATGGATGTGGATGATGATGATGATGTGTTGGTGTGCTCGCTCCATTATTACCCACCTGCTGTGGCAATGATTGTCGCCGACGACGCAGTGCTGGACTGAGATTATAAGTGATTTTCGCTTGCGAAAGTAGTTCTTTGAAGACCTGCGGAGAGAGGTGTTAGTGTGTGTGTGTGTGTGTGTGAGAGAGAGATGAAAAATAATAAAATTTAAGTTTGGCTCATTTGTTGCAAGGAAAGTGCTTGATGAAGATCTCACCTGTGTTATGTTTTCATTTTTGGCCGCTGATGCTTCGACAAAACCATTATCCCAGTCTACTGAGACCACGGATTCTGTGGTGGCGTATTCAACCTAGAGAAGAAAAGAGAGAAGTTATGATGGTATTCAGTAACGTGAATAAAAAAAAAAAATAAAATGAAAAAAAATAAATAAAATGAAAAAAAAATAAAAAAATAGAAAAAATTAAAATAAAAAAATAGAAAAAATTAAAATAAAATAAAATAAAATAAAATAAAACAATAAAAAATAACATAAAATAAAACAATAAAAAAATAACATAAAAAAAAATAAAGTAAAATAAAAAAATAATAATAATAAAAGTAAAAAAAAATAAAACAAAATGCAATAAAAAAATATATAAAAGAAAGAATATAAAAAAATAAAACAAAATGCAATAAAAAAAATATAAAAAAAAATAAAAATTAAAAAAAATAAAAAAAACAAAAAAAAAAATAAAAAAATGAAATAAAATGAAATAAAATGAAATAAAATAAAATAAAATAAAATAAAAAAA
>CAXKVI010000005.1:87198285-87203285 GCA_964058755.1 Campiglossa producta | reverse complement strand
AAATACCTTGTGCACTCTGTACAAAAGTTGCTCACATTGCATAAAATCGAATCAAAAAGAAATTTTGGGTTAGCTAAAATGCCAAGGGACATAAAGAGCAGAGGAAATAATATTTATAACGACATAAATTGTTGCTATATTGATGTGAGTAGCGTGATACTGAAGCTGATGCGTAGATAGATACCTTTATCGGGTACATCAAATTTAGGGTCACAAAAACATGTAAAAAAGTGCGACTTTGTATCGAGGATGCGCAGGGTGAAAAGCTGAGTGCATATTATTTAGGTTTTATTTCTTCCAAATGAGCGAACTTCAGCAAAGTCATAAAAAAAATTAATGGAGACAAAGACATGGTTAGAAAAACAATGTATTTAAAGTCAATAGCTTGTAGATCCAAAATGTTAATGTGCGATGCGTTTATTTAAACTGTCTCAATATGGTGGAGAAGCAAATTAAATGAGCAGGAGTTAAAGAAAAATTAAAGAAAAGAATTGGTAGAAAAAATATTAAAGAGGTAGCAAGGTTGCTTACGTTTGGTTATATGTATGGGGCTTGATCCCTTTTTGAAGGAATAGAAAAAAAGATAAAATAAAATAAAAAATTTAATAAAATAAAAAGAAAGGAAATTAAAAAAAATAACAAAAAATAAAATAAGATAAAATAAAATTTAAATAAATAAAATAAATAAAATAAATAAAATAAATAAAATAAATAAAATAAATAAAATAAATAAAATAAATAAAATAAATAAAATAAATAAAATAAATAAAATAAATAAAATAAATAAAATAAATAAAATAAATAAAATAAATAAAATAAATAAAATAAATAAAATAAATAAAATAAATAAAATAAATAAAATAAATGAAATGAAATAAAATAAAATAAAATATAATAAAATAAAATAAATAAAATAAATAAAATAAATAAAATAAATAAAATAAATAAAATAAATAAAATAAATAAAATAAATAAAATAAATAAAATAAATAAAATAAATAAAATAAATAAAATAAATAAAATAAATAAAATAAATAAAATAAATAAAATAAATAAAATAAATAAAATAAATAAAATAAATAAAATAAATAAAATAAATAAAATAAATAAAATAAATAAAATAAATAAAATAAATAAAATAAATAAAATAAATAAAATAAATAAAATAAATAAAATAAATAAAATAAATAAAATAAATAAAATAAATAAAATAAATAAAATAAATAAAATAAATAAAATAAATAAAATAAATAAAATAAATAAAATAAATAAAATAAATAAAATAAATAAAATAAATAAAATAAATAAAATAAATAAAATAAATAAAATAAATAAAATAAATAAAATAAATAAAATAAATAAAATAAATAAAATAAATAAAATAAATAAAATAAATAAAATAAATAAAATAAATAAAATAAATAAAATAAATGAAATGAAATAAAATAAAATAAAATATAATAAAATAAAATAAAAAATAAAAATAAAAAAAAATAAAAAAAATAAAATAAAATAAAATAAAATAAAATAAAATAAAATAAAATAAAATAAAATAAAATAAAATAAAATAAAATAAAATAAAATAAAATAAAATAAAATAAAATAAAATAAAATAAAATAAAATAAAATAAAATAAAATAAAGTAAAATAAAATAAAATAAAATAAAATAAAATAAAATAAAATAAAATAAAATAAAATAAAATAAAATAAAATAAAATAAAATAAAATAAAATAAAATAAAATAAAATAAAATAAAATAAAATAAAATAAAATAAAATAAAATAAAATAAAATAAAATAAAATAAAATAAAATAAAATAAAATAAAATAAAATAAAATAAAATAAAATAAAATAAAATAAAATAAAATAAAATAAAATAAAATAAAATAAAATAAAATAAAATAAAATAAAATAAAATAAAATAAAATAAAATAAAATAAAATAAAATAAAATAAAATAAAATAAAATAAAATAAAATAAAACAAAATAAAATAAAATAAAATAAAATAAAGAAAATAAAATAAAATAAAATAAAATAAAATAAAATAAAATAAAATGAAATGAAATAAAATAAAATAAAATATAATTATTAATTATACCAATTTAAAAAAAAAAAATTAATTTCAGTAAAATAAAACACGATATATCCCCTCCTGGAATAAACTCGAAGTCCCTGCCCAACATTTTTAGTACAAGATAAAATAAAATCATGTTGCTAAATATAAATAAATAAGGATTAGCAGACAAAAAGGCAGTTTACAGTTACCATGCACTGGAGCAAGTATTCAGGGGATAATCATGACGATATTAAAAACTTTTTATGACAAAAACAAAACAAGGCAAAACAAAAAAAGTTTACTTAAAGCTTTTAACTCAAATGATTTGCATTTTTATTGCTTTACAACAGCAACCCCACAAGTTGACAAGGTAACAAAAAACAAAAATGCTTTGAAAAAATTGGGTGGGTGTTGCTTTTCGTAGAAGAACAAGAGAAATTGTCGTCGAATAGCACAAAGTCCAAACGCTTTGGGACATTTTAGCTATTAAATTAATGCTGAGTTAAAACGAATATAATAATTGTTTTTATGTTTGGTAAGAGCTGGGCGCCCACTTGAAATCTCCATTGGGCAGTTGTTGACCGTTTAACGGTATACGAATTTACAAATTATGTTTGCATAAAAGACGAATAAATGACAAAAGAAATTATAAACAAATTATGTGTAAAGCGGGCGTATTCGAGAACAAAGTAAACAGTTTTAGAAAGTGCGTAGAAATAAGATAAAAGAAAATCCAATCAACAAAGTAATAATGAGCAAGTAGTTTTGTTTGGTGGGTAAACAACCATGGGATTAGGTCTAGTTGATGAGAGAGAGAGGGCATTTGTACTAGCAAACAACGATGTTCCTTGAGATAATGTGAAATTATTGTTGAATCTTGAACATGAGGTAATCGCAATTCTAAAAATAAGTAATAAGTAAAATAAAATAAAATAGAGTAAAAAAAATTTGATAAAACAATAAAAAGTAAAATAAATCAAAAAAAATTTAAACTAAAGAAATGAAAATAGAATAAAATAAAATACAAATAACACTAAAAAAACTGAAATAAAATAAAAGTAAAAAAAAAACAAATAAAAAAAATAAAAAAATTTAACACAAAAAAAAAAAAAAAATAATAAAAAAAATAAAAAAAAAAAACAAATATTACAAAAAAAAAAAATAAAAAAAAAAAAAATAAAACAAAAATAAGAGAAAAACAAAACTTTTTAGTAAAAATAATTAAAAATTTGTGGCTTTTTTTTTGTATGCACAAACTCCTAATTGAATAATATAAAATTTACTGATTTAATATGACTACCCAAAAATAGTTTTCAAATAAGAAAAAAATAATTACATTAAAAATTCTTAATATTTACTCACCTTCCTGGCATCCTCATTATCGGCAACCAAATCAATTTTATTGCCCACAACCACAATTGGCACAGCTGAGGTCGCTTTTGTCTCATGAATTTGATCGCGTATCAAGCGTACTTCTTCGAATGTCGAGGCATCGGTTACGTCATACACCAAAATAAAAGCATCCGCCGACGAGATGGAGAGAGCGCGCATAGCAGGAAACTGCAAGGCCGACAGGAAGTTACACGAGTATCCCATATGATTGTGCATATGGCATAAAAGATGCAAGCAATGAGAAGAAAAGAGACGGAAAGAGGTGAAGAAGATGAAAAAAGTTAATATAAAATTTACATAACATTATTGTTTTTTTTAGGAAAAAATATGCATATTATATATTGTAAAGAATAATTTGTCGCATTCACTCGTTGCATTGAAACAATTAGAGAGCGAATAGTTCCAGGGACCAGTACAATCAAGTAAAGTCAAAAAGAGGACTGAGCGAAAATAAAAATGTTATAAAATCTTGTTAGGGAGTTGAAAAAATTGAATTAAAATAAAAGAAAACAAAAGAAGATAAAACTAAAAAAAATAAAACAATATAAGAACAAAAAAATGATATTAAAAAAAAAAAAATTAAATAACATAAAAAAATAAACAAAAAAATAAATTAAAAAATTTAATAAATTAAAAAGATAAAATAAAATAGAATAAAAAATAAAAATAAAACAAAAAAAAATAACTTAAAATAAAAAAAAGAGTAAGTTAAAAAAAGAAAGTGAAATAAAAAACATACAATTAAAAAATGAAATAAAAATAATAAAAAATTAAAAAAATTACATAAAAAAAGAAATAAAATAAAATGATATAAAATAGAATGCAATAAAAACAAATAAAGTAAGATATAAGATAAAAAATAAAACAAAAAAGAAAAAAAAAATAGAAAAAATAGAAAAAAATTAAAAAACAAAAGTCAAATAAACTAAAATAAAATAAAATGGAAGAAATTAAAAAAATAAAAGGGAATAAATAAAAATAAATAAAAATAAAAAATTAAATAAATTAAAATAAACTGAAATAAAAAAGATAAAATAAAAGCCTATAAAAAATTTTAAATAAAATAAAATTATAAAATAAAGTTCAATAAAAAATAGAACAAAACAAAAAATAAAAAAAAATAAATAAAATAAAATACAATAAAAAATTAACAAATAATTGAAATAAATTAAAAAAAAATTACATAAAAAAATAAAAAATGGATAAAAAAACAATAAATTAAATAAGGATAATAAAATAAAATAAATCAAATAAAATAAAATAAAATAAAATATAATAAAATAAAATAAAATGAAATAAAATAAAATAAAATAAAATAAAATAAAATAAAATAAAATAAAATAAAATAAAATAAAATAAAATAAAATAAAATAAAATAAAATAAAATAAAATAAAATAAAATAAAATAAAATAAAATAAAATAAAATAAAATAAAATAAAATAAAATAAAATAAAATAAAATAAAATAAAATAAAATAAAATAAAATAAAATAAAATAAAATAAAATAAAATAAAATAAAATAAAATAAAATAAAATAAAATAAAATAAA
>CAXKVI010000005.1:87190785-87193285 GCA_964058755.1 Campiglossa producta | reverse complement strand
ATTTTATTTTATTTTATTTTATTTTATTTTATTTTATTTTATTTTATTTTATTTTATTTTATTTTATTTTATTTTATTTTATTTTATTTTATTTAATTTAATTTAATTTAATTTTATTTTATTTTATTTTATTTTATTTTATTTTATTTTATTTTATTTTACTTTATTTTATTTTATTTTATTTTATTTTATTTTATTTTATTTTATTTTATTTTATTTTATTTTATTTTATTTAATTTTATTTTATTTTACTTAATTTATTTTATTTTATTTTTTATATTTTTTTTTATTTTTATATTTTATTTCATTTTATTTTATTTTTTTTATTGTATTTTATTTTATCTTGTTTTATTTTGTTTTATTTTATTTTATTTTATTTTATTTTACTTTATTTCATTTTATTTTATTTTACTTAATTTATTTTATTTTATTTTTTTATATTTTTTTATATTTTTTTTATTTTTATATTTTTTTTTTCATTTTATTTTATTTTTTTTATTGTATTTTATTTTATCTTGTTTTATTTTGTTTTACTTTATTTCCTTTTTTAACTTTATTTCCTTTTTTAACTTTAATATATTTCATTTATTTTTTATTTAATTTTATTTTATCTATAGTAAGTAATTTTATGATCAACTGTGTGTAGTGTGCGACTTCCAGACAAAATAGCAGATACTAGTATGACATGACGTATGCGTAACTTTTTATTTCTTTATGAGGGGTTACTTCGGAATATCGGTAAAATTGGTTATTGGACTTAACTGAAAGAACAATACTAGAAAGAAGTGAGTCTACAAACTAGCCTTATACAACAACAAGCTAGTCTAATACAAACAATATTTTTTTACCGAGCTAACAAATACATCAAAGTACCGACCTCACCTAAGAAACTTTTCAAACTTTTTATTGCTTTTTTCAAAACCATGATTGAATTCTCCATGGACCACAATAAAACTTTTTAAATACATTTCCAAACACATATGCGCCCATGTGGCATGGATCCAAGTACAATACAAACCAGAGTAAGCCTCTGTGAGCCACATATGTGCCATACATAAAAATTGAGCACAAAAATATATAAACAACAAACAATTCGTGTAAAAGTTACGCCTCTTTTATATGATTGTAAGCGTTATTGAAGCCGAGTTAGTGAATTGGATTATGAATTTCTGAGTGTTGCCACAAAGCATTGGCAAACAAACGCATAGAATGCAACATGAACCAAGAAACTGTTGAATGCATTCATGAATACCATTGGAAAATAGGCAACAGTAAAAGTTTGCAGAAAGTGAGGAGGTTGCATATGTTACTTACTAGGGGATAAGCAAACATACACACATACCTATATCCATATGTGTGTAAACTTTATGAACATATGTATGTGAAGTGCACACCACTTGCATAGTAAACTTTTAGTCCCCCATAGTTTTCCAATGCCATTTTTCCATTTATAGATTCATTCAAAACGGAATTTTGCAATTTGTATGTAAGTTTTGGCTTATGAAAAAGTGAAGATACCCTGTTGGAATAGGAAAATGTGCTAAGCAAATTTATTAAGGTACTATAATTGTCTCCAGTTGAATAAATTCAAAAACATTTCTTTCTATGACTTTGATTCTGGTGTCAACGGAACTAAAAAAATATTCTTTATATAAAAGCTCAAAAACACGAAAAACATTTTTTCAGCACGAAAATCTACTTGCCATTATTTAAAATATTAAACTATTTCCTCTTCTTATCCTAAGTTTTATTTTGTTTTATTTTATATACTTTATTTTAATTTTTTATTTTATTTTATTTTATTTTATTTTATTTTATTTTATTTTATTTTATTTTATTTTATTTTATTTTATTTTATTTTATTTTATTTTATTTTATTTTATTTTATTTTATTTTATTTTATTTTATTTTATTTTATTTTATTTTATTTTATTTTATTTTATTTTATTTTATTTTATTTTATTTTATTTTATTTTATTTTATTTTATTTTTTTATTTAATTTAATTTAATTTTTTTTTTATTTTATTTTTTTTTTTTTTATTTTATTTTATTTTATTTTATTTTATTTTATTCCCAAGACAGTCGGCTAGTACCACAAGGTGCTATTCACCGGATTCATATCCTGCAATGGACTGTCAACATGCGTACAACCCTGTCTGGTCTGTCACGTAACTTTGCAAAAGTGGATCTTCCGACTAGGCAAGGCGAAGCACGGTTACAACAACAACAACGAAAAGCTCCTGTCCAAGGGGAGTAAAAATCTGAAGGTTCCAACCCACTGTGCCTCTAGAAAGTGCAATTTAAGTCCCTGCTATTGTAGCGCCATCCTCGCTAATAACAAAAAAAAAAAACGTGCTCATTTATCGTTGAAGCGCGAGGTACTAAAGGCGAAAGGGTGCCAGAGCAAAGAATTGATTACGGTTAGGACACCATTTACAACCGTTAAAATTCCGCTTAAATTGAGACGGATTTTGTGTATGTATGTGATATCCGTGTGTG
>CAXKVI010000005.1:87160785-87180785 GCA_964058755.1 Campiglossa producta | reverse complement strand
ATCGGTACGGGTTACCGTTGTCCTTGAAGAATAAAAATTCGAACACATGTTATTTAGGCTAGAATGCGACAAAAAAATTTTCTATAAATTTTTGGGACGCTCTAATGCATTTGAACAACCAGAAAAAAGGAAGCAAGTGAATTCTTGAATATTCACATGTGGCTTTTTATTTTTTCTATAATTTTTTCTTACACCAAAATTCATTCAAGGGGTTGACTGGATTCCAAAAATCAACCATCATTTGACATGGAATGACCCGTGGTTATTTTCGATTGGACTATAAATATAATACCACAAAAAAAAAACTAAAAAAAAAAACTCACCTCATACGAGCCGGCTGTATCCAGAATATCCAACGTCAGGCTAACGCCGGCAATAGAAAAGTTGCCTTGATGCATTTCCTCGATGGTCCTTTTGTATTTCGTGGTAAATGTGTTGTATAGAAATTGTGTGATTATAGAGGTTTTACCAACTTTAGCCGCACCCATAACAACAATTTTGTGACGTGCATTTGCTGGTCCAATGGCGTCATCTACGGCATTGTTGCGGCCAACTCTAGACAAATAAAAGAAGAAGAATAAATAAATGGACAATACAAAAAATTATAAATAGAAAAAAATATTAATATATATATTTTAATGGCAAGAATAATAAAAAAAGAAAAAAAAAAAAAAAATGCAAAAACAAATACAAAAATGGCATTGTTACATAGCTAATGGATCAGTGCTCAGTATGTGGTCGCTTAGTTGTTGAGAGTCGTGGGAGAGAGCAAAAGTGCTTTGTTCCCAAAGGCGGCTGAGGTTTTGATGAATAAACCGCATATTAATTCCTACCAAAGTATTTTATGCGTGAGTGTAAATGTATGCGTGTATTACACACACAATAAGGGTAATCATTTAATGTTGCAAACTTATTGCATTTGTTGTAAACGTCGCGAAATGGCAAAGTCGCAAATGAGCTGTCAATTTTTGTATGCAATTTGGTTTGCGACATAATGGCGACTATGCGAGCCTAATAAGAGTGGCATTTGTAGCAATATCAGCTTGTCGTCAAAATTGATAGCAAAAAATCGGAATTTTTTGGGTTCATTTCGGTACTTTTAGCAATAATTTCTACACTTTTTTGTGATCTCGGTATGGTGTTCGGGATCATTTCTGGATTTTGGTGCGATCATTTCGGGATGGGTTTCGGGACTATTTTGAGATCATTTCGGGACTATTTTAGGATCATTTCCGGAATTTGTTGGGATCTTTTCCGCATGGTTTTCGGGAATTTTTTGAGACCATTTCGGGACTTTTTTGGGATAATTTCAGTACTTTTTCGATATATCTTTCGGACTTTTTCTGGACTATTTTGGGATAATTTCTGGACTTTTTTGGGATCATTTCGGCATGGTTTTCGGGACTACTTTGGCATCATTTCGGTATGGTTTTTGAATAATTTCAGTACTTCTTCGGGATATCTTTCGAACTTTTTTTGGATCATTTCAGGATGGGTTTCGGGACTATTTTGACATCATTTCGGGATGGTTTTTGGAACTTTTTTTACCATTTCGGGACTTTTTTGGGATATCTTCAGTAATTTTTCGGGAAATGTTTCGGACTTCATTTCTGTTCGGGATCATTTCTGGATTTTGGTGCGATCATTTCGGGATGGGTTTCGGGACTATTTTGAGATCATTTCGGGACTATTTTAGGATCATTTCCGGAATTTGTTGGGATCTTTTCCGCATGGTTTTCGGGAATTTTTTGAGACCATTTCGGGACTTTTTTGGGATAATTTCAGTACTTTTTCGATATATCTTTCGGACTTTTTCTGGACTATTTTGGGATAATTTCTGGACTTTTTTGGGATCATTTCGGCATGGTTTTCGGGACTACTTTGGCATCATTTCGGTATGGTTTTTGAATAATTTCAGTACTTCTTCGGGATATCTTTCGAACTTTTTTTGGATCATTTCAGGATGGGTTTCGGGACTATTTTGACATCATTTCGGGATGGTTTTTGGAACTTTTTTTACCATTTCGGGACTTTTTTGGGATATCTTCAGTAATTTTTCGGGAAATGTTTCGGACTTTTTTGGCATCATTTCGGGAACTTTTCTGGATCATTTCGGAATTTTTCGGGACCATTACGGAATGATTTTACGGAAATATTTTGGGACTTTTTCGGAACTGTTTTGGGAAAATCCAAAAAAAAAGTCTCGAAATGGTCTCAAACCAATCCCAAAACAGTCCCGAAAAATGTTTAAAATTATCCCAGAAAAGTTCAGAATGGTCCCGACAAATGTCGAAACTTATCCAGAAATGCTACCAAAAAAGTCCAAAAATTATCCCAAAAAAGGTCAGATATTATCCCGGAAAAGTCGCGAAAAATGTTCAAAATTATCCCAGAAAAGTTCAAAATGGTCCCGAAAAATGTCGAAACTTATCCAGAAAGAAAGTCCAAAAATCCCAAAAAAGGTCCCGAAATCGAAAAAGTCCCGAAATCATCCCAAAAAAATCCAGAAATGAAACGAAAAATTCCGAGCCATGCTTTTGAGAAATGACAAGTTCACATAGTATGCTTTGCCATTGCGAAGTTAAATGAATACCTTTAATGTGTAAAGGTGCACCGGCGTTAAGAGTCGTATTAGGAGCGCCATGATTTATTCCCAAGTAGTTAAAGTTTTCTAATTAAATTGTGGTGAAATGATTTATGTAGGTTGTGAAATTTTTGTGGTTCAACAATCAGATGTGTTAGCAATGGTGGAAGGGATTATGGTAGATTCGGGTATATATGTATATATATGTGAGTTCTGATAGAACATTTTTCTTTGTTGATTTTAATTAGAAAATCAAGTATATGCAATTATAGGTGCTGGCAACAGGCAAGCCTACCACTTCCTGCGAAAACGTTCAAAGCAAAGTCTGGTTAGCCGCACTTGGGAACTCTCAAAAGGAGCCTTTTCGCACCACTTAAGACCGGCCAGTTGCAGATGAGGTGCTTCACCATTTGATTCTCCTCATCATCTTCTTGCGGATTCTCTGACTTCTGAGACTTCTGCCTGCCATGATCAGGTAGCCTGGAGGTAAGCTCAAAGTACAGATTCCTTGAAAAAACCCCTTATTTAACTCTGCCGTCTAACTTCGCGCCGTCGATGTATATGGAAGTGCCGCCATTGGTCCTCTCCTAGTATTCCCGGCCTTCGAATATTTATTCTGAAGATCTGAACTATAAGCTCTTAGAATACTGGAGTGTAAACTACTGGCTTGCGCCCCAGCCGAACGATTCCCTTAGACAGAGAGCCTATGTGTTTGAGCTTCTCAGCCTCTTTTAATAATTGATACGTTGTCCTGTTCACTTAACTTTTGCTGTTGAAAAGTTGGGATTGTATTATTAAAATTAACCGTATCTTAAATGCCTGACACACCATGTATTTTTCCACAGAAACTCGGAAACTTTTTTCGCATGTATGTAAACTAGAACACATAATTATTTATTCCTTTTACAATGTCGCAACTTTAAGTACGCTTCATCATCCGTCAGTTATGTCTCTTCTGCCTATAAAATGCATACCTGCTAGGGATGTTGCGAATGTGGCATTGCAGGTGTCCACGTACGAACCTAGTCGGATAATTTTTATGAATTCTCTTAGGCTCTTCTGGATAGCAGTCGTTGCCTCGGTCAGGAATGGAAAAAGGATCCTGTCCTTGGTTACTTTAGCAAAACTTGGTTTGCCCACTCCCGGGGGTGTTCTGATACCGCTTGGGATGAGGTTTTAACTCCACGTCCGATCTCTGGCATTTGAAAGGGTTTCTGTTTACCCTTTTTTGGCATATAAGTGCTTTGGAAATCCGGTATCAGAGATTGAGCGAACTCCACCGACTTCCTGTTATTCGGTGAAAGCGTTTCCTGCGGAACTCCCTCATATTTATTCAGGATCCTTGCGGCCACCCCTGGGATTCCGGACCCGTAGTTGCCATCGCGGACGCTCCCTTTGCTGAAGTTTGAAGTTGCAGCTTCTTTTTCCTTTGGATCTCCGAGGCCGGGTCGTGAGACCGTGCCCCTAAATGTTAAGAGATCGGTTTTTATATCGAAGTTTGATGGAAGTTTAGCATCCGCCGTTGTCCGCTTAGCTACGTAGGCAGCCGCACTGCCTGGTTGACCGACTCGTAGTTGCCATCGCTGTTGGCCCCCGGTTAATTTTGGAGCGGGGGTTGTCCTCCGACGTTGTTTTTTCGCTAGCTTAAGCATAGCCCTTCTCTGCTGAGGAGTGAACGAAGTTATTGTTTGTTGTTTTAAATTTTGTTTTGTTTTACTGTGCGTTATTTTCTTGTTCGTACGACCCATCGCCGGACAAAGCCAGCTTAGGGTCAAGGGAAGAGTAGGGGAAGTGTGTCGTCCGCCGCGACAGAGCCCCGTACCGCGGTAAGGCCATGATTACCCTCTGAGGCGGCCCGGTATCTGTGAGGCTCCGTTCGACTACAGCCACAATTTGCCTCCCAGCCACAATTATCCTCACATCACTCCCTAGATTGTGCGGGGAAGATCTTTGTTTTCGCACCAGAGAGGCTATGCTACTCTCGTGTTGTAGTGCCGGACGGCGCTATGATCGCAAGGGCAGCGTAGCCCTGTGGCTATTCACTTAAGCCCTCGTACCGCTGCAAGGTGTCCACCCTCCACGAGGCTTTATTTGGCTTAATTTAATATCTTATTTTGTTTTTTTGAATATATATTAGTTCATTTTTGCTCGCGATTGTAGCGCCACCTATCGGGATTTCATCCTTATTCGCACGACCGGGTGCCAAGCTATGCTCCAGGTTTAAAGTAAGCGTGAATTCTGATATTCGCAAAATCCCCACCAACACCAGTACCTTGTTACCTTTTGAAGCATCAAAACTTTTAACTGCCTGTCACACATACACCTACATACAAACACCTTTTCACTGTGTTAAACACAGATAAAATATTCATGTTGCTCTGCATTTGTATTGTTTTATCATTTTTGCACCATGACTTGACGTGCAAACTTTATTAACACAATAACTCAGTCAAAACTCTAAACAACTAAGAGCAATGCTGCAACATAACCGAACAGGATGGTAAAACTGTGAATAAAGGTTGTGGTGAGAAATGTGACAGGAACGCGATGGCAATGCAGGTAAGCAGCATTCGCCCTCGCGCTGACAATAAGCGAAAGGAAAAGTTGGTGAAAGTAATCATCATAGACTATTTATGTGTGTCTGTGTGTGTGTTTGTATGACAGAAAACTATGAACGTCAACTTATAGAAAATAATCGTGAAAGTTTTTTCATTTGCTGTTGGTTTTTTTGTTATTGCAATTGTTTTATGCCTTTGTTGTTTTTGTTGTTGTTGTTGTTGTTGTTGTTGTATTAAAACTGCACTCACTTTTGTTAGCAGCATTGGTTAAATGAATTTTGCACCTCTTGCCTTATTAATTTTCTTACTTTTTCATTTTAAACTTGAATTAAATCACAATAATGAATATGGCAGTTTTAATTAAAATACAATTTTTTGTTGGGTGTATTACTACCTTTATATAAAGTCGTTTCTTGCTTGCATCATTATTTCCATACAAATTTCGGAATCTTGCAAAGTATTTTTAAGATAACTTCCCGTTGAGCTAGACACTTGAAACTTGAATCATAATTCAGAACTCCGTGACAATGCAATGCGAAAGAAAAAAATATTCGCTAGGTGGCGCTTGGATTCGAGATATACCGCAAATGTATTTAGAACTACACGGCAAACTAGATTATTGAAAGTTGGCAGTACGTGGGTGACCGAGCTTGCTCGGTGCTATCAATTTAGCGCTAACTTTACTTACCCAAAATGATCCCAAAATGACCCTAAAATAATCCCAAATCAATCCAGAAAAGATCCTAAAACAACACCAAAAAGACCATTGAATAAAACCCAAAACGACCAAACAATTATCCCAAAACGATCCCAAAATGACCCTAAAAGAATTCCAAAATTATCCAAAAATGGTCCCAGAATGGCCTCAAAATGAATCCAAAATTACCCCAAAAAGACCCTTAAATGAACTGAAAATGACCCCAAAAATGATCCCAAAATTGAACCCAAAATATCAACAAATTAATCCCAAAATATTCCCAAAACAACCTCAAAAAGGTCGATAAATGACACCAAAACGATCCCACAATGACCCCAAAACGACCCTAAAATAATCCCGAAATGATCCAAAAATTATCTCAAAATGACCCCAATTTCTCATCAAAAAAATTCCGGCAGGTGGCGCACAAATCGAGCTATTTCGAAAATTCTTTTGAAATTGAGAATTTTGCGATCGACTTTTAATTAGCTAACTGGCAACGCCGGGACATGAAACTTAGCATATATGTATGTAGTTGGGGACACGATGTTAATGCAATTTGTAGAGATCAAAATTCCGATAGGTGGTCGAGAGAATTGAAACAAGGTGAAGATCTCTGAAAGCCAGGGGGAATCTATCGATCGATTTTTGACTAACTTGCCGGTAAGTTAAAACTTCACCGGTATTTCACTGCACCGGTAAAAAGATATAATTTTAAAGATGAATCCCCCTGGCCATTCTGTTATGATTTTTAAATAATTTTTTCAAAGTGGTCTGGTCGTAACTCTTAAACTGATTACGGTAGAACGATGAAATTCAAATTGGATAAAACCGCCTCCAGTCATGCCCACTTTCGATATCGAAAATTTCGAAAATCGCCTAAATTAACATAATTCGGTAACGGAAATTGTTAAAATGATCTAATTCGGTAGTCATTCTGTTATGTTTTTTTGATAGATTTTGATACGAATTTTTTAAGTTTTATGAGAAATTTTTTTGTAAGGAGTTAAATATCCTCATGAACTGAAAGGAACTTAATATTTCCTTTCGAAATCTGATAGTTTACATTTTGTAGGACATTCTCTTAAAAAAATATAATTTTTGTATTAAAAAATACTCCTCGAGCGTAGGGTTTCTACTAGTTCTGACACAGTTTACAACTAGTTGATTTTACTGCAGCGTACGCACACACACACACACTTACAACTTTGCGTACATGTTGCATAATGCATTGATGCCATTTAACCATTGCATTATTTTATTGTTGCAATTTAATATGTTCATGAATCCTGCACGAAAGTCATTTGGCTTGAATATAAAATATTTTCATTTTCATTTTTGTTGAGCATAAAAGGTGTAATATGTGGAAGATTTGTATGAAAATGAGAAAATACTTACATAAGCTTTGTGAGTTGTAATGATATAACAATGAAAACGCTCTTACTTTTAACGCATCCTTAATTGTTGTAGCAAATTTTAAATGCAGAATCTTACAAAAAAGGAGAAGAGAAGGTTTTTGATTGTAAACATCTTTTCAAATACAATTAACTCAATATGGTGCCAATATTTCTACATCTCTACATATAATAAAATAGTAACAGGTCGACGTCTATACATGGCAGATATCAACAAAAAATTGATTGGGGGAAGCATTAATAAGCGAGTATAATCCAAATCAACCATTTTAAAAATTTGTGTGTGTCTGTCTGTCTGTCTGTCCGTGTGTTTGTGGCCGTATCACCCTGGAAGTAATGAATGGAATTGAATGAAAATTTTTTCGTTGGATTAATTGACGCTCAACTTAAAATTTAAGATATTACTTTTTTTCGATATCTCAACCGGTTTTGGAGTTATCGCCCAATATGTTGACCATGTCTGTCTGTATGTTTGTGGTCGTAGCACTCTAAAAATACTGAATCGAATTGAATCTTTGGATTGCTAAACGCTCAACTTAAAATTTAAGATAATACTTTTTGCGATATCTCAACGGGTTTTGGGGTTATCGCCCAATATGTGGACCAGGGGTGACCAAAAATGTCTTAGTACAATATGGGTGTCAAACGAAAGGTGTCAATGAGTGCTATAATATGCTATTTGATTCATTGAAATATCTGAAATGGTTTGGGAGATATCTTTAAATTTCGGTAGCTCGACCGGTTTCGGAGGTATCGAAAATGTAGAAAATAATTTTTTTTCAGAACTTTGAAACGTGAAAAACGTCAAATTTACCGTTTTTTCAAGTGATACTCAAGTTTTTTTTTTGTAAGTTTTCTATAAAATTTTATGAAATTAAAAAAATTTGTGTTTTTAACGGGTTGCCACCTATCTCAATTTTTTTAAATTATGCAGCAAGATATACCATTATGGGTATCACATGAAAGCTATGTATTTTCGCCGACATACCAACTAAAATATTTTCAAGTAGGGTTGCCGCCCAGTGTTACCATTTTATGTATTTTACCATTTTATGGTATTTGAATATTTTGGGATCATATTTGGCTTATTTTATAATCATTTAGCAGTCAATTTGGGATAATTTTTGGTTCAGTTTTGGATCTTTTTGGGACATTTTCGGGGTAATTTTGTGATCATTTTTAGAACATTTTGGAATCATTTTAAAGTCATTTTGAGGTAATTTTGCCCTAATTTTGGGATCCTTTTTGGGTCATTTTGTGAACAATTAAGGGTATTTTTTGGGTCGTTTTGGGATCATTTTAGGATTATTTTGGAATTATTTAAGGGTCATTTTAGGATCATTTTTGGGTCATTTTAGAATAATTTTGGGTACATTTAGGGGCCATTTTTGGGATTATTTTTGGATCATTTTGGGGTCATTTTAGGGTCATTTTAAGATCATTTTGGGATTAAATTTTGGTTATTTTCGTTTTTAGCTCTGATCTCTTACACCAATTTGACAGTCAGAAACAGTCAGAAATAGTCAGAAACAGTCACTACAGGGGAGTGATCCCGTACGCCATTTTTCTGACTGGTGAGAGCAGAAAATTGAGTTATCTCCAGTCAGAGAGTTGCAAGATTTAGTCAGCAAATTTTTGCTGATAAATTCTGGCTACTTGTTGTAGAACAGTTAAGCGAATAAGTCTGATAGTTCTACCATTTTAGCGTTACCGTACTCTATGGTGTTGCTCTCGCATTGAGAGCGGATTTTCTAATTTTGACAGTTCTAGTAGTTTTAATCAGAAAAGTAAGGGATCAGAGCTATTCTTGTGCTTCGATGTTTGAAATTTTTTATTTTTTTATCTCTTTGATATACTTAATTATTTTGTCTGTAACTCTGAAGCCTACGCAAATTGTCCGATGGCAAGGAATAAATGTCCTCGACAAAATCTTACTAAAAAAACAAGACAAAAAAAATAATACATCCAAATATTTTATACCGTAGTGGCGCACAAACGACAACAAAGGCTGCTAATCACAACAATGTGACAGATGTTTGGTTGTTATAGATAAAAAAAAAGAAAATAATAAGAAAACCATCAACAGCACAAAATAACAAAACAAATAATAAAAACAAATATTGTATAAGATGATTGACAAAACAACAAGAAATGACAATGAGATATAAGTAACGAGTAAAAGTAGACAGTAATAAAAAAGGATATGCAAACAAATCATCTAAATATGTTGCTCGGGGAAATGTAAGAGAAATAAATTAGGAAAAAAAAAAAAAGTAGGGATAGGGCGGTAGTGAGATATGACGAAGGCCTCAAGCGTTTCATCAATAATAGCACATTATAATTAATTGATTTATTGAATTGTAAATAGTAGAGATGGGAAGGATAAACTAATCTATGTATAGGAAATTATTCACCCAAATATTTATTCGATTAATTATTAAAATGATTTTGCTGTTGCAAAAGGCTAAAAGGTGGGTGCAATCCAGTCGAAACAGTCTTTGTAACGCAACGTATTTTATTCTGGGAGCATGATCGTATTGGTAACTGGGTATCTATATCTCCTTCACTGATCGAGAGTTACTGCCTGACTTTTGAAGCTTTGGGACCGGAATCATAATCAGATTTTTAGTAATCCTGGCTAACTCCCAAGATTATGTCGCACAATAGGACACAAATAAGTAAAATAATGCATGATGATTCTATCAATCGAAAGTTCCTACGTTTCAGTGTCGGCATCCGATTTTTTTAAATTTTGCTTCGTCGGAAAGGGAACAGAAATCACAGGTCGAAGATTATCAAATCGTTTGGCCACTTGCAATAAAAAATTATTCAAATAAAATTGAATAAAATCCAACACAAAGACTGGAGTTCAGTACTTAAGACTCGTGTTGTCATGTAAGCTTTAAAGTTTGTCTGCTCGATAAACCCAAATTTCGGCCAGAAAAAATGTTTTCATCGGACTGATAAAGCTTAGTACATTTCCCTTAATAGCCATATTAAGCGTTTTGGTATTAAGAAGGTTCACATTTTATGAGATATCTCCGGGGTAGCTTAGGTATTGAAATTAATCAAATGGTTTATGACAGCATTCATAAACACCTTTTGTTTGATACCCATAATGTACTAACACATTTTTGTGGAAATATTCGTCGATGCCTCCGAAACTCGACGGGCTATCGAAATTTCAAGATATCTCCCAAACCATTTCAGATATTTCAATGAATTACATCGCATATTATAGCACTCATTGACACCTTTCGTTTGACACCCATATTGTACTAAGACATTTTTGGTCAGCCCTGGTCCACATATTGGGCGATAACCCCAAAACCCGTTGAGATATCGCAAAAAAATTATATCTTAAACTTTAAGTTGAGCGTCTAGCAATCCAACGATTCAGTTCCATTCAGTACGTTTAGAGTGTTACGACCACAAACATACAGACAGACATGGTCCACATATTGGTCGATAACTCCAAAACCGGTTGAGATATCGATAAAAGTAATATCTTAAATTTTAAGTTGAGCGTCGAGCAATCCAACGAAAAAAGTTTCATTCAATTCCATTCATTACTTTCAGAGTGATACGGCCACAAACATACGGACAGACAGACACACACAAATTTTTAAAGTGGTTGATTTGGATTCTACTCGCTTAATAATGCTTCCCCCAATAAATTTTTTGTTGATATCTGCCATGTACAGACATCGACCTGTTACAATTTTATTATATGTAGAGATTGAGGATCACTTCGGGGCTCTTTTCGGGATCATTTCTGTGCTTTTTTGGGTATCTTTATGATCATATTGGGGTCATTTTTGGATAATTTGGGGTCATATGAAGGTCACGGCGGCCGCCGTGGTGCAGCGGTTAAGTGTTCGACCTTCTACACCAAGTAGTGGCGGTTCGATGCCCGGCAAAAGTAACATCAAAAATTATTTAGGAAAATAATTTTTCTAAACGGGGTCGTCCCTCGGCAGTAGTTTGGCAAACTCTCCGGGTGTATTTCTGCCATGAGAAGCTTCTCAGCAAAAAATTCATTTGCTTTGCAAGTGCCGTTCGGAGTCGGCAAAAAACTGTAGGTCCCGCCAACTTGTAGGAAAACTCAAAAGCAACACATCACAAGTTGGAAAGAGAAGCTCGACTAAAAATCTCATTAGAGGTTATGATAACCTGTTGGTATATCGCCGCCATTAGTTTTTTTTTTTATTAAGGTCATTCTACATCATTTTGGGATCAATTTGGTGTAATTTTGGGGTCATTGTAGGATCACTTTGGGGTCATATTGGGATCATATTATAGTCATTTTAGGATCATTTTGGGGTTAATTTGGGGTTATTTTCGGATCATTTCGGGGTTAATTTGGGGTCATTTTAGGATCATTTGGTGTCATCTTGGGGTGGAATTGGGATCATTTTGGGATTACTTTGGGTAATTTTTGATAATTTTGGGATCATATTGGAGTAATTTTGATGTCTTATTCAGAATCATTTAGGATCCTTTTGGGGTCATAGATATTATTTTTGGGGGTCATATTGGGATAATTTCGGGGTCAATTTGGGATACTTTTGAAGTCATATTGGGATAATTTTAGGATCATTTTGGGTTCATTTTAGGGTCAATTTGGGATCATATTTCGACGCCTTATCTCAAAATCAGTTTTAAAAAGGCCTTATCGAATCCAAGGTTCAATACAGTTTCAGCTAAGATAGGCCGTTTCTGAGAAACATAGCGTGTTTCACAGTTAGAGCGGAACGATTTTACAGCTAGACTCCTAGTTTTAGACTTTATGGGATAAGTTCCAAATAGGTACATTCCGTGAAATCGAAGCTATTTTTACAAATTTTTCGAGATTTTTTCGTAGTATTTTTGATTGTGAGATTAACTTCCTCAACTCTATTTTAAGTTAGGCTATCATCGCAGGTGTTTGATTGTCTTCTTTGGAGATCAGTTTAGCTGTAATCCCAAATAAATCGTTTTCACTCGCCTTTCACTAATTTTACTGAACTCAACATCTGAACTGCCACCGTGCCACAAACTAAGCGACCCTTTTACATCCATCAACTGCTTACTGTACCGTAAAAAAAATGAGTTTTAAGCATGTAAAATAAGAAGAAGAAAAAAATAAGAAAATTAATCTATTCATAAAAATGACTTACTTGTCTCGTTTCGGTTTCTCGTCGGCATTGTCGTCCTTCATAAAGGACGGTTGCAGGCTGAAACGCCTACGAAGGTGACGGCCGCGCATTTTGGCGTAACGTCAACAAGCACTTGGATTCGTTGATGTAGAAAATACCAGAATGCCAATGGCTGATTGTTTTTTTACTTGTTCTTCTTATTTGCACTCGGAGTTATTGTACGCTTGGACGATTAAACAAAAATGGTGAAGTGACTACGAAGTGTGCTTGGCTCCAAACGCTCGCGATACAAGAAATGTGCCGTGACTGCAGTTTATCTACTTACGGTTTGCTATTTTTTTGTTTGCTCGTTTTAGCTTTTACTTAAGTTAGTATGTGTTTAGCTGATGTTGCTTCTTTTTCTTCTTCTTCGTCTTTTTCTTATGCGCTACTTTTTACGACTTGAGGGTGATCCCTTGAGTGCACTACGTAGAGCTTGGCGCTACACTTTATTTTATTATTCGAATTCTTGTTGTAAATTTTCTTGTTTTTTTATTGTTTTTGTTTTTATTGTATTTCTTGTTGTTGTTGGAACATCGTAAAACTTATTTAACGCACCAGCTTTCAGCCGTATCTCGCCATAAATCAGGCAGCTCAGCGCTCGCGTTTACACTTTTGACAAATGTCTCTCGTTAAGCGAACGTCTTCTGTAAGCCGCTTGTCACCCCTTTCAGTGTATTTTCTTGTTCTTATTCTTTTTATTCTGTTTTCTTTTTTTCACACTATGTTGCAAATCAAATATGCTGCGCTATAAATTTACAAACAATAATGAAGCGTTTTGCTTATTTATCAACGCTGTTTCCCACACATATCAGTGTTGGGAAAAGTGCACTAAGTTTTTTTTTTTTTTAAGTATTTGAAACAGAAGAAACCCGATTCATGACGAACAAATTTAGTGTAGCGAAAGTAGAAATGTTACTGCATTATTTCGGAACGAGTGCGAGATTCATTTCAAGACCCTTTCTGGAAAATTTTGAGACCAGTTTATGCTCCTTTCGGAACTATGTATTTTTGAATTGCTTCTATTCCTTTTTCGAATAAATGTTTTGTGGATAATTATGTATGTTCAATAAATTTTCCAAGATAAGGTAACGATCGCTACAGGATAACTTTTGGAACTTTTCTAGAGTAAATTTGGGTATGATTTCAGCATCATTTTTGAACATATTCCGGAAGTAGTTCTAAACTATGTTGAAGTGTAATGGGGTGTGGTTGCTGTGCGACCTTGCCCAATCCTGACTCTTGCGTCCTCGTTCGTACACTCTGGGCAACGTGAGCTACCAAGGATCGCGGCAGAAAGAGAGGGAGCCGCGGTGGGGCCACTCTGACATACTTGGTTTAAGGGCTCACCGAGGTCTTTTGCGCAGCGTCTCTTCACCATAAGGTGCGGGTGCAAGCGGATCGCTATATAAATGTGTAAGTATTTTCCAAAACCCCCGAAACGGGTTGTGCGCTGGGTTTGGGGCCCGCCACGTAAAAAAACTTAATTCCAATGAAAACAAATTTATCAAAGCCTCGGATGAGAACCCCCTTTAATGTTGACGACCCTTTCAAGGGACGGTACCGCTGCCCGACTGGTTGATGTCCTCGTAGGCGCAAAGGCCGACATCAATGCCCTGCAGGAAATGCGATGAACGGGGCAAGGAAAGACGACCATCGGTCCTTGTGACGTATATTATAGTGGCCAGACACGCGGCAAAACGCGTGGTGTAGGATTCGTGGTGGGAAAGAGACTTCGCCGCCAAGTATTATCGTTCACTCCTGTGGACGAGCGTCTCGCTGCGATACGCATCAAGGCGAGGTTTTTCAACATAACATTTATCTGGAAGGACTCCTTCTACGATAAACTTGAACAGACTTATGATCGCTGCCCCCAGCATGATATCAAAATCGTGCTCGGCGACTTTAATACCGAGGTGGACAAGGAAGGAGTCTTTAGTCCTACAGTTGGAAAATTCAGTCTCCACGATATAACATCCCCCCACGGCACTAGGTTGATTGTCTTCGCCGCTGCTCGCAGTACCAGGTACCAGTACCAGTAGTACGAGGTTCCAGCATAAGCCACATGGCTGTCCCCTGATCATGTCTTGATAGACGGCAGACACAGCTCCACCATTCTGGACGTGTGTACCCTGAGTGGTCCCAATATCGACTCGGACCATTATCTTGTTGCAGCCAAGATACGCACACGCTTCTATGCAGCGAAGAAAGTGCGCACAGTAACGGAAGGAAAGTTTGACGACGAGAAGCTGCGCACGACACAGACAGCGGATAATTTCTCCACTCTACTCTCACACCTGCTATCGGAGAGCAATCCTTGTCCAAACGGTGTCACCGAGCAATGGAAGCATATCTCTAACTCATTACGTATCGCCGCTGAGGCCGCTATAGGGTTTCAGTGAGCCCACAAGAACAACTGGTACGATGAGGAATGTAGGGCGCCGCATGCACGGAGACGTTGCGAATGGGCGCAACCCGCAGTGCATGGCAACGCTATAGTGAGGCGAAGAAGGAAGAGAGACACCTTTTCAGAAAAAATAAACGTGAAGCCGAAAGTCGTGAGGAGCTTGAGATGCTGGCTGACAGCAATGATGTCCGAATATTCTATGAAAAGATCCGGCGGATGACGGAAGGTTTAAAGACCGGGGCAAGTTCCTGTAAGGACAATAATGGCGACCTGGTAATCGACGTACAGAATGTACTTAAATTATGGAGGGAGCACTTCTTCTCACTGCTAAATTGCGAGGGAGACGTCGAACCCTATACCCCAATCCCTGGGGATGGAAAAGTCGTCCCACGACCTGACTATGATGAAGTGAGGATAGCTATATCCCGGCTCAAAAACAACAAATCGCCTGGGAAAGACGGACTACCCGCCGAGCTGTTAAAACACGGAGGCGAAGAGCTGGTAAAAAGCATGCATCAGCTCTTATGCAGAATATGGTCAGATGAGTGCATGCCTCCAGATTGGAATTTAAGTGTGCTCTGCCCAATCCACAAGAAAGGCGATCCCGCTAACCCCACCAACAACCGCGGAATCAGTCTTCTTAATATCGCATATAAGGTTGTGTAGCGTGTTGTGTGAAAGGCTGAAGCCCATCGTAGACAAACTGATTGGACCTTATCAGTGTGCTTAAGTCTACCATTGACCAGATTTTCACGATACGAATCCTGGAGAAGACCCATGATAAAAGAATCGACACACACCATCTCTTTGTCGATTTCAAAGCCGCTTTTGACAGCGCAAAAAGGAGTTGCCTGTATGTCGTCTGCAAAGCTTATACGGCTTTGCCAAATGACGTTGAGCAAAACCAACAGCTCCGTCAGAATCGGGAAGGACCTCTCTATGCCATTTGAAACCAAACGAGGCTTCAGGCAGGGCGACTTCCTTTCGTACGATTTCTTCAACCTGATGCTGAAGCAGCAGAGCTAAACCGCAATGGCACAATCTTTTACAAGAGCGTGCAATTGCTGGCGTATGCCGATGATATTGATATCATTGGCCTTAACAACCGCGCCGTAAGCGCTGCCTTCTCTGGACTGAATAAGGAAGCGAAAAAGTGGGTCTTACGATCAACGAGGACAAGGCGAAGTATTTGCTGTCTTCAAAGAAAGAATTGGCGCACCTGCGCCTTGACAGCCATATCACTGTTGATAAATACAAATTTGAAACTGTGAGGGACTTCGTCTATTTGGCAACCAGTATTAACGTCGAAAATATCTAATATCAGTCTAGAAATCCAACGGAGAATCACTCTTGCCAACAAGTGCTACTTTGGACTGAGTAGGCAATTGAGAAGTAAAGTCCTCTCTCGAAGAACAAAGATCACGCTTTATAAGTCCCTCATCATACCTGTCCTGTATGACTCAGATTCATGACAATGTCAAGAGAAGATGAGATGGCCCTTGGAGTATTTGAGAGAAAAGTTCTCCGGAAGATTTATGGTCCTTCCCGTGATGCCAACGGCGAGTATCGAAGAAATTTAACGATGAGCTGTACGAGCTCTACACAGACCTGACCATAGTCTAGCGAATTAAAGTCCAAAGGCTTCGCTGGCTGGGTCATGTTATGCGAATGGACGAAGAACCTCCAGCACAGAAGGTTTTCCTATTGTCACCTGAGTTCGCCAGCAGAGGAAGGGGGAGGCTCCGACTGAGATGGAAACAACAGGTGGAGGATGACTTGAACTCCCTAGGGGTTTCCAATTGGCGTCAGCTAGCGCTGAAAAGGAATGACTGGTGTGCTTTGATAGGCAACGGCCAAAATCGCTTAGGCGGTTAAGCCCAAATAAATGATAAATGATGGGAGCAAAAAATTCAGAACTGGTTTTAAAAAGGTCATAAAATGATCGCTTCTGTTTAATTCCAATCCTGACATATGTGATGTGTTTTACTTAAAAAAAAGTATTTGTGTTTTCCCCGTTTAGCGTGTATGTGTGGGTTTTGTAAACTTTTCACAGGCACACACTTTCTAGCAATGACACTGACTGCTGTTTCTGTTGTACTTTTTGTAATATTTCTAGCCTACTCCAGCTGTTGGCTTATTTAGCTAAACGTAATCTAACACACTCTTGAAACGACGTTGACTTTTTGCCAGTCTTCGGCCGCAATGCTAAAGCGCGAGCAGACAAATATACCAGCACACATACATACAAAACAAACAAAGCCATAGACGAAAAACTGTCAAATGGCGCAACTTGTACACTTTTTTTGTTATAGCTTTGTTGGTGTTTTTTTTTAATCTTCTCTTGTTATTTGCTTAAAGCACATTTATCTACGTATGTATGTAAATATGTTTGTACATTTGTCTGTCGTTGCTTTTGTATTGCATCAGAATTTCAATTTGAACAAAAGTATTTAGGCAATTTCCTTTCGCTAAAATATTGTAGACATTTCCTACTTCACTTCCTCTGCGCTCTGTCTCAGTTTCTCAATGCCGCACTTCCTCTGCTGTTGTTCACTTCAGTGCTTTCAACATGTTGCTGCTGCTCTGTCGCCTGCAATGAAAATATCAGAATTTATGTTTATTAATTTTTGTCAGCTGGCGTTTATCTTCACACATGAAAATTTGCATATATTCATTTTGAAAAATTTTCAAATATTTATGTGGCAAAGTGAAATTTTAATAAATAAATAATAAATTGCACAACTTGGTGTCAACACATTTTGAAGAGCAAGTGCGCTTAAGCTTTTGAAAAACTTTTTAAATGAGAAAAGGGAGTGTAAGCCTTGTAAGAAATTTACCATATAAATTATAGATCATAAGTGAATAAAAAAAATTAAATTAAAGTAAAATAAAATAAAATAAAATAAAATAAAATAAAATAAAATAAAATAAAATAAAATAAAATAAAATAAAATAAAACAAAATAAAATAAAATAAAATAAAATAAAATAAAATAAAATAAAATAAAATAAAATAAAATAAAATAAAATAAAATAAAATAAAATAAAATAAAATAAAATAAAATAAAATAAAATAAAATAAAATAAAATAAAATAAAATAAAATAAAATAAAATAAAATAAAATAAAATAAAATAAAATAAAATAAAATAAAATAAAATAAAATAAAATAAAATAAAATAAAATAAAATAAAATAAAATAAAATAAAATAAAATAAAATAAAATAAAATAAAATAAAATAAAATAAAATAAAATAAAATAAAATAAAATAAAATAAAATAAAATAAAATAAAATAAAATAAAATAAAATAAAATAAAATAAAATAAAATAAAATAAAATAAAATAAAATAAAATAAAATAAAATAAAATAAAATAAAATAAAATAAAATAAAATAAAATAAAATAAAATAAAATAAAATAAAATAAAATAAAATAAAATAAAATAAAAAAAATAAAATAAAATAAAAAAAAAATAAAATAAAATAAAATAAAATAAAATAAAATAAAATAAAATAAAATAAAATAAAATAAAATAAAATAAAATAAAATAAAATAAAATAAAATAAAATAAAATAAAATAAAATAAAATAAAATAAAATAAAATAAAATAAAAAAAACAGATTTTCATACAATCCCGAAAATTGCTTCACAATACCGTCGGTATTTACAGCAATAGACTACAAGTCAAAAGCAACAAAGAGTTTAAATGAAAAAATATTCGTGCATTAAGCATAGAAAATTCTTTCATAGGTTTCACACCAAGTCCTAAAAATTCGCAAATCTTTCATATAAGTTAGCATTGAAATTAAAGGAATGTTCTATATGGAAGTATAAATATATGCATAAATGGACACTGAGAAGGGTTTACCTTCAAGCTGGGTAGTGGCCTAAGGTGTTAGACCTTCTAGCATACAAGTCACTACAGTGTTGTGAGTTCGACTCTCACAATGCCGGGAAGAAAAGTCCATGAAGAGATGTAATTCCAGTATCATCGAAACATATGTCGGCTTGTCTGGTTCCTGCAGCGCGTGGGTAAATTTTTCTCAAAAAAACAGATTTTCATACAATCCCGAAAATTGCTTCACAATACCGTCGGTATTTACAGCAATAGACTACAAGTCAAAAGCAACAAAGAGTTTAAATGTTTAAATGAAAAAATATTCGTGCATTAAGCATAGAAAATTCTTTCATAGGTTTCACACCAAGTCCTAAAAATTCGCAAATCTTTCATATAAGTTAGCATTGAAATTAAAGGAATGTTCTATATGGAAGTATAAATATATGCATAAATGGACACTGAGAAGGGTTTACCTTCAAGCTGGGTAGTGGCCTAAGGTGTTAGACCTTCTAGCATACAAGTCACTACAGTGTTGTGAGTTCGACTCTCACAATGCCGGGAAGAAAAGTCCATGAAGAGATGTAATTCCAGTATCATCGAAACATATGTCGGCTTGTCTGGTTCCTGCAGCGCGTGGGTAAATTTTTCTCAAAAAAACAGATTTTCATACAATCCCGAAAATTGCTTCACAATACCGTCGGTATTTACAGAAATAGACTACAAGGCAAAAGCAACAAAGAGTTTAAAATAAATAAAATATAATAAAAAAACAAAAAAAATATCTCTACATATAATAAAATTGTAACAGTTCGATGTCTGTACGTGCAGATATCAACAAAAAATTTATTTGGTGAATCATTATTAAACGTGTAGAATCCAAATCAACCATTTTAACATTTTTTGTGTGTCTGTCTGTCTGTCCGTATGTTTGTGGCCGTATCACTCTGAAAGTAATGAATGGAATTGAATGAAACTTTTTTCGTTGGATTGCTCGACTTAAAATTTAAGATACTACTTTTTTCGATATCTCAATCGGTTTTGGAGTTATCGCCCAATATGTGGACCATGTCTGTCTGGTTGTTTGTGGTCGTAACACTCTATAAGTACTAAATGGAATTGAATCGTTGGATTGCTCGACGCTCAATTTAAAGTTTAAGATATTATTTTTTGCGATATCTCAGCGGGTTTTGGGGTTATCGCCCAATTTGTGGACCAGGGGTGACCAAAAATGTCTTATTACAATATGGGCGTCAAACGAAAGGTGTCAATGAGTGCTATAATATGCGATGTGATTTATTGAAATATCTGAAATTGTTTGGGAGAT
>CAXKVI010000005.1:87143285-87155785 GCA_964058755.1 Campiglossa producta | reverse complement strand
TAGCATTCCTCAATTGGTTGTAAATTTATTTTGAATTAATTTCTCTTACAACAGTGACACCTAATTTTTCTGATGGTAATTATTTTGAGTTACGTTTCAGTGGCATTCTTCCTGTCTGTGTGTGTGTGTATCACTTGACACAAGGATACAAAGATATTATCCTTTCACTGCTTAATGCCTTGACGTAGCGGTCGTGTGCAAAAAGTGACAAAAAGGCAAAAGAAAAAAAAAGTTGAAAAGTGAATTTTAATTTGTGCGCACTCAAGTGAGCTTAATGAGCGTACAAGGAAACCGGAATAGTTGTTGTGAAATGATAGCGTTGGAATTTTGTGGGTGATAGTTTTTATAGAGTTTGCAAGAAATTTGTCTATGGTTGCTCTGTTGCAAATGAAAGACAAATTTGGCTGCGAAGTGCTGTGAGGTTAAGCATGTAATTTATGTTCTGTGAAATTTCTTAATATTTTTTTAGCAACCGAGTTAAGTTAGTTTGGGCTGCTGCTAAAGAACTATAAATAAGACTTTTATACAAAAAAAAAAAAAAAAAAATAAGTCTAAGTTCGGGTGAACCGAACATTAAATACCCAACGGTAGTTTTCAGAGCGGGATAATAATGATATAGGCCATAGGAGGATTTACTTACCAATTTATACTATTTTAGTTATTTACTTTACCGAAGTTTGTCAATTTATGTGATTTTCGAAATTTTCCATATGGAAAGTGGGCGTGGTCAGAAAGCAATTTCGTCCAATTTCATCAGGTTCACTCCTTATAATGCTAGTAAACCTTGTGCCAAATTTCACGATTCTACCGTAATTAGTTTAAAAGTTATGACGAGTCGAATTTTCAAAAAATGCCTCCCTTAAAAGTGGGCGGTGTTCCTTAAAAGTGGGCGGTGTTCCCACTTGAAAAAATGTAACAAAAAATCATAATAGAATGACTAAGGGGTTCATCCTACCAAAGAATATTATTTTAGCCATTTCCGTTACCGGAAATTATGCCGATTTAGGTGATTTTTCGAAATTTTCGATATCGAAAGTGGGCGTGGTTGGAAAGATATTTTATCCAATTTCATCAGGTATGCCACTATGCTTTGTGCCAAATTTCGTCGTTTTACCGTAATCAGTTTAAAAGTTATGACCAGTCGAATTTTGAAAAAATGCACGCCCTTAAAAGTAGGCTGTGCCACGCCCAATTTACAAAATTTATCAAAAAATCATAATAGAATGACCGAGGGGACTCACCTATAAAATTATATCATTTTAGCCATTTCAGCTACCGAGATATGTCTATTTATGTGAATTTCGAAGTCTACGATATCGAAAATGGGCGTGTGGTTATCATACGATTTCGCCCATTTTTTTATAGAAACCTACCTTGGCCGGAAAGTAACCTGAGATTTCATGCAAATATCTCAATTTTTACTCAAGTTATGTCAATTTATGTGATTTTCGAAATTTTCGATATCGAAAAACTGGGCGTGGTTATCATGCCTTTTTGTCCATTTTCTATAGTAACATTCAAATAAAAAAATTTGCGTTTTCTTTGGGTCTTAAGCACCCTTCCCCCCCAAAAAAAAAATTAGGGGGGCTATTTTTCCCCCTTTCCCATACAAGAATACTTAGTTTTTTTTTTTTCAAAGTGAATTTTCTCATAAGTTTAAATATTTTTTCAAAAAACCTTTATATACTCTTTGGTATACAGTTTACTTTCCGCACAAGGTAGGTTTGCTATTGAAAATGGACGAAAAAGTATCATAACCACGCCCAGTTTTTCGATATCGAAAATTTCGAAAATCACATAAATTGACATAACTTGAGTATAAATTGAGATATTTGCATGAAGTCTCAGGTTACTTTCTGGCTAAGGTAGGTTGCTATTAAAAATGGGCGAAATCGGATGATAACCACGCCCCTTTTTTCGATATCGAAAATTTCGAAAATCACATCAATTGACATATCTCGGTAGCTGAAATGGCTAAAATGATATACAGTATAAGCAACTATCTAACTATAACTAGTAAAACACAGAACCTCCCTATAAGCCGGTACACATACATTCTTATAACATTAATCAAAATTTTGCTTACTAATTATATATTTACCCCATTTAACCTTTTTTGTTTGGCAGTTTTTTCCCATTTTGCATATTATCAAATTTTTACCCCTAACACATTTCATTTGCCTTTAAGGCATGGTTCGCAATGTTATACAAAATGACCCATACAGCATTAAGTCTTATGAAACCAATGTAAGGGTCTTTGAAGGTCACTTTTTTTTTTGCATACATTCAACCATACACACTAGTTACTTTTGTATCGACGCATGTGTGTGTGTACAAAATGTCTCTAATCAACCATTTAATTTTGACATTTTCAGGTATGAATGCTCTATTGCGCTTACTCTCTACTAGAGGATCCCTTTTTAACCTATCTTGGTGGGTTTGAAAGTGAAGGGACGCAAATTGGCTGCAGGCACTTGAAAACTAACAAAAGAAGAAAAGGAAAGGAAGTGCTTTAAAAGGGTCGTTGTAATAAGCATTAGCCCGTAACCGTAACGGTTTCGTGTTACAGTAATCACAGAAGTATGAATAAACACATGCCCATATGAAGATTTGTATGCACATTAGGGTGTTTCATTTTTAAAACATACCTTTTTCTTTGCTATATCTAAAAATCTAATTTATTATAGAAACCTAGCTGAAAGTTGGTCTCAAGCAAAAAGTGGATTAGAGAACCATTCTTTCTTTTCTCTAAGTGAAGGAGTTGATAGATATATTAATAAGCATCAATTATGCATAGGTTTTGTTAATATTTCACTTCAAGCCTATTCTAATGTCCTTGTGTGACACAAAAAAATTTGTTATAATTTTATTTATATAATGTAGACGTTTAGAAGAAAACTCGTTATCTATCACAGTCTCTTTCACCATCACTGTCACTGTCACGGTCACTATTATAGTCACTGTCACTGTCACTGTCACGGTCACTATTATAGTCACTGTCACTGTCACTGTCACGGTCACTATTATAGTCACTGTCACGGTCACTATTATAGTCACTGTCACTGTCACGGTCACTGTCACGGTCACTATTATAGTCACTGTCACTGTCACGGTAACTATTATAGTCACTGTCACTGTCACGGTCACTATTATAGTCACTGTCATTGTCACGGTCACTATTATAGTCAATGTCATTGTCACGATCAGCATCACTGTCACTGTCATTGTCACGATCAGCATCACTGTCACTGTCACGGTCACTATTATAGTCACTGTCACCATCACTGTCATTGTCACGGTCACTATTGTAGTCACTGTCACCATCACTGTCACTGTCACGGTCACTACTATAGTACGATGGTACTATCAGCTTGATCAAAAAAACTATCACAAAAAAAATTGAGCACTGTAATGCACCATATGTATTTTATATTTCAGTGACTTACAATGCCGACTTTCGTTGAAGGTGTCATTACGTGAGACCATTATCTAATATAGTTAGGTAACGTTGCTGTTTGACTATTTTCTGTGAATACCCCATAAGAAATTTACTACACAGAGAAAAATGAGCTGGGAATGGATAAGAATTGACAGTGATTTTTGTTGAATCAACCCATATTTTGGTTGAATCAACAGATATATTTTGTTTTTTTGTTATAACTATATTTTGGTTGATATGACCAAATCACTGTCAATTCTTATCCATCACCAGCTCAATTTTCTCTGTGTGTATTTTTGGGTTATTCTTTTGTGATATCGTCGCTAAAATTAAAATTTTGGGAAATCCTATTTGAAAATTTATTGCTCTCGCAAAATTTGAAATTTTAGTTTTTGACATACATAAATATATTTTTACAAGTTATATTCTCATTATACTCTTTCCATTGGTATGGTTTTATTCATCTTCCTTCTATTCCTCTTTTAAAATTTCCAAAGTAAATTTTTTTAAAATTTTCGTTGAGCCAGAAACACGAATGTGTAGCAAAATTGTTACGTATACGCCATGGTGTCTGCGACATTCTTGTTTCTGACTAAACGAGAATTTAAAAAAAATTATAAGTTAAATTTTTAAACATTTTCGGTCCGCCAGAAACATGAATGTATAGCACATTCGTTTTTCTGGCACAATTTTCAAAGATTAATGTGTAGTACATTGATGAAAATGGCATTGCAAATTTCCGGGGGTTCCTTGTACTTTGGTAAACCAGGATTTTCGTGAATCGTAGAGAAACGAGAGATTAGTCAAATGAGCATATTAAGTGAAATCTGGAAAATTTTCACTTTCATGCCTCTGGCAAGCGAGCGACGATATCGAAACCTGGAAAAAATATTAAAAAAAAAATAATAAATATTCTTCTTTAATCGCCGGATATTTTAGTCTGAAAGTCGTATGAAGCGAGTTCCTGAAGGACATGTCCGCAACTTTGCTATGTTTATACTTGTACTTATTCCTTTTCATTGTCCTTTTCTTTTTTGTATCCTTGTGACAACAGATATGAGGTAATATAGTGAAAGTAGCAAGTATGAATATGTATATACTACACACATTTTAATAAGTACTTTTAGACACATAAACTTTGTCACTATCTTGAGCGTAAATCTTTATCACGCAACATTATCAGTAACATTGTTCATAATATCTTTATTGCTTCATCAGACACTTAGTTTGTAGTTTTAGTTATGAGATCTATTTACTTTACTCGCAACACATTTTTGTTGGCGGAAAAGGCCATTTAGTTCATTGTAGCTCTTTTCGAGGTTTGAATTACCAAACGCCCCGCCAGAAACACGAATGTGTAGCAGATTCGTGAAACGGTGTAGCGCCTCATCTGCAACTACCCGGATTTAAGCGGCGCAAGAACGCGCTTTTTTGGAGTTCCCTTCCTGGATAGCCAAAGCCAGATCGCGGAACTGGACATAAAGGACTTGAGAACCTTCATAAAGTCATCTAAGTGGTTCGTGGAGGAGTAACGGGGTTGCATTAGGAGAGTCAGTCCCGGGATTCTGCTATGTGGAAAATCCCAACAACTCAGGGATTTTCCATATGGCCGATTCCCGGGACTGACTTTCCTAGTGTTGGTGGTATCACAACGGGCCTTTCAAAACTGGCCGCTGCGGCAGCCACTTGAACCTAATCTAACCTAGCACAATTTGACACAATTTTTAGAGATTGAACTACACATGGGTTCCTTGTTCTTTGTGAATCCAGGATTTTCGTAAATAGTAGAGACACGAGAGATTAGTCGCATGAGCCTATTAACTCAAATCTGGAAAACTTTCACATTCATGCCTCTGGCAAACGACAAAATTTCAAATTTTTTTTTTCAGTGTAATATAAAATTTTTACAGTGTTTGTATAAAAATTTTTGAAAGCGGTTGATTATTTTACGCGATTTTTTCAGCCTTTCATATGAAATTCATCATATTAAAGTTCTAACGTTGAAAAGAGAAGTTGATTAAGGCATGTCCGTCCGTCTGTCCGTCCGTGTACACGATAACTTGAGCAGAAATTAAAATAATGGATGAAGTTTTGCATAGAGGTTACATTCTAGCCAAGGTAGGTTGCTATGGAAAATGGGCGAAATCGGATGATAACCACGCCCCCCTTTTTCGATATCGAAAATTTCGAAAATCACATAAATTGACATATGTATATCGGTAGCTGAAATGGCTAAAATGATATAATTTTATAGGTGAATCCCTCTGATCATTCTAATATGATTTTTTGATGCATTTTTTGATACATTTTTTCAACTGGGCGTGGCACCGCCCACTTTTAGGGGAGACATATTTGAAAACTCGACTGGTCTTAACTTTTAAACTGATAACGGTAGAACGATGAAATTTGGCAAAAAGCATACTGCAATAGACTACAAGTCAAAAGCAACAAAGAGTTTAAATGTTTAAAATGAAAAAATATTCGTGCATTAAGCATAGAAAATTCTTTCATAGGTTTCACACCAAGTCCTAAAAATTCGCAAATCTTTCATATAAGTTAGCATTGAAATTAAAGAAATGTTCTATATGGAAGTATAAATATATGCATAAATGGACACTGAGAAGGGTTTACCTTCAAGCTGGGTAGTGGCCTAAGGTGTTAGACCTTCTAGCATACAAGTCACTACAGTGTTGTGAGTTCGACTCTCACAATGCCGGGAAGAAAAGTCCATGAAGAGATGTAATTCCAGTATCATCGAAACATATGTCGGCTTGTCTGGTTCCTGCAGCGCGTGGGTAAATTTTTCTCAAAAAAACACATTTGCATACTAGTATCGTTGGTAGTATACCTGTTGAAATTGGATAAAATCACGCCATGCCCACTTTCGATATCGAAAATTTCGAAAATCACCTAAATTGAGATATCTCGAAACGACTAAAACGATATAATTTTATAGGTGAGTCCCCCTGGCCATTCTATTATTATATTTTAATACATTTTTTTATGTGGGCGTGGCACTTTTAGGGGACACATTTTTGAAAAATTTCGAAAATCATCTAAATTGACATAATTCGGTAACGAAAATTGCTAAAATGATATAATTTGGTAGGATGAACTCGCTAATCATTTTATAATGATTTGTTGATACATTTTTTGAAGTGAGTGGGGAACCGACCCAATATTCCTGAACACTTTGATTGAGGACTCGTTTATGCCGTTACGACCAACCGTTGAACGAATAAAATTAATGTACTCTGTGAACCATGTTCAGATGAGTATAACTACTCTCTGCCACTCTATTTTCAATAAAAGAAGCAAAATGTAAAAAAAAAAAAAGTATCTAGAATAGTTCGACGCTATTTGGCATTCTGAAATTGTTTGTTTGGCAACAGGAAATGCACCAAATTGTTGATATAAATTTTTCACAAACAAATCTACTCTCACAAGTCCATAGAACTACACACATAAAATAAAATCGCTACATACTCATATTCTAAATTGATTTCAATGAATGATATATTTGCCATGTATGTTGCATGCCACAAAGTGTTGCATGTGAAATTGTTGAGAATTGCTGTTATAGATGTATGCAACGTATGCTTCGAGAACATGACTGCCGGCCACATACATTTCAAAATTGATGTTGAATTGAATGTACACTGGATATATATTAAATAATATTAGCCATTTTGTTGACATTGAAGATACTAATAAACTATACGAAGACATAAAAGACGCTCGTTTGCCAGAAGCATGACTGTGCCAAAATTAAAATTTTGGAAAATTGTATTTAAAAGTGTGTTTTTTATGATGGGAGTCCCGATGTCAGTTTTTTTAAGTCAAAGCTGACTAAACTCTGGAGTCGAATGTCCCACGAGTCACAATGAAAAGCCCCTGATATAGTTTTTACGTTAATATTCCTTCAATTCCTCAAGATTCGGCACTTTTATCTTTTAAAAACCTTGCAAAGTAATTTTTTTTAATTTTCGTTGTGCCAGAAACATGAATGTTTATACTCTACAAGGGACACCATGACATATACGTAACAATTTTTCGTTAAGTGATTTACGGTTAATGTGACAAGTTTATTCTACAATTTCATTCATGTTTCTGGCGCAACAAAATATTTAAAAACTGAATTTTTAAATTTTCAAAAATTTTCGTTGTGCCCGAATCATGAAATATATGTGCGCATTAGGATGGTCCTTACACGTAAAGAGATAATGCTCCTCATACATAAAAGGCGAGCATTTTTGAGGAACAGTTCTTCGAGTAAAAGTTAGAAATTTTATTTTGTAAATACATATGTAGTTGACTACTTTTACATACTTACAAAACGAGTCGAACCAACTGGTACAAGTAAAATATATCAAAATTAAGCATACTTACCATATATATATAATTCCATATATATAATTCCATCCAAAACGATCATAAGGTACCCGAGATAGTGGGCGATATACGAAGAAATAAATCAAATGAGGTTAGGTGGCAAAACTACGTGACAACCCTGCCTGAAAATATCTTCGTTGAGATAGGTGGCAACTTTGTAAGTCGGCCGAAGTGGGTAAAATATCTCAGAATGGAGCACGCTATCCATAAACCTAATTTTATCGAAATCGCTCAATAAGTACCCGAGATAGTGTCGAAAAACGAAGGAATAAATAAAATGCAGTTAGGTGGCGACCCGTGGCATATATTTCGCAACACTTAAAATAAATTGTGATAGGTGGCAGCTCTGTAAACTGGCTCAAGTGTAAACAACCAAGTATAATATCTAAGGAGGATGTAACAGTCTGGATTGAGCATGGTCGTGTAACAGAGAACTCTTGCTCATCGACTCAACCACCACCCCTTACAAAGTTCAGAATATATTCCAACCTTTATCCCTTTTGATTTTCCATTTGCATTTATTTGCCCCAATTTCCCCTTGAGCTTTTAGAAGTTCTATATCCTAAAATTCCTCACATCTTAAGCTCAGTTTGAAAGCTAATAGGCGTTCATGGAATTTAGCTTATTGAATAAACTCAAGAGATATACTCCGCCTAATAGAGCCTAATAAAAATTCCAATTAAACTTCAGCTACATCAAATGCATTCACTCACATCCATACTGATTCTTTACATGTGTGAGTCTGTGTTTTGTTAATTCCTTTTGCTAATGAATTTAGATGTTTGCCTAATTTACTTTGCCATTTAATTAGTGAACGTCAGCTTTTCGTAACTCTCTCCCTGTGTGCTTTCACTTCATTCTATAGACAACCTTATAGCTAGTCAAGCAGATGGAAAATGTTTCAACTCGCTCAAACACTAAGCCAATCACAAAATCCTTTTGTCAAAAGTCTCTATGCCACTTGATTTGTGAAATTGCCTATTGTTTGTGTGTGTGTGGAACACTGCGTTCTAATGAAGCATACACAATTTGACGGTTGTGGTACTTTACTTAACATAGTGTTTAGGTCGCTTTTTTGATGTGTAAACATCTTAGCGCCGGGGGTCTATCCAGAAAAAGTTACATTCTGTGTATTTGGTTCTTGTAAATGTAAGTGTAAGATGTAAGTGTAAGATGTAAGTATAAGATGTAAGTGTAAGATGTAAGTTTAAGATGTAAGTGTAAGATGTAAGTGTAAGATGTAAGTATAGGATTTAAGTGTAAGATGTAAGTGTAAGATGTAAGTGTAAGATGTAAGTGTAAGATGTAAGTGTAAGATGTAAGTGTAAGATGTAAGTGTAAGATGTAAGTGTAAGATGTAAGTGTAAGATGTAAGTGTAAGATATAAGTGTAAGATGTAAGTGGACCATGTAAGTGTAAGATCTAAGTGTAAGATTTAGATGTAAGATGTAAGCCGTGAGTACAGGATATTTGAGAGAGCAACTCTTGCTTAACTGGGTGTGTATGTTTTTAGGTACTAAATAATCAAAGAAATGCGCAACAAGAAAAATGCGATCGCTTGCTCAGGCATGATTTGAGGTAGGTGGCTTGTTTTGTTGGAAGTTAAGGAAATTTAATTAAAGAAAAGCAAAGATAAGGGATGGAAGGGAAAGTAAAGGAAAGCAAATAAGGGGAAAGGAAAGGAAAGGAAAGGAAAGGAAAGGAAAGGAAAGGAAAGGAAAGGAAAGGAAAGGAAAGGAAAGGAAAGGAAAGGAAAGGAAAGGAAAGGAAAGAAAGGAAAGGAAAGGAAAGGAAAGGAAAGGAAAGGAAAGGAAAGGAAAGGAAAGAAAAGGAAAGGAAAGGAAAGGAAAGGAAAGGAAAGGAAAGGAAAGGAAAGGAAAGGAAAGGAAAGGAAAGGAAAGGAAAGGAAAGGAAAGGAAAGGAAAGGAAAGGAAAGGAAAGGAAAGAAAGGAAAGGAAAGGAAAGGAAAGGAAAGGAAAGGAAAGGAAAGGAAAGGAAAGGAAAGGAAAGGAAAGGAAAGGAAAGGAAAGAAAGGAAAGGAAAGGAAAGGAAAGGAAAGGAAAGGAAAGGAAAGGAAAGGAAAGGAAAGGAAAGGAAAGGAAAGGAAAGGAAAGGAAAGGAAAGGAAAGGAAAGGAAAGGAAAGGAAAGGAAAGGAAAGGAAAGGAAAGGAAAGGAAAGTGAAAGGAAATGAAATGAAAGGAAAGGAAAGGAAAGGAAAGGAAAGGAAAGGAAAGGAAGGAAAGGAGAAGAAAGGAAAAAAGAGTCAAAAGGGAAAAAAGGAGAGTAGCAAAGGGATCACATTTTGGGGTCATATTGCGGTAATTTTGGGGTCAATTTGGGATAGTATTGGGGTAATTTTTGGGTCAACTTGGGAGAATTTTGGGGTTACTATATTTGTATCATTTTGGGGTCATATTGGGATCATTTGGGGTCGTGTTGGAGTCATTTTGGGTTCAGATTGTAATCGTTTTGGGGTAATTTTACAATCAAATTGATGGTGATTTTGTGTTCAGTTTGGGACCTTTTTGGGATCACTTTAGGATCGTGTTGAGGTCATTTTGTGTTCATATTTGGATCATTTTCGGGTCATTTTAGGATGACCTTGGAGGTCAACTTGGGATACACTTGTATACACATCAATTTTCACGAGTTTTTGGTACAAACGCCTTTTTTCTTTTCTTGCCGCCTACGTTTTAGAATGATAATTAGAATTTGTGGTTGTTGTTGGAAGTAAACGAAAAGGCGTATTTATTTGAAACGCCCTCAAGTGTGTGACACTTGGTAAATCCTTAACGATTTGTGTGTTGCCTACGGTTGAATTGGTACATTTGGCTGCCTCAATTGGTATTCATACGCAAATGCGCCTCCTCGGAAGCAGCAGTCAATGGCAAAAGAGCTGTTTGTCTTAAGTTAGCTTTTTCTGTTTTATTCAATAAACTTTTCTGCGAAGAAGAGTTTTTTTTGTTAGTAGTGACCAGGGGTGGATCCATGGTGATGGTTTTCAGGTTCAAATCACCCCATACGGGATCCAAAAACTCATATTTTTCACAGTAACCCACAACGAAAAATATAGTGAAAGATTATCCAAAAAAAATAAAGTAAAAAAGGGGAAAAACTAAAGTAAAAAGTACACAAAAAATATAGTAAAAAATTATCCAAAAAATATAGTAAAAAATTACGCAAAAAATAGAGTAAAAGTTACCCAAAAATATTGAAAAGGTATGGTGTAAACTACGTAAAAATATAGTGAAAATTAAAAAAATATAGTTAAAGTTACGCAACGAAAAAAAGAAGTAAAAATTACACAAAAAATGCAGTAAAAGTTCAGCAAAAAATTAGGTAAAAATTGACAAAAAAAAAAATAATAAAGCAAAACTGCATGCAAATTTCCAACTGATATTTTTGCGTTTACGTAATGCACATTCGGTAAATTTTAAACGATTTACATAAGTGATACCTTAAGAAACTATGAATTAAAAATTTCCCCGAAATTAAAAAAAAAAGTTTAAGCCCTACCGCCCCTTCCTAAAATCTTGGATCCGCCCCTGGTAGAGACTTACTAATTTGTTAATTTATTCTTTCGATTGTCCCGGTGGGGTAGCTGTGGTAAAACAGTGCAATAAGTGAAAACAGTGGGTGTGATGCTACACGGTGGGCATGTCAAGCATGCTAGACTAATAGATTAATTAGGGATTTATAGTCAGTTATTTAAATTGTTTGTTGTTTTAAATGATAGGGCGTGTACACTTTAACATTTAAGCTAGCTGTCATATGTTATTTTTTTGCAGATAGGTAGCAGCTCTCTAGAAACCTTCTAAGTGGCAACACTTCGATAGAAAAACTAAGATTGTAGCACATAAACAATATAAAAAGGTGGCAACCCGGTAAAAACTTTTCAGTGGCACCACCTAGATAGAAGAGCTTGAAATGTATCGTGTTACATACAATCAAGAGTTCATCCAAATAAGTCAAGTGGTTTTCGAGATAGTGGCGTATATAGTTAACTGGAGCAGGTGGCAACCTTAGTTGGTAAATCCACATAAAATAATTTGTGTTGAAATACGAAGTAAAATTCCTTTCGTTTGACACCCATATCGGCAAGACGTACTTAATTTATTTTTTTTAACAGGTGGCAACCCTGCTAACCGAATCAAGTGGCAACACCCAATCGGAAAATAGTAGAATGAAGTATTTAGAGTAAATATGTCGTACACAATGTTCAATAGATTCCCAAAATAGTGGTTGATATACTAAGGACTAAATAAAATGCAGTTAGGTGGCTACCCTGGGTGGCAACTCTACTTGAAAATACCGCAGTTGGTATGCCGCAGAAAATACGTTTCATTTCATTATCATATTAGCATATCTTGATCGATTTTAAAAATAAAATTGGCAAAGGTGGCAACCGTGTAATCCGCCGCAAGTGGCAATACCCATGTAGAGAGTCTTAGAATAAAACATACTATCTTTATGTCAAATTTGATCCAAATCGTGTATATAAATATAAACAGGACGTCTGGCACGGGGACTGCCGCGGTAAAGCTATTGAATATCACCTTTTATCAATTAGAGCAGTACACCCTTAACCTGTTAAAAGTATAGGCTATACAGCTCAAATTTTATGTAATCGGCCTGTTGCTAACATTAGTACAACGTCTTACGCCTAAT
>CAXKVI010000005.1:87118285-87133285 GCA_964058755.1 Campiglossa producta | reverse complement strand
CACATAGATACAAACATAAAAAAAACACACACACACATCGATAAAGTTCTTGCTACAAATTCGTAAAATATGCTACATTTTATTTACGGGATAATCTACTCTAAACTACACATATTTTTATGCCCTACTATCACAAACCTACATAGAATTTGTTGTGGCGGAAAATTTAAATGCACTCATCATAAGCTTTCTAAAAAGCTGCTCGTAAAAAGTTTGCTTCATAGTTGTTGTTGTTGCTGCTGTTGAAGCTAAAACCAATTTGTGCGTAAACATGAATGAAAACATGCAAAAAGTTTTCAAGACAAATTGTAACGTGAAGGCTACTTTTCTATGACTGGTTTGTTATGTACTTTTCAGTTTCGGAATTTGAATATAATAAAAACTAGCTGAGTTAATTTGGTTTTGTGTTTTTCCGACAGGGTGGATACTAGATGTATATTTAAACGATTTTTCGTCATCCCGTGTCTATTTTGGTTTTGTAACAAACCGGTTTCGGCGATCCGCCAGCTTCAGTGTTTAATTTCGAACGAAAGAGAACGAAATTAAACACTGAAGATGGCGGATCGCCGAAACCGGTTTGTTACAAAACCAAAATTGACACGGGATGACGAAAAATCGTTCCAATTGGTATTGTTATCGTTATATCTCCATACCAATTCTCAGTTAGCTGCGATAAACATTTTTAGAGATATTGAGCCATAAAAAGTCAGTATGTGTAGGAGGTGCTACACCTTTTCCCCATAGCCCCCATATTTGTATAACCAGCGTATTAGTACAAGGGTATTATGATTTTGTTCACATAACGGTACTATGTAACGGCACAAAATAATCGAGATAGATATAGAGTTCCATATATGAAAATTCTTAGGTTGAAAAGAGGAGTTCATTAAGCCATGTCCGTCTGTCTGTCCGTCCGTCTGTATGTCCGCGTACACGATAACTTGAGTAAATGATGAGATATTTGCATGAAATTTTGTATACAGGTTACTTTCTGCCCAAGGTAGGTTGCTATTGAAAATGGGCGAAATCGGATGATAACCACGCCCCCTTTTTCGATATTGAAATTTTCAAAAATTACATAAATAGACATATCTCGGTAAATGAAATGGCTAAAATAGTATAATTTTATAAGTGAATCCCCCTCGTCATTCTATTATGATTTTGCCAAAAAAAAATTTATAGTGGGCGTGGCACCGTCGTAACTTTAAAACTGATTACGATAGAATGATGAAATTGGTACAAGGTATACTAGCATATTAGGGAGTATACCTGATGTACTTGGACGAAATCGCTTCCCAACCACGCCTACTTCCGAAAGGGGATATTTCGAAAATCATATGAAAACTACCGATGGGTATGCAGTGTTTGGTTTACCCGAACTTAGACTTCCTTACTTGTTAAGCTATTGCATAGATTTTATCGCAGGTCTTGGCGGTGGGAGTGAAAGGACAAAAAATGTTAATGTTAAAAAAGTTCGTAACGGATTTTTTTCAATGTTAAAAGGTTCGGCGTAAGCAACAAAAATAAATATAAGCGTTGCCTACATTTAGAGGTATGACGTTGTACTGATGTTAGCAGCAGGCCGATTACATAAAATTGGAGTTGTACATTACATTACATTAAAATTGGATCTGTAAGCGTTGCCTACATTTAGGCTATACTACTAACAGTATGACGTTGTACTGATGTTAACAACAGCTTGGAGCTGTGCAAAACATAAAATAGGTTGTTGACTATTTTTATGCTATACTGTTAACAGGTTAAGGCTGTACTGCTCTAAAGTCATAAATATGCTCATTGAGTTTTCATAAAATTATAATTGCATAAGTTGATAAAAGTGATATGCAATAGCTTTACCGCGGCAGTCGCCGAGTGCCACAAGTCCATTTTTTTATTTAAATTTATTTAATTTAATTTTATTTTATTTTAATTGGTTTTATAAAATAAAATAAAAAAAAATTTGATTTAATTTTTTTCTTATATTTTACTTTTTATGTATATATTTTTTTTAAGCTTAATTTTTTTATTTTTCTTAAAGTTATTTCATTGTATTTGAATTTATTTGAATTCATTTTATTTTATTTTAATTTGTTTTCTTGTATTTTCTTTTCATTTAATTTTATATTACTCTATTTTAGTTTATTTTATCTTATTTTTTTTTTTTTTTTTGTAGCTAAAGTACTTCTTTCAAAACGATACAAATATGAGTTCCATTCCTGTGCGTCAACCTACATCTGCAGCTCCCTAAAACCAATTTCACAATTTTCCACTAGCTTCACTTACCAATGGCCACATTTTTGAAAATGATTCACTGCAAAGTGGTATTTGTGCCCTTATCTTATAAATGGATTTGACATCGACAACCAATAAAGCAGGCTAATAATAATGTTATAACGTTTAAGGCAAAATGTAAAGCAATAATTTAACGCAAAGATAAGATAACGAGAATAAATGACCAAACACCCAAAGCAGTTAGGGAGATAAATTTATTTGCTCCATACACAAAAACCTATAAATTTTTTGTATTTTTAAATTTAGCTAAAATTTATGAAAATATACCCTTAATACAAACCAACACACACAAGTGTAGTTAATGAAAAGTACACAATACATTTTCAGGCTTAAAAAGAAATTTAATTTAGCCAACATAAAGGCAGCTTTATCAAGCAAATACATATGTATCTACATACAAAAAATCGACCGACAAAAGCCTGAGGTATGAGTGAAAAAGGTTTCAAATTGAAGCAAAATATCAAACAAGCTGTATATACGCTAAAAGGTCAGAAGTGCGTGTGTGTGTGCAAAGGTGTGAGTGTGGTCATATTTATATGTGTTTTTTTTTGTGCATAATTTAAAACACGAAAAAATGTATTTTAAAGCTCTTTTGTGTCGGAATTTCGTCGAATGTGAATGGAAGGTAGTTTATTTTTAAACGGGTTTACTTTTGTGTTGACTTTTTATAATTTTATTTTGCCAATCGACCAGACATTTTTAAAGAGCATATTAGTTTTACTGAAAATTAATTGAAATTGAAATGGCTTCTTCAACTATTTAATTTAATTTATTAATTTATTTTCTTTTCCTTCGTCTTATTTAATTTAATGTAATTTAATTTTATTTAATTTAATTATTTTATTTCATTTTATTTTATTTTATTTTATTTTATTTTTTTAATTTTATTTTATTTTATTTTATTTTATTTTATTTTATTTTATTTTATTTTATTTTATTTTATTTTATTTTATTTTATTTTATTTTATTTTATTTTATTTTATTTTATTTTATTTTATTTTATTTTATTTTATTTTATTTTATTTTATTTTATTTTATTTTATTTTATTTTATTTTATTTTATTTTATTTTATTTTATTTTATGTTATTTTATTTTATTTTATTTTATTTTATTTTATTTTATTTTATTTTATTTTATTTTATTTTATTTTATTTTATTTTATTTTATTTTATTTTATTTTATTTTATTTTATTTTATTTTATTTTATTTTATTTTATTTTATTTTATTTTATTTTATTTTATTTTATTTTATTTTATTTTATTTTATTTTATTTTATTTTATTTTATTTTATTTTATTTTATTTTATTTTATTTTATTTTATTTTATTTTATTTTATTTTATTTTATTTTATTTTATTTTATTTTATTTTATTTTATTTTATTTTATTTTATTTTATTTTATTTTATTTTATTTTATTTTATTTTATTTTATTTTATTTTATTTTATTTTATTTTATTTTATTTTATTTTATTTTATTTTATTTTATTTTATTTTATTTTATTTTATTTTATTTTATTTTATTTTATTTTATTTTATTTTGTTTCATTTTATTTTGTTTTATTTTTTTTTAAATATAATTTTTATTTCGTGCTCCCTTTAATTTATTTTTACTCATTGAATTACAAAGAATATAATGCAAAGTTGCATATATATATGCATCGATATATACCCTTCAATGTAGGTATGTATATATCTATTAAGAAGCAATAAAAAATTCATATACAGCTTTTTTATTGGGCGCAGCTGTGCCAACCTTGAGACCCTTGCAAATAGGACGCCGGCAACTTTGTTGTTATTTTTTATTACAGCTATCGCATTTAACTTTTTTTGCTGCCATAAAATTAAACAAAAATCAACAGAAATAATTTTGGTGCTAATCCGTAGCAATTTATGTGAATAGCGATTAGCAAAATGTGTTCACGCAATCTATAAGGTGTAAAATTGTAGTGTGCTTTTAGGGTGCACCAGTATACTTCACTGTAGCAGTGTGCTCACTTTTTCATTTCGTGCTCCCTTTGTTGCTATTTAACGCCCGATAATTTATTGCGATCTGATATTTAATAAAAACAAAATGGTGCTTATTTTTAATTGGTCTGTCTGTTGGCAGCTAATCTGATAACAGAATATAGTTTTTTGGTGTGCTTGAAAAAGATAAGATAAGAAATACAAAGCGATTTGGCGGTGACTCATGCCACACGTTTGATTACACTTGATTGTGCAGCGAAGCACAAACTAATGTTCCATTATCAAATTTTTTGTGTAAGCTATGCGATGTGACTTTGTTTTTTGTTTCTTCTTTAATTAAACGTTTAGTTGTATATTTGAAATGGGTATTCATACTGATTTCTGTATAAAACAAATAAGGACGTGATACAAAACTATCTATGAGTGGGTGGGTGGTGCATAATGCATTTAATACAGAATTTTGACTAGATCGAAAGAAACATCCGATTGTATATCGTTATACAGTTAATTTTCATTTAGTTTAACCCTTTCACTGCCAAATACATGCACTCTCTTCTTCTATTTTAAATTATTCTCAACTTGTTCTTATCAATAAAAAGATGATAAAAATATTTTAAAAACAACCTTTATATGAATGCTGTCAAAAAGCCTCAGCAACTTTGTCGTTAAACAAAGACATGGTTTCGGTGTTTTTGGTTTTGAAATTTTAGTCATACCAATTGTAATAAATTTTTGAGATTTGAAAATATAAAGGTGGAGTTCAATTAATAGGCTTTAAATGTTTTGTCGATAACCGAACTTCTATTTAGGCTCTCAGAAATTGTTTGCCTTCGTTTGGAAATGTGCACTCCACCTTTATATTTTCAAATTTCAAAACCAAAAACACCGAAACCATGCCAATTATATCGAAAAGCACGCCACCTTTTAGAATTCTGATTTCCACCAATTGTATTGTCACCGTTTCCACAACTAAATGCTAAGTTTCATGTTCCTAGGTTACCTGGAAGTTGGTCAAAAGTCGATCACAAAATTCTCAACTTCAAATTAGTTTTCGAAATATCTCGATCCGTGCGCCACCTATCGGAATTGTTTTGATGAGGGATTGCATTGTCATGGGGTTGTGACAAATGTGTAAAGTTTCAAGTCTCTAACTAATCTGGAAGTTACTAAAAATCGATCGCAAAAGTCCATGAGTCTTTTAATTTTTTTTTTAAAGATTTGCAATTATATAGACCAGCGTGCCATCTATCGGATTTCTGATTTTTACTATTTGTAGTGTCACTGTTGCCTCAATTTAATGCCAAGTTTCAACTTCCTAGGTTACCTGGAAGTTGGTCAAAAGTCGATCACAAAATTCTCAACTTCAAATTAGTTTTCGAAATATCTCGATCCGTGCGCCACCTATCGGAATTGTTTTGATGAGGGATTGCATTGTCATGGGGTTGTGACAAATGTGTAAAGTGTCAAGTCTCTAACTAACTTGGAAGTTATTAAAAATCGATCGCAAAATTCCAGGAGTCTTTTAATATGTTTTGTAATTATCTCGACCAGTGAGACATCTAGCGGAATTTCTTGTACAACAATTTGTATTTTCTTCAATTCTTCATATGTATGCAAATTTTCAATAATCTAGCTTACCGCGAAGTTCCTCAAATATGCGTCCCAAAATTTCAATTTTTAAATGAATTTACCGTATTTCTTGATATGTGCGCCACCTAGCGTATACTTTTTTCGTTCACATTGCATTGTTACGGAGCTCCGAACTCTGTTTCAAGTATCAAGTGTCTAGCTCAACGGTAAGCTGCCTAAAAAGACTTTGCAAGATTCCGAAATTTCGTATCAAAAAGGTGGTGCAAACAAGAAGCGACTTAATATAAAGGTTTAAAAAAAAAACCACTTGAAAGTTTTTCCTGTCTTTCTACACCTCCCAGGCATTAAAAAATTTCTAATTTAATTCTGCTCAATTTAACGTGAGCAACATTTTTATATTATTAAAAACATAATTAAAAAGCAAAAGCGCGCATTTTTTTTGCTAAATTTACGCTGGCGTTTGTTCGCCTTAATTGCATTAAAACACCCACATTTTATGTGAAAGAACAAAAAAAAAAAAAAGAAAAACTCGCAAAAAACGGAATAATTTATCAAAAGTGATTAACATACACCCGCACACACCCAGAAGTACGCTTAGTTGGTGTATGTGCAGAGTGCTTTCTATGTTAAAGCATTGGAGTTTTCCTCCCAGGAAAGTAATTGCCGGCCTATGGTTTACTGCTGTGCTTACTTGTTAAGCATTATATAGCACACACGTGTATTTAATTCAACTTGACTCAAATTTAACCTGCTCAACCTTCATATCAATACCCAAATGCTCATAACAACGCTACAACAAATCACCTTTGGTGAATGTCAAATGCTGTTATCAGGTCGACCTGTTTTTTTTCGGCCCTCAGCTTATTTCTATTTTTCGCAGACAACGCAACATTTTTTTAATTTTTTGTTTTATCAATGCAAAATGCTGGCAGGCGAGTGTGTAAGTACCCTGGCGGGAATATGGTTGGACTCAATCAGATTTTATGTTGAGTTCTATCAAACTATGGGGCATTTTGTAATAATTAAATGATAGTTAATATTATAATGATGATCATAAATTAGTAATGTTTTTTTTTTTGGGACTTTTAAACTGTTTGTCCCTTATAGCCGTTATAACTCGTCACCAGGGATGGGCAAAATTTTATTTTTGAGTGACGAGTGACGAAAAAAATAAAAATAAAAAATTATTCATTATTTCAAAAATTTTGAGTGATGAGTGACTGCTTATTTTTAATCATAAAAATCAAAGTGATAAATAATAAGTTATTTTTATTTCAAGCTATTCTTGTATAAAATGACTTGTTATTCATCACTCAAGAAATGTTGAGTGATGATAACGCGTTACTTTTATTTATGGAATTCTTGAATAACGATAAAACATCATTTTTAATCAGTTATTTACGAGTGAGATCGGGGTCTCGATGGACAAATTTTTCACTTGTAAATAACTGATTTATGACATCACATGATATGACATCATATGATATGACATCATATGATATGACATCATATGATATGACATCACATGATATGACATCATATGATATGACATCACATGACGAAAATGGTCCCGAAATGATTCCGAAACAGTCCCGAAACGATCCAGAAAATGGTCCCGAGGTTACGCCGAATGTACTGCGCAGATGGGTATAATTTTCCGGGGTCTCGATGGACAAATTTTTCACTTGTAAATAACTGATTAAAAATAATGTTTTATCGTTATTCAAGAATTCCATAAATAAAAATAACGCGTTATCATCACTCAACATTTCTTGAGTGATGAATAACAAGTCATTTTATACAAGAATAGCTTGAAATAAAAATAACTTATTATTTATCACTTTGATTTTTTAAAATAATGAATAATTTTTGAATAATTTTTCACTCAAAATTGCCAAACCCTGCTCCTCAATCAATCTTCATGGGATCTTCGCTTTCCTAAAGTTACTTATGTGATGAACTGGCGCCTAAAAATATGCTACAGCCTGAAATTATGCAGTATAGTATAAACAACTTCCCTGTCCCCATCAGTGTTGCCAGAACAACTATTTTTTTGGGGCCAACTCAAGAAAAAAGGGCTAGAAAAGGTTAAATTTCTTCAAGAAATTCCATACGATTTTACGTTGTTCAACCGATGAAAATTAACCCCTTATTCATAAAAATAACTAACTTTACTTATCCCAAAATGACCCAAAAATAATCCCAAAATAATCCTAAAATTATCCCAAAAAGACTCTTAAATGTTACCAAAATGATAAGAAAGTGAACCCATACGACCCAAAAATTATCCGAAAATAATCCAAAAATGCTTCCCAAATGACCCCAAAAACACCCTTTAGTGTACTCTAAAATGATCCCAAAATTATCCAAAAGCGTTCCCAAAAAAATCCTAAAATAATCTCAAAACGACCCCAAAAAGACCCTCAAATGTTCCCAAAAACACCCAAAAATTATCCCAAAATGATCCAAAATTGATCCTAAAATGATCCCAAAGTGACTCCAAAATGATCCGAAAACAACCCGAAAATTGTCCCAAATTAATCCAAAATTGAAACCAAAATGATCTCAAAATAGCCCCAAAGTTATTCCAAAGTGACGCCTAAATGATCTCAAAATGAACCTAAAATAATCCAAATATGATCCAAAAAATATACAATGCAAATACAATACGGTAAAATGGTAACCCTGGGGGGATACCCTACTTGAAAATATTTTAGTTGGCATGTCGCTGAAATACCTTTTATTCGATACCCATATTGGCATATTTTGCTACAAAAATAAAAGAAAATTGACATAGTTGGCAACCCTGTAAACCGTCGCATGTGGCAGCCCCTAAGTGGATAGTCCTAGAATCAACCATACTATCTATATTCAAAATTTGATCCAAATCGGTCAAGCGGTTCCCGAGATAGTCTGGTTATACAAATATACAAATGTACAAATATACAAATATACCAAATTTAAAAGTTATGACCCGTGAAATTTTCAAATATGCCTCCCTGAAAAGTGGGCGGCCTACTTTAAAAAATTGATCAAAATATCAAAATATATCATTTTAGCAATTCCCATTATCAAATTATGTTAATTTAGGTAATTTTAGAAATTTTCGATATCGAAAGTGGGCGTGGATAGAGGACGATTATATCCGATTTCATCAGGATTTTTTAAATATTTTAAACCTTTCAAATACTTACAAAAATTTTAATTTTTTTTGGTTTCGATTTAAGATCTAAATAAAAAAGCAGTTTAAAATTTTTGTTTTGATTTTATTGAAAGTCACTGCATTATGCGCCCAAAAACTTCATGTGCGGCATAGCTCAGCGGTAGAGCAGTCGGCTGTGACTCCTGAGCGCTTCCTCTCGAATCCTGCCAAGTGCCACATTTTTTAAATTTTATTTTGTTGTTCAAACTTTTCGGTTTAAAATTAAAAGTTTTTGGTTTTAAATTAAAACTTTTCGGTTTAAATATTTAACCTTTTCGGTCTACAATTTTTCTTTGGTTTTCATTTATTTTTGAAAGCTTATTTAGGATTGAAGTGTGCCCACCACATTTTTGTGTGTGATGCAGCACGAGCATAATAGTTCGAGTCCCAGCCAACGGCCAAAAGATTTATTTTGCCTTTAAAAAATTGTTAAAACATTCCTGGTTTAAAATTGAAACCCGATTCATTTAGTCAATTTTCTTGAAAATTGGTTCAGATTGAATTTGAAACCAAATTTGGTTTGGTCATATATGTAAGTAGTTCAAAAAAATTTAAGAATTTAGGTTCAAATTTTTAACCGTGCATATGATTTGCCCATGCACATTCATTTTGAACAATTTCCAATTATCATTTTCACCGTCTTAGCCTTTCTTGAGCTCTGTACTTCAATGCTTTAATTTTGGGAAAAACTTCCGTCTGGGAACATTTCAATCCATATGCTATCCTATTCTCCGTGAGTGTTACTGATTTGCACAACCTTGATTGTTGTTGTTGTAAACAATTGCAATTGTTTTTCATTGAAAATTTGCAATTCAGATTAGAAAACGTGTGTTTTGTGATGTGCAATGCTTGGCCTCTAAATTGCGCTGTTAACAGGTGTTGCACTTGATTCAAGAAATATTCTTTTTTCATCCACTTTTTAAATGAGAAACAATTTCTATATATAAGAAAATGTTTCAGCTAAAAAAAATAAATCTTTGTATAACTAATCTAATTATCTTACTTTTTTTAATAAATCCCAGCAGCGTACTTTTTGTTACTTTGTTTGAAAATATCGCGCTTTCTTTAAGCTACTTCACAGTTCTTTTCAATAAAATTTATTTCACTCTTCTTTGGTTAAATCATAAATCAAAGAGGCAATTAAATTTCGTGAAAAACAAAAAAAGTTTTCGCTAATATCCGAACACAGCTTCCGTTAAATCATGCAACGCATCATTTAATTTATATATCTCGATCTTCTTTTAAGGCTTCAAGTTTTATGCCTTGGATTAATCACAATTTTTTGTTTTGTTGTTGTATTTTAGAACACTCTCACTGTTTGCTGCTTTTGCGTTAGAAACGTTTAACACGCTACGCGTTCCCGGGAAAACTGTTGAACGGATTTTCACTTGATGCATGCGATGCCTAGTTAATATGCGACTTTGAGTGTTTTTACTCACACATAAAAGTACTCACACGTATACAGAGATATTAAAGCACTCAGGAACATTCACACTAGCTGACCAGATTTCATATTTTGTTGGATCAAACCTTGGTGTCAAACAGGACCAAAATGAAGTTTTAATTTTTATTTATTTTATTTTGTTAGATTTTTTTGCATTATTTTATTTTATTTTAGTTAAATTTTTTATTTTATTTAATTTAATTATTTTATTTTATTTTCTTTTATTTTATTTTTTATTAATTTTATTTTATTTTATTTATTTCATTTTATTTTATTTTATTTTATTTTATTTTATTTTATTTTATTTTATTTTATTTTATTTTATTTTATTTTATTTTATTTTATTTTATTTTATTTTATTTTATTTTATTTTATTTTATTTTATTTTATTTTATTTTATTTTATTTTATTTTATTTTATTTTATTTTATTCTAATTTACATTATTTTATTTTATTTTATTTTATTTTATTTTATTTTATTTTATTTTATTTTATTTTATTTTATTTTATTTTATTTTATTTTATTTTATTTTATTTTATTTTATTTTATTTTATTTTATTTTATTTTATTTTATTTTATTTTATTTTATTTTATTTTATTTTATTTTATTTTATTTTATTTTATTTTATTTTATTTTATTTTATTTTATTTTATTTTATTTTATTTTATTTTATTTTATTTTATTTTATTTTATTTTATTTTATTTTATTTTATTTTATTTTATTTTATTTTATTTTATTTTATTTTATTTTATTTTATTTTATTTTATTTTATTTTATTTTATTTTATTTTATTTTATTTTATTTTATTTTATTTTATTTTATTTTATTTTATTTTATTTTATTTTATTTTATTTTATTTTATTTTATTTTATTTTATTTTATTTTATTTTATTTTATTTTATTTTATTTTATTTTATTTTATTTTATTTTATTTTATTTTATTTTATTTTATTTTATTTTATTTTATTTTATTTTATTTAATTTAATTTAATTTAATTTAATTTAATTTAATTTAATTTAATTTAATTTAATTTAATTTAATTTAATTTAATTTTATTATATTTTGTTTTATTTTGCTTTATTTTATTTTATTTTATTTTATTTTATTTTATTTTATTTTATTTTATTTTATTTTATTTTATTTTATTTTATTTTATTTTATTTTATTTTATTTTATTTTATTTTATTTTATTTTATTTTATTTTCTTTTATTTATTTTTTTATTTCTTTTTATTTTATTCTATTTTTATTTATTTCATTTTATTTTAACTTATTTTATTTTTTTTTTTAATTCTATTTTATTTTATTTTTATTTATTTTATTTTATTTTATTTTATTTTATCGTGCATGAAAGGAACCATTCTTGGTGTAAATACGCCAGAGTGGCAACCGTGCTTGCGATAACGGTACCCACACTCATACATTCACAAAAAGCTACCTATCGCATTGTTATGTGAATTGCGCTTGCTCCGGGAAAAATGTTGCTCCTACATCCATGGCTTGTCAGTGTTAGGGAAATCTCAGTACATATTTGTTATCTATTTTTTGTTGTTGTTATTTTCTCCCCTGTGCGAAGGGAAATCTCAGTACATATTTGTTATCTATTTTTTGTTGTTGTTATTTTCTCGCCTGTGCGAAGGTTTATCCCAAAATTGTGGTGCAAGTTGGGGGCGAATTCGTATTTAAGCGAATTCGACAAAATAGGCGCTGAATAAAATTTGATATCAGAGAGAGGGCGTGAGCGTGTGAGTGTAAACATGTTTGAGCAATTAATTGTTTTGAGTGAAAAAATGGTGTCATTTTGTGAATGACAAAGCTTTTGTGAATCAAATCCTTTTAAGTTGCCATATATTCCATATTCCAGAAATTCAAATGCTGCATGTGGGGTGCCTTTTACTTGACAAGTACCAAATTACTTTGAGAAAATATTTTGAATAAAGTCAAAAAAAAAAAAAAAAAATAAAATAAAAGAAAATAAAAAAAATAAAACAAAAAAAAAATAAAAAAAAAATAAAATAAAATAAAATAAAATAAAATAAAATAAAATAAAATAAAATAAAATAAAATAAAATAAAATAAAATAAAATAAAATAAAATAAAATAAAATAAAATAAAATAAAATAAAATAAAATAAAATAAAATAAAATAAAATAAAATAAAATAAAATAAAATAAAATTAAATAAAATGAGAGCGTTTAGCCTATTTGACCCAATCAGTCGCAAAGTAATTGTAAGTCGAGATGTAGTTTTTGTAGAAAATTCTGAAGGTTTTAAGCGCGATTCAATAATAAAGGGACACTATGGATGACATTGTTCCTATACCACAAGAAGAGCAAAAGTCCGTGAATCTTAATGATAGCACAGTAGACTTATCTGAATCTTTAGTAGTTGAAAACGTTAAAAAAAGGTCCAGGAAGATCACGAATCGTACGCACAGGTAGACCAGGTCGCCCACGAAAGTTGCCTAATGTGTTAGGTGCTATGAGTTGTGGCGAAGATATAAAAGTACCAGATATGGTCAAAAAAGCGTTGAACTCAAAGTATTGCCAAGAGTGGAAGGAAGCAATGAGTAAGGAATACGCATCGTTAGTTGAGAACAACACTTGGTGTTTAGTTGATTTACCTCATAATCAGAAAACAGTAGGATGCAAATGGGTTTTTGCACTCAAATACGACAAAGATGGCTTAGTTGAGCTTTTTAAGGCTAGATTAGTAGCTAAAGGCTGTAATCAGCAGTATGGTGTTAACTATACCGAAACATTTTCACCAGTCGTTAGATACGAAACGATTCGTATGGTTATTGCGTTAGCTGTAGAATATAAAATGTACTTACATCAGATGGATATATCAACGGCATACCTAAATGGAGATTTGCAAGATGAAGTCTATATGAAACAGCCAGATCATTTCATTAATGAAAAATATCCAAATCGTGTATTAAAACTGAATAAATCTTTATATGGTTTGAAACAATCAGGTCGTGGGTGGAATGCGAAGCTAGATTCCATTCCACATTCAATCGGTTTTTCTCCATGTGCTAGTGAGCCGTGTCTTTCGGTAAAAAGGACGCATGATATATTACGCATTATTGCAGTTTATGTGGATGACTTAATGTTAGCTAGTACAGATGAGAATGAGTTAATAAGCACTAAAGCTGGTATTGAACGGTAAAGCACAAATTGTATTATCGGAAGACGGGAGAGCAAATAGAATGTTACGTTGATGCAGACTGGGGTGGTGATACTGTAGACCGGAAATCATTCACTGGATATATTTTTGTATTAGCAGGTAGTGTGTTTTCTTGGCAGTCTAAAAAACAAACCACTGTCGCGCTCAGCAGGACTGAAGCCGTATACATGGCAGTGCCAGCAGCTGCAAAAGAGGCAGTCTACATAAGAAAACTTTTTTGAGAAATGGGTTTGAATTTTGATGGTCAACCGATGATTGTGAATGGAGATAATGTCAGCGCACAGCAGTTAGTTAAAAATCCGGTGTACCATTCACGAAGCAAACATATTGATATAAGATATCACTTCATTCACGAAATATATATGAAGAAAGAAATTGAGTTAAACTACTCTTCAACGAACGATATGGTAGCTGATATTTTAACGAAGAATTTATCAAAAAATAAGCATTATAAGTTTGTTGAAATGTTAGGACTTTCTTAATTCATATGTTTTAAATTAAGTTACTTTATTTACACTTTTGCTATGGATATTTTGTTGAGGGGGAATGATGGAAATCAACAAAATAACCTTGGTATATTTTATATAAATGTATTCCAAAGTATTCATTGAAATATATTATTCATTCGTTTGTGAGAATTTAATCAAGACGTTTCATATTTTCCAATAATAATATAAAATAAAATAAAATAAAATAAAATAAAATTAAATTAAATAAAATAAAATAAAATAAAATAAAATAAAATAAAATAAAATAAAATAAAATAAAATAAAATAAAATAAAATAAAATAAAATAAAATAAAATAAAATAAAATAAAATAAAATAAAATAAAATAAAATAAAATAAAATAAAATAAAATAAAATAAAATAAAATAAAATAAAATAAAATAAAATAAAATAAAATAAAATAAAATAAAATAAAATAAAATAAAATAAAATAAAATAAAATAAAATAAAATAAAATAAAATAAAATAAAATAAAATAAAATAAAATAAAATAAAATAAAATAAAATAAAATAAAATAAAATAAAATAAAATAAAATAAAATAAAATAAAATAAAATAAAATAAAATAAAATAAAATAAAATAAAATAAAATAAAATAAAATAAAATAAAATAAAATAAAATAAAATAAAATAAAATAAAATAAAATAAAATAAAATAAAATAAAATAAAATAAAATAAAATAAAATAAAATAAAATAAAATAAAATAAAATAAAATAAAATAAAATAAAATAAAATAAAATAAAATAAAATAAAAGAAAATAAAATAAAATAAAGAAAAATAAAATAAAATAAAATAAAATAAA
>CAXKVI010000005.1:87105785-87115785 GCA_964058755.1 Campiglossa producta | reverse complement strand
AAAAAAAAAAAATATTGCTCATACGCCGTGTCGTACACGGCTTCGTAGTATGCATATGCTGCGTGGCTGCAAATTAAAGCATGGTTTATTCCAGCAAAGAGGTCATATGTACGCTATTTAATGCTCTACAAAACAGATTTTATCAAATATTTTTGCTCAGAATTTGATTCGCATCCGATCTACATCTGAGGTAAAACCGCTCTCAGACAGAGCGTTCTTGGAAATTAATAATATATAGATGATCTTGTGAATCAATATTGACCTTTTGAGTCCTATTATATCTACAGTAACTCAAATATAAATAAATTAATAAATTGTACCCTTCGTCACTTTGGATTGGCCCTCACAAACACACTTTTGCTTGCAGAATTCACAATAACTCGAGTGGCTGAAGTCATTTAAAATTTAACTTATTCATTTTTTGTTTTATTTGATTTGCGAGCTCATTTCCGAAGCTTAAGTTAGACGGTTCATATGCATAATGAGCCTGCCTACATATGCCAGCGAATGACTTTTAAATTAATATCAATTTTTTTTTTTAATTTCTTAGCCATAACTTTGTTTATTGAAGCAAAAAGTAAATGACGAAACAACGACCAGTTTAAATTAAAGTCAGCTCAAGATTTGTTTGCTCTTTAAAATATATTTAAAAAAATTATTTTTTTAACTCAATATTTTTATTTTTTATTTTGAAAAAGATTTATCTGAAGGTTCCCCCTTTGATTTGTTGATTAGTTACTTCGCTCATCACGCACATTAATTGCATTACACAACATTTACGCAAGACCAACCGCCAATCAAGCAAATAACGACCTAAACTTGTTAAAGAAAAGGGGCGACTTTTGTAGGTATTATTTGCTGAGCAAGCCAAAAAATCAAGTCACCCATATACGCATATCTATGTATGCACTCACACAAATTTGCTTACACATGTACGCATAAATATCTGGGGGCGTAACAAGCCGGCGAAAATATTTGTTCACACAAAACTTTGAACAAAACAATTTTCGAAAACCTTCTCAGAAAATCTCAAGTATTCATGGGAAATAACTAACAACAAGTGTTGGTTCAGAGCGGTTAAAAGAAAGAATCTGAACTTCTGGTGAACTGAATCTTCCTGAAACGCGAGATTCTAACTGCTTTTGTTATACAAGCTAAGCTAATTATTAGTTTTTACAAAGACTTTTGTTGTCAAGTAGTCAATCTATTATTGAAACAAGAATAGAAATTGGTCGTATTAAGTACACGAAACCGAAATCATGCCTAACTTCAAAATTCGATATTTCCTATTTAACAATATTAGTTCTGAATGTGCGATATGTGAATACAAAACATAAAATTTCATATGTGTTGACGTATCTTTCAGCGCAATGAAACAGCTTTTGTATGGGTGTATATCTGGGCGTTTGTATGCATTCGCCTCAGTGGGTTATAGAGAAATAATTTACCCACCCGAAAAAGGTACAAACATTTTGAGTCAATATATGTTTGCATACATAGATACTGTATGTATGTATGTATGAGCAAGTATGGTTACCAAAGGAGTAATGATAATTGATAAGAAAATGAAGTGGAAAGTTAGCTGGCAAGTTAGCATAGTCAGCAATTCAAAAGTTAATGAAATGAAGAAACGCAAATATTTTGGGTTGATTGGGCTGAAGTAAAGTGTTAAGGTTTGCTTTGTTGATTGTGAAAGTAATTTAAGATACGCATTAACTATCAACGCTGAAAGAAGAATGTGTGTGTAAGTTCGACATTTTTAAGATAAGCGAGTAAAATATAAGAAATATGTTTCAAGCAATTAAAGGGAAACAAAATGTATACAATAAATTGTAAGTAAACCAGAATGTGAGGTGAAAAGGCAAAATTTAAATGTATTAATATAATAAATAGGCAGCAAGCTAAGTAAATAAAATAAATAATATAAAAAAAATATCATAATATAAAGTAAAACAGAAAAAAAAAAATAAAAAAAAATCAAAAAAAAAAATTAAGTAAAATAAAACAAAAAAAAAAATTTATAAAAAAAAAAAATAAAAAAAATGAAATAAAAAAAAAAAAATAAAAAAATTAAAAAAAATAAAAAATTAAAATAAAAAAAAATAAAATAAAAAAAAATAAAAAAATAAAAAATAATAATAAAATAAAATAAAATGAAATAAAATAAAATAAAATAAAATAAAATAAAATAATATAAAATAAAATAAAATAAAATAAAAATAAAATAAAATAAAAAAAGATAAAATAAAATAAAATAAAATAAATATCCCTTAACGAGTTATGTCAATTTAGGTGATTTTTGAAAATTTCGATATCGAAAAAATGGGCGTGGTTGGAAGGCGATGTTATCCGATTTTAACGGGTTCTCCCAGCGATACTAGTATGCTTTGTGCCAAATTTCAACGGTCTAACGTAATCAGTTAAAAAGTTACGACCAGTTGAATTTTCAAAATCACATTCCCTTAAAAGTGGGCGATGCAACACCTACTTCTAAAAAATGTGTCAAAAAATCAAAATAGAATGACTAGGGGTATTTAGGTATAAAATTATATAATTTTAGCCATTTCAGCTACCGAGATATGTCAATTGATGTGATTTTCGAAATTTGCGATATCGATATCATCTGATTTCGCCCATTTTCAATAGCAAACTACCTTGACCAGAAAGTAACCTGTATACAATTCCAGGCAAATATTTCAATTTTTACTCAAGTTATCGTGTACCCGACAGACGGACAGACGGACGGGTATGCCTAAATGAACTCCTCTTTTCAACCTAAGAACTTTCATATATGGAACTCTATAACTATCTCCATTATTTTGTGCCGTTACGTAGTACCGTTATGTGGACAAAATTATAATACCCTTGTACTAGTACGCTGGGTATAAAAATCCAAAAACTTCTGTAATGGTAATTTCAATGTCACTTTAATACCTTAAATAGTCTCTTTGTAACAGGATTCACTCACTAACAGGGTTCCGTTTCATTCTCGTTTCCCTTTATGATCAATGCGTTGGCTCCGTCCACGATCTCTGTCATGATTCCCTGTTTAAGTCATTTTCACTTTTCCAGTCACGGTCATACATAGGTATTTACTATTTCACTCACTGTAGTTGTCACGTTTCCAAGCGGCATCAGGGCATCTTACTTTCTACCCCATATCCTTTCATGCAACCAAACACACATATGTATGCAGTAGCAAAGCTTTGTCTACGTTTGAGTGGATAGTTCGAACGTAAGATTAAATATATCTCTATGTACATATGTTTTGTTATGTAGTACAAACACGGACCTACGCAGGCCACAAAAACCAACGATAAACAAGTGCGTGAGCACACACACACACACATTCACCCATACACATTGATGCATATAAATGTGTTTACACACATAAGCAGCCTTTTTCATTAGGTTCCATCAAAGGCCACTAACGTCACTGTTATGTTACGCTTTTGTTCTCTTTGCTGACAAGAGTAACGCCTCATCAGCATTTTGATAACGTCCTGATGCCTGCCTATGGTTACGAAATTCACTTAAACAAAAACAAATATACAAACAAACAAGCATTTTTAGGTATGGAGCGTGGGACAAAAGGGGATGTTATCAATTGGAACAGTATTGAAAGAAAGCCGTGCAGAGATGGAAAGCGAATTGAAAAAAAAAACCCAGAAACGAGGTTGAAGTCGAAAATTTTCAAATGCAGTAAAATTAAGTATTACGATGGGAAATAGAGATAAGTTGAAATATATTTTTGAGGGGAAATTGCCGCTTTTGTTCCAAAAAGAATTTTCGATTTTTTCAGAAAGATTTTGTAACAGTGATTTTTTGAGCACGGCGTTTTTTTGGGAACCAGTGAATTTTGTGAGTTCTATCACCAAAACTTTTTAAAATTAGTGATATGTTTTGAAATTGCGATTTTTTTAATGAGTGACTTTCTTGAAATCATATTCTTGAATTATAGTCCTTTGGAATCGTTCTAAAAAGTGAGTTTTGGTGGAAGAAGTGATACATTTGTAGGCATCGATTGGTTTACGTTGTGATTTTTCGAGATTAGCTATTTTTTTTAAGTTAACTTCTTAGGCGGCGATATGAAGTTTTGATTGAGAGTAAAATTTGAGAAAATGGCTGATGATGCAACGGAAATTATGCAACGGAAATAGAAACTGTAGCCGACTTACGGGGCGTGGGCGATTTTCACCACGATGTTTAGCTGTGCAAAAGCAGGAGGTGAAATTCTTGGATCTAGCTAACATAAATTGTAATAATAAGACCGAGCAGAACTCAAGGGTGTTGCCACTTATGGCGGTTTACAGGGTTGCCACCTATCCCAATTTTTTTTTTTTAAATATAGAGCTAGATATGCCAATATGAATATAAAATGAAAGGTATTTTCGACCGCATTTCAAATAAGATAATTTCAAGCAGGGTTGCCATCTAACCGTAATTTATTTATTTTTTCGTATATCTCGGGAACTCCTGTACCGATTCGGATACAGTTTGACAAATAGACGATCTGTTTCATTCTAAGATAATAAACACGGGTGTTGCCACTTATCGCGGCTTACAGGGTTGCCACCTATCCCAATTTTTTTTTTATATAGAGCTAGATATGCCAATATGGATATCAAATGAAAGGTATTTTAGACCGTATTTCAAATAAGATAATTTCAAGCAGGGTTGCCACTTAGGGTTGCCACCTAAACGCAATTTATTTATTTTTTCGTATATCTGGGGAACTGCTGGACCGATTCGGATAAAGTTTGGCAAATAGACGAACTGTTTCATTCTAAGGTAATAAACATGGGCGTTGCCACTTATCGCGGTTTACAGGGTTGCCACCTATCCCAATTTTTTTTTAAAATATAGAGCTAGATATGCCAATATGGGCATCAAATTAAAGGTTTTTTAGACCGTATTTCAAATAAGATAATTTCAAGCAGGGTTGCCGCTTAGGGTTGCCACCTAAACGCAATTTATTTATTTTTTCGTATATCTGGGGAACTGCTGGACCGATTCGGATAAAGTTTGGCAAATAGACGAACTGTTTCATTCTAAGGTAATAAACATGGGCGTTGCCACTTATCGCGGTTTACAGGGTTGCCACCTATCCCAATTTTTTTTTTAAATATAGAGCTAGATATGCTAATATGGGCATCAAATTAAAGGTATTTTCGGCCGTGAATTTTTTGGAACGAGTGTTTTTTTGGAAATGCTTTTATTTCTTTGGAATGTGTAATTTCATCTAATGGTAGCCAGTGCCTTTTTATGGCAGAAAGATTTTATTTGGAACGCATGTTTTTTTAGAAACAGTATCTTTTCTCAGAAGTAACTTTTCTTGGAACGGTGCCGTTTTTCAAACCAGCGACTTTGTATGCCGTTATTTTTTTGGATTTTTGACTTTCTTGAAATTAAAACCCGTAACATTTTTTTGATCCGGTTTCGTTAGTGTGAAATGATTCAGAGCCGACAACCATCACTGAAAAACGAAAAAAAAAATAAGAAAGAAAGAGTAATTAAAAAAAGAAGAAAAAGTGGGAGAATTAAAGTAAAGAGAACTTCTCAGCAAGACTGAACATAAACGTGTCCGTAACCGTGATGGTTTTTTGCGCGTGACTGTATCTACTGCAACACCTTTAGATATTCATATACAATATATATATATTAACGTGTTCGCATGTTTTCCTCAGAAACACTTTTAAATACCGTTATCATCAACATCAACATCATCATCATCATCGTCAAAGGCATCAACAAGTGTACAGCAAACTGTCAGCCCAACAACAATTGTTACAGTAACGAAAGCCAGTATTTGATGCTGAGAGATAACTAGTTAGGATAAAATCGATATTCCTCTGACTAAATCAGTCAGTCAGTTCGTTGTAAAGAGGACTTTTAATTTGCATTTTCGTACTATTTACATAGTTAATATTGTAATGTGCCATAAGTAGGTTGATTTTGTGGTGATTTCGATGTCTGAATTGCTGTGCCCTCAACACATTTGAAAATTTTATTTCGAAAAATGGAATTATTTATTTTGTTGAAATTTGCCAATTAAATTACTGGAATTTTTTTAAATGCAGGGCTTGGAAAAATTGGAAGTGAGTGTGGGTTGGTGAAAGAGCTATTGCATATCACTTTTTTCAACTTATGCTATTATAATATTTATGTTAACCTGTTAACAGTATAGCCTAAAAATAGTCGACAACCTATTTTATGTAGTGTACAGATCCAATGTTAATGTAATGTAATGTACAGCTCCAATTTTATGTAATCGGCCTACTACTAACATCAGTACAACGTCATACGCCTAAATGTAGGCAACGCTTATATTTATCTTTGTCAAGTTATGTTGCTAACGCCGAACCTTTTAACATTGCAAAAAGTCCGTTACTACGAACTTTTTTAACATTAACATTTTTTTAATTTCACTCCCACCGCCAAAGCTTGCGATAAAATCTATGCTTAAAAAAAAATAAAATAAAATAAACTAAAATCGAAAAATTGAAATAACATGAAGTGAAAAAGGTAAAATAATTTGTGTGACCTTATTTAGTATTATTAAGTTGTCGTTACTGTAATATCAGATGTTAAGGCTGAGCAGGATTTCACTACACACGCAAGAAACTGACAACTGAATTGCCCTTTATTGTTCTTGACCAATGTGCCTAGCTAATCTGGTTGTGGCCACTTCTATTCAAGTACTTAAATACTAACTCACATTTACTGATGTTGCTAAGGTTTAAAGTGTAATTGATCAATTACCGCAGGTCACTTAGTTTAATAAATTGCGATTCTCTGGCAACTATGGAAATTGTTGATTTTGTAATTGAATTACGGTGACACTTTCATGGGTAAGATGTGAGCTCCTATTCTTCTGATAAATTTATTTGTTGATGGTTTTTAAGGAATTTGCACATGCTATGTATGTAAATAAGACAAAATTGAATGCACAAAAAAAAAAAAACAATAAAATAGAATAAAATAAAATAAAATAAAATAAAATAAAATAAAATAAAATAAAATAAAATAAAATAAAATAAAATAAAATAAAATAAAATAAAATAAAATAAAATAAAATAAAATAAAATAAAATAAAATAAAATAAAATAAAATAAAATAAAATAAAATAAAATAAAATAAAATAAAATAAAATAAAATAAAATAAAATAAAATAAAATAAAATAAAATAAAATAAAATAAAATAAAATAAAATAAAATAAAATAAAATAAAATAAAATAAAATAAAATAAAATAAAATAAAATAAAATAAAATAAAATAAAATAAAATAAAATAAAATAAAATAAAATAAAATAAAATAAAATAAAATAAAATAAAATAAAATAAAATAAAATAAAATAAAATAAAATAAAATAAAATAAAATAAAATAAAATAAAATAAAATAAAATAAAATAAAATAAAATAAAATAAAATAAACTAAAATAAAATAAAATAAATTAAAATAAAATAAAATAAAATAAAATAAAATAAAATAAAATAAAATAAAATAAAATAAAATAAAATAAGTTTGCAATTAATAAAAAATGCAATAGAAGTTGTTTTTCATAGCGTACAAAAAAAAAACTGTATTAAAAATTATTCATTATGCGACTCTTAGCACAATCTCATTAGTCGGTGTCTATTTACAATAGTTTGGCGATATGTATCTTTCTTCATCACTTCACATACCTATATTTTGCTCCACATGTGCATCGTATATGTACCGTAAAAACATTATAAAGTGTTACTCGAAGGTAAAAATGACTACCTGCAGTGCCAACAGTTCCAATAGCAAATTAGCGCTGTCAGGTCCTATTAGCACAGACTCTACAGACGCCACACTTGCTCATATGAATACAAATGTATGTATGTGTGTACGTATGTATCAACAGACATGATAAACTTTCGCCATTAGTAATCGTTATGCTTTATACTGTTAGTTCTTGCTATCCACTAGCATACACACACGCACACATACTCTTATAAACCAACAAATAAAACTGAGAAATAGTCATAGGTTGCATGCTGAGACTGCCACAACATTGTTATTTTATGGTCATATTTAGGGTCAAATGCGTATACGAGTATTCTAAGAGATTCTATGCAGCTGCTGTAAATTTCATAACCAAGAATGACTGCCCAACTTTTATGACCTCTCGACTGTATCCAGTCGCTGTTTGTGCAGCATTTTCAGTTAATTCGTTTGATTAAGTATAGGGGGTTTGTGCCTGCAGGCTGAGAGTGGGGCGCATTATGTACGAGAATTCTGAGATACAATAAAATGCGTGGAAACACATTGGCTTAGAATTTATGCGAGTAATAAGTTTAAGAATAACACTGTACAACGAAATTGAAGTTTTTGAAAATCCCACCAGGTTACTTAACGGTTACCGAAGCTTTTTGGTGTGCTGAATCCGAATCTGAAGTAAATTTTTTTGGGTCACCATTGGGTTTCTCTGCAGAGAGTTGTTTGTAAAGAGATTGGTAACTGTAAAACATTTTTTTTCAATAATGTAACAATTTTTTGTTGTCAGAAACCATAACTTAATTTCGATTTTTAAGTAAAAATTAAAAAAGAAATTTTTTAATACTACCGATTACTGATGAAACTACCCTCTGGAGAGAATTCAGATTCCGACTAAGCACCGTCCTAAGTGGCAACACCCAAGTGGAAAGGCTTAGAATCAAGCCATATTACATTTAAATCGGTCAAGCGGTTCATAATGGTCCTAAAATGACCGCAAAATGATCCCAAAATGACTCCAAAAAGATCTCAAGATGACCCCAAAATCACAACAAAATTATCCCAAAATTACCCTAATAATAAAGTCAAAGTCAAACTCCAGTCAAAGTCAAAGTCTAAGTCATAGTCAAAGTCAAAGTCGAAGTCAAAGACAAAGTCCAGCCAAAGTCAAAGTCGGAGTCAAAGTCAAAGTCAAAGTCGAAGTCAGAACCAAAGTCGAAGTCAAAGTCTAAGTCAAAGCAAAGTCAAAGTCCAGTCAAAGTCTAAGTCAAAGCAAAGTCAAAGTCCAGTCAAAGTTATAGTTAAAGTTAAAGTTAAGGTTAAGGTTAAATTTAACTTAAACATTAACTTTATTATAGAGATTATATGTATTCAACCTCTTGCTAACACCGAATTTTTTCGAACGTTTTCGAACCTTTTTTCACAAAATATCTGTTTCGTTTTTTTTTATTTAGGTCGAAGTCGAAGTCAAAGTCAAAGTCAAAGTCGAAGCCGAAGTCGAAGTCAAAGTCGAAGTCGAAGTCAAAGTCAAAGTCAAAGTCAAAGTCGAAGTCAAAGTTAAAGTCAAAGTCTAAGCCGAGGTCGAAGTCAAAGCAAAGTCAAAGTCAAAGTCCAGTCAAAGTCGAAGCCAAAGTCAAAGTCAAAATCAAAGTCAAAGTCGAAGTCAAAGTCCAGCCAAAGTCAAAGTCAAAGTCCAGTCAAAGTCAAAGTTAAAGTTAAAGTTAAGGTTAAGGTTAACTTTAACTTTAACTTTAACTTTAACTTTAACTTTAACTTTAACTTTAATTTTAACATTAAATTTATTATAGAGATCCAATTATATGTATTCAACCTCTTGCTAACACCGAAATTTTTCGAATCTTTTCGAACCTTTTTTCACAAAATATCCGTTCCGCTTTTTTTTGATTTAGGTGCCAAGCCCGCGATAAAATCTATGCAATAGCTTAAAAAGTAATTGGATAGGTGGCAACCCTGTAAGACGCCTCAATTGGCAACGCCGAAGTGAAAGTCTTAGAACCAAGCATACTATCTCTGTGCCAAATTTCATCAAAATCCGTCAAGCTGTGCTCGAGATGGTTCCGCATATACAAATATATTGTGATAAGGTGGCAACCCTACTTGAAAATGTTTTAGTAGGTACATATATCTCCCAAAATACCTTTCATTTGATGCATATGTATATTGGCATATATTTCGCAATATTTAAAAAAAAATTAGATAGGTGGCATTATGAGGAAAATCTGCAATGATTTTCGCG
>CAXKVI010000005.1:87085785-87100785 GCA_964058755.1 Campiglossa producta | reverse complement strand
TGTAATACTTTGCCACAGTCTATTTTTTTTTGTGCAAATTTCTTCCTGCATTTGCATACAACTTTTTACTCATTGTATTTTATTTCTCGCGCTTTCACATATTGAAGTTGAGCAATTGAAGATTGATTTTCGCCATTTGGATGCTAACAACGGCAGTTGAAACTTTGTTTCTGTTCTGATACCTACAAAGTGTTGCAAAAAATGTAAACGGATTTGATACCAAGGGCTGTCATTGAGCTTGAATAGTTCGTGATGAGGTTTTCATTTCAAAGAAGAATTCTTTGTCTACCAAAAAAATTCTATCATGCATCTTTGGTACATTTGAATAAACTTGAGAAATTGAAAGACCATTTTAAAAATAGCTGAAAACAAATTTTCTTACCACATTGAGGACAGAGTTCATGTGTGCCTAAAATATTTTACTTCACTTTTTTTATTACTTTTCTTTAGGTCACGTCTTGGTTTAATGACAGCTGTTACCCATTCAGAAACAATTTAGCAAAACGTTTGACAAAAGAAAATGAATGTTGACGAACATTGATTTTATCACCTTTGGGTGATTTAAGTTTTATTTTGTGAAATAGGATAAGTAGAAGATGAAACGCGAGTAAAATTACTAAATAAATTCGACATATGTACATATCGTCGCTCGCTTGCCAGAGGCATGCATGTAGAAATTGTCCAGATTTGAGTTAATAGGCTCATGTGACCAATCTCGCGTTTCTCTACGATTGACGAAAATCCTGAGAGTAATAAACTTTCAAATACGATTCCCCAAAATTTCAATTTTGTCACACTTATGCTTCTGGCAAGTGAGTGACGACATGTACACATTGGATACAATAATTTGCTAGTTAAGCAGAATTTTTGTATTACAAAAAATGTAGGTTCAACATCTGGAAAGATTTACTAAAATTCATATCACGTCTTAGAAAACTCATAGGTAAGCTCATTTATTTCGAATTCATTGTGTTGGGGTAGTGCTTACCGTTATAACCAGTAGTGGAAGGTGCTACTACGCAGAAAATGGTGTGCTGGTCATATCAAACAAAATATGAATACCGAAAATTTGTTCTTTTATTAGAAAAATCCCACGAAATCAAACAAGCAGTGTTGGTGTAACTAGTATGACACGCTGCGGTTAGAAATTCCTAATTTCTCCTCGGTTCAATGACCACTATAAAGGGAAAAATGAAAAATTTCTAACAACAAATACAAAGCCGTACGTCTAGTTCCTTAAGCAAGAACGAAATTGCAATCACGGTAGCTGGTATTGTTTGTTTGTGAGTTGTTGCTCAGTTTGTTCGTTAATAACAAAAAATAGAATAATTTAAGAAAATAAATTATTCGATCGGTCAAATAGTCCATGAACATAGTTATCGGACAGACGGACGGACGGACAGACGGATGGGCATGCCTTAATGATGTTTTTATTTTTTCAACCTAAGAACTTTCATATATGGAACTCTATATCTACCTCGAATCATTTTGTGCCGTTACGTAGACAAAATTATAATACCCTTGTACTAGTACTAGTTCGCTGGGTATAACAATGGGACAAAGTCAAAGTGAAAGGCAAAAAAAAAAAAAAAAAAAAAAAAAAATTAAAATAAAATAAAATGAAATAAAGTAAAATAAAATAAAATAAAATAAAATAAAACAAAATAAAATAAAATAAAATAAAATATGAAAAAAATAAAATTAAAAAAATAAAATAAAATAAAATAAAATAAAATAAAATAAAATAAAATAAAATAAAACAAAATAAAATAAAATAAAATTAAATTAAATTAAATTAAATTAAATTAAATTAAAATAAATTAAATTAAATTAAATTAAATTAAATTAAATTAAATTAAATTAAATTAAATTAAATGAAATTAAATCAAATTAAATTAAAGAAATTAAATGAAATTAAGTATTATACAAAATTTTATTTTTATTTAGAGAATCTTTATTCTCTGTTTCAATGGGATGAGATTTTGCGTATAAATTTTGAATAAAACATGTCTTTCCTAAAAAAAAACAACAATCTTAATACGTTTAAAAATATTTATTTGAATAAGTACTTAAAGCTTTGCAGTATATTTGCCTTGTCAAATTAGCTGCCATTTAAAATCTGTGTGCAAAAGTTTTCAATAGAAATTCTTTCTCGCCTTCAACATCGCATCGAATGCGTGTTGGTATTTAATCTTCGCTTGATTTCACAGAAATTCTCTCACGGTTGAGCACACTTGGAATGTACAAATATGTATATCACACATCTCATTTCGCTTAAGTATTCAAGTAAACAAAAGTATATTTACAATAAAAGTCGCACGTAAAGTGGAATAAAGGCAAGGCATTTAATTTGGAAGGTAAAATATCTTCGTCGATATTGGAAGCTTTAATTTGAATAGAAATTCCAAATAACAATGGATTCGTATTTGTGATTATGTAAAAAATGCTAAAAAGATTTTAAATTTTTTACCAATATTTTGTAGATTAAGTCAGAGAGAGATATTATTTTTTCCTTAATATTAAGACTGAACGGCATCATGCAGTTTTGCAACTGCAGGTACATATATGTATATTTGCCTGAGCCATTCGGTTAATCGTAGTCATCATTCAACGTCGAAAAGTTGAACTGCAAATGAAATGCGATCAAACGAATTATACCGGATCAAAGACTGTATTTGACTTATAAAACCAATATTTCAACAGAAATACAAATAAATGCAGGCGGATATCGTGTTTGGATTTGCTTGTATGGGTGTGTGTGTGAGTACGTGAGTTCTTTACTAAAGGCGCAAAATGTGACGCATTCAATGGAGCGCTAAATAAATTCAATCAAACTTGTACAAGTTGCTTAAAAATAGCAAAACGATGTTGGCAAGTTTTCAAGGGACTGTGTAACAAATCTTCACTTTTCAATTTGTTTAAGGACAATAGAATTATCTGCAAGGATATTAAAAGCACAAAGGGCATTGGAATTTCAAAAATAAATTAATATGTTGCGTAACAATATGTTTTCGGGCAAAACAAAATGTGTATATCTTGAAACTTTGCAATTATAGTGAACTTTTTATAGGTCATACACGGCGTATGAGTAATATTTGGAAAAGTTGGAGTAAATTTTGTTCATGTTTGGGTTGATATCTCCGAAACGTATGGAAATATCGAAATAAAACGAAAAATCAATTATTAGGGTATTTCCTATCATGTTTCTGACTAGCTGCAGGGTCTTTAAAGGTTATCCTGGCCATCTGGCACAGAGAAAAATTTCGATTTCACAATTATGAAGTCCGTAAACGGTAAGCATACAGTAATTTTAGTAACACGAGTATATACCCTGCAGCGAAAGCAACTAGTTGAAAACTACTTTACAACTATTTGGTGCACCTGGCCTAACTAGTCACTGTTTTGTCTTTTTTCCAACTGGTATTTTTTACGTGTTGATGTCCTACGAAATGTCAATTGTCAGATTTCGATTACAACTTATCAATCGTCTACTAGTCATGATATACTAGAATTATACTAGTTGTAAAATACCAGTCGCATACTAGTTCAACCAAACTAGTATGGTTGCCATAAAATGTACTAGTACCCATACTAGTCCAAAAAGGACGAGTATGAATTATACTAGAACCATACTAGTCCAAAAAGCGTTGAACCTGGACAAGTATGATTTCGGCCAGAATTTTCATGACTTACTCTTTGTTTTATCATTTGCCTTTATTTTCATGTTTATTCTTAAGAAGCAGCGACTATTTGTATTTACCCTATCACGAAAAAGCATCTGTGAATTATAAGAGGAAAAATAAGCAAACGAAACGAATGAATTTTGTATTTTTTAACTGGTATGATTTCAACCGGAAAATTCTAGTTGTATACTAGTATTTTTCTGACTAGTTTGAGGTTTCGCTGCAGGGTAGTAGCAGCCAATAAAAAAGATAAATAAATACTTCGGCATTAAAAAAAATGCTATTTATAAATTATTTTAGATAAATATGTTTTATAAAAATAATTAATTTTGATTGAAACTAAAGCGCTTGCAGCAGTAATACTTAGAGTAATTATATTTAACAAATGACTAGTAAATAAATTACAAACTTAAAAATTTCATAGGCAATTAATTTTAAGCCACATTGTGCATATTTGAAATGTGATAAATGAGGTTTGGTGTTGTTCTTATGAATTATAAATGTCATAATTAATATTTGTTTGTCGTCGCATGCTTAATAATGATTCAGTGATTTGTTGTCGAAAATTTAATAGCTTAAAAACTGTCTAACTTTAATAGAGAAAATTATAATAATTTAAGCTAAAAATTTCTTTAAAAATCCTTTATAACTGCCTTATGAATGTTTTTAAATCAGTGACTGGCAGAATTGGAATTGGAGGTGTATTAGTGAAAGAGCTGTCCTCGCACCAATAAAATAATATTATCTCTTTCTCGCTCACTATAAGCCACCGAGAGACAATAGCGTATATTGTTACTTTGTTATTGCTTGAAAGTTAGCCACTGAGCATAACAAACGACATATGTACATCCATTGGTCAGTGCGACCACAAGCGCAGAAACCATTAAATTGTTCGAGAGGCCAAGCAAAGAGCGTTATAATATTTGTGAATTTTGTTCTCAGATATTCGGACAATTGTTCTACCAGCTGCCTAGGCCTGTTCCCCACATACACTGCCTATGGTACACGAGAGATTTCCTCATTCCCCATTCGCAAAGAAGATAAAACATAAATTCATTAAAACACATCCTATCTACAGCTGAATACTTCACTTAGTCCGAGTACAGCCACCTAAACCCAACGATATCAGAAACTGAAATTCATTCAAACGTGAACACTAATCGCGCGAAGCCCAAAACTTTTTCACCAACTCATCGTTCTACATTCTAATTTTCTTCGAATAATCTGCTTTACAAGAATTAGAGAGAAAAACCAAAGGGCAGATTTCGGCACAAAATAGAATGTCAAAAAAAAACACCCGTAAAAGTTTTTGAACAAAGCAAGTACGTGTTTAGTTGGTATTAATTTGAGAAATGTCTGACAGTCGCAATTATTTATCCAATGCACGAAATACGCACGTTCGGGCCACTTTGAAAAAAAAAAAAACAACAAACAGTATTTGCTGTGGTCATTGTGGTAGTAGCTCGTTACATTAACACAATTTTTGTGCATCATTGAGTTAACTAAGCCAACACAATCATTCAAAGGACAGGATGTAAAACTTATTAAACGAAAAGAAAAGAAAGTAAGGATTGGATGCTTTTCGGCTGAAATAAAAAAAAAAAAAAATAAAATAATAAAATAAAATAAAATAAAATAATAAAATAAAATAAAATAAAATAAGATAAAATAAAATAAAATAAAATAAAATAAAATAAAATAAAATAAAATAAAATAAAATAAAATAAAATAAAATAAAATAAAATAAAATAAAATAAAATAAAATAAAATAAAATAAAATAAAATAAAATAAAATAAAATAAAATAAAATAAAATAAAATAAAATAAAATAAAATAAAATAAAATAAAATAAAATAAAATAAAATAAATAAAATAAAATAAGATAAAATAAAATAAAATAAAATAAAATAAAATAAAATAAAATAAAATAAAATAAAATAAAATAAAATAAAATAAAATAAAATAAAATAAAATAAAATAAAATAAAATAAAATAAAATAAAATAAAATAAAATAAAATAAAATAAAATAAAATAAAATAAAATAAAATAAAATAAAATAAAATAAAATAAAATAAAATAAAATAAAATAAAATAAAATAAAATAAAATAAAATAAAATATAAAATAAAATAAAATAAAATAAAATAAAATAAAATAAAATAAAATAAAATAAAATAAAATAAAATAAAATAAAATAAAATAAAATAAAATATAAAATAAAATAAAATAAAATAAAATAAAATAATATAAAATAAAATAAAATAAAATAAAATAAAATAAAATAAAATAAAATAAAATAAAATAAAATAAAATAAAAATAAATAAAATAAAATAAAATAAAATAAAATAAAATAAAATAAAATAAAATAAAATAAAATAAAATAAAATAAAATAAAATAAAATAAAATAAAATAAAATAAAATAAAAAAAAAATAAAATAAAATAAAAAAAAATAAAATGAAAAAAAAAAAATAAAAAAAAAAATTAAATTAAATAAAAAAAAAAAAAAAAAAAAAAATTAAAAATAAAAAAAAAAATTAAAAATTAATTAAAAAGTAAGGTAAAATAAAATAAAATAAAATAGAATAAAGCCCAATAAAATAAAATAAAATAACTTTTATGTTAATTTTTTTTTATATTTTTTTTCATTTTTTTTATTTTACTTTTCTATATTCTATTTTATATTAATTTATTTTATTTTTTTTCTACTAGCAAAAGTTGAAACAAAGCATGCAAACCTTTCCTTAGTCGTAGAGGGTATATAAAGAAAAATTTAACTAAAGCAAAACAAACTTTCCAAAACCAAAATGGCAAAAACTAAACGAAATCAGTTCCTCATTTGCTGTCAGCTACATATTGCAACAGCAATCCAGAATGAATAGCGAAAAATTTCACAAAAATTTGTTTCGTTTAATTGAAATGAAAAAACTTTGTAAGCCCTTAAGCATTACGAGCTTAACCGGAGAAATGCACTCGTGCCACGGCAATTCAAAACCAAATGAATGCCACAAAATACCGCTACAATTTGCACCAGTCATGTGTGGTGTAAAACGCATACTCACACATATAAACACTCATACTTGGTCGAACACAAACGCATACGTAATTGTGTCATGTTAACCACTAATGCCATTGGCCATATTACGCGTGTATAAAGTTGAAAATAGCCGTCCCAACGACCGACATATTTATGTATATGTATTTAGGGATTGAGTATTACCAACTGGCGAGTGGTACTGACCCTTGTATGTGTATATAGGATTATTTGTTAAATGTTGGCAGAATTTCTGACAATTACAGCTTTAGGACATTTAATGAATAAATTGCTGTTTGTGCACGCATACTAATGCATTTGTGGTAAAACGGGGAAACTACAAAATTGGGGCTGATTTTCAGAAATCGGGAAGATATAACCAAAACAACGGATTATTGAAGCTGAGGAAATAAGGTGATATAAAAAAAAAACAAACAAGAAAAAGTAAAATATTAAATTTATTAAATAAAACACATAAAAATGGAAGAAAAAATTATACTGAAATTTGTTTGACTGGGTAGTATCATATCAATCAATGCTGCCAATTTCAAGATAGTTAGTGCATTTGCTCACTAATGTATTATTTTTTTTTCTATTTTCTGCGTCAACGGTTAACTATTCCACTGCGGCTGCATTTTTCTCACCGCAAAGGGGGCTACCATCGAGGCTAAACTAATTCTACTGGCAAACATCAAGTTTTGACATTCTCTCAGCGGGAGCTTCCTTTCACATCCCTAGCATACTGCTGCATTGTAAACGTTTTGCTTTAATCAAAATATTTTTCAAATCTGTGAGTTTTTTTTCAGAGAACGATAATGTATAATGATTTTGTTGTGGTTTTTAAAGACTTTCGGATATCAGGGATCGAAAGAGGTCATCACACAATTTTTTGACAAGTTGATTTATTAAAAAAAAAAATATGTTTATCTAAAGAAAACTAAAATTTATATACCAAAAAAAAAATTAAGAAAATAATTGCCATTTTTACCATATAAAAAATGTAAGTCTTCGAGTCACTATACAACAAAGGAGTTTTCGGAAATCCCACCGGGTTACTCATTGGTTTCTAAAGCTTTTACGGGTGCTGCATCCGAATCTAAAGTCAAATATTTTTCGCTGTTGTACAGTGTAATTGTTACATATTGATTAACTTCATAGAACGTAAATTTAGTCCGGTCCCTGGAATTATGCTAAACACGTTTTGTTAAAAAAAAAAGTTAGCTTTGCCACAAAATGAAATAGGAGACTGCTGTGACGTCTGCGGAAACATAAGATGACACAAATTCTTTGCCTCTAGCTAAACAACAAATGAGCCCGCTAGGCGACCCACCCAATCAACTTAGTTGACAAGTGAAATGTGAATGCCAGAGGAAGTGGAGACTTGTAGTCTAGAAATATTATACCCTACACCAGTCAAATGAAAAGTATATTTTAAGAATGTGCGGCTATACAAAAAAGGTATCAAATAAAATAAAATAAAATAAAAAAAATGAAACAAAATAAAATAAAATAAAATAAAATAGAATAACATTAAATAAAATAAAATAAATTAAAATAAAAAAAATTGAAAAAAAAATAAAAAAAATAAAAATAAAAAAATTAAATAAAATGAAATAAAATAAAATAAAATAAAATAAAATATAATAATATAAAATAAAATTAAATAAAATAAAATAAAATAAAATAAATTAAAATAATAAAAAAATATAAAAAAAATAAAAAAAGTAAAATAAAATGAAATAAAATAAAATAAAATATAATAATATAAAATAAAATAAAATAAAATAAAATAAAATAAAATAAAATAAAATAAGATAAAATAAAATAAAATAAAATAAATTAAAATAATAAAAAAAGTAAAAAAAAAATAAATAAATAAAAAATTAAAAAAATAAAATAAAATGAAATAAAATAAAAAAAAATAAAATAAAATAAAATAAAATAAAATAAAATAAAATAAAATAAAATAAAATAAAATAAAATAAAATAAAATAAAATAAAATAAAATAAAATAAAATAAAATAAAATAAAATAAAATAAAATAAAATAAAATAAAATAAAATAAAATAAAATAAAATAAAATAAAATAAAATAAAATAAAATAAAATAAAATAAAATAAAATAAAATAAAATAAAATAAAATAAAATAAAATAAAATATAAAAAAATAAAATAAAATAAAAAAAATAAAAAAAAAATAAAAAAATGAAGAAATAAAATAAAAAAAATAAAAAAATAAAAAAAAATAAAGTAAAATAAAATAAAATAAAATATATATATATTTTTTTAATTTTTCGTTGTGCCAGAAACGAGAAATTAGTCACATGAACCTATTAACTCTGGATTCTCTAACAGTGAGTTTTGAAATTTTCACTTTTTTACCATTTAAAATAAATTTTCACTTTTTTACCATTTAAAATATATGGGAAAAAATTGTACATTTCAAAACTCACAGTTAGAGAATCCAAGGCCTGGAAAATTTTCACAAACATAAAATTGAATAAGTAAAAAAAATTAAAAAAAATCAAGTAAAAAAAAAATAAAAAAAATAAAATTTTATTAAAAAAAAAAAAAATCTAGACCCGTTTATTAGATTGCAACGAGAAGTTCCCGGATACTCCCTTACTTCTTCGAAAATAGTAATTTTTTAACAGCAAAGTGCCATTGTTCTCTTTAAATATGTTGCTGTTGTCTGTTTGCTAAGTATTTATGTAATACATTCTTAGTTTGCTGTCATTATTGTTGTAGTTATTTATATTAGTGTTGTTGTTGTTAGGGTACTCTGTAAATAATAATAAACATTGTCATGCAGTGTAGGATGTCGTTGACGTTGATATCACCACAATTCCACATTGTTGGATCTAGTTCATATCATTTGCAATCCGCTTGGCGCTCCTTCTCCGGTTCTCGTTTTGTTTGTCTCATCTGTGTACATCTTCATTGAGCTCATTGCATTGGTTTTTTTTTGTTTGATTTGCTAGTGGCTTCTTGAAGTGGACTAAGGTTTTCTAAAAGTACATTTGCCTTCCTTTACTTGCATTGGGATGCGAAAAAATAGTTGCACTCAAAAAAAATTTAACGAATTAAATTAACCAAAAATATTATGTTAAATTAACATGAGATAGTTTTAGTTTGATGAGTCAAATGTTATTGTTTTATTAGGATGGCATGTGTATTTAACAGGAAGTCATGTTAGTTTAGCCAGATAGTCAATTAAGAAAAGTCTTTACAGGAAGTATTTTTACTTTAACAGCGAGTAATGTTAATTTAATAGGAAGTCAGGTTATTTTAACAAAAAGTAAAATTAGTTTAACAGAGAATCTTTTTAATTTCAGAGCAAATCAGAGAGTCATGTTAATTTAACAACAATTCGTGTTAGGTTAGGTTCAAGTGGCTGCCACAGAGGCACACCTAGGCCAGTATTAAAAGGCCCGTTGTGATACCACTCAAAAGTCGTATTAAATTAACCAGAATTTTAGTGAAACTAACAAAATGCAAAGTTGGAATAACATGAGCCACAGTGTTGAAAAATACTAACCCGAAAAGCGTTAAAAATGTGTATCGCGAATGAAAATTTCTTTGAGTGTATAGAAGTATGTATCGATGTGCTATCTACATTATGTCAACTAGTTGTTATTTTACATTTTATTGCATTTAGCCTCTAACTCTTTCCGAATGCAGCGTTCTTTTTTTATTTTGCCTCATCATTGATTACTTCTTTTGATTGAAAAATAACAATAATAAAGAACTTGCGAATGGATAATGTCCTAGTAAGGCTTTGTGTGTAGAGCAAGTATGTATATGAAGGAAATCTAAAATGGTGAAGCTTTAAGCATTTGGAAAATGTAGAACTAGGAGGTTCGGAGTTTTACGATATGTTACACAATTTTAGAGTATAATACGAATATTCCAAAGTTCCATATCCCTATATCCTTCGTATAGGAGGAACCACGCCCCCTTATATCTTATATAACGCTTCACAAAATTTCAGTGGTCTAACCCAAATACTTCCCGAGATATGGACTATGAAGTATTTCATTCGTATGGGAGATGCCACGCCCCCTTTTTCGTTATCCCCAGTGTTATGGGTGAGAATGGTGTTGTTATCCTATAGTTCTGTACCAATTTCAAGGTCCCTACCTTAAACCCTTTTAGAAATATTCACATTGAAGAAAAAAGTTTGTATGGGCGGTGCCACGCCCCCTAATATTTTTTTCTGATTTTATAACATGATCTGCTCGTGGTAATAACAAACAAACCCCCCAAAGGAAGTGTCCGATTTGGTTCAGCCGTTTTCGAGTTTTAGCGTGACGACTGAACACTATTTCATTTTTATATACTCGTATATAGATAATCCCAAATGTGGACAGGATATACCCCAGAAATTGATCCTACAATATGGGTATCAAATGCAAGGTGTTCATGCGGCCCTGAAAGTAGTGTACGTTTTATTTCGATATCTCAATCCGTTTCGGAGATATCAAAAAAAAAAAAAAAATAATACAATTTATCTGAACATTGTATAACTAAATGTTACTCATACGCCGTGTATGAACTATAAAAATTGCACCATAACTGCATAGTGTTTATTAGATTTACACAATTATTTTTGCTAGAAAACATATTCTTACGCAATCTGCTTTTGAAATTCCAATGTCTTTTTCTAGTGAAAACGTTTCTTCAATATCTTTGTAAAGGATCCTGTTGTCCTTATAAAAAATCTAAAGTGAAGATTTTTTTGCACAGTCCTTTATATTATATTATTTAATTAATTTTTTTTTTTATTTTATTTATTTTTTGTTTCAACTTTTAAGTATACAAAATACAGTCCTACTTCATACATATATAATATATATACATATTATATATCAACTTTTGGTATCTAGAGTGTGAGCAAAAAATTAAATTTTGGACAACCAATAAAATTATACGCAGTCCGTAAAGTTTACTAAAGTAGATCAGCATAAATTTTACTGCTAAAAAGCCTATATACTAAATTATTTACGATTTGGTGTTAAGCACCCTTAGGCTGTGATATCCTGTTTCATTTTATATTTATTACAAACAATACTTTCACTTTCAGAATTTGCTTATTTTCCATAACAGCCGTACTTTTACTGCTTGAAACTTTTTTAATATACCTCAAGCTATATCGAGTTTTTATGTGATTTTTTTTGTTACCACTACATTCACCTACATAGAGGAGCAACTACGGCAAGTGCGGACGGATGGCAATAATTTGCCGAAGTGAGTGGCACTAAAAAACAAAACTAAAAAAATCAATTTCAGTTGTTGTGACTGTGGCAATAAAAGTAGAGACAAATGCAATCAAAGTTTAAGCAAAAGCAAAATCGGTAGCAGCAGCTGTTGGTTTTTGTGTGTGTATAAAGAAGGTACTTCAGTACATCGATATGGAAATTTGGTAAACGAGGCAACTTAGGCCAATATTTACTTAGTTCAGACTAGCCAGAGTAAGGAGCAAATAATAAGGTACATGCAGGCATAAACAGGGCAATAATACAACAACAGACAGGATAAAGTTGCTGTTTCCAAAACTAGAAAATTTTCAATAATTATTTTCGTATTTTTTAGTTGGCAAATTTTATCTCCTGTATAGATAAAATTGGATGTAATTGGTATGTAACTTATGGACTCTAAAGGTATTCGGCTGATTTTCTCTTCGGGATAGATTTTGTAGGAGAGTGTATCAGTAAAGTTTTTTTTTTTTTGAAAAGTGGACCCTGGACCGCCGTATTCGAAACTATCATATAAATCAGGGATATCCATCGCTTTCAACCTACTAAGCCCTACAACAACAACGGCATTATTTCTACAACAACATCGCTCCTGGAATCACAAAAAATTACTAACAATTCTTTCGTTATTAACCTAAGCCAAGCGACTGTTTTCGCCGCAACTACTATGCAGCGCGATTAAAAAAACAAAAACAAATACAACTGAACGTATGTATGTGCGTATATATGTAGCTATATGTGTATGTACCTATGATCGCAGGTGTGTACCGTTGTACATTCACAGCGAAGTGCGATCAGCCAGCATGAAATGAACGTTATTCCTGGAATAATATTGCAACGATTTTTTGTATTTTTTTGCGAATCTGGTTTGTTGTTGTGAGTCACAAAGAGCAAGATGTTGTTTTTGTTGAGCGGCAGTGAGCAGACTGAGACACTACGTGGAGACGGATGGTATACATTGCTGGAATTACTTGAAATTTGGTACGCAGGCAGCTTTATGCTTAGGTTGCAGTATGGGATGACTTTTGTTCCGCAAAGTGGACCAACAAACAATTGTATTTATGGCTCGATTGGTAGGTTAAAGTATGGGCTGATTTTTCTTCTGGGAAGTGGACCAGGTACCGACCTGATCTAAACAATCATATTTATGGTTCGATTTGCTTGAAACTTGGTATGTAGGTAGCTATAAGCTTAGATTAAAATATAGAATAAATTTTTTTTCCGAAAAGTGGATCCAGGGCTGACTTATTAAACTATTGTATAAATGGTTGGATTTACTTGAAATTTGGTATGCAGATAGCTTTATGCTTAGGTTGAAGTATGGGAAAATTGTTCTTTCGGGAAGTGGACCAGGGCCCGATATATTTTAAGCAATCTTATTTATGACTCGATGTGCTTGATAATAAGCGGGTAGCTGGCGTTTCATTTTGATAAAATATGAAAGAAATAGGCCAGAGAGCGAGGCTCGGCTTTTGAATCTCATTGGAATTTTGTTTTATGTTGTGGGTCCCAAACCCTATGCACAACCCGCTTCTCGAGAAGTTACACATTTATATAGCGAGCCACTTGATCCAAGTGAGATGCCCACTTGCAGCCGCAACTCATTATGACAGACGCTGCTGGTGAAATCCCCTGACAAGCCCTTAAACCGTTAATGTCGGAGTAACCTTGTCAGGTTGTCACATTCTCATATCAGTTCACCATCGAACTGATATTCAGTGGCTATCCAGAGGATACGACGCGGACGTAGTGAGCTGCTTGACCGCACATAGAAGAATCGGTCTGGCCATTCCCAGTTGAATGGCGGTCACAAACTTTCCCCACTTACGTGGACTTCTACACACGGTTCCATCTTGGACGGCCAAAATCACCTAGGCGGTTAAAGGCTATTTTAAATATGTTCAAGTAAGGCTAGAGACCGACCAATAAGTGTGGAGGTAGAATTTTGCTAAGTTTAATACATAGAACATTTTTTCTCCTGGGAAGTTTCTGGTTCACTTGGTGGTTCTCCATCATCGTTTTCGTAATGCGGTTACTTTCAATGGCATAGCAACGAACGCCGGATATTACCAGTTTTATGATAAAAGGAAACATCCCATTTCAAGATTTTATATATCTATATATAGATATCGTTACTCGCTTGCCAGAGGCATGAATGTACCTATTTTCCAGATTTGAGTTAATAGGCTTACGTGATTAACCTCTCTACGATACACGAAACTCCTGGGTTTCCAAAGTACAGGGAACCCCAGCAATTTTGCCATGTCATTTTCATGAATGTATATTTCAATCTCTGAAAGTTGTGCCCGAAAAAGGAATGTGCTATATAATCATGTTTCAGGCACAACAAAAATGTTTAAAAGTTAAATTTTAAAATTTTTTCAAATTCTCGGCTTGCCAGAAACATGAATGTGTATCAAAATTGTTACGTATACGCCATGGCGTCTGTTGTTGAGTACAGCACATTCATGTTTCTGGTTAAAAAAAATCAAAAAATTGCGTTTAGGTGGCAACCCTAAGTGGCAACCCTGCTTGACATTATCTTATTTGGAATACGGTCGAAAATACCTTTCATTTGATACCCATATCGGCATATCTAGCTCTATATTTAAAAAAAATTGCGATAGGTGGCAAGCCTGTAAACCGCCCTTAGTGGCAATACCCATGTATATAATCTTAGAATGCATCAAATTATCTATATGCCAAAATATATCCAAATCGATTAAGCAGTTCCCGAGATATAAGAAAAATAAATAAATTGTGGTTAGGTGGCAACTCTAAGTGGTAACCCTTCCTGAAATTATCTTTTTTGGAATACGGTCGAAAATACCTTTCATTTATTACCCATATTGGCATATCTAGCTCAATATTAAAAAAAAAAAAAATGGGATAGGTGGCAACCCTGTAAAGCGCCGTAAGTGGCAGCACCCATTAATTCTGCTCGGTCTGACTATTACAATTTGTGCAATGTTAGCTAGATCCTCGAATTTCAGCTCCTATTGGATTTGCACAGCTATACATCGTGGTGA
>CAXKVI010000005.1:87062358-87085585 GCA_964058755.1 Campiglossa producta | reverse complement strand
GGTAGGCATAAGGTGAGAAAGATATTTGAGGAAATGGAGCTTTCAACTTGTTTACTGTTAAAAAGGAGATATTACTATGACTAGAGTTCGCCCAGTGGTTGAAATTCAACCACAAAACATTATTTTATTTTCCTACCTTTTTGCTATTTCTTAAATTTTCCTTTCTTTTCCATATTTTGTATATTTTTGGTTTCTATACATTCCTATTCATTTTGCCTTTTCCTCCCTCTTTACACCATTCAGTAATATAGTTTCAATGTTGATAATTATTTATTCTTCTTAGGTCGTCTTCATACGTATTTCTTTCCTTTCCTTTCCATAGCATTCATTTGCTTTTATTTCCTTTCCTTTCCTCTCCTTTCATCTCAATTTGTTTCTTTTGCTTTTCTTTCCTTCTCTTCCCTTTTATTTCCTTTCCTTATCTTCTCCGTTCTTTTCCTCTTATTTCCTTTTCTCTTCTTTCATTTAATTTTATTTCCCTTCTTTCTTTCTTTTCTGTTCTTCTCTGTTCTTTTCTTTTATTTTTCTTTCTTTTCGTTTCTTTAATATTCTTACCTGATCCTTCTTTCCATTTCCATTACATTCCTTTTTTCCTTTTATTTTATTTTTCTTTCCTTTCCTTTCGTTTCCGTTGCTTTAGTTTCCTTTCATTTTATTCATTTTTTTTTTCATTTCATTTCTTTTCTTTTATTTTTTTTCTTACCTTTATTTTCTTTCACTTGTTTTCTTAAATTTCCCTTTCTGTCATTTCGTTTCCTTACCTTTCCTTTTCTTACCTTTCCTTTCCTACCGTTTCCTTATTTTCTTTTGTTCCTTTCCGCAACTCCTTTGCTTTTCTTTTTCTTTCATTCATTTCCTTAACTTATTTTTTTAAGCTTTTCATTACCTTTCTTTCCTTTATTTTTCTTTCTTTTTATTTTCATTTATTTTCCATACCTTCTTCCTCGCTACCTTTTCTTTCCCTTCTTTTTTTCTTCTTTCCTTTCTTTGTCTTTCTCCTTTTGCTTCTCTTTTCCACTGCTTTACCTACATTACATTTCCTTTCTTCCCTTCCTTTTTTCTTTTCCATTCCTTTCCTTTCCCTTTGATTTTTCTGTAATATTTTCCGTTCCTTACCTTAACTTACCTTTATTTTCCTTTTATCGTTCCCTTTCCTTTCCTATTATTTTCTTAATTTAATATTTTATTTATTTCATTTTGTTTCATTTTTATTTATGTATTTTATATTATTCCCTTTCCTTTCATTTCCAACAAATTTTCTTTTTTACTTTCAATCACTTTTCTATTTCTGATTTTACTTTTTTTTTAGTTTTATCAATTTTCCATTTTATTTTATTTCACTAAGTCTAGCCAGGAAGGGCCTTGTGCATGATCTAGCTTATTTGTGCTTTTTTTTTAAAAGCATTTGCTTCTCTGATTCCCCACGCACAGATTTGTTTTTGTAAACACTGTTGCTCATGTTATCATATTGCTGCCAACAAAACAACTCACCCTACTGCAATGAATGCAAACACAACAATGCAAGTGGTCATACCTACATACACCCATAACAGCGGCTCTATAAAGCGAATGCGTGTATAGCACTTGTAGTGGTGTGATTTTCAAATCATATTATAATTAATTTTTTAAATTTTTGGTTTGATTTCGCACACCCTGCTCGGCGAGACATATTGATACATACCACATTTTATATACCTTAGAATTGTGGTTATTGCAAAAAAGGGAGAAAGCTGTTATGTTTGCGCATTTATATATAATAGATATTCATAAGGCACGAATACCTGACCTGAGTACATATTGTCGCTCCCAACGAAGACTAGCACGGTTCGTTTTCTGCGTGGAAAACTAGCACAGTTCGCATGGAACTGAACCGTGTTAGTTTTCGACGCTGAAAACTGAAGTGTGTTAGTCTTCCACGCATAAAACTGAAGTATGTTGGTCTTCCTCGCAGAGAACGAAGTGTGCTAGTCTTCCACGCTAACTGAACCGAGCTAGTCTTCGTTGGGAACGACGATATGTACTTTAACCCTTTCGGGACTACTGGGATAATACATCCCAGCCAATTTCAAACTTCTGTATTTTCTATACTATGTAAGCTATTGCTTAAGAAAAAACTCCCAAGAACAGATTTAAGTAACGTATTTGCGTTGTAAACAAAAAAATTGATTTAAAACAAATTTTTGATAAAAATAGGGTAAGTTAAAATACTTTTTATAAATGTGGGACATATAATCCCAATAAGCTTTTGACGTGGGATTAATTGGGATCATATATCCCACAGAAAATACTTATTGGGATTTTATATCCCACCCTAAAGGCTTATTTGGATTATATGTCCCAGGATAAAGGACGATTTCCGGATTTTTGAGTATGCAGAACATAATTTTTCAGCTCAATTTATAGGTATAACCATAATCTTTGGTACAGGATATACCCATTTCCCTAATAAAACTCCGTCCCGAAAGGGTTAAAAGCCCCACGAAGTCTGTGTTAGAGAAGATAGTGTTAGAGTTAGCCAATCAAAGGCTGGGTTCAATCATTGGGTTTATAAAGATCATTTAAAATATCATAATCCGGCCACAATAGGACACCGAAAACCTTTTTTTAAATTAAAAAAATGCTAGATATGAATGACAGCACCCATTAGTTTTTTCATATTGCTCTTAAGAAAGTGATGGTAAATCCTGATATAAATATATGGCATGTAATATTTACATCATGATTTACCATCACGCTCTTGGGTTGGGGTTGGAACTGGGGGAGGGTTAGGGTAAGGTATAGGGATAGGGATACATGCAGGCAATTAGTTTTTGCCGAGTTAGCTAGTACAAGTATATTTTTTGACTAGTTTGACGTTTCACTGCATGCCGACCACGGCTGTCTCCCACTTCTTTTTTATACTCAGCGTAATAGTACTAGTACAGGGGTATTATAATTCTGTCCACATAACGGTACTACGTAACGGCACAAAATAATCGAGATAGCTATAAAGTTCCATAAATAAAAGTTCTTAGGTTGAAAAAAAAGTTCATTAAGGCATGTCCGTCCGTCTGTTCGTGTACACGATAACTGAGTAAAAATTGAGATATTTGCATGAAAATTTGTATACGGGTTACTTTCTGGCCAAAGTAGGTTGCTATTGAAAATGGGCGAAATCGGATGATACCCATCCCCTTTTTCATTTCATTCGAAAATTTCGAAAATCACATAAATTGACATATCTCGGTAGCTGAAATGGCTAAAATGATAAAATTTCATACGTGAATCCCCCTAATAATTCTATTATGATTAAAATTTATTAAGGGGGCGTGGCACCGCCCACTTTTAAGAGAGGCATTTTTGAAAATTCGACTGGTCGTAACTTTTAAACTAATTACGATAGAACGATGAAATTTGGCACAAAGCATACTAGTATCGTTGAGAGTATATCTGATGAAATTGGAAAAAATCGCCCTCCAACCATGCCCACTTTCGATACCGAAAATTTCGAAAATTACCTAAATTGACATAATTGGTAGAATGCACCTCCTAGTCATTCTATTATGATTTTTTGATAAATTTTCAAAAATAGGCGCAGCACCGCCCACTTTTCAGGGAGGCATATTTGAAAATTTTACGGTAGAACGATGAAAAGGTACAATTTATACTAATCATATGAAAACTACAGCTGGGTATTTAATGTTCGCTTTACCCGAACTGCGACTTCCTTACTTGTTTTTGCGTAGTTTTTACTTAATTTTTTGTGCAATTTTTACTTTATTTTTGCGTAACTTTTTTACTGTATTTTTTGCGTAAATTTTAATTTTTTTTTATTTTTTGAATTACTGTGAAAAATATGACTTTTTGGATCACGAAGGGGGAGGGGGGGAGGGGCGTTGGGTTAAACCTGAAAACCACCCTCGTGGGTCCGGCCTTATCGTTTACTTGCGTCACAAAAAGGACTTTTCTATTGTTAGATAAGTGAACAAAACCATTGTTAAACACCTTCCAACCAGAAATCGAAAAAAAATACCTTTTGTTATTTTTTTATTCGCATTAGCGTGTAAAGCAAACGTATCTACATATTCGGCAATCAAACAAAAAATGATACATATATGAGAAAGCGCCCTTCTGGCAGGAGCATATATACATACATATTTATATTTTATTTGTTATTCTAAGCCGCTAATTTTTTCCCCTAATTGCAGCATAAGCAGGCTATTGTTTACACCGTTATCACTTTCGCCAATTAAATGCCTTGATGCGCAACATTCTTTACAAAGCTTTTGTATGGCTTTCTTGTTAGCGCCCACTATTTACTTATAATCCAACAATCAACCCACCTGAATACTCATTCTTGCGATTTTTTGACAACACTAATAAATCGTATAACAAATTCCAAAGCTTTCCATGTCTGTTGTTAGCAACCGTTAGTTATTATTAAGGCAAAAAAAAATGTGAAGTTGGTTAGTACCAGTGGCGGATTCAGGATTTTGGGAAGGGGCGTGGAGGATTTCAAATTTTTCTTTTTAATTTCAAGGACATTTTCATACCCAGTTTCATAAACCTGGCACTTTTCTCCCTTGGATTTTTGCATTCATTCGGGAAAAATCCTTCAATTCCTTTCTCAAAGAAAAATTTCTAATACTGGAATCATTTATTTTGGTTATTGGCATGATATTGCGAACTTTATTTTTTGTTTTTATTATTAAATTACTGGATAATTTTTTTTTGCGTAATTTTTACTATATTTTTTGTGCAATTTTAAAACCTTTATATTAAGTCGTTTTCTTATTTGCACCACCCTTTTCATACGAAATTTCGGAATCTTGCAAAGTCTTTTTAGGTAGTTTCCCGTTGAGTTAGACACTTAAAACTTGGAACATAGTTAGGAGCTCCGTGACAATGCAATGTGAAAGAAAAAGTATCCGCTAGGTGGCGCACAGATCAAGAAATACGGTAAATTCATTTAAAAATTGAAATTTTGTCACGCATATTTGAGCAACTTCCCGGTAAGCTAGATTATTGAAAATTTGCATGCGTATGAACAATTGCAGACAATACAAACTGTTGTACAAAAAATTCCGTTAGATGTCACACTGGTCGAGATAATTACAAAAAATATTAAAAGACTCCTGGAATTTTGCGATCGATTTTTAGTAACTTCCAGGTTAGTTAGAGCCTTGAAACTTTACACATTTGTCACAACCCGATGACAATGCATTCCCTCATCAAAACAACTCCGGTAAATAGCGCACGGATTGAGGTAATTCGAAAACTAATTTGAAGTTGGCAATTTTGCGATCGACTTTTGAACAACTTGCAGGTAACCTAGGAACTTGATACTTAGCATTTAGTTGTGGAAACGCTGGCAATACATTTTGTTGAAATCAGAATTCCAAAAGGTGGCGTGCTTGTCGATATAATTGAAAATCTGTAAAACATACGGGGAATCTTGCGATAGATTTTTGAGTAACTTCCCGCTAAACTAGAGACTTGAAACTTGGCACTTTTGGCAGAACCCGATGACAATGCAATCCCTCATCAAAAAAATTCCGCCAGGTGGCGCACATATCAAGATATTTCGAAAACTATTTTGAAGTTGGGAACATTGCGATCGACTTTTGACTAACTTTCTGGTAATCTAGGAACTTGAAACTTAACATTTAGTTAAAGGAACCGTGACAGTACCATATTTAAAAATCGAATTTCCAATAGGAATCACTAAAACTAAAAATAAAATAATGAAAAGATGATAAAAATATTTTAAAGACAATCTTTTGTTCATCTGAACCTACTCTTCTAACCCCTCTGTCCCTCTGGACAAACCCTGTTGAAACTGCACGTTTCCTTGGACTCCCCTTAGAAGAGCTTGATGAAGATCTTCGGAATGATCATACACTCTAGACAGGGCAATGCATTGTTAACAACAACAACAACAACCTTATATGAAAGCTGTCAAAAAGCCTCAGCAAATTTGTCGTTAAACAATGACATGGTTTCGGTGTTTTTGGTTTTGAAATTTTAGTCATACCAATTGTAATCAATTTTTGAGATTTGAAAATATAAAGGTGGAGTGCACGTTTCCAAACTAAGGCAAGCAATTTCTGTGAGCCTAAATAGAAGTACGGTTATCGACAAAACATTTAAAGCCTATTAATTGCAATCGAAAATGGTTTGGTAAACTCTCCGAGTGAATTTTGGCCATTAGAAGGGTTCTCTGTAGGTTCCGCCAATTTTTAGGAAAAATTCAAAGCAGTACACTACAAGTTGGAAGAATTCGCTACAGAAAATCTCTTCAATATTATAATTGTCAAAACACAGACTAAAAATTCCAAACCAAAGTATGGGTTCAAGAACTTAACCTTATAAGTATGTACTCGTATGTCGAAAACAACATTCAAAATAAGTCTTTAAGTCAAGTGGGCTTATTCGAGCACAATCCTCAAAATGTTGACATAAATTAATGCACACATACTTATTATATCTGGGTACCCACCAAAAAATGAGTGCCTTATAACTACAACGTTTTTTCACTGAAAAGCATCGATGCATTTAGGCTGGCGTTTTTGTTTTGGAAAACTATAACTATCTATAAATATCCCAGTACCTTGGGGGTATTTCAATTAGACGGAAAGCTATGTCTCTGTAGAACTTGACCAGGCATATTTGGTCATATAAGGGTAAGGTTATAATCATCTAAGTAAGATGAAAACAAGTAAGGAAGTTCTCCCAACGATACTAGTATGCTTTGTACCGAATTTCATCGTTCTATCGTAATTTTCGAAAATGCCTCCCGGTGCCACGCCTACTTTGAAATATTTATCAAGAAATCATTATATAATGACCAGGGGGATTCACCTATAAAATCATATCATTTTAGCCTAGATGAGATAAGTAAATTTATGGGATTTTCGAAATTTTCGATATCGAAAGAGGGTGCGTGGTTATCATCCGATTTCGCCCATTTTTAATAGCAGCCTACCTTGGCCAGAAAGTAATCTGTATACAAAATTTCATGCAAATATCTCAATTTTGCTCAGGTTAACGTGTACACGGACAGACGCACGGACGAAAATGCCTTAATGAACTTTTTTTTTTTCAACCTAAGAACTTTCATATATGTAACTCTTTATCAATCTCGATTATTTTGTGCCGTTACGTAGCACCGTTATGTGGACAAAATTATAATACCCTTGTACTAGTACTAGCACGCTGGGTATTAAAAATTGATTCAAGGTAAGTTAACTTTTCTCGGAATATACATATGTTATCGTCACATCAGCGAAATTGTGTAAGGCCAAAGCAGGTGGACAACTGTGGATGTGAATGTTTGGCCTACGACATTATTGTACAATTCGTAACAATAGAAATGTAGCTTATACACAGCTACTGTATATAAACTACTTTCATATATATAATATTGTGTGCACTTGAGTAAGTAGGCACTTTAGTGGAATTTTTACATTGCATTCATCTTGGCTGAGTAGCATCTGTGTACCTCTTTATATAATATATGAAGACATGCATGGATGAAGGGGGTATGTCGCATTCTCACTCAATTTCTGTTTTTGGCATTGGTGAATAGTGTTTATGCAGATCTATATTTCTGTCTTATCAGAATCTGCCTATCGTGAAAATTGTAGAAGATAAGTCATGGATGAAGGGGGTATGTACACAACTTTTCAATATGAATTGTGGAAGAAGGGGGTATGTTCCGATTTTTTCATATAAAACACTAAATATAAACTTATGCTTTTTATTGCGTATTATGCAACGTCTTTTATGGCTTTGCATAATTTTTTTGTCAGTTTTCCATAAAGATGCGAAAAAACCTCAAATGTTGAAGCAAAACTTTAAAGCCGATTTTCTCGTTTCACTCAAAATGCGACATACCCCCTTCATCCATGCATGTCTTCATATGTAGTTGCATGTATGTTTATATTTAACAACATAGCATTCTTATACAGATCTAGTTTTGTAACTGTAGGTAGTCCTTTTGTATATATCCCAAGCGCACAAAGGTGCTAGGCGGCAGAACACCTCAGTACACGTGTAATATTTCAAGAGTTTCTAAAAATAAGTGTTTCAGCTGTACATTGCTCTTGTGCTCTTTAAGCTGGCTCAGCGATTTTTTATTTCCGTGATTTGTGTAGGCTACAATTTTATGTGCAGTTCTGATTTAAAATAATAATTTATGATAGTTTCTTAGCAAGGTTGTGATTAAATAAGCTTTGGGAATGAGCTGAGCTAGCCATTAATAAGTTGTAACTATGTAGCTCAGGGTTACAACTTATAAGATTTGTGGCTATCAGCTTAAGCTAATGTCAATCATGCCTTTAAGCGTGTATGTTTTTAGTCTGGAAAATAAATACCGCATCCCTGTTATACTCACTCAAGCTGTTTTCACACTCGCGCTCTCAATGTGGTCCATCTGTAGTCAGATTTAGATAGAGAGAGAGAGAAAGAGAAAACAGAAGCTTTTAAAACTGCTCGGCTAACTCTCTTTGTGGACCACTATTTCAAGCCCACAATCAATGATCCCTAGCAACCGAGAAACCTCAAATCAATAAGGAATATTTGCATACTTTCCTCGGTTTTGTTCGTTAGTTTACGATAACTATACTCCTCGTCAAAAAAAAATCTCCAAGAGTAAGAGAACATTTTCTTAATGTAAAATGTTCTCCTGATTCCGATTATCACATACACTTTTCTGTGGCAGATCTAGTTTCCGAGATATCGGTGAAAATATGAAAATTCCAAATTTTGCAAAAAACCACTTCATACAGGTACGAACAAAATTAGCATTTTTCACATCTGCGGTCTGTATAAGTATCTTCAGTAGTTAGTATATTAACAAATGTTATCGTATATGTAGGTGTATACATTAAGGTGGGTTTTAATTTTTTGTTTTTTAGAATAGCATGGATGTAGAGCTTTTACTTTAGACCAAAAAAACTACTTAAACCTTTCATGAACATGAAATGGTATTACATATACAACTTTGGTCGGATGTTTGTAAGAAGAAGAAGAAAATGTAGACCTGCCAACAAAAATACCGAGATGGCCACGACGATGATCTCAGTTCATTTAGCCATGCGGTCTGTCTGTTTTAGCGCAAAATAGTTGGTGTGCAGCCAAAATTTCATGTGGGCATATATAGTAGAGTGGGTCGATTTTTTTCGACAACATCGCCATTGCGGAAAGTATGCTACGGGCAATTTTAAGCAACTTTGCTGAAGAAACTATGGGTCTGAAATTGAATATGCTACACATTCTTGTCTCTGGCGGAACGAAAATGTTTAAAAATTGAATTTCTAAATGTGTTGCACTGAACGACAAACACCATGGCGTATACGTAACACATCCGTGTTCTGGCTCAACGAATAGAATCCAAATCAAACGTTTTTCGAATTTTCTTCTGTCAGTCTGTCTGTATGTTTGTGGTGGTATCACCACAGGGAGAGGACGATCATGGCCGACAGCTCAAAATCCAACACACCCAAAAAGTTCAATAAGGCATGTCCCTCCGTCTGTCCCACCGTCCGTCTGTCCGTGTACACGATAACTTAAGTAAAAATTGAGATATTTGCATGAAATTTGGTATACAGGTTACTTACTGGCCAAGATAGGTTGCTATTGAAAATGGGCGAAACCGGATGATAACCACGCTCCCTTTTTCGATATTAAAAATTAGCTCTCAACATTCGTTATTTCACTTATTTCTACATGGAAATGCCCCACCAGTAGTGAGGCGACTCTGAAAATCAGTATTAAGGGTGATTTACACGGGTAGATTTTTCTAGTCAATTTTTTTAGTTCCACCATGTATATAGAAATTCGATCGATTCACTCCTTATATTTGAAAGTATAATGCAGTGGAACGACAAAAATCGACCATAAAATCAACCCGTGTAAATCACCCTATAAGTTCAGAATTTTTAAAATTTTTTACATGGTATCCAAATAATTAAAAAAAAAAAAAAAAATTTTTTTGGCCAATCTAATGCATTTAAATATAAAAATATATGTATATTCACTCTCTTATATGTATAACTGAATAAGTAAGTACTACATGAAAGTGCACTCCACGACGCCTGCATACCTGAACACCTGAGCTATGTGCTATCGAATGGATAAATATTTTCCATTATCCCTTTGTGTTTTTTTGTTATGTTTGTATGTATGAGCGTGCATGTCTAAGAGTATATCTTGAACTATTTTCACTTCTATTTGCTTCCGACTATGAATATGATGATGATGATGATTATGATGATGATGATTATGATGATGATATTGATGATGTTGTTAAGCCGGCACCTGCAATTTGCTAAACAAAAGCTTTTGAATGAAGAAGAATTTGCAAGTTCAAAGAAAACAAAATCATTTCAGAATATTTCAATACAAATTTTTGTGTAGCTTGTTGTTACGAGTTTTCCGTTAAACAAATATAGTAAAAGATTCATTGGAAAAAAAATTAAGCAAAACAGGTGGTATATCGTGCATTTGTGGTTTGTTTGTATTAAAAGGTTTTGTCAATATTTTGATATAAAATTGTTTGCTGAGCACGTTTCTCAATTCACTTACAAGGTCATATGGCATGCACGTCTAGCCAAATATGTAGCTTGATATCATACGTATGACATCGCTTGACATTCGTAGTTTTTCTAAGCAATATAAACTTGCCAGGACGGTATGAGTAGTCTGTTATTTAATTTATTCCACAATTTACTGGAAAAATGGTGCTATTGTGTAATTTACCCCACTCTTAACTTTTTTATTTGTTGTTGTTATGTTACTTGGTTGGGGAAGTTGGTCGGGGATCCCGGTTGAAAAACATGTTTGGACCTATAAAAAAAAGTTACCCATTTAAAATGTATTGACTGTACCAAAAGTTGTCGAAATCAATCCCTATGGGTACCCCCCTTGGACCTTTAAAAAGGGTTTTAATAAACCTTTTTATCTCAATTTTTTTTTCTTTCGAAGACATTTTTGATTCTCAAAACTCGACTTTTAGGGTTGTTTTTCAAAAAAAAATTTATACCTACAATTTTTGTTATTTGCGCAAACCTGACGGTTCCTGGACCAGCAGCAAAATTTGCATGAGGAACCCTTAGCACCTACAACAAACCTGGCTGTATACATACCCATCACGGAGGAAAAGGTTAGGTGGGAGGTTAAAAGCTTCGAACCGTTTAAGGCTGCCGGGCCAGACGGGATTATTCCGGCACAACGCTGGTATTTTTTTATGCAGCCTGCCTGGCTCTTAGCTACATTCCGTGCTCCTGGAGAAGTGCCACGGTAGTGTTTATTCCTAAGGCGGGGAAGGCGTCTCATTACGAGCCCAAGGACTACAGGCCGATCAGTCTCTCATCCTTTGTGCTCAAAACCTTCGAGAGGATAATAAATGACTACCTCTCCTCTACTATTGATAGCAACCTGATCTGTAGCTATCAGCATGCATACACCAAAGGGAAATCTACAGAAACTGCGCTTCACAGCCTAGTTTCTGTTATTGAAAAATCTCTGTATGAAAAGGAGCACTGTCTTGTGGCCTTTTTAGATATTGAAGGAGCCTTCAACAACATAAGCCCTGATGCTATAAACACTGCTTTAACAAGTCTGGGCATAAGTAGGTCTCTTATTGGACTTATTGATCAACTGCTAAGGGGTAGACGAATAGTTTCATCACTGGGCTCGGTTGACTTATCACGCTATGTCACAAGGGGAATGCCTCAGGATGGTGTTTTCTCCCCGCTTCTATGAAACCTCGCAGTCAACTCGATGCTGCGAGACACAAGCTGGGGGGCGGGAAGGTAGTGGCATATGCAGCCGACTTAGCTATAGTATATAGGGGCAAATTCCCACAAACCCTGTGCGACTTGATGCAAGTAGCACTGCGAGAGGTTTCCTCACGGTGCTCGCGCTCCGGACTGAGCATGAACCCGGGAAAAGTAGAACTGGTCCTTTTCACCAACCTCTATAAGATACCACCGTTAATACTACCAAAACTGAATGACGTGCGCCTGAACTTGGCTGACAAAGCCAAGTTCTTGGGCACAGTTCTGGATAGGAAACTAACCTGCAAGGAGAATGTTCTTCAGCGCCAGAAGAAAGCGTGCATTGCACTCTACACGTGCAAAAGAGCCATTGGAAAAAAATGGGGGCTCAGCCCCAAAATATGCAAATGGATCTACACTGCAATCATTCGACCAATCATGCTCTATGGAGTTGTGGTATGGTGGCCTGCGATGAGCAAGGCAACAAACCTTAATCTGTTAGGTAAAGTACACAGATCTTGCATGATCTGTATAAGCGGTGCGTTAAGAACAACGCCCAATGAAGCACTCCAGGCCATTCTTGGCATTTTGCCAATCGATCTGGAAGGGCACCGGGTAGCAGCAGCATCGGCTCTGCGTCTAAGGGAAACGCCCGGCTGGGGCGCAAGCACTACTGGACAAGCCAGTATTTTGGGATCCTATAGCTTTCTTCCGCTGAGCACAGATCGTTGTGTGACCACAAAAGTCGGAGATAGCGGTTTTATAATAAATATTCCTAGCAGGGACGAATGGGAGAGCACTTCCATTTATACTGTTGGCTCGAAGTTAGACAGCAGAGTTGGAGGAGGGGTTTCTTCAAAGGATCTGAACCTTGAGCTCTCCTTCAGACTACCTGATCACGGCAGGGTCTTCCAGGCTGAAGTTTCAGCAATCATGGACGCCGCGGCTTGGATAGGCCAACACACTCTCAGACAGGATATTTTTATTTTCAGCGACAGCCAGGCGGCCATCAAAGCCCTTGGCTCTTACTCGTTCAACTCTGAACTGACGCTCAGCTGTCGTCGATCTCTACAAGAGATGGCCCAACAGAACCGCGTGAACCTCACATGGGTCCCGGGGCATAGGGACATTGAGGGAAATTGTAGGGCAGACGAACTTGCGAGGCAGGGCACGGCCAAGCAGGTTCTTCGGGATAAAGTGCGCTGAGGTATGCCGTTTGCCACATGCAAGCTAATGCTGAAGGAGTACACACTCCGCCAAGCCAACGAAAGATGGCTGCAATCTCCAGAATGGCGGATATCCAAAGAAACCTGGCCGAATAGGAAAGATCAAGACAAATTTATGCCCTAAGGAGAAGAGAAATATCCATACTAATAGGCGTATTAACTGGGCACTGCCTCATTGGTAGGCACGCAAAAAGACTAGGTGTGCCCTACCGACGATGCTGTAGGAGTTGTAAGGATGATGCGGAGGAGGAAACGGTGGAGCACCTCATCTGCAACTGTCCGGCTTTAAGTGGCGCGAGAATGCGCTTTTTGGGAGTTCCCTTCCTGGTTCGCCTGCGCGAGGTCACATAAAGGACCTGATGGCCTTCATCAGGTCATCTAAATGGTTCGAGGAGGAGTAACGGTGTTGGTTTAGGCACGTCAGTCCCGGGATTCTGCTATGTGGAGAATCCCGATTATACCGGGATTTTCCATATGGCAGGTTCCCGGAACTGACTTTCCTAGTGTAGGTGGTATCACAACGGCCCTTTTAATACTGGCCTAGGTGTGCCTCTGCGGCAGCCACTTGAACCTAACCTAACCTTTTTTGGTACGGACAATGTCAAATTCAAGGTACCACGTAACTTTTAGCATATTTTCTGTGTAATTTACTATATTTTGGGAACCCTGTAATACCGCGCAATTGGCAACACCCAAGTGTGTAGTTTTAGAATCAAACATGCTATTTCCATGCCAAAGTTCATCCAAATCGGTTAAGCGGTTCTCGAGATAGTACCGGATATACTGCGGTAAGGAGGCAACCCTAGGTGGCAACCCTACTTGAAGATATTTTAAATCAAATATCGATTCAATAGTGCTACCATTGAGCTTCAAAATTCGTACGTACCAAGTAGGTACTCAAGATGGGAAAATTATATGAGGAATGGAAATTGGCGCACGAAAAATTTAGCCAATTAAGCGGGTTTGGTGATACATAAGGGGGGGATTTTCTTCCCGCTTCTTACAAAAAGCAGAGTGCACAAACATTTTGGGTGTTTAAGCAGGTTAGGCACTTAAGCGTTCGTTAACAGAAAATGTTATACGTAACGTATACGTAACATTTTGTTACTTTTATGAAAATTTTAAGTGACTTTTTGTCATTACGTCAAGTTTACATAAAGGGGGGCAAATATGTGCAAATAATTTTTTCAAGAATCGATAAAAAATATTCAAACCTTTCATTTTATTATAGTTAGAAGGTGTAGTACGCTGTAGCATACAAAATTTTTGCCTATCCAAAGTAGCAAATTTAATTGACCTTTTAGTAAAAGTTTCTAGACAAAACTTGAGCGATTTTGTCCAATTGACTGATCTATCGAAAAAGTGCTATTTTCAAATGTGCACTTGTTCGCTCACTTCATTCAGTTATTCGGCCGTTAAATAATAAGTTTTCTTTTGAATAGAAGCCAAGAAGGATTGGGCATTCATTAATAAATTTGCCATTTTAAAATATTTTTGAGTTGAGCAATTGAACAACTCTCGAAAAAGTCCAACACAAACAATAGAGTTCACTTCGCTGTAGAGTATGCCTTTCGTTCAGTAGACTGAGGCTTTGAGTTGAACTAGCTTATTTGTAAAGTAAACAATTGGATAGAAATTGTATAGGAAACTAATTTGTTAACAATTTTATATTCATTTTTAAAGTAATTCACCGTACACCTAAAAACAGATGGCTCCTTTCCATCCACCTCTTTAAAAGTTTAACAAAACTGTTTCATAAACTTACCCAGTATGACCAGCACATTACCCAGTAGGCCACCAAATCCAATGAGACCGAATAGTAAGGGCACAATTATTGACACAACACGCTCCAATGAGTCAATTTCAAAATCCAACAGATTGTCTGGCGGATATGTGTAGTTGTCATCGCCGCCACCACCATCACTAACATCACCAGCGATCTGTAGGGGCAGTCCAGTAAAACTGGCGCTGGTAGCTCCAGCGCCAACGCTCATATCCACCGCACTGCCAACGCTGCCGGTGCTATTAATACAATCGATTATGTTGCTGTTGGTCCAATCGGGCGAACAGAGCGCTGGTAGCACTGCCATTGTTGGCCGTATCAGCCAAGAGGACAAAGCCAAAAGGATGATTGCCGTCGCTATTGTCGTTCCTTTGGCTAGACTTTGCTTGTGTAACATTTCCACGCTGTTCGTTCGTTCGTTCGTTTATTCATTCATTCATGCAGACGAGTATTGTTTGTATTTTGGCGAAATTACTTTGAAATTCATTGTAAAATTTTTTTGTGTGCTTTGTTTGCTTTAAAAGTGGGCGCCTCGCGTGAAATCAACGCTTGATTGTCCTGATCGTGTTTGTCTGGGATGTGACAGGAATTGATAATTGCTACAAATTGGTTGTGTAAAGAGCAAGTTTTTTCAACTTGTATTTTTCCTTGGACTGTTGCAGCTATGGATGAAATAAAAAGAATGGAAAAATGGAAATTTTAATAAAATCGAGCCTTTGACTTCTTTTCAGTGGAAAAACAAAAATTCAAAGTTTTGATAAGGTTGATAAATGGAAGGGTTTTTTAAATAAGTTTTTTTGCTGTAGTTCTTAATTTTGCACAATAAACGCCAAAAACTGAGGACTGTTTAGCTGGTACTAAAGAGCGTGCTTGGAGCGTTTATGATTCGTCGTTTTACTTAGCTTATTTTCGACTCGGATTTCTCGATGTCTTAAGGGCATTTCCACATACTTAAAAAGCGAGTTTTCTCAAAAGTTGTAGTTACGAGGTTAAGGCAGAAACGGGACGATATAACCTAGAAATTGATTTTACAATATGTGTATCAAATGAAATGTGTTCATTCATTGTATCTGAACTTTTCTTAGTTGTATAACTAAATGTTAAATGGTTTTTATTTTTATTTTTTAAGTTAGGTTGTTTAATAAATAATTTATTTTATTTCATTTCCTCTCCTTTCATTTTATATTATTTCATTTCATTTTACTTCATTTCATTTTATTTTATTTTATTCTATTCAGGGTTGGGCATTTTTGCACTACCACTAATTTTTTAGTAATAATTTTTTCAGTGATAGTTAAAATGAAAAACCACTATCACTAAAAATTTGGAGATGGTAATTTTTGATTTTATTTATTATAATTTTCGGACTCGGTTTTTAGTAAAATTTTGTTAAATTGAGTTATTTTTTTATTTTCTTTTATATTATTTAATTTAATTTAATTTAATTAAATTTTTTTATTTTATTTAATTTTATTTTCTTTTATATTATTTTATTTTATTTAGTTTTATTTTATTTTATTTTATTTTTTTTTTTTTTAATTTTTTATTTTATTTTATTTTATTTTTTTTATTTTATTTTATTTTATTTTATTTTATTTTATTTTATTTTATTTTATTTTATTTTATTTTATTTTATTTTATTTTATTTTATTTTATTTTATTTTATTTTATTTTATCCTTTTTTATTTTATTTTACGACTCATCTCACTTCATTCAGTTTGTTACACCCACCTTCCAAAAAGCTTTGCGAAAGGCACGCTTATAAGAAAGTTGACTTAGAAATACTACAGGGCATCGTAGCTGATTTGTTACAAGCAATTGCTTTAACCGCTTCGGTGCAGACACAGTAGTTCTGTGTCCGAAAATCCATCTGATGTGGAGCCTGGAAACTCCGAAACGCGTCATGGTATCCATCGCTGTGTAAATCTTTGTCAATTTTCTCTAAGTATCAAAATTAATAAAAAATATTGTTTTATTTTATTTTATATTGTTTTATTTTATTTCATTTCATTTCATTTTATTTTATTTTATTTTATTTTATTTTATTTTATTTTATTTTATTTTATTTTATTTTATTTTATTTTATTTTATTTTATTTTATTTTATTTTATTTTATTTTATTTTATTTTATTTTATTTTATTTTATTTTATTTTATTTTATTTTATTTTATTTTATTTTATTTTATTTTATTTTATTTTATTTTATTTTATTTTATTTTATTTTATTTTATTTTATTTTATTTTATTTTATTTTATTTTATTTTATTTTATTTTATTTTATTTTATTTTATTTTATTTTATTTTATTTTATTTTATTTTATTTTATTTTATTTTATTTTATTTTATTTTATTTTATTTTATTTTATTTTATTTCATTTTATTTAATTTTTTTATTATATTTTATATTATTTTATTATATCTAATTTAATTTAATTTTATTCTATTTTTGATTTTCTTTTATATTATTTTATTTTATGATATTTTATTTTATTTTATTTTATTTTATTTTACTTTAATTACCTTTTTTTATTTTATTTTAATTACCTTTTTTTATTATTTGATTTATTTATTTTTTTCAGCACAGTCTAATCCTTCGCACACTTGCTTATAATTACATTACCATTACAAGCGGATTTGTGTTCAACTAATCCTATTTATTTAATTGTTTGTTTACAACCATATCAGCTGTTCTATTTTCTGTCATAACTGTCATTCTCTCAAACTTTAGTTGCACATTTGCAGCCATTTATTGTGGTCGCAGCTGTTGTAAATTAGATGAAAATAATGATTGACATTGCATCAACGAGTAGATATCATTTTCCAGCGATTTGCTTTTATTATTTTTTATACCCACCGTACTAGTACTAGTATAAGGGTATTATAATTTTCTCCACATAACGGTACTATGTAACGGCACAAAATAATCGAGATAGATATAGAGTTCCATTAATGAAAGTTCTTAGGTTGAATAAATCAGTTCATTAAGGCATGTCCGTCTGGCTGTCCTCCTGTCCGTCTATCCATCTGCCCGTTTGTCCGTGTACACGATAACTTGAGTAAAAATTGACATATTTGCATACAATTTTGTATACAGGTTACTTTCTGGCCAAGGTAGGTTACAATTGAAAAACTTTTAAGGGAGGCATTTTTGAAAATTCGGCTGGTCGTAACTTTATACTAATTACGGTAGAACGATGAAATTAGTACAAGGTATACTAGCACAATAGGGAGTATACCAGATGTGATTGGACGAAATCTTTTCCCAACCACGCCCACTTCCGAAATGGAAAATTTCGAAAATCATATTAAAACTACCGCTGGGTATTTACCCGAACATAGAATTCCTTACTTGTTAGTTTTATTGTTGTACAGAATGTGTTTGTCAGCTACACACATCAGCTGTCACTTTGGTAGAACACATAGAAAAGTACCAATTAATTTTCAGATTTTTAGATTATGTTGACGGGGTTTTGAATGACGATGACACATTGTGTATTTCATGTATGTATATGTCAAGGTTACGTATGTGATGATGATTTTGACAGGAGATTGTAAATATTTAATAAAAAAAAATATAAACAAATTAATTTTATTAATTTAAGGGCCATTTTCTCATCTGGCCTTTAGCTTTATTGCTAATTTAAAATTTAGCGCCCAATTGTCAAATTAGCTGGTTGCTCATAAAGGCGATTCAACATTTTAGAGGTTACGTTATCTTATCATAAAAATCTTACAAACCGCTTCAACTCTTATACTAATTCAAAGTACTGATTTAGAAAGCTGTTGCTGCAGTACCGACTTATTGCTTTTTCACTCTATTAGAACTCCCAAAACAATTCCAAGCTCAAACATTCTTCCCTCAACAGCGTGTCCTTGAAATTTGAATTTTTAAGACAAACTGTAGCCAAATAAATCAAACTATCAACAAGGAACACACTCCCAGTTGGTGCACCCTGGGTAATGCTAAATGACCTACATGGCCTACACGGCTAGTTTCTTGTATTGTCGGTTCTACGAGAACGGTACCAGTACTTGTGCTGTACCCATCGTGCCGAAACGATCCGGGCCGTTTTCTTATATCGACCCGGCCAAGAGCAATACACTCGGGGTGACCCTGTCTGACATTTGGGCAGGGCTACGCCTCGCTACAACAACAACAACAACACATTCAAAGTTCTGCTAAATATTTATGATTACAAACAGCAGGGAGGATTCAAAGTCAACCATTTAAATAAACTACATTCAAATGTATGTTGATTTGTATGTATGTACAGTGTTCACAGTCAATTTGAGCCACTAAAATAATTTTGTATTTCATTAGACTGGGTACTAAGATAGTATTTCTAAAATTGTTTACTTAAAATATGGCCAATTATAAAATAAAATAAAATAAAATAAAATAAAATAAAATAAAATAAAATAAAATAAAATAAAATAAAATAAAATAAAATAAAATAAAAGAAAATAAAATAAAATAAAATAAAATAAAATAAAATAAAATAAAATAAAATAAAATAAAATAAAATAAAATAAAATAAAATAAAATAAAATAAAATAAAATAAAATAAAATAAAATAAAATAAAATAAAATAAAATAAAATAAAATAAAATAAAATAAAATAAAATAAAATAAAATAAAATAAAATAAAATAAAATAAAATAAAATAAAATAAAATAAAATAAAATAAAATAATATAAAATAAAACAAAATAAAATAAAATAAAATAATATAAAATAAAATAAAATAAAATAAAATAAAATAAAATAAAATAAAATAAAATAAAATAAAATAAAATAAAATAAAATAAAATAAAATAAAATAAAATAAAATAAAATAAAATAAAATAAAATAAAATAAAATAAAATAAAATAAAATAAAATAAAATAATAAAATAAAATAAAATAAAATAAAATAAAATAAAATAAAATAAAATAAAATAAAATAAAATAAAATAAAATAAAATAAAATAAAATAAAATAAAATAAAATAAAATAAAATAAAATAAAATAAAATAAAATAAAATAAAATAAAATAAAATAAAATAAAATAAAATAAAATAAAATAAAATAAAATAAAATAAAATAAAATAAAATAAAATAAAATAAAATAAAATAAAATAAAATAAAATAAAATAAAATAAAATAAAATAAAATAAAATAAAATAAAATAAAATAAAATAAAATAAAATAAAATAAAATAAAATAAAATAAAATAAAATAAAATAAAATAAAATAAAATAAAATAAAATAAAATAAAATAAAATAAAATAAAATAAAATAAAATAAAATAAAATAAAATAAAATAAAATAAAATAAAATAAAATAAAATAAAATAAAATAAAATAAAATAAAATAAAATAAAATAAAATAAAATAAAATAAAATAAAATAAAATAAAATAAAATAAAATAAAATAAAATAAAATAAAATCCCTAAAGGGATTTACCTAAAGTATAGTAAAAACTTAGCTATTTACCTTACCGAATTATGTCAATTTATGTAATTTTCGAAATGTTCCAAATCGAAAGTGGGCGTGGTCGGAAAGCGATTTCGTCCAATTACATTACATTATGCTAGTATACCTTGTACAAATTTCATCGTTCCACCGTAATCAGTTTAAAAGTTATGACCCGTGAAATTTTCAACTATGTCTCCCTGAAAAGTGGGCGATGCCATGCCTACTTTTAAAAATTTATCAAAAAATCAATCGATTGTATGGGGGCTATATGTAATATCGGCCCGATCTTGCTGGTTCCGACAAATGATTCCTAAGTATATTATAAAATGGTGGCCGCATACAAATATCTCAAAAACTGAGGGACTAGTTTGCGTTCAAATAGACAGACGGACAGTCGGACATGGTTAAATCAACTTATATCGCCATCCTGATCATTTCGGTATACTTATTGATGGGTCCATCTCTTCTTCTTCTCATACTTACAAACATCGTACCAAAGTTATAATACCATTTCATATTCATGAAAGGTATAATGACAAGGGGCTTTATCCTACCAAACTATATCAGTTTAGCCATTTCCGTTACCGAAGTATGTCAATTTATGTGATTTTCGAAATTTTCGATATCGAAAGTGGGCGTGGTTGGGAGCGATTTTTTCCAGTTTCATGAGGTATACTCCCAACGATACAAGTATGATTTGTGACAAATTCATCGTTCTACCCTAATCAGTTTAAAAGTTACGACCAGTCGAATTTTTAAAAATGCCTCCCTTAAAAGTGGGCGGTGCCACGCCCACTATAAAAAATTTATGGAAAAGTCATAAGAGAATGACCAGGGGATTAGCCTATAAAATTATATCATTTTAGTCATTTCAGCTGCCGAGAAATTTCAATTTGTGTGATTTTCGAAATTTTCGATATCGAAAAAGGGGGCATGGATATCATCCGATTTCGCCCATTTTCAATAGCAACTTACCTTGGCTAGAAGGTAACCTATATACAAAATTTCATGCAAATATTTAAATTTTTACTCAAGTTATCGTGTACACAGACGGACAGACGGACAGACATGCCTTAATGAACTTCTCAACCTAAGAACTTTCATATATGGAACTCTATATCTATCTCGATTATTTTGTGCCGTTACGTACTACCGTTATGTGAACAAAATTAATATACCCTCGTACTAGTACTAGTACGCTGGGTATAATAAAAAAAAATAAAATAAAGTAAAACATAAAAACTAAATAAAATAAAAAAATAAATAAGTTTTATTTGTGGAGTAAATCCAATGCATATATTTATACGTTAATTTTATAATTATAGGTATTGGAAAGAATTGGATGCAAAATTTTATACAGCGGAATGGTAATTCACTGACTAGTTTCCATGCGACCAAGCATTTAGACGTAGTATTTATATCCGGTCTGGCTGGCATCGAACCTACCAGACTGCATTGGCATTGCGTTGTCTCAACGCTTTGAGCCATGTGCCCTGCATGCAATCTTGCATTTATATACTTTCTAATATTTGGGCTGCTAAAAATATGGGAGAAGCAGCCAGTTTTTCGAGTCTTTTGAACATTTTGATTTTTTGAGTTTATCGCTATTTAGATCTAGGTGTGCGATATGTAAATTGAATTGAATTAAATAAAAATAAAATATACAGCAATAGTTCGAAGGCACACACAGCTACAAATTTTCATGCTCACATAAATACGCACTTCATAAATGTGACGGATGAAAAATTATTAAACGGAAATGAAGTTGTCTGTATATCATTCCGATTCATGCACCTTTCCTTCCTTTTCCTAAAGGTTACGAAAAACAGGCAACATCCGCTCTGTTATCAAAAACGGCGGAAAAGTGCAGACAAACAAAATTAGAATGTTTTGAAATTTTTCTTCATAATGTTTATTTCCGTTGCTTTAATTTACTTACCTTATTTATATTTTTTTTTATTTCACCGTGAATTGAAGCACGTTTGTTTTGGTGCAAATTTAAGCTCACATTTTTTTTTTCTTTGTAGGTTGTTTACGGGTTTAAGTCCTTCTATCTCTGTGCAAGCGGCAACTTATAATATAGAAATCATTTTCAGAATAGTGCAAAAATTTGGCTGTTCCTTGAAACTTGAACTTAGCTTTTATGCAAAATCGATTAAATACATTTTTAAAAAAATTGAAAAAAAAAAAAAAATCAAGCATAGTTGATTCAGGTGAAGCACTCTGTCCAGTCTCCCACTTTGGTACCGAAGGATTTTTTTTTGACACAGCGGCTACCACTTCAAACATACTAACACAGGCAAACACTGTGCCACACGCATACACATACACACACCTTATATTTAAAAGTTCTTTCAAGTTAAGTGCACGCAATAAATTTTATTCGCTCTGCCAATTTACTAAGTATTTCAGAAATTCCAATTAAATATAGCAGTGATTTTGCACACATAAAATATTGAATCAAAAGCAAAATTTTTACTGATAAAAAGATCGTCAGCATTTTTGTGCTCTATGGCCCATTTTGGAATTACAACATTACGCACTCATGAAATTTGATAAGGGTAAAATTGTAATTAATCTTCTTGGTCAATTAAATAATTTCAAAACAAAGTTCACAGATTTAAAGGCAAATGGAAAAGTTGAGAATTGAAGTAAAGTTTTTTGAACAAAATTTAATTTTGTAACAGGGCGGGTTCAATGATTTTTTTCTGTGTAAACATCTTTGCGCGGGGGTCTATCCAGAAAAAGTTAAATTCTGTGTATCTTGAGTGAGCAATTCTTGCTTGAGTGGTTTCTGATAATGTGACGCTGTGGCTACATATGTGTGTGTGTACCTATATCCAAGTGGTTTGCGCTTTGGAAGGGAAAGGAAAGGAAAGAAAAGGAAAAGAAGGGAAAGGAAAGGAAAGGAAAGACAAGGAAAGGAAAGGAAAGGGGAGGAAAGGAAAGGAAAGGAAAGGAAAGGAAAGGAAAGGAAAGAAAAGGAAAGGAAAGGAAAGGAA
>CAXKVI010000005.1:87009858-87057358 GCA_964058755.1 Campiglossa producta | reverse complement strand
GAGTCATTTTGGGATCATTTTAGGATGAGTTTGGGTCCAATTTTGGATCATTTTGGGAACATTTGAGGGTATTTTTGGGTTCGTTTTGGGATTATTTTACTATTATTGTGGGACTATTTTAGGGTCATTTTGGGATCATTTTTGATAATTTTGACGTCATTATCGGATCATTTTGGGTACATTAGGGTGGTAGCAACTGAGATATGGTGGGTAGGTACCACCCACATTGAAATCAATGAACTTTTTTTAGGAAAAACCTACTCCTTGAGACAAAAAAATTGGTGTATCACACTTTAAGGTCCGACAACAAATGCCGAAGATATGAAGAAAAATGCAATTGGGCGACATCTAGGGTTGCCAGAAAAAAAAAAAATTTTATGAAATGTTTTTCAAAACAGTTCATATGAGGGGAGGTACGGCCTGTAAGGCGAGACGCTTTATTACCCATATTGGCATGTCTTGCTCAATATGTTTATACAATTAAGACAGATGGCAACCCTGTAAAGCGCAATCAAGTTGAAAATCTGAGAATTCAGCAAATTCTATCCAAATAGAGACAATATGTTCCTGAGATAGTGATCAATATACGAAGGAGTAAATAAAAATGCAGTTAAGTGGCCACCCTATCTGCCAATTTTGCTTGAAAATAGAGATCTTGGTCGAAAATATCTTTTATTTGATACCCAGCTTGGCATGTCTTGCTCAAGATGAAAAAAAATTATAGAAAGGTTGCAACGCTGTTCCAAGTTTTATTTTATATTTCTTTGGCAGAAATTTACTTTATGATAAAAAGAAGTTCCCCACCCAATTTATTTAAAACGAAATGGGTTGATTCTTATAATTTGACATCATTATCATTTTATTATTGTATTATTGTAAATTTTACTATAACTTTCCCTAAAACGCTTTTCCTTCTGCAATTACTTAAACTCCCCCATCGGGCATTCAAGAACATCAAAATTCCATTTAAAAGCCATTGTGGTAATTGGAGATGCTATAAATTTACCGAAAACGTGTTGTCATGAGCATGATTACTTACATTTCATTTATGAAAGTGTAAAATAGCGTAACCCATATTACAACCAAAAACTTTCCGAGGCCACTGCCAACAAGACTCATTCATTTAATTTTATTACAAATATGCGTTAAGTTGGAAAAAATCGAGCTTAATATAAATTTGTTCCTTAAACTAGTTATTTCATTTGTAACCTACCAGCTTTAATCTCAGTTACATAATATTGCTTATAGGCTATTTTCCATTTGCATCCAAAGCCAAGTACCTATGTATATATCTCGATAACAAAAACCAATTTCCGTAGTAAATTCAAAAGTAAAAGTCAACAGAAATATATATTTATTCAAAAAAAAAAACCGAGCGCAAACAAATGCTGCTATAAAATTTAGAGCTTTGTTATATTTGAGCATGTGAAAAGTGCCCACGAAACGGCTACAAATATTGCTGTGTGTATATGGGTATGTGTGTTTTTTTGTGTGTAGGTGAGTGCTATGGTTACACCACATTTAGCATCACCAGCACCACAAAAATATGTTCAGATATACGATCTTTGTAACCTAACTGCTAGGCAACTAAATATTTTACCACTTTCTCTATTTACAATGAACACCCATTCGGACGGCCACTCACCAACAATTCCTTGTGCATATTGCCATATTGGAGAGCAGGACAAATGCATCAGCACTTTAGGGTATACAAATGTTCATGCATGCGAATAATTAAATTGCGCTCAGATACATCGGAGAAACCCCATAGCGATGTACTGTAGTGAAAACTGAACTTGTAATTTCGTTTGTAACTAGTACAAAAACAGCTTCTACTAGGAAAAACCTTTTACTAATTTTTTTTTATTTAATTTAATTTTTGTATCTTATTGTATTATTTTATTTTATTTTATTTTATTTTATTTTATTTTATTTAATTTAATTTAATTTTATTTTTTTTTATTTTATTTTATTTTATTTTGTTTTATTTTATTTTTGTATAATATAATTATATTATTTTATTTTATTTTATTTATTTTATTTATTTTATTTAATTTTATTTTATTTTATTTTATTTTATTTTATTTTATTTTATTTTATTTTATTTTATTTTATTTTATTTTATTTTATTTTATTTTATTTTATTTTATTTTATTTTATTTTTTTTTGATTTTATTTTATTTTATTTTATTTTATTTTATTTTATTTTATTTTATTTTATTTTATTTTATTTTATTTTATTTTATTTTATTTTATTTTATTTTATTTTATTTTATTTTATTTTATTTAATTTTATTTTATTTTATTTTGTTTTATTTTATTTTTGTATAATATAATTATATTATTTTATTTTATTTTGTTTTATTTTATTTTTGTATAATATAATTATATTATTTTATTTTATTTTATTTATTTTATTTATTTTATTTATTTTATTTAATTTTATTTTATTTTATTTTATTTTATTTTATTTTATTTTATTTTATTTTATTTTATTTTATTTTATTTTATTTTATTTTATTTTATTTTATTTTATTTTATTTTATTTTATTTTATTTTATTTTATTTTATTTTATTTTATTTTATTTTATTTTATTTTATTTTATTTTATTTTATTTTATTTTATTTTATTTTATTTTATTTTATTTTATTTTATTTTATTTTATTTTATTTTATTTTATTTTATTTAATTTTATTTTATTTTATTTTATTTTATTTTATTTTATTTTATTTTATTTTGTTTTATTTTATTTTTGTATAATATAATTATATTATTTTATTTTATTTTATTTATTTTATTTAATTTTATTTTATTTTATTTTATTTTATTCTGTTTATTTTATTTTATTTTATTTTATTTTATTTTATTTTATTTTATTTTATTTTATTTTATTTTATTTTATTTTATTTTATTTTATTTTATTTTATTTCATTTTATTTTATTTTATTTTATTTTATTTTATTTTATTTTATTTTATTTTATTTTATTTTATTTTATTTTATTTTATTTTATTTTATTTTATTTTATTTTATTTTATTTTATTTTATTTTATTTTATTTTTTTTTGATTTTATTTTATTTTATTTTTTATTTATTTTTTTATTGTATTTTATTTTTATTGTGAATTACTTAAATGCTGAACAGAGGACTGCAGTTTGTTACTAAATAGCTAATGTGTGCTTATTTAATTTTGTAGAAATTTAAGGAAAGTAGTGAGGTGCGAAACTTGATCAAATTTCTATGCATGGAGAAATCCAGCTCAAATTGTATGAAGGTTGGAATTGAATACGAGACCTTTCATACAACCTACAAATAAGTTAGTATATCCCGCCAAATTATTAACTACTTCTTGTAAAAAGCTACGCATCAGCTATTTTACAATAATTTTAAAACTTTTTCGAAGCTTTTGCTGCTTTAAGCGCACTAATTTGCATATTTTTAGATTTGAGTGCCTGTTATATCAGTTCTGAATTGTATGCTTTCCGCTTGAGTATTTTAAAACCTTTATATTAAGTCGCTTTCTTGTTTCCACCACCTTTTTCATACGAAATTTCGGAATCTTGCAAAGTCTTTTTAGGTAGCTTCCCGTTGAACTAGACACTTGAAACTTGGAACATAGTTCGGAGCTCCGTGACAATGAAATGTGAACGAAAAAAGTATCCGCTAGGTGGCGCACGGATCAAGAAATACGGTAAATTAATTTAAAAATAGAAATTTTGGGACGCATATTTGAGGAACTTCCCGGTAAGCTAGATTATTGAAAATTTGCATACGTATGAACAGTTGCAGACAATACAAACTGTTGTACAAGAAATTCCGCTAGATGTCACACAGGTCGAGATAATTACAAAAAATGTTAAAAGACTCCTGGAATTTTGCGATCGATTTTTAGTAACTTCCAGGTTAGTTAGAGACTTGAAACTTGACACATTTGTCACAACCCGATGACAATGCAATCTCTCATCAAAACAACTCCGGTAGGTGGCGCACGGATCGAGATATTTCGAAAACTAATTTGAAGTTAATAATTTTGTGATCGACTTTTGACCAACTTCCAGGTAACCTAGGAACTTGAAGCTTGGCATCAAATTGAGGCAACAGTGACACTACAAATAGTAAAAATCAAAATTCCGATAGATGGCACCCTGTTCTATATAATTGCAAATCTTTAAAAAAAATTAGAAGACTCCTGGACTTTTGCGATCGATTTTTAGTAACTTCCAGATTAGTTAGAGACTTGAAACTTGACTGATTTGTCACAACCCGATGACAATGCAATCTCTCGTCAAAACAACTGCGGTAGGTGGCGCACGGATCGAGATATTTCGAAAACTAATTTGAAGTTGAGAATTTTGTGATCGACTTTTGACCAACTTCCAGGTAACCTAGGAACTTGAAGCTTGGCATCAAATTGAGGCAACAGTGACACTACAAATAGTAAAAATCAAAATTCCGATAGATGGCACCCTGTTCTATATGAATGCAAAACTTAAAAAAAAAATTAGAAGACTCCTGGACTTTTGCGATCGATTTTTAGTAACTTCCAGGTTAGTTAGAGACTTGAAACTTGACACATTTGTCACAACCCGGTAGGTCGCATACGAATCGAGATATTTCGAAAACTAATTTGAAGTTGTGCAATTTTGCGATCGACTTTTGACCAACTTCCAACTTTGTGGAAACGGTGACAGTACAATTAGTTGAAATCAGAATTCCAAAAGGTGGCGTGCTGACATGGTTTCGGTGTTTTTGGTTTTAAAATTTTAGTCATACCAATTGTAATCAATTTTTGAGATTTGAAAATATAAAGGTGGAGTGCACGTTTCCAAACTAAGGCAAACAATTTCTGAGAGCCTAAATAGAAGCTCGGTTATCGACAAAACATTTAAAGCCTATTAATTCCACTCCACCTTTGTATTTTCAAATCTCAAAAATTGATTACAATTGGTATGACTAAAATTTCAAAACCAAAAACACCGAAACAATGTCTTTGTTTAACGACAAATTTTCTGAGGCTTTTTGACAGCATTCATATAAAGGTTGTCTTTAAAATTTTTTTATCATCTTTTTATTTGAAATAAAAATACGAAAAAAAAAATATTTCCTTTTTAAAATGTTATTCAAATTACTTTTAAGGATTCTTTAAAAGCTTTTTACCGCATAGCAAACAAATTCTTTATATGTATACTTTTTTATTTGCGCATGCATACATACATATGTATGTAAATATAAAATTCAATTGCACGTTTCACAGCAGTGCACCTGCATTTGCATGTATCTATGGAAGTGTAAATATGTAAATACAAGTAAATGACTAGCTGTATTATAGATTTTTATAGTATTGCTTTTTGTCACAAAATATTTGCACAGTCGACGAGTTGATATCACGTTTCGATGACAATTCCACAACTAAATGGTGCGATAAAAATGCTCAACGTTTGTTGAATTGTTAACTATGTATGTAAATCTCGCATGCTATTGATATATTGAAAAGCATACCAACTATTACATTCGCGAGTGAAGTGAAGCGAATTACTGATTGGTTTCGAAATTTGCGTTGGCTGCATAAAAATAGTGACTGAAATAAAAATAGTATGAGTCCAGATAGGGCCACAAAAATTGAAACTTAAATTCTGGATATAAAAAAATTGAATTGCCGTGTGAAAATTCAAGGTAATGCGGTATTGAATGGCTTGCGGTTGTTCGTAGTTCAATTTGAGTTTAAATTACTACTATGTATGCGGTGCAAAAGTTTTTTGCATATCGTAGATACTTCTACTCAGAATGAAAGACCGGACTCATATTGGCCGAGCGCTACTTCGCTGTGGTCATACATATTAGACTTTACAAATTAGATTATACCAAGTCGATTTAAATTACTTCCTAACTGTCTATAATATTACCATACCAATACAACACCAATGGTTCCTTGGTGTCAACTACTTGTTGAAGTTATTGAAGTTAACTTCTTAGGCGGCGATATGAAGTTTTGATTAAGAGTAAAATTTGATAAAATAGCTGATGATGCAACGGAAATTATGCAACGGAAATGGAAATTGTAGCCGACTTTCAGGCGTAGGCGATTTTCGCCACGATGTTTAGCTGTGCAAATCAAATAAAAGGTGAAATTCTAGGATCTAGCTAACATTGTACAAATTGTAATAGTTAGCTCGAGCAGAATTCATGGGTGTTTCCACTTGTGGCGGTTTACAAAGTTGCCACCTATTTAAATTTTTTTAATTATGGAGCAATATGGGTATCAAATGTAAGCTTTTTTCGGCGACATAGCAACTAAAGTATTTTCAAGTAGGGTTGCCATCTTACCGAAGTATATTTTTATATCCGGTACTATCTCGGGAACAGCTTGACCGATTTAGATGAAATTTGACATATAGATATTATGATTGATTCTAAGACTATCCACTTGGGGGTTGCTACTTGGCGGGTGTACAGGGTTGCCACTCATCTACATTTTTTTAAATTATGGAGCGAGATATGCCAAATGAAAGGTATTTTCATACCAACCATACCATACCAGAAGGCGAAGGCCTCGACTGAGATGGAAACAACAAGTGGAGGTTGACTTGAACTCCCTTGGGGTTTCCAATTGGCGCCAGTTATCGCTAAAAAGGAATGACTGGCGTGCTTTGATACGAAACGGCCAAAATCGTTTAGGCGGTTAAGCGCTAATAAAGGACGCAAGCCAAGATTCGATTTTTTGGGATCATATTTGGATTATTATAGGATAAGTTAGGGATCATTTAGTCACTTTAGGATAATTTTGTGGCTATTTTGAGATCATTTTGGGTTCAATTTTGGATTAAATTGGGACAATTTGGGGTCATTTTGGGTTCAATTTTGAATCATTTTGGGAACATTTGAGGGTCTTTTTGGGTTCTTTTTGGGATTATTTTAGTATTATTTTGGGGCCATTTTTGAATCATTTTGGGATCATTTTGGGGTCATTTTGGGTTCATTTTCGGGTCATTTTGGGTTCATTTTCGGGTCATTTTGGGAACATTTAAGGGTCTTTTGGGGGTCGTTTTGCGATTTTTTTTGGATCACTTTAGGGTCATTTTAAGATCAATCTAGATAAGTGAAGTTAGCGCTAAATTAATAGCACCGAGCAAGGTCGGTCGCCCAGATACTTTTTTTTTTTAAGAAAACACAATTTTAATGAGATCACAAAAAGCTCACTACCGTAGAAAATACTTAATTAAAAAGACCTCAAGATAGCGCAGTTGATACTTGTGTAAGTTGCTTTCTGCATATCTGTGGTCATAAGCAATAACAGCCTAAGTCGAGTTAAAAAATTAGACCAGTTGAAATTTTTGCTGGCGAATTTTTGTAACAAAGCTGTTTTATAACTAAGGCAAACGTATTGGATTTAATTGTTCGTGAAGAAAGTAAAAAAAGACCAATGAAAGTCTCGAAAATGTCTCGATGTTGCTATTCAAAATCACCAGCAAAAATTTCAACTGGTCTAATTTCTTAAGTCGACTTAGGCTGTTATTGCTTATGACCACAGATATATGCATATTGCCGTCAAAGGCTTCAAGCATTTTTCATTCACCTGTCGAACTAGTTACGTAACATTCGCTTACATTCTTAGCATTACTCTCACAAGGCAGCAAATGCGCTTTCCTCTTGTGTCGATTCACTTCATTACACCATCACGAACATTCGCGAACAAAGACATTCCTTCAACGTCAATATACATTTCATGCATGTTTAACTGCTAAACAGCTCAGACAAGCAAGTGAAGCGCATAAAAGTGTTTGGCAGTGAAAGCACAAAACGTCGTTAAAAGCTCACAAACCACGTCCCAGCCATTCAGTTGAGCGGCATACTGCCGACAGATGCATTTTACAACAGAAAACTATTTATTTCAAAACTTAAATGAGCAAAGCTATTCACAAGAAAAAAGCATAAAAGAAACTGAAATTGTTTTAAAACGAAATTGGTTTTAATTTTTCATGGAAGCTGTTTGTGACTAAACTTGTAAGCTTCTCATATATGTTTCTTTTTGCGCTTGCCACATTGTAAGTGTTGAAAAGCATATAAGTATTTTACTGTCATTGATAGGTTGTCAAGACGATAAAACGAAGGAAGTTTAGCGGAGAACATGTCGCCGCTCGCTAGCCAGAAGCATGAATGTGCAAAAATTAAAATTTTGAAAAATCGTATTTGAAAGTTTATTGCTCTCGCAAAATTTGAAATTTTAGTTTTTGACATAAATATATTTTTGCAAGTTATATTCTCATCATACTCTTTCCACTGATAAAAGTTTTAGGTAAATATTCCTTCAATTCCTCGAGATTCGGCATATTTATCTTAAAAAATTTCCAAAGTAATTTTTTAAAATTTTCATTATGCCAGAACCATGAATGTGTAGCACATTTACGATTTTGCTGCAACAAAAATGTTTAAAAATTTAATTTCTAATTTTTTTAATGTTTACTTATTGTTATTATTTGTCATTATATTTATGAACTTTGGAAATTTTTGTTGACTTTTGACCAGTCGAATAATTTTTATTAAATTATTCTTTTGAGTTTTTGGCGAAAACATGTTGAAAAATGCGACAAACAATACCAACTACGATGATTGCAATTTCGATCTTGTTGAAGGATCTTGTCAAACATTTACTGGTGATGCAAAATTTCTAAACAACAAAGCAAAGCGGTTTGACAAGATCCTTCAACAAGATCGAAATTGCAATCATCGTAGTTGCAATTGTATGTAGCATTTTTCCACTCGTTTTCGCCAAAAACTCAAAGAATAATTTGATAAAAATTATTCGACTGGTCAAAAGTCCACAAAAATTTTCAAAGTTTGTAAATTTTTTTAAATTTTCCATGAGTCAGAAACACGAATGTGTAGAAAAATTGTTACGTATACGCCACGGTATTTCTGACTCAACGAACATTTAAAAAAAATTTAGAAATTCAATTTTTAAACATTTTCGTTCCGCCAGAAACATGGCACAATTTTCAGGGATTTACCACACATTTATGAAAATGGCATTGCAAATTTCCGTGCGTTCCTTGTACTTTCGAAACCCAAGATTTTCGTGAATCGTAGAGAAACGAGAGATTAGTCACATGAGCCTATTAACTCAAAACTGGAAAATTTTCACATTAATGTCTCTGGCAAGAGAGCGACGGTATAATATTTCGTTACATAGTTAGCCCACTTATCTAGCAAATAATTTTGGTACTGACGAATGCCTTCATTATTCAAAAATACAGATTTTAACAATGAAAGCATTTTTTTGTTTTGTGTTTCTATCCCATAGCAAAAAATGGAATAGAACCCATAGTCTAGTTGGAGTGTATTTTCTGTACCCTACACAGAGAAAAATGAGCTGGTCATATGAACAAAAATATGGGTTGATTCAACCAAGATCAAGTTGAAACTTTTAACCTTAATTTAACATAGAATTTGGTTGTTTAAGGTGTTCTTAGTTCGATTATCGGTGAGGTCAATAAAATTTAAATTTTTTAATTTTTTTTTTATTTTAACACCAAAACTAGTCAAAGTTAAAAAAAAAATAAAAAAAAATAAAAATATTCACATGTATTTTCAGCTGATTCGATATATTAGGGTTGAGTGCAAATAAAAACGATTTATTCCACAATTCTGCCCAACGTTTCTATAATCTCCTAAAAAAAATATTTTTCACAGTTCTTGTACATATTTACTTACTTTACATATTTACTTGTTGGATTAACTGCAAATCCTGTCAGTTTTACCAAATTTTGCTAATTTGACAGTTGAATGCAGTTACTTCAACAAAAAATTCCGTAAATTCAACTGAATTTGGCTAACTTCAGGATAACTGTGTGAGATTGTTGATTTTACCAAAGAAATTTTTTCCTGTGTAACGTATTTCCATACTATTTTTCATGTCAAAATTTTACAAGGGATGACGAAAAATCGCCCCAGTATACAACGAAAAAAGTAATACTCATTTACATACAACTACACGGTTAAAAATTTGAACCTAAATTTTTAACTTTTTTGGACTACATATATGACCAAACCAAATTTGGATTCAAATTCAATCTAGACCAGTTTTCATGAAAATCGGCTAAATGAATCGGTTTTCAATTATAAACAAGAAATGTTGTAACAATTTTTTAAAGATAAAATAAATTTTTTGTCCGTTGGCGGGAATTCGAACCAAGACTCCACGCGTCATGCTCGTCTCCTCTACCACTGAATAAGGTTTCAAAAATAAATTTGAATTTTAAAACCCAAAAGTTTAAATTTTAGACCGAAAAGTTTTAATTTTCAAACCAAAAAGTTTTAATTTTAAACCGAAAAGTTTTAAGAATAAACGCTCAGGAGTCACAGCTGACTGCTCTACCGCTGAGCTATGCCGCACATGAAGTTTTTGTGGGCAAAATTCAGTTACATTCAAACAAGCCAAAAATAAAAAATTTAGACTGCTTTTTCATTTAGATTTTAAATCGAAACAAAAAGAAATTGAAAATCTTTGTAGGTATTTGGACGGTCTGAAGTATTGTCCAAAAAAGTTTGAAAAATTGATTAAACTCTATACGGGTTTAAAATTTAGGTTAATTTTTTAGCCGTGTATTTGTAGGTTGAAGCTGTGTCTGGTCGACTTAAATACTTTAGAGCAATATTAATCAGCGAATGGTCAGCGATTATATTGCATGAGGCCCTCGGGGTAAATACATTCATAAAAGGATTGGCCGTATAATAATAAATTAAATGAAATGTGTGGAAAGGTTATTAATTCATATGTGAATATTTGAATTTAGAAAGTTCTCGTTCATGCAATAAAATGCATTATTATTAATTAATGATGTGCACAAGCGAGCCCGATGACCTCCACATAAATAAACATCATGTATAATAAATATTCATTTACTATGGTGCTTCATATTTTAGTTTCAACGACCAAGCTGTAAGTAGTTGTATGAAACTATTTTGTTAATAAAGCGAATTTCGTTTGAAAATCCAAATGGAATAAAATAGTTCAATTTAATACTCCATTATTCAAATATAGAAACCGTGTTTTGTGCTTAATTAAAACACGTGTATATAAATAAATTTACGTTACAATTCGTTGGAATCGGTTATTCGTAACTTAACACGGCATTTCAATCAAATTTACAAATAGTGAACCATGGCGTATGAGTAACATTCACTAGCTAGCTGCCAGCAGGGACCCTAAAGGGTTAATTGACCGTGTTTTAGAGCCAGGGACCCGGACCCTACTTTTTCAAAAAAGTGCTAACAAAAGTATTGCTGCTGACAACTCTGCATAATTTGACAAATCCGACATATGTGTGTATACATTAGGGTGATTCAAGTAAAAAAAATAGTATTTTTAGGGTCGTACTCCCTTTAAAAGTTAAGAAGTTAACTTCTTAAATTCAGAAATAACGATATATGAATAAGGTGTATTCGAAAATGGTTTAGATTCACAATTTCTTACTTTCGGTATGTGGACCAGGGAACCGATTAATTCGAAAATATCTTATACATGGTGCGTTTTCCTTCAAATTCGGTACGTGGGTAGAATTATGCCTAAATTAACCGGGGCCAAAACGAATGGGATATAGAGGAAGAGGAGCCTGGTAAAAGGAAAGAGGGGAATGAAGAGAAAAAGGGAGGAAGATAGCGTGTAGGAGAAGAGAGATAGGAAGGAGAGTTGTAAATCCGGTTGTAAATTGCGGTTGTGTGGCAACCCTAAGTGGCAACCCTGCGTGAAATTGTCATATTTGAAATACGGCCGAAAATACCTATTATTTTATACCCATATGCATATCTAGCTATAGGTATATTTAAAAAAAATTGGGATAGGTGGCAACCCTTTAAACCGCCCTAAGTGGCAACACCCATGTATATAATTTTAGAGTGAATGAGATTGTCTATGGGCCAAATTTTATCCAAATCGGTCAAGCAGTTCCCGAGATATACGAAAAAATAAATAAATTGCGGATAGGTGGCAGCCTGAAGTGGCAACCCTGCTTTAAATTATCTTATTTGGAATACGGTCGAAAATAGATTCCATTTAATACCCATATTGGCATACCTAGCTCTATATTAAAAAAAAAATGGGATAGATGGCAACCCTGTAAACCGCCCTATGTGGCAATACTCATGAATTCTGCTCGGCCTAACTATTACAATTTGTGCAATGTTAGCTAGATTCTAGAATTTCACCTCCTATTTGTTTTGAGTCTGCAGCATACGCCTGAAAGTATGTAAGTACAATTTCTATTTCCGTTGCATAATTTCCGTTGCATCATCAGCCAATTTCTCAAATTTTTCTCTAAATCAAAACTTCATATCGCCGCCTAAGAAGTTAACTTCAAAAAGCCGATCTTTTTCCTGCGGTAACACTGTCTCAAATGACTGAGATACATAGAATTTATATAGTCGTATGTGAAGACCTAAATCCTATGGAGAGACTTATTGTACCTTCCCAGCAAAAAAATTTAACGTTATAGAAATTTTTAATTTGCACCTTCTCCAGTTCTCGAGTCATTAAAATTGTTAAAAACTGCACAAGGAATTCACTTAATCTAACTTTTTTCTCGATATCGATAGCCAAATCCAATTTTTGTAGAGAATGCTATAGTTCTCGACAGTTTTTCAAAACGTTTTCTAACCTGAATGTTTGCTGGGTTTTGGATGCGAGTACAAAGCGGTACTCCTTGTCGTATGAGTGACATTTAATCAAAATTTTAGGCTGAGTACTCAGTTCACAGTGTTTACAAAGACAACAGTCTTTCTCTGTCAAGCATAATAATATAGTTTACAAAACAAAATGAAAACTAAGCAACAAAACAAAATTACAAGTTTTGATGAGTGTTATTAAGTATGCTGAGCATTTACACACACGGGTTCGTAGTTCTGCTGTGATTTATGACAAACACACACAGAAAGTCCGACATGAGTTTGTTGAAATTTTTGGTAAACAAAGCTTTCTCCTAATTTCGGAGCCTTTAGAGAAATATTAAACACTATTTTGTTATTATATTAAGTAAATGTACATGTATAGATACTGCCTTTAGCGACACGTTTGAAAATTTATACAACAAAGATTGAAAATACTGTAGGAAGTCTAAGTTCGGGTAAAGCGAACATTAAATACCCAGCGGTAGCTTTCATATGATTTTCGACGAAATTTTCCATTTCGGAAGTGGGCGTGGTTGAGAAGCGATTTTGTCCAATTACATCAGGTATACTCCCTATTATGCTAGTATACCTTGTACCAAATTTCATGGTTCTAACGTAATCGGTTTAAAAGTTATGACTATGGGATTCATACTACCAAACTACATCATCTTAGCCATTTCCGTTACCGAATTGTGTCAATTTAGGTGCTTTTAGAAATTTTCGTTATCGAAAGTGGGCATGGTTGGAGGGCGATTTTATCCAATTTCATCTGGTATACTCCCAACGATACTAGTATGCTTTGCGCCAAATTCCATCGTTCTATCGTAATCGGTTTAAAAGTTACGACCAGTCAAATTTTCAAAAAGGCCTCCCTTATAAGGGGTGAGTGCCACGCCCACTATACAATTTTTTTTTGAAAAAATCATAAAAAAATGACCAGGAGGGTTCATCAATAAAATTATATAATTTTAGCCATTTCAGCTGCCAAGATATGCCAATTTGTGTGATTTTCGAAACTTTCGATATCGAAAAAGGGGGCGTGGTTATCATCCGATTTCGCCCATTTTCAGTAGCAACCTACCTTGGCCAGAAAGTAACCTATATACAAAACGGACATACGCATAGACGAAAAGACGGACATACGGACAGACAGACCGGCATGCCTTATTGAACTCCTATTTTCAACTTTCATTAATGGAACTCTATATCTATCTCGATTATTTTGTGCCGTTACGTAGTACCGTTATGTGGACAAAATTATAATACCCTTGTACTAGTACTAGTACGATGGGTATAAAAATGGTTCATCAGATTCCTTAGTTATGAATGGTTTTCGTTCCTTAATTACGAAACTCTTTCCTTTTTTCAACCTCTATTTTTTACTTTTTCTCTCCTTCTCTCTCCTTCATCCTGAGTTACTAAAAGTTCTACTCAGCACCACCATTTTTATCAAATCTCTTGCTTCTCCTGAGTCAGTTTTCGTCTTCTTTCTATTCGTACCCCTATTATTATTAATATTTCGATTTCTTATATCCGTTACAGTGCCCCTGTCCCTCCACTCTCTACATCTACCTATACCTCACACCTCTCCACCTCTACAGCTATCCAGTAGGAATATTTAAAGTTCGGTTCTCCCTATGGAGACTCAAAAAACTAAAAGTGTTTTTCTTTTTATCTAATACCTATTCAAAATCCATGGCACTATGGTCGTAGATATCACATACAAAATTTTGTTCCGATTGGAAACACCCAAGTCGTGTCGCAGGGGGTAGTCTGAACTTTAACCGTTCACACGAAATAGGGATTAATTTTAATACATATTTAAACCCATAAAAATGCACTCACTCATTCATAAAGCTACGATTTTTCATCTTTTTCGATTGACTTTTTCTTATCTTCGAGTTCTTGGTAAAAATTTTGTAAAACGAGTGCGAAGCCATGAAACTAAGTATTATGTGTGGGCTTTCCAAACGAACAAAAAAGTTTACATACTTTAAAACTCGTGCACAAACTTTGAAGTGGCGCTGCGAGCATTGTCGTTATGCTTTTGAATTCATTCGACATTTTTTATGAGTAGTAAAGATAAAGTAGAATTTTTGAAGTTAACTTCTTAGGTGGCGATATGAAGTTTTGATTGAGAGTAAAATTTGAGAAAATACCTGATAATGCAACGGAAATTATGCAACGGAAATAGACATTGTAGCCGACTTTCAGGCGTAGGCGATTTTCACCACGATATTTAGCTATGCAAATCAAATAGGAGGTAAAATTCTAGGATCTAGCTAACATTGCAAAAATTGTAATAGTTAGGCCGAGCAGAATTCATGGGTGTTGCCACCTATGGCGGTTTACAGACCTTTCAAATTTTTTTTTAATATTGAGCTAGGTATGCCAATACGGGTATCAAATGAAAGTTATTTTCGGCCGTATTGCAAATATGACAATTTCAGGCAGGGTTGCCACTTAGGGTTTCCACCTTATCGCAATTTATTTAAATTTTCGTATATCTCGGGAACTGCTGGACCGATTTGGATAAAATTTGGCATATAGACAATTTTACTCATTCTAGGATTATGTAAATGGGTGTTGCCACTTGGAGTGGTTCACAGGGTAGCCATCTAACCATTTTTTAATATACAGCTCATTTTAGGGTCATGTTGAGATCAATTTGGGGTCATTTCGGGATCATTTTGGGTTCATTTTCTTGTGATTTTGGGATCGTTTTAGGGTAATTTTGGGATCATTTTGGACTGCTTGACCGATTTCGATGGAAGAGATAGTATGCTTGATTTTAAGACTGTCCAATTGGGTGTTGCCACTTAGGGCAGTTCACAGGGTTGAGACCTATCTAATTTTTTCTGAAATATTGAGCAAGGTATGCCAATATGGGTATCAAATCAAAGGTACCTTCAACTGTATAAAAAAACGAATGGCGGCGATATACCAACAGGTCATCATAACCTCTAACGAGATTTTTAGCCGAGCTTCCCTTTCCAACTTGTGGTGTGTTGCTTTTGAGTTTTTCCTACAAGTTGGCGGGACCTACAGTTTTTTGCCGACTCCGAACGGCACTTGCAAAGCAAATGAATGTTTTGCTGAGAAGCTTCTCATGGCAGAAATACACCCGGAGAGTTTGCCAAACTACTGCCGAGAGGCGACCCCGTTTAGAAAAATTCTTTTTCTAAATAATTTTGGATGTTACTTTTGCCGGGCATCGAACCGACACGACTTGGTGTAGAAGGCCGAACACTTAACCGCTACACCACGGCGGCCCTCAACTGTATACCAACCATGATTTCTTAAAAATGTGTTGGATAGTAGATATACTTCATTCTAAGATTTTCTACTTGGATTTGCCACTTAAGTCTGTTTATAAAGTTGCCACCTACCTAATATAGAAATATAGAAGCCTATTTATTTTCTACCACTCTTTATTGTATAGTATTTTTATTTAAGAACAGAATTATTTAGGAATGTATAAATGTATTTACCTTTTAAATTCAGAAAAATTTAAACCATTCATAAAATTTAAAGCTTCAGTTAATAATATTTTACATTGAATTCATTCTTCCAGATTAGCCATTTATAAAGTTAATTTTTTTAATTTTATTTTATCAAAGAAAACACTGCAGCAACATACCGAATGATTTATGTCACTACTTTGAAAATGATTCGCATAACCATTTTTTTTTTCATACACATTTATCGTACGTTTTCACTTTCTTTTGTACAGCCCAACACTCACTACAATGGAATACTTGGGGCAGCTTTTCGCATAAACTTTTTTTTTGATCATTTTTAACGAGATTCTGATTTATATGACATAAGAGTTTTGCCGCACATTGCTCGCAACACATCCGTTTCGTAAGACATTTGAAAGGAAACTAACAAACGCAGGACTACAACCGTTAATCCTGTCTTTTATGATTTGCTACAGTTTACTTTGGGACATAAATATAGCATCCACAGTTGATTTGGGACACGGAACAAAAAAAGAGAGAGTAAGAAAATAAAGGCGAATGTAGAGAGAAAGCAAAGCTGTAACTCACTTAGATTAAGTCTACACGACTGAGTGTAAAGCTTGCTAAACGCAGTAGATTTAGCGTGAGTACAGTTTTTCTGACTACTAAATTTGCTCACTTGAGAGCTTCAAATATATGTATTGTGGGAAAAATCATACTACGCCTCAAAAGTAAAAAAAAAAAAAACAAAAACAAAGCGGGTAGAAGAAACTTGTTGAGCTTGTGGAAAATAAGAGTAATATTGGTGCAAATCGTTTGATAGAATTGCCTATATACATATATGGAGTAATTATACATCTTTTTACTTTTCTCGCAGAAGAGACCCTGCAGGGTAGTCAGTCACTAGTGACACCAATATCCGGTGCGAAACTAGAGATAAAATGGTTAATAATAACTATTGTGATAGTGACTAGATTTCCACTAGTTCGAAACCAGTGATTGATGTTTTGTGAAATGTGCGGAGCTGTGCTGTTAAATGTGCTGGGTTTGGTCTGGTTTGGAACCAACGAAATTGTACCCATAAAAGAACTAGATATAATGGTTCAGAACTATCGAAATAGTACCAATAAACGAACTTGATCCAAACTGTCGAATTTTCTACCAGTTCAGAACTGTCGAAAAGGTAATGCCGCGGGGGACAATTTCCACCACCTAGGACATCGCCATGTTAAATTCGCTAGTTGATTACATGTAAGAGATAGGTAGAAGGCGAACTAGTAGAGGTTCAGACCGCTCTAAAAGCGAACCATCTTTGAAATAGAGATTTTCCCTACTGGGGACATTCTAGAATTGAAGCCACTCTTACTCTCTTCTCGCGCTTAAAAGCGCACGCTCAGTATCCCACCCATAACTCAAATAATTTTTATGAATGAATTTATATTGTGCACGTGGACTGGACATATGAACATAAAATATCAAATATCTATATATAATAATTATATATCAACACAGTACTAGAGTTATGCCGGATAAGTATTTCGCCTTATAACCGCATCTCGAATAATTCGTCCATTTTACTTTGTCCTAGACAATGGCAGCTAAAGTGAAGGAAAGAGTGTGTGAATAAATATTAACTGTGATGTTGTTGTTGTTGTTAACAGCAAAAACACTCCGAAATTGAATCCTTGGCCAGACTTGTACCCGGTACGCTACGGTACTCCCTTGCGGTACTGCCCGACTGTCGTGGTAGCGATTTGGCATGACCAGTGCAACCTTCTAGTTGAGGTCATCCCTCCATCCGTGAGGAAGGTGAAAATGGGTAATGAGAGGTGAGAGGCATCATATCCGTAGATCAACCATCGAGTTACCACGTCATTACCTGTGTGCATATTAGTCGCCTCTTACGACCGATATGCCTAACTCGGGCATATTCTAAACCCCTAACCCGCAAGGGTCAACATTTCAATCTATTCTTATCAAGCTCAACTTCGAGGTTGCATATTTTTGTAAGGACCCTCGTACTTTAAGCTTTTATTCTAAGAACACAAAAAGATGATCATCGTATATCTAGATACCTGCCGAGTTTTCTGGAATCCGAATACCTACCGAATATCCGACTTAGGTCTACATGGTAGATATACGCGAGTAAATCAATCATATAAAATCGTTGCTTCTGACATTATGCAGAAGCTAACAATAAATTGTGTGCGTTCAATAAACTGGGTAATGCACAGTCAAACTCATCTTGAAGAAATGATTTATTGAGTTTATAAACGTAATGGTACACGTGGGGAATATTGATATATTAACCTTGGCGGACTTATATGGTAGGCGTGATATACTGATTATGAAATGTGGAGTGAAAATATTAGCGTGAAAGAAAAGCAGCACAGAAGTGAAACTTCTTCTCAGTAACTGTTACACATGAAAATATAATAAAATAAAGCAAAATAAAAAAAAAATAAAAAAAAAATAAAATAAAATAAGATTAAATTAAATAAAATTAAATAAAACCAAATCAAATAAAATAAAATAAACTAAAATAAAATATAAAAAAAATAAAATAAACTAAAATAAAAAAAAAAAAAATAAAAAATAAAATAAAATAAAATAAAATAAAATAAAATAAAATAAAATAAAATAAAATAAAATAAAATAAAATAAAATAAAATAAAATAAAATAAAATAAAATAAAATAAAATAAAATAAAATAAAATAAAATAAAATAAAATAAAATAAAATAAAATAAAATAAAATAAAATAATGCAAAATGAAATAAAATAAACTAAAATAAAATAAAAAAAAATAAAATAAACTAAAATAAAAAAAAAATAAAAAAATGAAATGAAATGAAATAAAATAAAATAATAAATAAAATAAAATAAAATAAAATGAAATAAATTCAAAAAAAAAAAAATAAATTAATAATAAACTAAAAGAAGAAAGGAAGCAAAAAGAATAGGTCATAGAGACATACATGGCCTATATACGAGGGCTACCAGGTCAACACACCCTTTAGTACCATTCTTCAAGCCATTGTACTTTCATACTCAGCAGTAGAGCCACATCCCATTACAGTGTTAGCGTATTTAAACCACCTAAAAAAAAATCAAATCACTTTATGACTGTTCTAAGGAATTCTAACGAAATTTTGATTTTTATCTACTAAGCTAACTCATGGGATTAGCAGCATTCATTTTATGTTGTAAAACATGATAAATTCACCGAAAAATTTCCACCACCCACATTATGCCAAAGATATTTTAATTGCTTATCACAACTCACAAGGGAATGTTTCCTTTGGGTTCTCTTTGATATGCAAATGGTTCAATGTACCTAAAGCCCACCACGGTCATTAAAATTATTGTCCACAATCGAAAGGGGCACATCCTTCACTCATAGAGCTATGTTTGCCTTACACTGCAAAGGTAATGTGCTAAGCATAAGCCAACATACCAAGATACCAAACATACATACCTACGTATGTAGCTACCGCATCTACCAAAACATGCAAAAATATTTATCTTAGCGTGTGTTAAGCTGAAAATCTGCTTACTCAGACAGAATTCTATAATACAATATAGTATTTATAACGTTTACTAATACTGACACAACTGACGGTATCTTACAATGGAAATTCATGAAAGCAGGAGCGGATTCATTTAATTTGATTAATGTTTGTGGGGGCCCTGAAATTACTTTGTTGGCACTAGTATAATACTGTCGCCAATTTTAAGAAATCTTATTATTCTCAGCAAAGGTACAACTACTTTGCAGATGCCGTTCAGAGTCGACAAATATTTTGGTCCCGCCCATTTGTAGAAAAAATCAAAAGCAGCACACATAAAATTGGAAGAGAAGCTCAGCTCAAAAAAAAGCGATTCAGCAAAACAAACAAATGACATGCATTGATTGGCAAAGGTGATCACAACACTCTTAGAATCGCAGCACCAATTTCATTATTTGAGTGGCCAGGTAATAATCTGTGAGAATTTGATTTTCAGATTTTCGTACAATTGTCCCACTAGCTGCCGGGGCTTGATTTAAATGCAGATTTCACTCTCACTTCTGATATTGATTAAGGGTATGATTACACTTTATTTTCCTGTTCCATATTTCGTATATTTTCGGATTATGTTATCCTTTCCTTTTTAGCGATAACTGACGCTAATTTAAAATCCCAAGGAAGTTGAATTCATCTTCCACTTGTTGTTTCCATCTCAGTCGAACCCCAACCCCCCCCCCCCCTTCCTCTGCTGCCGAATTCGGGTGAAGATAGGAAAACCTTCTGTGCTGGAGCTTCTTTGTCCATTCGCATATTTAACATGACCCAACCACCGCAGCCTTTAGGCTTTAATCCACTGAACTATGGTCAGGTCTGCGTAAAGCTCGTACAGCTCATCGTTAAAATTCCTTCGATACTCGCCGTTGGCATCACGGGAAGGACCATAAATCTTCCCGAGAACTTTTCTCTCAAATACTTCAAGGGCCATCTCATCTTCTCTTGACACTGTTCAGGATTCCGAGCCCTACATCAGGACTGGTATGATGAGAGACTTATAAAGCGTGATCTTTGTTTGTCGAGAGAGGACTTTAATTCTCAATCGTCTACTTAGTCTCCGTTGGATTTCTAGATAGATTGATGTTCTCGGTTCCAATTTCGGTTTAATGCATACTTAAGGTTTCTCTTCTTGTACCACTTTCCACATATGTATGTATTTCATATCAGATTTCGCTTCCAGCTCTAATATATTTCGTTTCAGGTTTCGTTTTCACTTGTTGTTTCGGTTTTTTCTTGATTTTCTCTTCCTGTTCCGCCTGCTGTTTCGTTTCAGATTCTTTCGAGGTTTCTTTTTGTTATATAGGATGGTTATGGTGTCTATTACTGATTGCTTTTGTTTTTGTTTTTGGTTACAGTTTTTCTTCCTCTTTCGCTTTTTGTTTCGTTCTAGGTATTAGCTTCGTACAAAAAGTATTTCATTTTCGGTTCCGTTCTTGGTTTAGGTTTCGGGTTGGGTTCCGAGGTCTCCTCCTGTTTTCACATTTTCGTTACGTTTTCGATTCCGTTCTAGGTTTATGTTTAAGCTTTGCTTCCGGTGTCCCTTCCTGTTCTGCTTTCTGTCTCGTTTTTGGTACTGTTCTAAGATTAGGTTTCAGGGTTTATCTCTGACTGATCCTATTTCGCATCCTATTCTAATTAGTTCGGCGCCCCTTAGTATTTGGTGCCCCAAGGTAATCTCATCATTCGCTCTGCATGTTTAAAACGACACCGCTCGAGAGAAGGAAAGTGTTAAAACTTAGCTTATTGTGATGCGATTACGAGAAAGTTTATTGTAAAAGGAAAATGTACATACCTATATAACGCTGCGGCTGGCATACACACCCTCCAGCATACAATGCTTGCTACCTTGGAGTCAACGCTCAGAACAACAAAAATAAATGGGTGTTAAAGTGGTATTATAATACCATTTTAATTGGACAAGACATTACATTGAAACACAGGACATGAGATATTGTTCAACGAACTCTGTTCGAGTACAAACCAACAACTGGCAGTTGGCTTGTTAGTGTTAGCCATGACATAGGGAAACTTTTGAAACAAGACCATCATGGAAATGAACAGCGATGCTTAACTTCAAATGAATATATTTTTTATATAGCATTTAACAACTGCAGTAGAAGTTTAACTGAACAGGTTTATTCACATGGGATGATATTTTTTAATGGACATTTGCAAAAATACTTTAAGTTGAAATAATTCACATGAAATTAATTTTAGTTTATCTTTAGTCTAAGATAGTTATTCAAAAGTTACGGTAAGCAGTTATGATTAGATTTACGATTTTATTGATTTTATTACATACGTATCTTTATTAGTTGTCTTTTCCAAGTGGAAATTGAAAACATCGCCATTAAACAAGTTTGTGAATCTTCCTATTTTAGAGCCCGAACAAGTCTTTTTTGGTGTTGAGGGCAATCCCAGTATTGTCTTATCGTCGCTCGCTTGACAGAGGCATGAATGTGCCAATTTTCCAGATTTGATTTAATAGGCTCATGTGACTAATTTCTCGTTTCTCTACGATCCACGAAAGTCCTGGGTTTCCAAAGTACAATGAACGCCCGGAAACTTGCAATGTCATTTTCATGAATGTGTAGTTCAATCTAATCTAAAAATTGTGACAGAAAATCGAATGTGCTACACATTCATGTTTCTGGCGGAATGAAAATGTTTCAAAATTGAATTTATAAATTTTTAAAAATTTTCGTTGAACTAGAAGCAAGAACGTATTGCACTGAACCACAGACATCATGGCGTATACGTAACAATTTTGCTGCACATTCGTGTTTCTGGCACAACGAAAATTAAAAAAAATATAGATATAGAAAAATATAGAAATATGGAATTTTTAAAAAATATAGAAGTTTTAAAAGAGGAATTGAAGGAATATTAACCTAAAACTTATATCAGTGGAAAGAGTATAATGAGAATATAACTTGCCAAAAACTAAAATTTCAAATTTGGCGAGAGCAATAAACTTTCAAAACCGATTTCCCAAAATTTAAATTTTGGCACATTCATGCTTCTGGCAAGCGAACGACGATATTAACTATATATTCTAATTCTAATTATAATTCAAATTTTTTTCATCTTTTTTGGGTTGGGAGCAGTTTGGGCGCACGAACACCGAACTAAAATTTGTAATGTAAAGAATGGAGACGAGATTTGAACCAAAAGATTTTCAAGGGTACCAAAACTTGATTCCAAAACGGAAAGGAAAGTGAACAGGTAAAGATATAGAAAGGGGAAAAAGGAAGCTGAACTGGAAGGTAAATTGGAAGGGAAAGGGTAGTGATGAGAACTGTAGGTGCGAGTTTGAAGCACAGGGGAAGGAGAAGCGTTAGAAAAACTAAAGGAAAATGAAAGGGAAAAAACTTAAATTGTTTGATGTTATGTTTGGTTATGTTATGTTAGGTTATGTAATGCAATGTTAGGAGCCGTTTAAATATTACGTCAGCAGATTTTTTACAATTATAACCCTCCCACCCCCCTTGTCATCGAAAATAAGCAAATCGAATACCCTCTCCCCCATGCTTATGTAAACATTATGTGTTGTTTTTTTATATTATAATTTTATAACAAGATAATAGATTAACCCCCTTATTCATAAAAAATATAAAAGATTTACTAATTCAATATAGGGAGAAGAACAAAAATATTATAATCTGATGAGCATAAAAAACTTATTTTAAATTGAATTCAAATTAACAGTCTTCAGTTCATGAAACGAGAGTCCATGATTCTAAATTTTCGATGACATTGGATTGGATTGCTGCTCAATATTGTGAATCTGCTCACTTTCATCGGATTTTGGAATGTCCACGTCATTCTCATCAAGCCATTCAACATCATGGTGCTCTAAGTTTTGAATAATGCACATCAGTTCATTAGCACGACGAGCAGCGTCTCTTACAGGTTCAACTTTCCTGTCAGTGTTTATGTTTACTTTTTTATGGATATTTTCAATGTGACGATTTAGTGACTTGATGGAAGCATGATAAAGTTACACGTTTTGCATGTACGACTTGATAGTCTCAATTTTACCGTCGGACAAAAATAGCCCTCCTTCATCTAAAACCAAGTCATCAACTGTTTGTTTTACTTTTACAAGTGCTGGAAGAAACCTGTTGTCTAGTAACTTAAATAGGCCACTTCTTGGACGACAGCATTCAATATTTCTACATTTTACAATTTGGAGCAGGTATTGGCTTTCACGTACATGTTCTGAATACCACTTAATGTCCGGGAAATCAGGAAGATATTGTTCACCTGCCCCAACATATTTTGCGGTAACGTCATAGCCATCAATTACCATTGAACTCCATACTTCAGCTAATACATTTTCTGCAAATTCGAAATTAGATATCTCTAAATATTCATCAATTGTAACGCCAAGTTCATCCAAGTGAGACCCAAAATGGTCATGAGGCAATATTAAACCAGCCAGTTCCCGACTAAGAGGAGCCATTCTGCGCTCTACTCTGTTATACACACTTTTTCAAGGAGCTTTGGTAGCTAAAAACAATGCATCGAGATCATGTCGCTTAAAGTGTTGTATAGCAAACCCTATTACTTTTTGATAACGCGGATTTTCATCTGGGCCTCTATCAACCGTCATGATTACCACTGGTTTACTAGTCCATGGTAAGTTTTAGCTAATGGGCGAAACTCTTCAAGTTCGATAAGCACCTTTAAATCCTTATATAAATGCTTTCCGCTTCGAGTAGCGATGTATGTTGGCCCAGAATATCCAATGGCTTGCGGCTGTCCTAGCATACCGGAAGTGATTTTGATACCAGCATACACAGATGGTATTAATTTATGACGCTCAGCGATTACCCAATCGTGATCAGGCAATTATTCTATATTCCTGTGAGAAGAGGTGCCGCAGTTGCGCCAATAGGGACTCGAGCTTTATCAACTTGTGATATGAAAAATACTTGATCTGGTCCAAGTATGGATGCTATGCTCTCTAAATAATGGAACTTGCTATCTAAGTGGCTCTTGTGGTGATCAGTTTAAGCCCGAATGAGCTTAACAGGGACTGTCGATACATGTCTTCGTCCCTCTGTAGAATTAGACTTTCTGGGAATTAAACGAAGATATGTCCCACTACGACTAATGTTAAATCCGATTGATGCGATTTTTTAAAACTTTCAAACAACTTTGACTGTTGGGAAAAGTAGGCATCGAAATACCAACTCATATTTCGATAAACTCGATAGTTCCATAATTTCCAACTCTAAATAGCAGATTCAACATGGATAGAAAAGGAAGCCCGCTGAACAAAATTATCCACATTTTTATCCTCTTTTTTGGGGATAGCGCTTCAATTCAATCATTTTTTTAAGAAATTATCAGAAGATGGTTAGCAGGGTAACTACTGATGACGTAACCATCATCTATACTCCCCCACCCCCCATGTCATCGAAAATAAGCAAACCAATGACCGTCCCGCCCTCCAATAGTGATGATTGAAGGGCCCCTTAGGTTATGTTATGTTATGCTATATCGTGATATGGTATGCTTTGTAAAGTTATGATATGTTAAATTATGTTATGTTACATCATGTTATGTTTTATTATGTTAAGCTATCTAATGTAATATTTTGTTTAATATGTTATTTTTTGCAATGTGAATTGTAAAAAAAAGTTTTTATAAACGGGGTCGACCCAGTTGGTTTGCAGTGGTTTGGCAAGCTCTCCAAGTGTGTTTTTGCCATAAAAGGTATCTTAGCAAAAACTTAACTGCATTGCAGATGCCGTTTGGACCCAGCAAAAATTTGTATTTCCCGCCAATTTGTAGAAAAAAAAACGCAAAAGCAGCACACTACAAATTGGAGGAAAAACTCAGCGGAAAAATCTTTTTAAAGGTTCATTCATTATTTTTTTTTTTTATTTGGTCTATCGTTGAAAATATCAAACAAAAGCGGCAAATGAGCTCACGAAACAATGCGTTGTTCAATCATTAACGAGTTAATTGCGACCCCGCGGCCGAACAGAATGCGCATAGTAAGCTGGCAGCGTTCCATATATTTGAAAGCTTGAATGCGATGTAAATTAATTCCCCAAAATACTTTGGTATAATTTAAATTTGTTTTTAATATAACAAAGCATTCTCAATTCAAAATTTGTAAACAAAAATTAAATATGCCACTGCAAATATTTGTGTTTAATAATAAAGTTTAATTAGTTCCACAAAATGGTAAATCAGCATATTTAGCAACCATTTGGAAAATTTGAAGCCAAAAATAGTGTAGTTGAACGAAAAGCATCCATTAGTGAAACCGCGAAACGAATCCTAAGCCCATAATCACAAACAGAACGGAAACCTAACTCACGCCTTTCGGTCAAGCGCTTCTTTAGTTTTCACAGTAGTTAGGTAGTAAGGCTAGTAACCTGCTAAATTAAGTATAAATTAAAATCTCGTTTGTCTGACGCATTTTTTTGTACTTTTTGGGTTTTTATCTATACTATTTTAGGAATATTATTAGATGCATAAAAATAAAAATGTCAAAAGAGATAAGATTGGTTTTTCTCTTTTGATGGCATTAGTATTATTGTAGCAAATAAGTGAAGCATGAATAAGATTTGGTAAAATGCAACAATGAAAACTGCTGTCTTGGCTCAGCCTGAGTGATATGTATACAAATGCAAAACTTTTACTTAAGTAGCGTTCTGGGAAAGCGTTGTTAAAGCTTAAAAAAGCTTTTATTCAAAATTTCAAACCAAAGTTAAGTAGTTACGCGTTGTGAGCAAAGAATTGCAAAGCAATAAATACATAAATACAATGCGTCACAAAATTATAAATCCAAAGAGCAAATATTTAGCAATATCTAGATTTCGTATTAAATAGTATTATTATTATTTCATTTTATTTTTATTTTTTGTTTTATTTTATTTACATTTCTAATTTAGTTTTCTTTCTTTTAATTTAATTTTATTTTATTAACTATATTTTTTTAATTTAAATTGTTTTAGACAAACTTTTTATTACTTCATTTGATTCATTATGTTTAATTAATAAATTAATTTAATTTAATTTATTTTAATTTAATTTAATTTATTTTAATTTAATTTAATTTAATTTAATTTAGTTTAATTTAATTTAATTTAATTTAATTTAATTTAGTTTAATTTAATTTAATTTAGTTTAGTTTAATTTAATTTAATTTAATTTAATTTAATTTAATTTATTTTAATTTTATTTAATTTAATTTAGCTTAATTTAATTTAATTTAATTTAATTTAATTTAATTTAATTTAAATTTTATTTAATTTAATTTAATTTAATTTAATTAAATTTAACTTAATTTATTTTAATTTAATTTAATTTAATTTATTTTATTTTAATTTAATTTAATTTAATTAAAATTAATTTATATCAGTTTAGTTTAATTTAATTTTCGGTTCCCCTACCGGGCGCCTCCTCAAGGTGTTGGATAGGGAACGTTTCCCAGAAATGAGTGGTACTGACAAAATGAACTACCCAGGGCGAAACAAAACGAATCAAGGGCGAGTGGATGCTGCCCTTAGCTGTAACTAACCATCCTCAGGATTGAGCCCGGTAAGATCCTGACGACCGAAGCTGGAAACACCATAATTAAAAATATGCGATGTCGGTATTCTGCCACCTCAAAAACCAACTCAGCTTACAACCCTAGCAGGTCTTCAAGTACGTTCAAAGCACGTCGCCATTAAGTTGGTGGTGCAGGCTCAGTTGAGATAACTCCTGACTAATGCACACAGAGAAAATTGAGCTGGTTATGGATAAGAATTGACAGTGATTTGGTCATATCAACTAAATATAGTTATACTAGCTGGCCTCGCAGGCTTCGTTCTGCACAAAATAGACTTTTGTTGAACTCATTTCCAAAATTCCCGATTACAACCGTTTTTTCTTTATTCGAAAAAAATAATTTTGTGTGGAAGGTGCAACAAGCGATGGACAACTCCAACTATTTTTGTGAGAGTGGTATTGATATTGTATATCTCCATACCGATTCCCAAGTAGCTTCCATGACTATTTTTAGAGATATTGAGCCTTGAAAAGTAAGTATATACGCATTTTCCCCATAGCCCAAACAAATATTGTGAGTATGGGCATTTAGCTTCATACCAATTTTAATGGTCCCACCTTTACCGCACATAGAGATATTAAGCCTCTTTTGCGATAACTGCAGCCTCTTTCTCTGAGAATTGTATCAATATCGTTTACATTCTTACTAATTTCCAGGTCCCTGCCATGAACCCTTTTGTAGGAATTTTGCTTAAAAATTGAGTATGTATTGCAGTTTGCGTGACCCCTTTTTCCATAACTTAAATTTTTCGTGAGTATTGTAGTGATATCTTATATCTCCTTACAAATTTTCAGGTCGCTATAGCGAGCCCCTTTCATCATATTAATCATGAAAAACTTAGTTTTTCTAAAAAAAAAAAAAAAAAAAAAATTTGGAAAGAACATCTCGCAAAAGTTCATTGTCACATGTGTTCCAAATTAGGGTAATATCTCTGAAGCCGGTTCGCATCGAACTAAAAATCACACGTTGTTAAAACATTCAACAACATCTTTCATTTGGTATCTAAATTGTCAAAACACTTTCGGGTCACACCTTGTCCAAATTTGGTCGATATTTCGGAAACGGGTTCGTTCACGGGACAGGGAACTACTCCCTTTCAAAACACTAACCAACACTTTCTCGACCCATACTTGGTCCACATTTTGGTTGATATTTGCCAAACGCACATGGGACTTAGAACCACTCCCTCTTAAAACCTTCATCAACACCTTTAATTTGGTACCCATATTGTCCGAACACTTTCTAGGGTCACACCCGGTCCACATTTTGGTCGATATCTCGGAAACGGGTTCCTAAATGGGACTTAAAACAAATTCTCCTTAAAACTCTTATTAAGACCTTTCATTTGATACTCATATCTCAGAAATTCCTTCTAGGGTCACAACTGGTCCACATTGGGTCTCAAGACTCTTATCACATAAGGATATGAAAAATACTTTAAAACCTATTCTCATATTCCCCAAATATACATACAGAATTTCATACAAATCGACCAAGCCGTTTAAAAGATTTAAGCTTAGAACCACCGTGACACGAGATTTTTATATATTAGATCAACCAAAATATCTGTTGACTCAACCAAAATATGAGTTGATTCAACCTAAATCACGGTCAATTCTTATCCATCCCCAACTATTTTTCTCTGTGTGCCGGATTCTGGTGCTGAACACAGACTGTCATAAGGGCCTGTGTCAACCCCAGCGTGGCCTCCCTGCCATATGTATAGATAACCACGGGCAACGATGACGGCGACTGTACATCGTGCGGAGCGAAGGCCCAACAGAATGAATTTAGAAAACAAAAACCAAGAAGAAAGAATGGAGAAAGAGTAAAGCGACGAGGTCGAGCGAATCATGTCCATGGACATAAAAAACGGCATGGCTCTTCTCAAAGAGGTGTTAATTTATATGGGCTCAGTAAGCTCAAATAAAGAAGAGGGTGACAAACAGGACCCATCAAATAAGAGGGCTCGGACGAGCTCCGACCCTCAGCCTATAGATTCGGAAGACAGAAAAGAAAAGTGACGAGGAATCGCAGAACACCCCGCCGAAGAGGCTTGGTCCAAAGTAGAAAGTCGGAGACGGCAAGAGCGTCCGAAGCAAAAAAAGAAACCTCCTGTTCAAGCCCCGAAGGCAGCCAAAGAAGAAGAGGAACAGCAGAGCCGTAACCTTCCTAGTGAAACCGGCCGAAGTTAAAAGCTACACCGAAGTAGGGGCAATCCGAGATCAGCTCTGGCCTCATGAAACCGGAACGGTGAGGCAATAGAAGAGGCCATTCGAAAACAGTTCGAAGAAAGCTCAGGCCAAATCCGTGTCTCCCTTTTCAGCGCAAACCAAAGAGAGCAAAAGAAGGCCGTTGTCGAAGTGGACGAAGGTCCCGGCCGCCAACTGCTTAAATAAGGAAAAATCTCCATCCCTGTCTCCCATTTTCAGCGCAATCCAAAGTAAGCAAAAAAAGGCTAGTGTCGAAGTGGACGAAGGTCCCAGCAGCCAACTGCTCAAAAAACGAAAAATCCCCATCGGCTGGATCCAATGTAGGATCAGACAGCGTGCGGAGGTGCATCGCTGTTACAAGTGTCTCGGCTACGAACACCGTCAGGGTGATTGCAATGGCCCCGGCAGGAGGGACGCGTCCTGGAAGTGTGGAAATTCTGGCCACAAAGCCTCATCCTGTACCGAAAAGGCAAAATGCTACTTGTGCACAACGGGAAAACTCGACCATCTTCCCGGGTCTGGAGCATGTAGCACACTTAGATAAGCACTTGCTTCCGCGAAAGACAAACTTTCGCTCCAATGACCAGCCTGATTCAAGGAAATATGAATCGATGCAGGTTAGCTGATTTCTTATTAGATTTTTTTAATTTTTTTTTTTTAATTTTATTTTTATTTTTCCTAGATCCAAGTTCATCCATTTTTTAACTTGTGCTTTTATATACGATGAAAGATATCTCATTTATATGCATAGTGTTTTCTTGAACTTTTTATTATGCAACGTAGCGTAAAGAGAAAACATTTTTCTTTTCAATTTCTTTATTTCACCCCTGCTTTTTTAGCAATACTTTAAAATTTTTAGTAGTATATCTCAGCTTAATACAAAGTAATGGTTTCGATATGAGAGATTTCTAAGCTGCACTATTAAGCGATATCTATATGAAAATTCAGCGAAGTGTCAGTTTTGTCAAACTACTCCAGTCCCTTTCGAGATAGTATTGGATAAACAAATACATACATATATTTGTTGTCCTTTAAATTTATCCCAAATTATATTGGCATAATAAGGAAGATCATGGTGTGAGTAAGTGCCCATTAATCTCCAAATATTTGTTTCAAGCACACAACATACCAGATTTTAAAGTAGCACTTTGTGCGCTATTATATGCAAATATTAACTACATACTCGCATTTTACAACAACATATGTATGTGCAATACACATGTAAATATTTACCTACATTTGGCATGTCGAAAATGTAGAGCGTAGCATTTGTGGCACGTAACCATAGTCAATTTGCATAATTAGAAAATTCGCCACAATGCATTGCAATCTTTTCCATTCTCTCCCTCTTTTTTTTGTAATATTCGCTACGTTACAAAATTAAATGGAAATTGTTCACATACTTGCGATCGAAGCAAGTCATTTCATTTACATTCCTTTCTACACATGTTTGCGGCCATTTGTAGTTTGGTGTGTTGTGTATGAGTGTGTTAGTATGTATGTGTGTAAATATTATTTGCATACGCTTACAAATATGGGAAATTACATTTTATTGCGCTAAATAGTTTTATTGGGTGTGTGGTTCCTATTTGCATATATGTAGATGGGTGGCAATTTAACTTTTGATTCTCTTACAATTTAGAGAGAAACGTCTTACTGATATTTTCATATGCTCCGTTTTGTTTGTATTGTAAACTACTATCGAGATTTTAATCAAACTTTATTTGGCTAAAAAAAAAATAAAATATAAAAAAAAAAATAAAAATTTAATTAAACAAAAAAAAAAAATAAAAATAAAAATAAGATAATATAACATAAAATAAAATAAAAGAAAATAAAATAAAATAAAATAAAATAAAATAAAATAAAATAAAATAAAATAAAATAAAATAAAATAAAATAAAATAAAATAAAATAAAATAAAATAAAATAAAATAAAATAAAATAAAATAAAATAAAATAAAATAAAATAAAATAAAATAAAATATAATAAAATAAAATAAAATAAAATAAAATAAAATAAAACAAAATAAAATAAAATAAAATAAAATAAAATAAAATAAATCAAAATAAAATAAAATAAAATAAAATAAAATAAAATAAAATAAAATAAAATAAAATAAAATAAAATAAAATAAAATAAAATAAAATAAAATAAAATAAAATAAAATAATATAAAATAACATCAAATAAAATAAAATAAAATAAAATAAAATAAAATAAAAGAAAATAAAATAAAATAAAATAAAATAAAATATTTTCGCACTTTTGTTACTGTTACTTTTATTTAACACTAGCTAGGCGTGAACTTCTCACTATTTAACGATTAGACAGTATCGCTGCTAAAATTAAAGATACAGCTATGGTTAAAGCATTTTCTCATAGTGTAGAAAAATACTCTGCAAATTACAATGTACAACAAAAATTAAGTTTTTCAAAATCCCACCGGGTTTCTCAACTGTTTCTGAAGCTTTTCTCTCCAGAGGGCGGTTTTTAAAGAGATGGGCAGTTGTAAAAAAATTCTGATAATCTAACAATTTTTCTGGGCGCAAGGAACATTAATTCAATTTTGCTTTTAAGATTTTGGCGGCATATATGTAGATGTTCCTTTGTGCAAGAGCATAGCTTCTTAGAACGCAAACGCAAATGAACGACACTTGTGATTGAATTGGTTTGCATCCGCAATCTCTTGAGCTTTCATTTGTTCGCTGTGTTCCAGCATAAGCTTATTCGTTTTTTTTCGTATATGTGTTAGAGAGAAATTTCGAGAAAATGAACAATAGAAAAAGAGATGTTGTGCAGATGCACGAAAATCCAAAAATCCCCAAAGAGAGAAAAAAAGTCCACAAAAACGTAATGAAGAGAACACTTACATTGGTTCAATACAGACGCTGAGTTACTAGAGAGGTAACATATGTGGGAACAATTCTTCCAACTTTATTTTTTATAACATATTGTTATTCTTGCCCAAAGCGACGTTCTGTTGCTATTTAAATATGGCTAAGGTTTATTGCTGTACACATTAGCTAAGCCTTAGCTCTTTTCCTGGTACGTTTTCGCCCGTTTCACGGCTTTATTATAATATAGTTATTGTTATTATTTTATAACTTTAAACGAGCTAAACTTGTATATATGTATATTTGTATATCCTACTATCTCGGGAACCGCTTTACCGATTTGGATAAAATTTTGAATATAGGTAGCATGATTGACAGGTTGAAACCTGGGGCGGTTTACAGGGTTGCCACATACATATCTTAAGTTTTTTTGGTTTGTAGCAAAATATGCCAATATGTTTATCAAATGAAAGATATTTTCGCCGACATACCAACTAAAATATTTTCAAGTGGGGTTGCCGCCCAGGGTTGCCATTTTACCGTATTGTATTTGCATTTTATTATTTTGGGATCATATTTGGATTATTTTAGGATCATTTAGGAATCATTTATTGGTCAATTTAGGTTAATTTTGGGGCTATTTTGAGATCATTTTGGGTTCAATTTTGGATTAATTTAGGACAATTTTGGGGTCGTTTTCGGATCACTTTGGAGTCATTTTAGGATCATTTTTGGATAATTTTGGGATCATTTTTGGTTCGGTTTTGGATCATTTTGGAAACATTTGATGGTTTCATTGGGTTCGTTTTAGGATTATTGTAGTATTATTTTGGGATTATTTTAGAGTAATTTTGGGATCATTTTTGAATAATTTTGTGGTCATTCTTGGATCGTTTCGGGTACATTTAAGGGTCTTTTTGGGGTCATTTTGGATTCAGTTTGGGATTATTTTTGGGCCATTTTTGGATCATTTTGGTATCATTTTTAGGTCGTTTTGGTTCAATTTCGTATCATTTTTGGAAAGTTTAAATTTCTTTTAGGGGTCGGTTTTGGGATTATTTTAGGGTAATTTTGGGATCATTTTGGATAAGTAAAGTTAACGCTAAATTGATAGCACGGGCAAGCTAGCTCACCCATGTGCTTAGTCATTATATTACGAACTTTGACAATTTTTGTGGAGTTTTGACCAGTCGAATAATTTTTTTATCAAATTATTCTTTTGTGTTTTTATTTAAAACAGGATCAAAAAATGCTACAAACATAACCACCTACGATGATTGCCATTTGATCTTGTTGAAGGATCTTGTCAAAGCGCTTTCAAGCAAACTAATATAATAACAAAAAATAAATTAAATTAAAAAAATTAAGTTGAATTAACAAATCTCTACATATAATAAAATTGTAACATTTCGATGTCTGTACATGGCAGATATCAACAAAAAATTTATTGGAGGAAGCATTATTAAGCGAGTAGAATCCAAATCAACCATTTTAGAAATTTTTGTGTGTCTGTCTGTCCGTATGTTTGTGGCCGTATCACTCTGAAAGTACTGAATAGAATTAAATGAAACTTTTTTCGTTGGATTTCTCGACGCTCAACTTAAAGTTTAAGATATTATTTTTTGCGATATCTCAACGGGTTTTGGGGTTATCGACCAATATGTGGACCAGGGGTGACCAAAAATGTCTTAGTACAATATGGGTGTCAAACGAAAGGTGCCAATGAGTGCTATAATATGCGATGTGATTCATTGAAATATCTGTTATGGCTTGGGAGAAATCTTGAAATTTCGATAGCTCGACCGGTTTCCGACATACCACAAAAATGTGTTAGTACATTATGGGTATCCAACAAAAGGTGTTTATGAATGCTGTTATAAACCATTTGATTATTTCCAATACCTAAGCTATCCCGGAGATATCTCATAAAATGTGAATCTTCTTAATACCAAAATGCTTAATATGGCTATTAAGGGAAATGTACTAATTTCTTAACTTATAAGAAATAAAAATTAGTTTATAATTTGTAATTTGGGTAGAACTTAAAATATTGTGTACAAAGAAATTCTATAACTTATGTTCTCTATATTGGAAAAATAAATGGCTTTAGGGTCGTTTTTTACTAAACTTTAAGCTTTATCAGTCCGATGAAAACATTTTTTGTGACCGAAATTTGGGTTTATCGAGCAGATAAACTTTAAAGTTTACATGACAACGCGACCCTTAAGCGCTGAACTCCAGTCTTTTTATTGGATTTTATTCTTTGCTAACCCAGCTGCAAAAAAAAACAGAAATTATACGCATACGAAGTCGCGGGCACCAACTAGTATGAAATAAAAAAGGTCGACTTCATTTTTAAGTCATTATTTTCGTTTTTTTTTTTTTAATTTTTTCGGTTTTTCTTCCCTTGACCAAAAGCAATACGAATTCTATTTAAGAACATTTTTCACAATTCTAACATTTTTATCAACAAAACGCAGAATCGCAGCAAGTCACCTAAGCAATCAAAGAAGAAAAAGATTTATTCGCCAAAAGATTTGTTTCCCATTTCCCAATGACCACACCAGTTATCATACCCTCAATACACATTGCAAACAAAAAAATAAAAAGTTCACTATGGTTACCTTGATTGAGATTTTCATTTCTCTAAAGGATTTGTTTATGTACTTGGTAAATGTGATAAAGAAAAACAAGCAAAAAAAAGCTAAGAAAAAAAGAAGCCAAATGAAAACAAGTAAGGAAAGTTGTCTTCGGCTGTGCCGAAGGCTATATACCTTTCATGAATAAGCGTCACGATTTTCACTGTTCGATCCCCAGTACAGCCTGTTTCAATTTAACTATATTTACTATACACATTACACATCTTTGTTATAATTTAAAAAAAAACTTACAAAATAATAGGATCCGAGTTATCGGAACAATCGATTGTATGGAGGCTATATATTATACGTGTTCAATTGTGCTGACTTACACTATACACATTACATATGTAGAAAGTACTAAAGGTGAAATATTTTACGTTCCTAACTTTTTAAATGCGGAAGTATTGGCCAAAAAACCTTATATCGGAACAACCGGTTGTATGGGGCTAAATATATGTTATATTTACCCGATCTTCTTGATTTTCCTCTACACACTACATAAATTGAAAGTACTCAAGTTGCAAAATTTTATGTTCCTAACTTTTTAATTGCAGAAGTTTTGGCCAAAAAACCTTATATCTGAACAATCGGTTGTATGGGGGCTATATGTTACATTTGTCCGATCTTGTTGATTTTCCCTATATACACTACATAAATAGAAAGTACTCGAGTTGCAAAATTATACGTTCCTAACTTTTTAATTGCAGAAGTTTTGGCCAAAAAACCTTATATCTGAACAATCGGTTGTATGGGGGCTATATGTTACATTTGCCCGATCTGGTTGATTTTCACTATATACACTACATAAATAGAAAGTACTCGAGTTGCAAAATTTTACGTTCCTAACTTTTTAATTGCAGAAGTTTTGGCCAAAAAACCTTATATCTGAACAATCGGTTGTATGGGGGCTATATGTTACATTTGCCCGATCTTGTTGATTTTCACTATATACACTACATAAATAGAAAGTACTCGAGTTGCAAAATTTTACGTTTCTAACTTTTTAATTGCGGAAGTTTTGGCCAAAAAACCTTATATCTGAACAATCGGTTGTATGGGGGCTATATGTTACATTTGCCCGATCTGGTTGATTTTCACTATATACACTACATAAATAGAAAGTACTCGAGTTGCAAAATTTAACGTTCCTAACTTTTTAATTGCAGAAGTTTTGGCCAAAAAACCTTATATCTGAACAATCGGTTGTATGGGGGCTATATGTTACATTTGCCCGATCTTGTTGATTTTCACTATATACACTACATAAATAGAAAGTACTCGAGTTGCAAAATTTTACGTTCCTAACTTTTAAATTGCAGAAGTTTTGGCCAAAAAACCTTATATCTGAACAATCGGTTGTATGGGGCTATATGTTACATTTGCCCGATCTGGTTGATTTTCACTATATAAAATACATAAATAGAAAGTACTCGAGCTGCAAAATTTTACGTTCCTAACTTTTTAATTGCAGAAGTTTTGGCCAAAAAACCTTATATCTGAACAATCGGTTGTATGGGGGCTATATGTTACATTTGCCCGATCTGGTTGATTTTCACTATATACACTACATAAATAGAAAGTACTCGAGTTGCGAAATTTTACGTTTCTAACTTTTTAATTGCGGAAGTTTTGGCCAAAAAACCTTATATCTGAACAATCGGTTGTATGGGGGCTATATGTTATACTGGTCCGATCTTGTCAGTTCCGACAAATGATTCCTATATTACAAAATGGTGGCCACATACAAAATTTCAGCCAGATATCTCAAAAATTGAGGGACTAGTTTGCGTTCAAACAGACAGACGGACAGACGGACAGACGGACAGACGGACAGACGGACATGGCTAAATCAACTCATCTCGTCATCCTGATCATTTCGGTATACTTATTGATGGGTCTATCTCTTCTTCTTCTCATATTTACAAACATCGGACCAAAGTTATAATACCATTTCATGTTCATGAAAGGTATAAAAAGGGTGTCTACTGTCGTAAAAATTACTTTGCTGTGTTGAGCTTGAAACTTTTAAAATTATCAAAAACTTCCGACAGTTCTGTGTACTGTGCAGACGACAACGTCTGACCTTGTTTCTGAATTTGAGGCCAGCTTAAATAGCTTTTCAGGGGAATCAACGGAAAAAGGAACAAACGAATAATTTTGTGTTTTTTTTTTAAATAAATTTATGTGCCATTTTGTCAGGTTAAGCAAGGTACGCATTAATGTTTTAAATATATTGTGACCTTGAACAATTTTTTTTTTTTAATTAAATTTTTTTTTTTTTTTTGTTCAAAAAGGAATTCCACATTTTTTTCTGAAATTAACCCGTTTTTATTGGGATAAATTTACGAAAAACCCGCAAATAATGCAGACTGCTGCGTGAGAGCAAGCGTGAGCTGTTCGTTGCTGGGACTATTTTCATCAGCAGTAGTATGGCTTAATCCGTGCATAACCAGACATATTTGATCTAACCGCCTCTGGTTATCAGCTCGAACTAAAAAAAATTTCTACGGCGAGACCAAGGCGAATTCATACAGGTGTGTTCGAGCGAATTCACATCTACACGCACGCACACACTCCTTGTGGCTAAAAATGTCAGACAAAGCAACAACATAAGAAATTTGACAGCTACGATTGGATTTTCAAGGAAGAAGAAGAAGTCATATGGTGGGATAAAGTCACCTGTAAATTTATTCGCCTTGGGCGAGACGAATTCGATTTTGATTCACTTTTGCTTCGAATTTTTTCGTTGAGCTACTTAATTTTTTATTTTATTTTTTGTGAAATAAGATATCGTGATTGCAATCCCTTCAGGTGAAATGTACCTATAACATCAAAGTCCTTTTTGGGTTTTTTATTTTTATCTTTTTGTATTGGTTATCATAGTTACTTTGAGCTAACTTAGTCAACAATTTATTCATATTTCATTTTCCACAGAAATTTTTGCTCAAAAAGTCAGAACTCGAATTTAATCAAAAGCATTGGTAAGTAGGCTTCTGCTTACATATGTGTACATTGGACTGGGCCAAAAAAAAAAATTTCGACTTTTTCAAAATTTCTATTGATATATGTCCATCATGTTAGCATTACCAACTTAAATTGCAAGGTCATTCCTGTGGATTAATTGTAGTTAATTTGTCGTGGAAAAAGAAATTTTGTCGCTCTTTTTTTTTTAAATAACCCCTGGTAATGCTAACTTGACAGTCAAGGGGTTATTTTAAAAAAAAATTTCTTTTTCCACGACAAATTTACGACAAATTAACGACAATTAATCTACTTGGATAGATTTTAATTGAGGATAGCACTGCGACCGAAGGTCTATCCACTAGGAGTGACCTTGACTAGGAGTGACCTGGACATTTTTAATTTTACCCATTTTAGCGGGGTGGTAATGCTAACTGGACTGTCAAATTAGCATTACCAGGGGTTATTTAAAAAAAAAAAAAAGAGCGACAAATTTTCTCTTTCCATAACAAATTTACGACAAAGTAACGACAATTAATCCACTAGGAATGATCTTGAAATTTAAAGTTGGTAATGGTAACTTGATGGACATTATTGATTTTCTCTTTAAGAAAGGTGAAAAAAATTGCTGTAATATTTTCAGATCAAAAAAAATCAATATAATTTAAAAAAAAAAACAATAATTTTTTTTGGCCCAGTCTAATATATATTCATACGTATGTACATAACAAAAATAAATTATAGATAAAGATATAAGTATCTACTTGAATTTCAACTAAATTTTGTTCAAAGAGTCCAACGTGTATAACATTAAAAGAAAACAAAAATCATAATAGAACAAGTAAGGAAAGCTGTCTTCGGCTGTGTCGAAGGCTATACACCTTTCATGAATAAGCATCACGATTTTTACTGCTCGATCCCCAGTACAGCATGTGTGAATTTAACTTTAGCTCATACCGAAATTATCGGAACTATCGATTATATGGGGGCGATGTGTTATATTGGTCCAATCTCATTGATTTTTCAAATCGACATTCCACATTGTAAAAGAGCAATAGTTACAAAATTTCATGTTCCTACCTATTGTGACGAATTCGACGATTCCTCGATTATTTTCCTTGAGTTCGATCACTGTACGTCAAATAAAACACTGAGATTCTGCTTAATAAATATTACGCTTTATTCAATACTAAAAACCGTAGTACAATATTGCGGGTAAATTCACAGTTCATTACTTCACTCTACAATACTAGAAAATTAACTTATTGATGTGCGTTATCTATGCGCCTTTATATACCCTAGCGGAAATACAGCTTCACCACCTAGAAATGTCTACACATTTCGGGGTTATTCGTGTAACCATGTTCTCGAAGCGTTTATCTATCATCATCTCCTATTTGTGTCACATTCGCAAATATGCGAGCTGCCACTCCCTCTCTCGCTCTCATGTCATGTATCTAAAGAGCTGTAGTTGTCGTAGTGACGCTAGTGGTGGAAATACGCTAGTGGTGGGAGATGAGCACTCCTTGAGAATATTCGCTACACTATCTAATTAAAGGAGTTATCTATATGAAATATTTATCCCATCTCAATGATTTTCAACATCTTCAACATTTCACATTCCTACCTGTTTAATTACAGGAATTATAGCCCAAAATCCGTTTATCGGAACAATCGATTGTATGGGAGCTGGTTCCGACAAATGATTTCTATATTAGAAAATTGTGGCCGCATACCAAATTTCTGTGAAATATCTCAAAAACTGAGGGACTAGTTTGCGTTCACACACACACACACAGACGGACAGACGGACATGCCTAAATCAACTCATCTCGTCAAATAAAATAAAATTGAATTAAATTAAATCAAATTAATTTAAATAAAAATAAAAAATTAAATTAAATAAAAATAATTAAAAAAAAAAAATAATTAAAATAACACGAAACAAAAAAATAACACAAAAAAATTAAAAAAATTGAAATAGAATAAAAAAAAATTATTTTGTATTTCTTTCGGGTGATGGAAGTAAGCTGTTGGCCATCGCTTATGTCCTTTTTTCTTTCTTATGTATCTTAATCTACACAGACATATTTTTTTATTTCAAAGACATCAAAATACAATTAATTCTAATTAAATTACCGTTTGAAATCAATAAATCGCTTGAGTTAGAGCCTTAGGCTCTTCTATTGAATTCTGTCAAGTGATATGAAAAGTTTTAAGTAAGCTGATTCTTTTCCAATTTTTAAACCTTTCCACAACACCTATCTCACATACTAATTGAATATTATGAAACTTAATACTAGAATTCCTGTATAACTCGATTACACCTACCTTTATGAAGCTAAAGCAATTAGATGCTACACATTTTTGCTTGTACAAAAAGTTTTTGTGAATTAATCAAATTTCAGACAAGTGTATTTAACTTCCGGCTTCCAAGTTAATGAAATGAGTTAAAACTTGTTCGAGCAAACATGCCACAAGGCTTAATTTAGAGCCAATGTTGAGATTAAGAAATTTTTTGGAATTTTTACTAGGTAAAAGATGTAAAATGTATGTGACCAGGTGTGTGTGAGTTGAGTGTCTATTGAAGCAGTGATGCTCACACACATACACACATTAATTGTTTTACATGTGTTAGTCGATGTTAGAACTCAGCGAAACGCTGCAACAACGAGAATACTTCGTTCAAGCATGTAAAGAACATGTTTGCATTTTCAAATAAAAAAGTTGGCCCAAAGATGGTCTCAGAGGGAAGGATTAGGTTATTCTGAAAAGTACATCATCACTTTTGTCATTACCAACATATTAATGTTTGCTTTACCATTATTAATTAGCATTGTTGTTACATAATTTAATATTCACTCGAAATCAAAAATCCATCCTAACATAAATTATAGAATTAAAATGTCATAACTCGTAGTTCATGGTGCAATAAATTAGACTATTTTTTTTTTAATTATAACATATTCAATTCAATTCAAATAATAATAATATTTTTTTGCATACAAAATTTTCAATGCTAATAGTAAAACAAATATTGAAAACAAGCTGGAGGGAGAGTATTGATAAGTCAACAACAACAAATACATACCACAAATCACATAACAGCATCAACCGTATACATATACATACGTTTAATTGTATGACCTCAGTTTTGGTTGTGGTTTCACATGAGCTTGTGGTTAACTATATGTTTTTTGATCACTTCAAATCAGTAGCCATTCATAAATATATACTCACTTATATCTAGGTATGTTAAAAGTAGCGATTACTTACTTAAAATAGCCTTTAACCGCCTAGGCGATTTTGGCCGTCCAACATGTTACGCCAGTCGGTTCTTTGTTGAGCCAACTGGCGCTAATTAGAGACACCGCGTGCTCGCAGGTCTGCCTCTACTTGGTCCTGCCATCGAAGTGGTGGTCTCCCTCTTCCTCTACTTTCACCGGCGGGTGCCGATAAAAATACCTTCTGGGCCGGAGCGTCTTCGTTCATTCGCACCACGTGTCCTAGCCAGCGGAGCCGCTGGGTTTTAATTCGCTGAACTATGTCCACGTCTGCGTAAAGCTCATACAGCTCATCATTATATCTTCTTCGGTACTCGCCGTCGCCAACTTTTAGGGGTCCATAAATCTTTCGAAGAATTTTTCTCTCGAATACTCCTAGAGCCGCCTCATCAGATGCTGTCAGTGTCCATGCTTCTGCACCATATAGCCGGACGGGTACGATAAGTGACTTATAGAGTGTTGTTTTTGTTCGTCGAGAGAGGACTTTATTGCCTACTCAGCCCAAAGTAGCATTTGTTTGCAAGAGTTATCCTTCTATGGATTTCCAGGCTTACATTGTTGTTGGTAGTAATGCTGCTTCCCAGGTATACAAAGTCCCTTACTATCTCGAAATTATGGCTGCCAACAGTGGCGTGGTTGCCAAGGCGCGAATGCGCTGACTCTTTGCTTGATGCCAGCAGGTACTTCGTTTTACCTTCGTTCACCACCAAACCCATTTTTTCCGCTTCCTTTTCTAATTTGGAGTACGCAGAAGTTACGGCGCGGTTGTTGAGGCCAATGATGTCGATGTCATCGGCATACGCCAACAGTTGTACGCTCTTGTAATATGTATATTGTTCCAGCGCGGTTAAGTTCTGCGGCTTGTATTATTTTCTCCAGCATCAAATTAAAAGTAGCGTTTATGCATGTTAATTTTAAGGTTAGGGTGAGATAGGTTAAAATAAAATAATATGAGATTAAATAAAATTAAATAAAGAAAATTGAAATGATTAAATAAAAGTAAATTTTATAAAATAAAATAAATTAAAACAAGTAAGGAATTCTTAGTTCGGGTAAACCGAACATTTAATACCCAGCGCTAGTTATCATATGATTTTCGAAATATTCCATTTCGGAAGTGGGCGTGTTTGGGAAGCGATTTCGTCAAATTTAATTCTAGTGTAGTCGAATTTTCAAAAATGCCGCCGTTAAATGTGGGCGGTACCACGCCCACTTTAAAAAATTTCTTGGAAAATCATAAGAGAACGACCCGGGGGGATTTACCTAAAATTTAAATAATTTTGGCCTTTTCAGCTACAGAGATATGCCAATTTATGTGATTTTCTAGATTTTCGATATCGAAAAAAGGGGCGTGGTTATCATCCGATTCCGCCCATTTTCAACAGCAACTTACCTTGGCCAGAAAGTAATCTGTATACAAAATTTCATGCAAATATCTCACGGACAGACGTGCGGACATGCTTTAATGAACTCCTCTTTTCCACCTAAGAACTTTCATATATGGAACTCTATATATGACTCCATTATTTTTTGCCGTTACATAGTACCGTTATGTGGACAAAATTATAATACCCTTATACAAGTACTAGTACGGTGGGTATAAAAAGACAGAAATGAAAAGAATTTCTTAATTTACTTCATTTTTGTTCTGTTGTCAGGGTGATGATTTGAATGGTACTCGTATATTGTTTGTTGTTATTATTTATAAAGTCATCAAAAGTTAATCAAATATCCAAAACAGGGCACTTTGTACTTATTCAATGAAACGTAATACGCCCACTTAGGGATTAATTGGTGTCATGCCGAAAGTCCAAATTTAATCGAGTGTAGTAGGTTACATTACAACTATTCAAATGTATATATTTAAATTTACTCATAATTATAATGTACATTAGAGAGGACTTCAAATTTTTTTTTTGTTTTCCATAGGGCCTCCGGAACCACCCCCTTCCAAAAAGATCCGATAATTATCCCAAAATGACGCCAAATTAATTTAAAAATTATCCCAAGAAGACCTTAAAATGATCCGAAAATGACCCAAAAATGAGCCCAAATTGTTCCTTAAATTACCTCAAAATGATGCCAAAATGACCCTAAATTGATCCTAAAATTACCCCAAAATGATTCTAAAACGATGCCAAAATGATGAAAAAATTGACTTCAAAATGATTCGAAAATTACCCAAAACTGATCCCCCCGCTGACTCAGAGACGAAATCTAGTTAAGAAAAAAAATGAATAACTTTTTATACTTAATTCAAAAAAATTGTATCAAAATGATCCCAAAAAGGCCCGAAAATTATCCCAAAAAGGCCCCAAAATGATTCCAAATGGATCCCAAAATTATCCCAAAACCAGGACAAAATGATCCTAAATTGACTCCAAATTTTCCCAAGAAGACCCCAAAGTGATCCGAGAATGACCCAAAAATGATACCAAAACCACCTCAAAACGATACAAAATGATCCCAAAAGGACCCCAAAATTATATCAAAATAATTCCAAAAAGATGCCAAAAGGACTCCAAATTATCCAAAAATGGCTCTAAAATGATCCCAAATTGATCCCAAACCCAGCTCAAAATGATCCCAAACCCAGCTCAAAGTGATCCTAAAATGACCGCAAAACTATCCCAAAAAAACCCCAAAATTACCCCAAAATGACCACAAAAACATCCCAAAATGATTCCAAAATGATGCCAAAATGACCCTAAATTGATCGTAAGTTTAAGCCAAACTAATCCCCAAAATCACCCCAATATGACCCCAAAATAAACCCAAAATGATGACAAAATGACACCAAAATTATCCAAAAATTACCCTAAATCTATCCGAAAATAACCAAAAAACGATCCCAAATTGATACCAAAATGATCCCAAAATTACCTCAAAACTATCACAAAATGACCACAAAATGATCCCAAAACAAGTAAGGAAAGCTGTCTTCGGCTGTGCCGAAGGCTAAATACCTTTCATGAATAAGCGTCACGATTTTCACTGTTTGATCCACAGCCTGTGTGAATTTAACTTTAGCTCATACCGAAATTATCGGAGCTATCGATTATATGGGGACGATGTGTTATATTGGTCCAATCTCATTGATTTTTAACATCGACATTCCACATTCTAAAATAGCAACATTTCACGTTCCTACCTATATAATTACAGGAGTTATCTACCAAAATCCGTTTATCGGAACAATCGATTGTATGGGGGCTATGTGAAATATTTATCCCATTTCAATGATTTTCAACATCGATATTTTACATATAAAAATAGCGATGCTTCCAAAATTTCGCGTTCCTATGTGTTTAATTACAGGACTTATAGCCCAAAATCCGCTTATCGGAATAATCGATTGTATGGGAGCTATGTGAAATATTTATGCCATCTCAATGATTTTCAACATCGATATTTCGCATATAAAAATAGCGATACTTCCAAAATTTCACGTTCCTACCTATTTAATTACAGGAGTTAACTACCAAAATCCGTTTATCGGAATAATCGATTGTATGGGAGCTATGTGAAATATTTATCCCATCTCAATGAGTTTCAACATCGATATTTTACATATAAAAATAGCAATACTTACAAAATTTCACGTTCCTACGTGTTTAATTACAGGAGTTATAGCCCAAAATCCGTTTATCGGAATAATCGATTGTATGGGAGCTATGTGAAATATTTATCCCATCTCTATGATTTTCAGCATCGATATTTCATATATAAAAATAGAACACTTATAAAATTTCACGTTCCTTTGTGTTTAATTACAGGAGTTATAGCCCAAAATCCGTTTATCGGAATAATCGGTTGTATGGGAGCTATATGTTATATTGGTCCGATCTTGCTGGTTCCGACAAATGATTCCTATATTGGAAAATGGTGGCCGCATACCAAATTTCAGCCAAATATCTCAAAAACTGAGGGACTAGTTTGCGTTCAAACAGACAGACAGACAGACAGACAGACAGACAGACAGACAGACGGACAGACGGACAGACGGACAGACGGACATGGCTAAATCAACTCATCTCGTCATCCTGATCATTTCGGTATACTTATTGATGGGTCTATCTCTTCTTCTTCTCATATTTACAAACATCGGACCAAAGTTATAATACCATTTCATGTTCATGAAAGGTATAATGAACCCAAAGTAATCGAGAAAATGATGTCCAACTTATCCAGAAACTAGGATCTGTTCCCGAAAATGGTCCCGTGGTTATGCCTCATATAATTCGCATACGGGAAACTTTTCGATTTTTAAATAACTGACTAAAAATGAAGTTTTATCGTTATTCCAGAATTACATGAATAAAAATAACGTGTTATTTATCACTCAATTCTGAGTAATTCAAGAATCGCTTGAATAAAAATAACCTGTTATTCAACACTTTCATTTTTTTTAAATAAATAACTATTTTTATTTGAATAATGTTTTACTCGAAGTGGCCCAACCCTGAGGTGAATATATCTACATTAAGATGGGTTAAAAACATAACATATAAATAGGAAGTCACTAGAATCTACTATTCGAAGTCTTTACTGGGTTTTTGCCCCTAAAAACCATATTTCACCCGGGGCACGATTAACGTGCATCCGTTTAATTATTCTAAAACTGCGTTGCACAAATTCTGAATTCGACTAGCTACAAGCAAGTAATTAGTCCAATAATAGCACATTATTAACCACAATTCGCTCCGAAATTATTACCATACCATCTATGCAAAGTGAGCATTGCTGTGCTCAAACAAATTTGGTAACGCTTTCGTTGGAAAATTGAGTTTGCCCAAAGGCATGAGGTCGCAACTGAAGCATATTGTGTTGATAGTCTTCCTAGGGTTGTAAATAGTTTACCAGTTCGTGGAAGCGTGCAACCAATAATACACAGTAGATACCTTCAAAATTTAGTGATTTATAGAACACAAGCGCACCTTTGTTTGACGAGCTGATTTTCAATTGACTTCACAGCAGTCTAGGTATTTTTTAATTTAATTTTACGCATCGCCATCTTTGTTGCCTTTGCGGGTTGATTACTACTGTCAATCATAAATTTAATTATCCGCAGGCTTGGGTTGTTGTTAAAGCTGTGTTATTGTCCTACTGGAGATTACGCGCTGTTGGAATTTTCGTTTAGTTTTTAAAAATAGTTTCCCTTTAGAGCTGCAGAAGAATACCTGCGCAACATATTTTTGTTATCTTAATTAGGAGATTTTTTTAAAAAGGTTGAGTGTTGGGGTATACTGATGGTAATTTACAAGCTTTAAGTAACGACATTGTAATTGTGAGCTTGAGGCCAAGAAATAATGAATGTTGTTCAACTTTCATTATTGCTGTTGATTTTTTTTTTTTTTTAATTTTTAATAATCTATATTATTTGATAATTAAATTTTTTTGATATAATAGAAAAGGAAATCTTTGGGTTACACGCCATAGCTTCCAAGATCGATTTTGGGATTTAGGCAACACGTTGCTGACCGTATTATTTTTGTGAACACCATACTCACTCTTTTCTATTCTGTTTGACTTGCCAACTATTTTCTTATCAGCAACGACATCTTTAAGTAGATATGACCACAGTACAGCTATTAAAAAAATTATCGGTTTTTGAAAAAAAGACAGATTAAAAAATCTTTGTTCTCAGAAAAAATCGGAAAACTAATTTTCGGATGATAAAATATTTGTTCTTAATAAAACTCAGTTTAAAAATATCGGTTCTCAAAAAAATTGGATTAAGAAAACATCGGTTTTCAGAAAAAAGGATTGAAAAAATCTGTTTTTTAGAAATGTCAGATAAAGGCATCGGCTGTCAGAAAAAAATGGGATTGAAATAATAACGGTTCTAAAAATCGTATAAAAAATATCGGTGCTAAAAAATGGGTTTAAAAATATATCAGTTCTCAGAAAAAGAGGGTTTTCAAATACTACAACGAGCACAAAATAATTGGATCCAAAAAATGTACCGACTCTGAGTTATAAAACCGAGTTCAGTGGATAAAAAGTATAGAAAATAGAAAAATCGTATTCAAAAAATTACCGCAACTACGAAAAACCGTGTTAAAAAAAATGAACGGAATTACGCAAAACGGATTCAAAACAGAAACCGGTTCCCAGAAAAAGGGTTCATAAAAAAATAAAATGAAATAAAATAAAATAAAACCAAAATAAATTAAATTAATTAAATTTAATTAAATAAAATGAAATTAAACCAAATAAAATAAAATAAAATAAAATAGAATAAAATAAAATAAAATAAAATAAAATAAAATAAAATAGAACAAAATAAAATAAAATAAAATAA
>CAXKVI010000005.1:86979858-87002358 GCA_964058755.1 Campiglossa producta | reverse complement strand
AAAATAGTCGTTAAATCTTGTGTAAATCAGCTAGATAAGTATATTGAATGCGTTTAAAGGGATTAAGAGTTGACAAAGAGTTGTTTTGCACAGATTGCTTGTTGTCCGTGTTTGTAAGTCAATAGCAAGTGGCATTGTTTTGAAGAGTTAATAAGAAAAGTGCTGGCAGATGGTGTAGTAACTACACCAAAGCCTAACAAAATTATTATTTAAAAAATGAACCAAAACACATATAAAGCAATAAAAGAAAAACCAAACCGAAAACAAGAGGAGAAATCGACACGAAAACATATCGGAAACCAGAAGCCGATACGGAAATAATTTGGAAACAAGAAACTGGAACGGAAACATGGCGGAAACATTTTTGGAACAAGAAACCGGAACGGCAAAAATAACGTATAAATAAATCAAATAAAAAACTATTTCAAGTGAAAAGAAACTCTGGTTAAGTAAAAAAAAAAAATTTTCGAGTGCAAATAAACTCTTTTCGGGTAAAACGAAAGGCTCTGCAAGTCCAAAGACACTTTTTCCACTTAGAATTTATATTTTTTCTGTCAAAAGAAACTGTTTTCTATTCTGAAGAAACTTCTTTTGGGTGAAATTCAACCTTTTTCTGTCTATACTTAAAAAAACTTTTTACGTGAAAATTAACCTTTTTTCAGTTAGAAGAAATATTTTTCTTTGGAAATTTATTTCCATTCATAAGAAACCTTTTTCGGTAAAATTAAATCTTTTTCCAGTTAATAAACTCTTTTTCTATTTATAAGTAACCTACCTCTGCAAAAATTAACCTTTTTCCAGTCAACAGAACCGTTTTCCAATTCATAAGAAACCTTTCGCAGTGAAAATTAACCTTTTTTCAAGCAAAAGAACCATTTTTCTATTTATAAGAACCTTTTCTATTTATAAGAAGCTTTTCTATTTATAGGAACCTTATCTTCTAGTTAAAAGTAACATTTTTCAAGTCAAAAAGGACCTTTTTCTAGTTAAAAAGGACTGTTTTCAACTCAAAAGAGACCTTTTTCAAGTCAAAAAGAACCTTTTTCTATTTAAAAAGGACTGTTTTCAACTCAAACAGACCTTTTTCAGGTCAAAGAGGACCATTTTCTAGAGACCTTTTTCAAGTCAAAAAGACCTTTTTCTAATTAAAAAGGACTGTTTTCAAGTCAAAAAGACCTCTTTCTAGTTAAAAAGGACTGTTTTCAACTCAAAAGAGACCTTTTTCAAGTCAAAAAGGACCATTTTCTAGTTAAAAAGGATTGTTTTCAACTCAAAAGAGACCTTGTTCAAGTCAAAAAGGACCATTTTCTAGTTAAGAAGGACTGTTTTCAAGTCAAAAAGACCTTTTTCTAGTTAAAAAGGACTGTTTTCAAGTCAAAAAGAACTTTTTCTAGTTAAAGAGGACTGTTTTCAACTCAAAAGAGACCTTTTTCAAGTCAAAAAGACCTTTTTCTAGTTAAAAAGGACTGTTTTCTACTCAAAAGAGACCTTTTTCAAGTCAAAAAGGGCCATTTTCTAGTTAAAAAGGACTGTTTTCAAGTCAAAAAGGACCATTTTCTAGTTAAGAAGGACTGTTTTCAAGTCAAAAAGACCTTTTTCTGGTTAAAAAGGACTGTTTTCAAGTCAAAAAGACCTTTTTCTAGTTAAAAAGGACTGTTGTTAACTCAAAAGAGACATTTTTCAAATCAAGAGAGACCTTTTTCAAATCAAAAGACATCTTTTTCAAATCAAAAGACATCTTTTTCAAATCAAAAGACACCTTTTTCAAAACAAAAGAAACCTTTTTCAAAACAAAAGAAACCTTTTTCAAAACAAAAGAAACCTTTTTCAAAACAAAAGAGACCTTTTTCAAAACAAAAGAAACCTTTTTCAAAACAAAAGAAACCTTTTTCAAAACAAAAGAAACCTTTTTCAAAACAAAAGAAACCTTTTTCAAAACAAAAGAAACCTTTTTCAAAACAAAAGAAACCTTTTTCAAAACAAAAGAAACCTTTTTCAAAACAAAAGAAACCTTTTTGCATTCAAGCGAATATTATTCCAGTAGGAATATACATTTTTATAGTAAACTCTTGGAAACCTTTTTTTGCCCTTAGCTGTTTAGCTTTTAAGACGCAGTCTAAAGGCTGATTTACACGAGTCGATTTTCTGGTCGATTTTTGTCGTTCTACTGCTTTCCACTTACAAATACACGGTGTAGATCGATCGAATTGCTATTTCCACGGTGGATCGACAAAAAATCGACCAGAAAATCGACTCATGTAAATAAAGCCTAATGAACATCATTGTACATGTACATGCTTCTTTACGGCAAGTGTTGTCGAACACTTTTGAAAAAAAAACATGAATTTTTTCGTCTAGAGAAAGCAGCCGCCATTATAGCCAGGTTGATCTTTAAGATGACAATGCACATAAACATTATGGCTAAATTCATTTACTGGCTATGTAGGTTAAATTGGCTAATTTATTAAATTTCAGTTTACAGCCCGTGTAAACGTTATTTTTACAGCACCCAAGATATTGTTCTTTTTGTAGCTATTTTCTGCCATTTTCAACATTCTTGGTTCACGGTGTTAATTTGTTAACGCATTTTATTTTCTTTCGTTTTGCAACGCCCTTAAGCTCCTTATATAATGGCTTGTGGCAACTATTAAAGGGTATCAAATGTACATAAATCTAAACATGAATACATACGCAGACAGATAAATAAACATAAAGAGATGCCTTTGTCGCCTTAGTGACCACTGGGCGTATACGCAACATTGAAATATTACCAGAAGCAGAAGAATAAAACATATCCTATTACTCATATATGTATATTCTTATTACTGCCTTCAGACATTAACAAAAGGCGCAACAATAAAATGACCCATAAATAAACGTGAGAATAAAAATGAAGCTTAAATATTTAATATTGGTGGCATAATAAAAAAGGGCGGGCTTCGCATCAAATAAGAAACGCTCAAAGATGAAAATTGAAAGGGTGAGAGAGAAAAGTGACTGGCAGCGGTTTTAACGTTTGCTGAGTGCTGTGCCGGATAAAGGGTCGTTACATTTTTGACGTAGAATGGGATGAGAAATAATATCGCGCACCAAAGTTGGGGTTAAAAAAAATGTAACATGACTACCCACGAAAAGTAACCGGTTCATAATAAATGAACCGATTACGAGAAAATTAAGCATAACTGGAAAAATAATCATTTAAAATTAAATTAATCAGTTTCAAAAAAGTAGCCGGTTCCAAAGCTGCTGTATAAACTTATAGCTAGATACGTAAGTAACCGGTTCCAAAAATATAACTGGTTAGAAAAAAGAAGTCAGTTCAAGGAAAATGGAACTGTTCCATAAAAGTGAAGGGTACCAAAAACTTTAAGTCCAGGAGAAGTTACGTGTTCAAAATTAAAATAACTTGTTCGGAGCAAGTAACTGGTTCCAAAACTAGTAGCCATTTTAGACAAATACGATGACAAATTAAGTGACTACACCAAAATAGCGGGTCTTTACCCGGTTCCCAAAATTTGTTTTGTATTTAAGAAACCTGTTCTAGAACTTGAATTGTACTAAAAAAAAAACCGTTTCCAGGAATTTATTTTGTACTAAAATCAAACCGTTCAAGTAATTTATTTTGTTTAAAAACTTCATTTGTACTCAATCGAAGCTTTTGATTTGTACTGAAAGGATACTTGTTCCAGCAATTTAATTTGTACTAAAAATAATCCGGTTCTAGGAATTCAATTTGTACTAAAAACAAACTAGTTATAATAACTGAGTTTGTCCCAAATAGATACCGGTTATAAAAACTTAATTTGTACTAAAACAACCCTGTTCTAAAATTATTTTTTTTCTGAAAACAAACCATTTCCCGAAATTTTTTTTTATAAAAATAAACCTGTTTAAGAATTTCATTTGTACTCAAAAGAAGCTTTTGATTTGTACTAAAAGGAAACCTGTTCTAGAAATTTAATTTTTACTAAAAACAAGTAAGGAAAGCTGTCTTCGGCTGTGCCGAAGGCTATATACCTTTCATGAATAAGCGTCACGATTTTCACTGTTCGATCCCCAGTACAGCCTGTGTCAATTTAACTATATTTACTATACACATTACACATCTTTGTTATAATTTAAAAAAACTTACAAAATAATAGGATCCGAGTTATCGGAACAATCGATTGTATGGAGGCTATATATTATACGTGTTCAATTGTACTGACTTACACTATACACATTACATATGTAGAAAGTACTAAAGGTGCAATATTTTACGTTCCTAACTTTTTAAATGCGGAAGTATTGGCCAAAAAACCTTATATCGGAACAACCGGTTGTATGGGGCTATATGTTATATTTACCCGATCTTCTTGATTTTCCTCTACACACTACATAAATTGAAAGTACTCAAGTTGCAAAATTTTATGTTCCTAACTTTTTAATTGCAGAAGTTTTGGCCAAAAAACTTATATCTGAACAATCGGTTGTATGGGGGCTATATGTTACATTTGCCCGATCTTTTTGATTTTCACTATACACACTACATAAATAGAAAGTACTCGAGTTGCAAAATTTTACGTTCCTAACTTTTTAATTGCAGAAGTTTTGGTCAAAAAACCTTATATCTGAACAATCGGTTGTATGGGGGCTATATGTTAAATTTGCCCGATCTTGTTGATTTTCACTATATACACTACATAAATAGAATGTACTCGAGTTGCAAAATTTTACGGTCCTAACTTTTTAATTGCAGAAGTTTTGGCCAAAAAACCTTATATCTGAACAATCGGTTGTATGGGGGCTATATGTTACATTTGCCCGATCTTTTTGATTTTCACTATACACACTACATAAATAGAAAGTACTCGAGATGCAAAATTTTACGTTCCTAACTTTTTAATTGCAGAAGTTTTGGTCAAAAAACCTTATATCTGAACAATCGGTTGTATGGGGGCTATATGTTACATTTGCCCGATCTTTTTGATTTTCACTATACACACTACATAAATAGAAAGTACTCGAGTTGCAAAATTTTACGTTCCTAACTTTTTAATTGCAGAAGTTTTGGTCAAAAAACCTTATATCTGAACAATCGGTTGTATGGGGGCTATATGTTAAATTTGCCCGATCTTGTTGATTTTCACTATATACACTACATAAATAGAATGTACTCGAGTTGCAAAATTTTACGGTCCTAACTTTTTAATTGCAGAAGTTTTGGCCAAAAAACCTTATATCTGAACAATCGGTTGTATGGGGGCTATATGTTACATTTGCCCGATCTTTTTGATTTTCACTATACACACTACATAAATAGAAAGTACTCGAGATGCAAAATTTTACGTTCCTAACTTTTTAATTGCAGAAGTTTTGGTCAAAAAACCTTATATCTGAACAATCGGTTGTATGGGGGCTATATGTTAAATTTGCCCGATCTTGTTGATTTTCACTATATACACTACATAAATAGAAAGTACTCGAGTTGCAAAATTTTACGTTCCTAACTTTTTAATTGCAGAAGTTTTGGTCAAAAAACCTTATATCTGAACAATCGGTTGTATGGGGGCTATATGTTAAATTTGCCCGATCTTGTTGATTTTCACTATATACACTACATAAATAGAATGTACTCGAGTTGCAAAATTTTACGGTCCTAACTTTTTAATTGCAGAAGTTTTGGCCAAAAAACCTTATATCTGAACAATCGGTTGTATGGGGGCTATATGTTGCATTTGCCCGATCTCGTTGATTTTCACTATATACACTACATAAATAGAAATTACTCGAGTTGCAAAATTTTACGTTCCTAACTGTTTAATTGCGGAAGTTTTGGCCAAAAAACCTTATATCTGAACAATCGGTTGTATGGGGGCTATATGTTATACTGGTCCGATCTTGTCAGTTCCGACAAATGATTCCTATATTACAAAATGGTGGCCACATACAAAATTTCAGCCAGATATCTCAAAAATTGAGGGACTAGTTTGCGTTCAAACAGACAGACGGACAGACGGACAGACGGACAGACGGACATGGCTAAATCAACTCATCTCGTCATCCTGATCATTTCGGTATACTTATTGATGGGTCTATCTCTTCTTCTTCTCATATTTACAAACATCGGACCAAAGTTATAATACCATTTCATGTTCATGAAAGGTATAATAATCCGGTTCTAGGAATTAAATTTCCCCTAAAAACAAACTAGTTATAATAATTTAATTTTTCAAAAAAAGATACCAGTTATAAAAGCTTAATTTGTACTAAAACAACCCGGTTGTAAACATTTTTTTTTTTCAAAAAACTAACCGGTCCTGGAATTTAATTTTTACCAAAAACCAACTGGTTATAAGAACATAGTTTTTACTAAAAAGAAACCGCTTCTAAAAATAAAATTCGTATTAAAAATTAAATGAGTACTAAAAAAACTGCTTCTAAGAATTTAGTTTTTACTAAAAGAAATCGGTTCTAAAAGTAAAATTCGTACTAAAAATTAAATGTGTACTAAAAAGAAACCCCTTCCAAGAATTTAATTTTTACTAAAAATAAATCGGTTCTAAATTGAAATTAGTACTAAATATTGAATGTGTACTAAAAAGAAACCGCTTCTAAGAAATTATTTTTTATTATTTTTACTTGAAAATAATCGGCTCAAAGAATTTAATTAGTACTAAGAACAAACCGGTTTAAAGAATGTAATTTTAATAAAAGCCTAATTTCCACTAAAACAAGCCGGTTCTAAACAATTTGTTTTTCTAAAAACTATCCGGTTCTGAGAATTAAATTTTTACTAAAAACCAACTGATTATAAGAACTTAGTTTGTACTAAAAACAAATCTGTTCTAAAAATCAAAGTCGTACTAAAAATTAAATGTGTGCTAAAAAGAAACCGCTTCTAGGAATTCAATTTTTACTTAAAAGAAATCGGTTCTAAAAATCAAATTCGTACTAAAAATTAAATGTGTACTAAACAGAAACCGCTTCTAAGAATTTAATTTTTACTCAAAAATAACCGGCTCTAAGAATATAATTAGTAACAAAAACAAACCGGTTTTAAGAATTTAATTTTGACTAAGAAGAACCGGCTTCTAAGAATTCAGTTCGTACTAAAGCAAACTGGTTCTAAAAATTTAATTTGTACTAAAAAAACCTGTTCGAAGAATTAAAAATTTAACTTCAAAGAAACCGCTTCTAAAAATTTAATTTGTTTCTAAAAGAAAGAGGTTCTAATAATGTAATACGGTTCAAAGCATTTATCAGAAACATGTTCTTAGAACAGCAGTAGTTTGGCAAACTCTCCAGGTGTATTTCTGCCATGAGAAGCTTCTCAGCAAAAACTCATTTGCTTTGCGAGTGGCGTTCGGAGTCGGCAAAAAACTGTAGGTCCCAGCAACTTGTAGGAAAAACTCAAAAGCAACACACCACAAGTTGGAAAGAGAAGTTATGATAACCTGTTGGTATATCGCCGCCATTAGTTGTTCTTAGAATTTCATACTTGTATGAAAAATAATTGTTCTAAGTATTTAATTTTGTAATAAAAGGAAATCGGTTCCAAGAAATTACCTCTGCCGAATCATTTAGTAATCATAAAGAGTAAGGCCATCTTAGTCATTTTGAATTCCCTACAACGAAGTACTTGAACTGCAAAAACTTTAAGGGCATATAAAAAACATAGTCGAAAAGGGAGCAAAGTAAATCGAATGTTGCACCAAATATACCCCAAATTCAATTAACGTGCATTTGGCTACAAAAATAAAGAACTTTTAACTTTATGTGCGACATCTAATAAAACTTTGTTACCAAATACAACTTGAAATGCTTTTAGCAGATCACAAAGAAGATGCCTTTTATGGTTAAAGTAATGCAGTAACATTTACAAAATTTACATATTTTAAAACTTTGTGTAAAAAGCTTAGCTCTTTCACAATAAAATTTAAATTCAATATTATAGTATTAGAAGATCTCCGTTCTTCATGCCATAATTTCTAAGTAAATCGCATTTTAACTTCATACTCAGTTATAAGTTCGTACTTTCATGACCGCTAACCACGCGCCATTCATTCTCGATGTCGCCGTTGATAAAGGCGTCACCCTTTAAGCCGAGTTATTTCAGCTCATTTATTTTATGGTATTCAAAAGAAAATGACTGTATTAGGTATACGTATATGCATGCGTGTGTCTAGTATGAATGCTTAGCCTAGCGGAAAAAAGTATGCTTGTGTTTAAAATAGAAGATTTCCAGAAGGAAAGGCAGCAGCGAAAAATGTAACGCAAAGGAGTTCTGCTTTTCTATAATATCTTATTTGATTTTTTTTATTTCATTTTCATTATTTTATTCAATTTTATTAAACTTTTTTTTTATTTTATTTAAATTTTTTTTATTTTAATTTTTTTTCTCAATTTTTTGTTTTATTTTTTTTTTTTGTTCTTTAATTTTTTTTTATTTTTATTTTATTTAATTTTTTATTTTTTTTTTTTTTTGTGTTTTATTTTTTTTTTTTTTCTCAATTTTTTTTTATTTTTTTTTTTTTGTTCTTTAATTTTTTTTTGTTTTTTTTATTTTATGTTATTTTTTAAAAAGTTTTTTTCTTTTACTTTGTTTTATTTTTTTTTTTATTCTATTTTTTATATTATTTTATTTTATTTTGTTTCATTTAACTTTGCTGAATTTCATTTTAATTTAAACTATTTTCACATGTGACTCGTGACTGTGGAGCTTTTTTTCAGCAAATCCATTGCAATGCGCTTGTGCGCTAACACTTACTTGAAACCAAAACAGAACGAACAAAAAAAAAAACAAAAAAAAAGTTAAAAAACTAAAAGAAAATTCCAAAGTCTCTCTCACACAAGCGGCCAATTAAGTTTATCAGAGATATCCCCATGTAACGAAGCAGAAACTTTTAAGTCATTATGTTTGAGAAATAGATATAAATGATATCGAAATGACACTACTGCATCTACTTTGAATTCTTTATATGTAGCTACCTATGTAGATACTAAACATATAAATTTTAATAAACTCAAACTGTTAGCCAAGAACTTAACACAATGCTTGGTATGACAAGTTTTAGTTTTCTTGAAATTTTTCGGCAGCCCATGTGGGCTTAATATATGTATGCTAAGTGATTATATACCAAGCGTGCCAAATTCATCAAATTACGTGGAAAATTTTGTGTTCGATTAATCTAACATAGTATGAAATGGAAAGGGAAAGGGAAAGGGAAAGGGAAAGGGAAAGGGAAAGGGAAAGGGAAAGGGAAAGGGAAAGGGAAAGGGAAAGGGAAAGGGAAAGGGAAAGGGAAAGGGAAAGGGAAAGGGAACGGGAAAAGGAAAGGGAAAGGGAAAGGGAAAGGGAAAGGGAAAGGGAAAGGGAAAGGGAAGGGAAAAGGGAAAGGGAAAGGGAAAGGGAAAGGGAAAGGGAAAGGGAAAGGGAAAGGGAAAGGGAAAGGGAAATGGAAAGGGAAAGGGAAAAGGAAAAGGAAAAGGAAAGGGAAAGGGAAAGGGAAAAGGAAAGGGAAAGGAAAGGGAAAAGGGAAAAGGGAAAAGGGAAAAGGAAAGGGGAAAGGGAAAGGAAAAGGGAAAAGGGAAAGGGAAAGGGAAAAGGAAAAGGAAAAGGAAAAGGAAAGGGAAAGGGAATAGAAGAAAAAGTGAAAGGAAAAGATTAAACGGTTATGTATCGTTAGTTAGAAAAATACTAGTATACAACTAGAATTTTCTGGCTGAAGTCATAATGGTCAGGAAATATCCATTCCATACTAATATACAACTAGATTTTTGTGGACGAAATATACAAAATTTATTCGCTTCTTTGCTTCTTCGCGATAGGGTAAATACAAATAGTCGCTGCTTTCTTAAGAATAAACAGAAGGCAAATGATAAAATAAATTGTAAGTTATGAAAATTCTGATTGAAATTATACTAGTCCAGGTTAATTGCCTGTGTACTAGTATGGGACTAGTATATTTCATACTAGTCCTTTTGGGAATATTTTGGGACTAGTGCATTTTATAGAAATCATACAATACAGGTTGAACTGGTATGGGACTGGTATTTTACAACTAGTATAATTCTAGTATATCATGACTAGTAGATGACTGACATGTTCTGGTCGAAATCTGACAATTGACATTTCGTAGAACAACAACACGTAAAAAATACCAATTTCTTATATGGAAAAAGGACAAAACATTGACTAGTTGGGCCCGGTGCAACAACTAGTTATAAAGTAGTTTTCAACCAGTTGCTTTTGCTGCAGGGTTATGTTGAGTATTCAAGAGCCCCGAGTTCCGATTCTCGGTGAATTCACAATAAAGAACTCTTCAAAAGAAAATTTTTTTTTTGTTTTGAAAAAAAAAATTACATTGTCTTCACTGAGAATCGAACTCGGAATTCCTAAAACAACAAAATTTTCTGTTAAAACAACAGCTAAAACTGTTCACGAACGAACAGCATCTGTTGTTTCAACAGATATATCGTTTGGGTGGGTTTTTGAATGTGAAATCTGTTGTTTTAACCTGTAATCCAGTTCGTTCTACTGTATTTTTTCTCTTGGTACATGATAGCTTATCTTTTCCACATGAAACTTGTTTATTTGCTTCTAAGTTCCTCTTAACCTTTTTGAAGGCATCTTTTTATCTTGTTAGCCAACAATAAAAAAACATTTAAAAATTATTTACATAATACATACATACATACATCGTCGACCCTTGAATGGATATGTTTGATCATATCAAATATGTTTTGCATGAATTTTAAATTAAAACTTGTATATGTCACATAATTGTTACCACAACAACACACTCAAGTGAGCCTGTTATCCCTTGAAAGGTTCAATTGCGTTACAAACATAGAGACATTTTACATATGCTGAGTGCGTCAAGAGTTTTTGTATTAAGTACGGTGAATGTTTGTGTTATTCAAACATTTGGTTTCGATAATTTTTGGGAGACACAACGTGATAGCCACGTATAACTATATGCGCGGTCCTCCAATTCAGGGGCATCTTTTTTTTAATTTCTAGACTAACAGTTTTCTCAATTTGATGACCCCGTGCGACGTAGGAGCATTGTCAAGGTAAAAATTTTGAAAAATGAAGAAATCCAAAAGACCAGTTGAAAGGCGAGGACGCAAATGAACTACTGTTCTACTGATTGTTCTGTTAGCTCTTTGTTCTCTAGTTTATCAAGTAATTTTTCATCGATCATCGACGTCATTGTTTTTCACACCGAAACCGCTAAGTACATCCAATCCCGATTGATATCAAAATATATTTAGAAATGAAAAAGTTTACTAATATCCTACTGTAAAGACGATCCCCGTGGAGTAAAGCTATAACACTCATCCCTGTATTTAATGTAATTGCGTAGTTACACTAATTTATCCCATATGTTGATTTAACCGATATTCACTTCTAAGAGCTGAGCCTAAAATTTTTGTTGCTTGGTTATATTAAAAGATGAAAGACAAACAACAAGAGTGTAGGATTAAATGTTAATATTATTTCCTTTGGGATCTACATAATTAACAACAAATGCTGCAAAATGTACGTAAAGTAAGCAAATTAAAATAGAAAGTGGGGGTGAAATCTATAATTAGCAGAGCTCTACATATTATTTTTTTTTGCAGCTGGTGGTAGACCTGGAGTTTGACATGGCAGCTGCGTTAGTATAGTGTCTTGTATGATGGCCAACAGTAAAGAAGGATGCTGGAGGTATTGTGAAGATGAGTATTTTGTTATACTGTGTTTTCTTAGAGCTATATTGCACAATATTAGCCATGGCAACATACATTATAATTACCATCGCGATGACAATAGAAAACTAGCATTAGCATTACTGTAACCATTGCCATTACTATTACCCTACCGATAAAAATAATAATAACTATAAAAATACCCATACCCATAACGATAACCATATGGTAACCATAACGATAACCATATAATAATCTTAACCGTAACCATAACCGTGACCATAACCGTAACCATTACCATAACCGTGACCATAACCGTAACCATAACCGTGACCATAACCGTAACCATTACCATAACCGTGACCATAACCGTAACCATAACGATAACCATATAATAATCTTAACCGTAACCATAACCGTGACCATAACCGTAGCCATAACCGTGACCATAACCGTAACCATAACCATAACCGTGACCATAACCGTAACCATAACCGTAACCATAACCGTAACCATAACCATAACCGTGACCATAACCGTAACCGTAACCATAAACATAACCCTAACCATAACCATAACCGTAACCATAACCGTGACCATAACCATAACCGTAAACATAACCATAACCGTGACCATAACCGTAACCATAACCGTAACCATAACCGTGACCATAACAGTGACCATAACCGTAACCGTAACCATAACCGTACCCATAGCCGTGACCATAACCATAACCGTGACCATAACCGTAACCATAACCGTGACCATAACCGTAACCGTAACCAAAACCGTAACCAAAACTGTAACCAAAACCATTGCCGTAGCTATAGCCATAACAGTAGGCATAGCCATAACCACAAAAATAACTATAAGCATATCGATAACAGTAACTACAACATTAAGCTTTATCTTGACTACTAATGTATAACCATAACTACAAGTTTTCAGCATGATATTTACCGTAATATTATCATAAATTAAAAAAATTGCTGTTACAGTTGTCCGCTTACTTGGGAAAAGTTTTAAACTGACCTCAAGTACTTGATCCTTTTTAAATTGTACAACCCAGTATCATTATAAAACATTTTCTCTCCTTTCCTGATTTCAATTGATATGCAATTATGCTAAAATCACGTAAACGCCCTGTCGCACCCAACAGCTTCTGTGTGATTTGGTGCTTTGATTTATATCTCTTTTTCCAACTTAACTCTTGTCACACGAAAAAAGTGGTGAGCTCAGTTATTCATGGGTACATATATACATATATGTACATATGTGTGTGTGCTTATACCTAAGGTTAAATGTAAATATGTATGGGTGTGCTTTTAAGTAATCATTAACGAAACCTTATTTACCTTTAGTCCTTATACAATATTCCTCGAAATGAACCATTTTTGTTGGTAACTTACTGACATCGAATTTATTTTAGATAATTTCATTTAATATTGGAGTTTTTATGTCTTCACATTTCGCATATGTAGGAAAATAATGATTATTAAGTATCCAGAACTATGCGAAATTTCGGATTAAAATTAAATCTTACAAACCTAATCGGGGGTAAAATTGAATTAAAATTTTAAGGTGTGCGAAGTAAAAATTTAACAGAATTTGGAACGAAAATGGAACTGCCAACTAACCGAAAAAACGAGAACACAACTGTACCAGGGCCACGATCTTAATTGAACTGTTACCTCATGGAAACTAAACCTCAAACTTATTTAATCTAAAATCTGATTTTTCAGTTGAAAATGAGAAAATTTTATTTTAGCATGAGAATTCTTAATTTAAAAACCATTTTAATCACTTAAAAATGAGAAAAGGTCAACTCGCAATAAAAAAAAAACTCATTTCACAATGAAATGAAATGAAATAAAATAAAATAAAATAAAATAAAATAAAATAAAATAAAATAAAATAAAATAAAATAAAATAAAATAAAATAAAATAAAATAAAATAAAATAAAATAAAATAAAATAAAATAAAATAAAATAAAATAAAATAAAATAAAATAAAATAAAATAAAATAAAATAAAATAAAATAAAATAAAAAAGTAAAACAAAATACAAAAAAAAAAACTAAACAAAATAAAATGAAATAAAACAAAATTCAATAAAAAAAATTTATTTAAACAAAAATAAAATAAAATAAAATAAAATAAAACTAAACAGAAAAAACTAAAAAAAAAAAAACAACATTAAAAAATAAAAAAAATAAAAGAATAAAAAATATGATAAAAACTAAATCAAATGAAATAAAAAAACAATAAAAAATAAAAATAAAATATGGATATCCGGTTGAGTAAAAATCCACGCTTCTGTAATTTGGAATTATCAAACTGGTGAAATGGCTCGATTTTGACTTTTTGCTTTTGATGAATCTTCAGAAAGGTCGTTAAAATTTTTTCCAAAATTTTATTGGGTGCTATAACGCTCCTTCATTAACTGTCGATAATGAGTCTTGATGAAATAAACTTGAGAGACAACACGCATTTACGACATTGAATTAACCATCCAAAACAATATCGAATGCTAGCAGTAAACAGAAATGAGCCGTGAGGGAATTAACTCGCACGCCAGTTAATTTTATATAGCTTTTTTATTAATAAAATTTGAATCCTTTTATCTCTTAAATTAAGCCGCCTATGGTTGTAAATAAAGTTAAAAACAAATAATCAAATTAATTATTATAGGTGAATAAAAAACCAATTTAAAGTATGGCCTGAACACGACAGACAATTTGTTTTACACTAATTCAATTACTATTATACTCGAGGGTATTAAATTTAATAGCGCGACATTTTACGTATATAATTAAACACGTGCAAATTGATTTTTAGGTCAAGTGCAGACAATTATGACTTTAGTTTGACATTGGAGTGCATACATATGTATATATGCACGTGACACTGTACGCGCCCTGTAGTAAAAATATTGAACTCATTTATATATGTCGAGAATTAATTGCAAAACGGGCTTGTTACTGATGGATATAGTTATGTTTGAGGAATAGTGTAATAAAATAAAACCAAATGATTAAAGTAAAAAAAAATTAAAAAAATAAAAATAAAAGAAAAAAATAATAAAATGTGGCAATTTTTCTAGATTTAAGTTAATAGGCTCACGTGTTTAACCTCTCGTTTCTCTATGATTCACGAAAAATTTGCAATGCCATTTTCATGCAATTGTGCCAGAAAAACGAATGCGCTACACATTCATGTTTTTGACGCAGCGAAAATGTTTAAAAAGTGAATTTTTAAGAACATGAATGAACTCAGGAGAGCAGACACGATGGCGTATGCGTAACAATTTTGCTACACATTCATATTTCTGTTAAAACGAAAATTTTAAGAAATTTAAAAATTTAGTTTTTAAAAATTTGTGTTGCTCCAGATACATGAATGTGTAGCACAATCGTTTTCCCATTACCATAACCATTACCATAACCGTTGACATAAACATTACCATAACCATTACCATAACCGTTGACATAAACATTACCTAGTACATAACCATTACTATATCCATAACTATAACCATTGCCATAACCATAACCGTATCCGTTACCATAACCAATACCATAACCATTACAATAACCAATACCATTAACATAACCATTACTATAACCATAACCATTACCATAACCATTACCATAACCAATACCATAACAATTACGATAACCAATACCATTAACATAACCATTACCATAACCATAACCGTAACCATTACCATAACCATTATTATAACCAAAACCATTACCACAACCATAACCATAACCATAACCATAACCATTACCATAACCATTAACGTAACCATTACCATAACCATAACCATAACCACTACCATAACCACTACCATAACCACTACCATAACCACTACCATAACCACTACCATAACCAAAACCAAAATCACAACCATAAACATTGCCATAACCATAAAACACGTACGCTTTTTTTGTATTTAAATCGAAACAAATATAATATCAGTTGTCTGCATTTGGAAATTGTTCCCCTCCACAGTTTTCGAAACACAATTTACATAGCAAAAAAAAATTATTCTGCCCAGTTTCATTTTAGGTAAAAATAAAATCGAATTCGCATTGTAACAGATCTAAAAATAAAACTTATTATAAAACAGCAATAAAAACAAAATTAATCGAAAGAAAACAATTCAAGTTAAGTCGACAAATTATAACGTGTTGGACAATATAAGTTGCGGCAAATGCGTTAAAGATTTATTTCATGATCGAAAGTAAAATAACGAAGTTCTTACACAAACAAAAATGAAAATGCGCAAAAAAAGATAAAAGCTCTAGATACATAGGTACTTTCCTAAGTTTGTATGTCCAAATAATCGAAAGTTGTCAACAAGAGAAATATAATAAGAAACCCAAAACAATAATGTATCATAGACACGTATTTGCTTTATTCACCACCACCACAACAACTATAGTAGCACCAACAATAATAATGCTCGGAAGTAGCTTACAAGCTTTCATACTTCAATTTGAACAAGAAACAGTTTCAAGCTTCAGTTCACGCATTTTAGTAGTTTGTTGAAGTGTTTGCTCAAGTGTTAGACAGCATTGAATTACATTGAGTATAAGCAATGTTGCCATAAATATGTAGATTTGAATTGTATCCAACTCTGGATAAGGAAGGATGTTGATGGCTTGTTGGTATGGTGACGTGCAATACGATTGTTTGTGTTCAATGTTAGTGATTTGCTATTAGCAATTCCATGACTTGCTGTCCTTTTATCTTAAAAATACGTCTAACTATGTAGTAGTCAAATTTCTCTAAAAATTAGAACTAAGAAAAAGCAATCATAAAAATTCTGGAGGCTAAAAATGGAACGTCATAGCCTAGCAATTGGGTAACAAATTAAGTTTAATCTCAGCAAAAATTTGTCAGCTATACCAAATTTCCCCTACATGGTCTGTTAGTTTATTCATGGTCTGTTAGTTACATACACTAGACTGAGCCAAAAAAAAAACAAGTAAGGAAAGCTGTCTTCGGCTGTGCCGAAGGCTAAATACCTTTCATGAATAAGCTTCACGATTTTCACTGTTTGATCCCCAGTACAGCCTGTGTGAATTTAACTTTAGCTCATACCGAAATTATCGGAGCTATCGATTATATGGGGACGATGTGTTATATTGGTCCAATCTCATTGATTTTTAACATCGACATTCCAAATTCTAAAATAGCAACATTTACGAAATTTCACGTTCCTACCGATATAATTACAGGAGTTATCTACCAAAATCCGTTTATCGGAACAATCGATTGTATGGGGGCTATGTGAAATATTTATCCCATTTCAATGATTTTCAACATCGATATTTTACTAATAAAAATAGCGATGCTTCCAAAATTTCACGTTCCTATGTGTTTAATTACAGGACTTATAGCCCAAAGTCCGCTTATCGGAATAATCGATTGTATGGGAGCTATGTGAAATATTTATGCCATCTCAATGATGTTCAACATCGATATTTCACATATAAAAATAGCAATACTTACAAAATTTCACGTTCCTACGTGGTTAATTACAGGAGTTATCTACCAAAATCCGTTTATCGGAACAATCGATTGTATGGGGGCTATGTGAAATATTTATCCAATCTCGATGATTTTCAACATCGATATTTCACATATAAAAATAGCAATACTTACAAAATTTCACGTTCCTACGTGTTTAATTGCAGGAGTTATAGCCCAAAATCCGTTTATCGGAATAATCGATTGTATGGGAGCTATGTGAAATATTTATCCCATCTCTATGAGTTTCAACATCGATATTTCACATATAAAAATAGCAATATTTACAAAATTTCACGTTCCTACGTGTTTAATTACAGGAGTTATCCACCAAAATCCGTTTATCGGAACAATCGATTGTATGGGGGCTATGTGAAATATTTATCCAATCTCGATGATTTTCAACATCGATATTTCACATATAAAAATAGCAATACGTCCAAAATTTCACGTTCCTACGTGTTTAATTACAGGAGTTATAGACCAAAATCCGCTTATCGGAATAATCGATTGTACGGGAGCTATGTGAAATATTTATCCCATCTCTATGAGTTTCAACATCGATATTTCACATATAAAAATAGCAACACTTATAAAATTTCACGTTGTATGGGAGCTATATGTTATATTGGTCCGATCTTGCTGGTTCCGACAAATGATTCCTATATTGGAAAATGGTGGCCGCATACCAAATTTCAGCCAAATATCTCAAAAACTGAGGGACTAGTTTGCGTTCAAACAGACAGACAGACGGACATGGCTAAATCAACTCATCTCGTCATCCTGATCATTTCGGTATACTTATTGATGGGTCTATCTCTTCTTCTTCTCATATTTACAAACATCGGACCAAAGTTATAATACCATTTCATGTTCATGAAAGGTATAAAAATGGTTTTTTTTTTCAAAAATTATATTGATTTTCTTTTTAAGAAAGGTGAAAAAAATTTACTGTCATTTTTTTTTTTTAATTTTTAAATTAAAGTCTAGAGGTCTATCATCGCTAGCGTAGATTTTACAGACTTAACCTAATTTTTGGTATATTTTTGTAGGAAAATGAATTCCCTACAAAAGCTGCCTAGACTGAAATTAGTATTATAGCGTCAAACATTTGCATTTTTTTTGGATTCCCCGTTTTTGGTTTGAAATTTTGCCAAACAAGAAAAAATCAACAGGGAATAAAACTAAATACATGTTCCCAAGGGAAATGGGCTGCTGAATGCGAATTAGATATCAGAATTCAACAACGGGCCCGACGTTCTGCCCTAACCTTGCAAAAAAACCAATATTACTTTGTGATGATTTTGTGCGGTTAGAGAAGAACTGCGACCTGTTAGGCTGATTCGGATTTGGAAAATTAATGTATTGATCCGTCAACTTTTTGTTTTTTTTTTTTGGTGCTGCGCCATTTGAAGACTGTAAAACTACACCTTCGCAGAGAAAGCATATATTAAACAAAATATGTTTGAACATATCGACGTGCCATACGAAAACTAACACTTTTAAAATTTTTTACGAAAACTAACACTTTTCAAATTCTGTAAGAAGACTAACACTTTTATTTTGTGTCTGACGAAAAATAACACTTTTAATTTGTGTCTGACGAAAATTAACACTTTTATTTTCTGTCTGACGAAAACTAACACTTTTGGCTAGTAGATTTTCTTCAGAGAAAACCTGAAAGTGTTACTTTTCGTCAGACACAAAATAAAAGTGTTAGTTTTCGTCAGACACAAATTGAAAGTGTTAGTTTTCGTCAGACACAAAATAAAAGTGTTAGTTTTCTTCAGACACAAAATTTTTGGTGTTAGTTTTCGTATGGCACGGCGATATGTGAGAAATGTATATTTTTATACCCAGCGTACTATTTTTCCATAATTTTTCCATAAATTTTTTTTAAAGTGAGCGTGGCACCCCCCGCTAGAACGATGAAATTGGGCCAAAGCACACTAGTATCGTTGGGAGTATACCTGATGAAATTGGATAAAATCGCCGTCCAACCGCGCCCACTTTCGATATCGAAAACTTCAATTGGCATAATTCGGTAACGGAAATGGCTAAAATGATATAGTTCGGTAGGATGAACGCCCTACGCCCACTTTTCAAAAAGGCATATTTGAAAATTTCACGGATCATAACTTTTAAACTGATTACGGTAGAACGATGAAATTTGGTACAAGGTATACTAGCATAATAGGGAGTATACCTGATATAATTGGACGAAATCGCTTCCCAACCACGCCCACTTCCGACATGGAAAATTTCGAAAATCATATGAAAACTACCGCTAGGTATTTAATGTTCAGTTTACCCGAACTTAGACTTCCTTACTCGTTTAAAATAACTCTGTATCAGATAGTCGTAAAAGCGGGCTCTAGGAAATTAAATTACACACAAAAATGTGTGATTGAAAATTTTCTTCATTTCACACCATTACCATATAATTGTCTACCATATTATTACCATATCACAATCCATAATTTCATATTTTTTTAGATAGTCTTATCTGAATAATATGCAATAATAAAAGTTCTCAGCTCAGTTCGTTGTCCCGAAAATCTATTACATATATATAAATGCGCAAACATAACAGGTTCCTCCCTTTTTTTGCAATAACCACAATTCTAAGGTATATAAAATTTGGTATGTATCGATATGTCTCGCCGACAACAAACCAAAAATTTAAAAAAATTAATTATAATATGATTTGAAAATCACACCACTACATGTGATATACACGCATTCACTTTACAGAGCCGCTGTTATGGGTGTATGTATGTAGGTATGACCACTTGCATTGTTGTGTTTGCATTCATTGCAGTACGGTGAGTTGTTTTGTTGGCAGCAATAAGATAATATGAGCCAGCGCGTCAACTTTATTGAGCTTAGGTACAAACAGTGTTTACAAAAACAAAATCTGTGCGTGGGGATTCAGAGAAGCAAATGCTTTTAAAAAAAAGCACAAATAAGCTAGATCATGCACAAGGCCCTTCGTGGCTAGACTTAGTGAAATAAAATAAAATGGAAAATTGATAAAATTAAAATAAAAGTAAAATCAGAAATAGAAAAGTGAATGAAAGTAAAAAAATAAAATGTGTTGGAAATGAAAGGAAAGGGAATAACATAAAATAAATAAAAATAGAACAAAATGAAATAAATAAAAGTATTAAATTAAGAAAATAATATAAATAAAAATAAGAAAGGAAAGGGATGGATAAAAGGAAAATAAAGGTAAGTTAAGGTAAGGAACGGAAAATATGACAGAAAAGTCAAAGGGAAAGGAGAGGAATGGAACAAAAAAAGGAAGGGAAGAAAGGAAATGTAATGTAGGTAAAGGAGTGGAAAAGAGAGGCAAATAGAGAAAGACAAAGAAAGGAAAGAAGAGAAAAAGAAAGGAAAGAAAAGGTAGCGAGGAGGAAGGTACGGAAAATAAATGAAAATAAAAAGAATGAAAAATAAAGGAAAGAAAGGTAATGAAAAGCTAAAAAAATAGGATAGGAAATTAATGGAAAAGAAAGAAAACTAAAGGAGTTACGGAAAGGAAAAAAGAAAGTAAAGAAACGGTAGGAAAGGAAAGGAAAGGGAAGGAAAGGTAAGGAAAAAAGTGAAAGAAAATAAAGGTAAGAAAAAATATAAAAGAAAATATATGAAATGAAAAAAAAAAATGAATAAAATGAGAGGAAACTAAGGGAAACAAAACTAAAGCAAAGGAAATGAAAGGAAATTAAAGAAAAAGAAAATAAAAGGAAAAAGGAATGTAATGGAAATGAAAAGAAAGGTCAGGTAAGAGAATAAAGGAAGCGAAAAGAAAGGAAAATAAAAGAAAAGAACAGAAAAGAGAGAAAGAAAGAAGGGGAAATAAAATGAAATGAAAGAAGAGAAAAGGAAAGAAAAGGAAAAGAAAAGAGAGGGAAGAAAAGCAAAAGAAATAAAATGAGATGAAAGGAAAGGAGATAAAAGCAAAGAAAAGGAAAGGAAAAAAATACGTATGAAGACTATCTAAGAAGAATAAATAATTATCAACATTGAAACTATATATAATATATATTACTGAATGGTATAAAGAGGGAGGAAAAGGCAAAATGAACAGGAATGTATAGAAACAAAAAATATAAAAAATATGAAAATAATGGAAAATTTACGAAACAGCAAAAAAGTGGTAAAATAAAATAAGCTTTTGTGGTAGAATTTCAACCACTGGGTGAACTCTAGTATAGAAAATTGCAAGAAATATTACCAAATATTTGTCAAAGTAAACATAAAAAAAAGATAAAGAGAATAAAAGAATATAAGAACTTCCAGACAATGCTACAGTGAATGAATGAATCGAGCAATGACACAATTTCTGACTTTTAATTGGTAGAAATGACAATACACCAGCTGCAGACAAGTTGCGAACAAAAGTCAAAGAAATGATAATAATAGCTACATAGTTATTTTGGCAATAAAGAGTACAAAGGGTATTAGGGCCGAGTTTCTTGTGCAATTTCTGTTGAGGCTATTACACACATAAAACAATTTGTATTGAATTTTTAGTTCAGTGTGATCAATCAATTGTATGGTTCCAAAAAGTAATACCTATTCAAATGTATTTGAATGAAAAAGTGTTAAGCTGAGCGATTTATGTTTAATAATAAAGTGAATGTTTATTTAGCTTTAAGAAATTACAAGTTAATAATAAGAAAATATCAAGTGAATATTTTGTGCTTGCGACCGCGTTCGCTGTTCTCGCTCAACTCCCTTTTCTCAGTAGTTCGCCTTGCCACACTGTCCTTCGATTGAAGGGTTGCCAACTGACGTTGACAAAAGTATTGAAAAAATATTGTTGTAAACGAGCAATGCTTTAAAAAAACACAACTGAGGTTGTTCACTATCATGATATTAATCTCAAACATGTGCCACTTGTTTGTACTTTCCATGGAAATTATTGAACATTATTCTTGGGAAAAATTTCAAATGAATCTCTAAATGCAGCTGAAAAGGTTTATTGGAAAAAATACTTTACTCTTTTCATGAAATAAAAAAAATATGCCAATATGGGAAGAAAATGAAAGGCACTTTACTTAATACATCCACAAATCATTTCTAGGTAGTTTTAGCGCATATTAATAGTATTATTGTTTGAATAGTATTATTCGAATAGTCACACATTGGGATCATTTTGGGATAATTTTTGAGTCAATTTGAGGTTATTTTGGGGCATTTTGTTTTTAATGTGGGATCATTTTGGGGTCATTACGAGATAATTTTTGTGTTATTTTGGAATTATTTGGGTCATTTTGG
>CAXKVI010000005.1:86967358-86969858 GCA_964058755.1 Campiglossa producta | reverse complement strand
ATGAAATGATGAAGTTGATTAATGCTGCATCTTAAAGGCCAATTAGTATATTTAGGCCAAGCACAATAGTGCTGAGGTGCCGAGCAACTTATGTAATTAATTTCTATCCAAATGTTTGTGTGCTTTCACACATGTACCTATGTATAGGGGTCATTCCAATGACAATGGCTGAAATTGACCCCTGCCGGTTTAAATTAATTTTCATGAGCATTTTGTGTTTATCATAAAACAAAGTTCTAGTTGATGAAAACATTTTAAAAACTATGCACAAATTCAAAAAATTTTTTATATTTTTTATATGTTTTAATATTAACACATTTTTATATTACGACTTGACATATTTTTTTGAAAATATAAAGATTTCAAACTAAAAAAAAAGTTACTAATTTTTTCACTTTCGAGTCCAGCTAAATAGCGAGTAATAAGTAAAAAAATTAACAAAATATCAAAAAAAAATATTTTTAAAAATTTTTATAAGTTACGAACTTGGAAAATTTTGTACACTTATTATTTTTTATTTATTTAATTATTCTTTTTGAGTTTTGACGAAAAAAAAGTTGAAAAATGCTACAAGCAATACCAACTACGATGATTGCAATTTGGATCTTGTTGAAGGATCTTGTCAAAGCAGTGTTTGGTGTAATCGTTACACACTGCGGTTAAGAAAGAAGGTGATGAAAAATTTCTAAGCAACAATACAAAGTGGTTTGATAAGATCCGTCAACAAGATCGAAATTGCAATCATCGCAGTTGGTATTGTTTGTAGCATTTTTCAACTTATTTTCAATGTCAAATAAATCAAATAAATATAATATAACTTGATATCTTTTTCGAAAAAATCAATTTTTTTTTATAAAAGACCTCTGACATATTTTCTCGAAAATATGCCAAATCGAAAATTTTTTTACCTGACCCCTTTCGATTTCGCTATAAATTTGCTATCTTTTTCTACTCCCCGAAAGACATTTTTCAGAATTTTTTCAAATTTTTTTCACCAAATCAAAAAAAGTTATGAACTTTTAAAGAAAAACGTTTTTTTTTTTTAATGCTGTAACTTTTTCAAATATCGACCTTTTTAAATTTTTTGTTTTTAAATGTAGTTTTTGGGGGAAAAAAAATAAAAAAATTTTTAAAAGCCCAGATATATACAGGGAAATTCTAAATAATATTCCGCATGGATTTTGTTTCCACTCCCAAAAATTATTCACTAATTAAATGGCTTAAATTAAATTTAAAATTCGCAATATCATGTCAATTGCCACAACAAATGATTTGCAATACTCAAAATTTTTCCTAGATAAAGGAATTAAAGAAATTTTTGCAAAAGAAAAAAATTTTTTTTTTTTTCAATCAAAAAAAAAAGAAGAGATTGTCGGCCCTACTTGTGATATAAACGAGCTGAGTTTAAATAAAAATTGTTTCAATAAAAAAAATAATAGAAGCGATTGGCGGGACATCTTGTTATTAGCGGGGCTTATTGCAGAATTAGTTGGAGTTTATAAAAAAAATTAAAATAAAAAAAAAATTATAAATCTGGGCTTTTAAAACTTTTTTGGTTTGGGGAAAAAAATTGAAAAAAAATCTGAAAAATGTCTTAGAAAAAATAGCAAATTTTTAGCGAAATCGAAGGGGGTTAGGAAAATATTTGTCGATTTGGCAGGGATTGACCCATTTATTAATGAACAAAAGTAGTTCAAAAAACTAAGATTTATCGCCGAAGGTAATAACATACCTGCTATAATTTCGGTTGGAACACCCTAACACTTAAATTTATATAGCTCTATGCCGTCGTAAATAAATAAAATAAAAAAGGTCATTTTAACGTGTGCAATAGTGCGGTGCGGTCCCCATACAAAGATTTTGAAGGCGATCCCAAATTAAAAAATGATTAAGGTAAGAATTGTGGCGGCTTCCAACAACGGTGTATGGCTCATTAAAATCGGACTTAAAATGGCGACATAGTGTCAAAAAAAGTAAATAGCCCATCAGGGGAGCGTGGAAAGAAAAAAAAATTTTTTTTGCGATCGCCTTCAAAATATCTTTAATTCTAGGGGTGGACTGGAAACACTTTTTTGTCGATCCACCCTACTATGCAACTTATCTTAATTTCCTGAAAGGGAACACATTTTTGCCCTGCAAATCAGAGTACTTTTATGAAACCGCTTCTCACGCACAATCCTCGCAGTACCAGCAGTAAGAAAGTATATTGCGGTCATATACTTCACAGAAGGGTACATGAAATACTTACAAAAGCGCTTGCATAAAAGAGTTCGTTTAATGTTCACTTTTCTCTGGGATATTTTGTGTTGGTTATCTAGCCAACAGATACTTTGTTGTTGTTGTTTGATTCGCCTGGTTTATAAGTTTGTATGCACAACTTTAGCTATAAAAGTTTTACCATATGTGCTAAGTCTCTGCTTTTGTGGATAAATAACAAGATGTGGTAAGAAATTTAAACTATTGGGTATCCGAGAAATGTGGACAATTTTTATTTGCTTTA
>CAXKVI010000005.1:86954858-86959858 GCA_964058755.1 Campiglossa producta | reverse complement strand
AATAAGGAAAAATTTTAACTTTTATGAAAATTTGAAACGACTTTTCGTCATTAAATCAAAAGGGCAAATATTGGCAAACATTTTCTTTTTTAGGAATCGATAGAAAAATTACAAAATTTCATTTTTTTTTTTGTAGTTACAAGGTGTAGCATGCTGTAGCAGTCTATCGAAAGTAGCAAATTGAACCCAAAATGATCCCAAAAAGATCCAAAAATGATTCCCCAATGACCCCAAAAACACCCTTGAATGTTACCAAAATGATCCGATAATGACCACAAAGTTATCCAAAAATGATCCAAAAATGACCCTAAAATAATCCCAAAATAATCATAAAATAAAGAAACAGTAACCCTGGGCGGCAATTCCACTTGAAAATATTTTAGATGGTATGTAGGCGAAAATACCTTTCATTTGATACCCAAATTGGCATATCTCGGTCCATAATTTAAAAAAACTAAGATGGGTGGCAACCCTGCACATCCCCAAGTGGCAACCCCCAAGTGGATAGTCTTAGAATCAATCATACTATCTATATGCTAAATTTCCTCCAAATCGGCGAAGCTGTTCCCGAGAAAGTACCGGATATACAAATATACTTCGGTAAGGTGGCAACCCTACTTGAAAACATTTTAGTTGGCATATCGCTAAAAATACCTTACATTTGATATCCATATCGGCATATCTTTCTTCATAATATAAAAAAAATGAAATAGATGGCAACCCTGTAAACCGCCCCAATTGAAAACCCCCAATTGGATAGTTTTAGAATCAATCATACTATCTACATATATAAAATATAAAAATTTAAGAGCCCGCCAACAGAAACGTGCCAATTATCCAGACTTGAGTTAATAGGCTCACGTTATTAACCTCTCGTTTCTCTACGATTCACGAAAATCCTGGGAAGGCACCCCCGAAAATTTGCAATGCCTTTTTCAATCTCTTAAAAATTGTGCCAGAAAAACGAATGTGCTACACATTCATGTATATGGCGGAACGTAAATGTTTAAAAATTTAATTTATAAATTTTTTAAAATTTTCTTTGAGCCAGATACATGAATGTGTTACACCGAACCACAGACTCCATGGCGTATACGTAACAATTTTGTTACACATCCATGGTTTTGACACAACGCAATTTTTTTTAAGATTTACTTTGAAAATTTTTAAAAGATGAATGTGCCGAATCTCGAGGAATTGAAGGAATATTAACTAAAAACAATATCATTGGAAAGATTATAATGAGAATATAACTTGCAAAAAATATATTTTATTTGAACCTAAATTTTAAATTTTTTTGGACTACATATATGACCAAACCAAATTTGGTTTTAAATTCAATCTAGACCAGTTTTCATTCAAATTGGCTAAATGAATCGGGTTTCAATTATAAACAAGAAATGTTTTAATATTTTTTTAAAGATAAAATAAAATTTTTGTCCGTTGGCTGGAATTCGAACTCCCCGCATCACGCCCGTCTGCTCTACCACTGAGCTACATCGCGCACATAAATTTTGTTGGCAAAATTCAATCTTGAATAAGCTTTCAAAAATAAATTTGAATTTTCAAACCCAAAAGTTTAAATTTTAGACCGAAAAGTTTTGTTTTTCAAACGAAAAAGTTTTAATTTTAAACCGAAGAGTTTTAAGAATAAAATAAAACTAAAAAAATGTGGCAGCTGGCAAGATTCGAACGAAAACGCTCAGGAGTCACAGCCGACTGCTCTACCGCTGAGCTATGACGCACATTAAGTTTTTGTGGGCAAAATTCAATTACATTCAAACAAACCACAAATAAAAAATTTAGACTGCTTTTTCGTTTAGATTTTAAATCGAAACCAAAAGAAATTGAAAATCTTTGTAGGTATTTGGACGGTTTGAAATATTGTACAAAAAAGTGTGAAAAATTGATTAAACTTTATATAGGTTTAAAATTTAGGTTCATTTTTTTAGCCATGAGGGTACAAATATTTCTTCTATGTTAAAAGAAAAAAAAAAACTATAATGCCTTCTTTGAAGTATTCAACAATATCGGATTTCAGGTGCTTCAGTCTCTACATATTATCACTTTTCGTGATAACACAACAACAAAGCAGCCTTTAGCAGCTATTTCAAATAACTAAAAATAATCTTGTAATATTAAACTCAACTAACATTAAATTTCATCAGAATGGCTACTCATCTAAACTATTACATCCGTCAAGACGATTTTTCTGCGCCATTGCCTTGCTGCGAATTGACCTCTCTGCAACGCAAAGAACTACATAGACCAATTTGCACACAACAAAAGGGAATTCGATTTAAATTATAGCGTGCAAGCTAGCTTTGCTGTCATGATTGTTAGAATTTTACATTTTTATCTGCCTTTCATATCTTACCACACCCTTCTTCTTCTTCTTGTTATGAAAGAACGTAGTGAAATGCTAAAGCTAATAAATGTGCAACGCTCAGTGTATTCGCTATGGAGAAACCCAGCATGGTCTACACTTGTACACACAGAAAAATTTCCATGTCAAATTAACACTTTTTTAACACTGTTCAGGTTTTTTTATTTTTTTTTTTCAGCACTATCTATGATATTTTAACATAAAGCTCATGTTGAATAACTTCACTTCGTGTTAAATTAACATGACTTTCTGTTAAAATAACATGAAGCTCATGTTGAAAAACTTGACTTCGTGTTAAATTAACATGACTTCCTGTTAAATTAACATGACTTCCTGTTAAATTAACATGACTTCCTGTTAAATTAACATGACTTCCTGTTAAATTAACATAACTTCCTTAATTACTGTTAAAACAACACTATCTGCCTCATTATCTCATGCAAATTTAACAGGATCTTTCTTGTTACCTCAATATGATTCATGTTGACAAAAATTGTTCTGTGTGTAGGTATGAATGTATATGTGTATCTAAGTGCTATACAATGAAATCATTGTTGGAATGATAATGTCTGAAAATGTCAGTCAACTAGTCAACCCACTCATGTTGGGTTGGTTTAACTGTAATAAAATAAGTTAGTGTCAATTTGTAAAATAAAGATAAGAAGTGACGGCTGATTTGCTGAATTATGTAATAAGATAAGTTAGAAAAGTGGGCATTAGCGTAAAACGTAAGTGCAATAATATTTTCACAAGTACGTGGGTAACCAAGCTTGCTCGGTGCTATCAATTTAGCGCTAACTTTACTAACCCAAAATGACCCTAAAATAATCGCAAAACAATCCTGAAATGATCCCAAAACAATCCTGAAATGATCCCAAAACGACGCCAAAAGACCCTTTAATTCAACCAAAAACGACGAAAAAATTTTCTAAAAAATCATCCCAAAATTACCCCAAAATGATCCTAATCTGTTCCCAAAATGATTCCAAAATGGCCCCAAAATGATTCCAAAATGACCCCAAAAAGAGCCCAAAATGATCTTAAAATGATCCCAAAATGATCCGAATATGACTCGAAAATTGTGGCAAAATAATCCAAAACTGAACCCAAAATGATCTCAAAATAGCCCTCCAATTATCTCAAATAAATGATCCCAAAATGAGCCCAAAATATACAAATACAATACGGTAAAAAGGTAACCCTGGGTGGCAACCCTACTTGAAAATATTTTAGTTGGTATGTGGGCGAAAATACCGTCCATTTGATACCCATATTGCATATCTTGCTCTATAATTAAAAAACAATGAGATAGGTGGCAACCCTGTAAACACTTCGAGTGGCAACCCCCAAGTTGAATCAATAATACTATATCTATGCCAAATTTCATCCAAATCCAAATGTATATTAGCTTAGCTCGTTTAAAATTATAAAATTAAAGTTATAAGATATGTATTTTAAATTATTAAGTACAGACAAAGGAAGCCTGTCGAAGAATTTTGCTATTTAAAGTCAAACGAAGAAGTTTGGTTTGGTTGAATTTCTTAAGTCGACTTAAGCAATTATTGTAAGTCGGAACAGAAATAGTCCATTTACATTATATACATGTATAACGGTCGACTTTACAAACAATTACATTTATTGTGGGCGCAGACAAAGTTTTAAATATTTTCTTTTTTCCAACATTACCTCGAATAACGCAAGTGGGCGTCAACTACATCATTTAAGTCTACCATTTCTTACGAGAACGCTCAAATGTTTTTTGTTGTGTACTTAAATGAAAGTAATTAAAAATGGTTTTATTGCGCTTTTCTCAGAACAAAATTATTATGAAATTACTAAACATTGGGCGACTCATTATGGTTAATTACTTAGCAGAATGTAACAACCTAAGTGAGCAAGCAAGGGATTCCAATGAAAAATTCGTAGAGGTGAGAAGAAACATAAAATTACAGGATAATGCAAGGCAAAGAACTGGTGGTGAGAGAAACGAAGCAACTTTTATTTTAACATCTTTGTACATAAAACAAAAGAATAAAAAGTACAGGTAGGAGAGAAAAGAATATTTTTAGACACAATTCGCTAGAAATATTGATTTATGAGTTTCTTAAGAAGCCATGATCTTAATTTAAATCGAGCACGTAAGGGAAAAATTAAAAGATATAAAACCAAATAGAATTAAAATAAATTATATGAATTTAATAAGAATAAAATAAAAGAAAAAAAAAAATTAAAAAAAAAAATTAAATAAAATAAAAAAAAAAAAAAAAAAAAAATTTATGTTGTGTCGTTATTTCCTAGTATACCTGTGGATTTGGCACTTAACATTATAGGATCGAAGTGGGAGCAGATAAAGGAACACACGTCCATGATAAAAGAACTACTCTTGACTGTAGTTAAGTTCTGCATTAAAGATAGTCGTTACTTTAAATACAGAGACAAAATATATGAGCAACGATCGGGAATGCCCACGGGATCTCCAGCATCGCCAGTCATAGCTGATATTGTGATGGAAGATCTTTTGACACATTTTGAGACCAGGTCGCCTAACAAACCCAGATTGTTAACTAAATATATGGACGATTTATTCGCCATAGTAAAGAACGAGGACACAGAC
>CAXKVI010000005.1:86953218-86954658 GCA_964058755.1 Campiglossa producta | reverse complement strand
AAAAATGAGTTTTTGAAACGACGCTGCAGGAACCAGCCAAGCCGACATATGTTTCGATAATACTGGAATTACATCTCTTCATGGACTTTTCTTCCCGGCATTGTGAGTCGAACTCACAACACTGTAGTGACTTGTAGGCTAGAAGGTCTAACACCTTAGGCCACTACCCAGCGTGAAGGTAAATCCTTCTCAGTGTCCATTTATGCATATATTTATACTTCCATATAGCACATTTTATTTTTATTTCAATGCTAACTTATATGAAAGAAATGCGAATTTTAGGAATTGGTGTGAAACCTATGAAAGAATTTTCTCAAAAAACACATTTTCATAAAATAAATTAAAATTAAACAAAAAGAAAACAAAATTTAATTAAATTAAAAAAAAAGTGAAATATACTCTTAAATGCTGTTAGGTCTGAAGATTTAAGTTGAAAACTTAGTTTTACATATTTTTTCTAACTTGTTGTGTTTCTTTACTTTTGTAATTTTAATTATAAAACTTATGAATATGACGCCTACAATTATCTTCCAATAATTATTTACGTATTAGCCATACCATTATCTGATGCGGTGATATCACGATATCATGCTAAGAAACTTTTTGTTTTCCCTGTGAAATTGAAAACTTTAACACAACTTTATTCTGCCTTAAACTTCTCCCTCTTCTTGTACCCAATTGCAGCTAAATCGTGCTTAAGTTTATCGCAAATAGATTGATTACCAATTAGTGTACTTACAGACCATTTCATATATATAACCCGCTTAAAATTTATATAATTTACCTATTTATATAAATTGGTTTAATTTTTTTTTTTTTTTTCGAATAATAAAAATTAAAGCCAAAATCTTTGTTAGGGCAAATCAGATCATCTACTGGTCTAATATCCTTAGTCTAAGCTTTAAATAACTTAGGACGATTGGTTAAGGGAGTACTAAAAAAATTGAGATACCAGCTTGACACATCACCGCTTCTTTAATCTTCCTTGTTAAAATTTATCGAGCACTAATTCGATCTTTACTCAGTTATTATATAAATATTCAAATAATTACGCTATTCACAACCTCTACACACAGAGAAAATTGAGCTGGTGATTAATAAAATTGACAGTGATTTGATCATATCAAGCAAAATATAGTTATATCAACCAAAATATGGGTTGATTGAAACAAAATCACGGTCAATTCTTATTCATTCCCATCTCATTTTTCTCTGTGTACTATTTCGTGCTATTTATTTATTCGAAAAATGTATATTGGAAACCATGGAATCATACAACGATAGACGAATACGAAACTCTTATGAATTGTCCAAATGTAAACTCGAAGTGGTCTTATATGCCTGAACTTTACCGTATATTTGTGAGCTTTTTCTTTTCAAACTCATTAAAAGTTTTCAGCGTAGGTAGAGGATATTGCAGAGATGTTGTCGTCTTTAAGA
>CAXKVI010000005.1:86925718-86940718 GCA_964058755.1 Campiglossa producta | reverse complement strand
ATTTAACAAAAATAAAAAAAATGAAATTATATGAACCAGGAGAAAGAGTTTATATTAAAAGAAATAAGAGATTAGGGAACAAATTTAATAAAGCTTTTGTTGAAAAGGTTGTTGAATAAGACTTGGGAACTACGGTTTTAATCGAAGGCAAAAAAATTCATAAAAGCAACCTAAGATGAACTATAGTTCTTCGTTATAATGAGTTTTTTTTTTTTCAAATACTGAAAAAAAAAAATTTTTAATTTATTCTACAGTCGAATGTTCTCATATTGCACACCTAGATCTAAACAGCGATAAACTCAAATAATCAAAATGTTCAAAAAACTCGAAAAACTGGCTGTCTCTCCCATATGTATATTCCAATAGCATTTTAAATTTTTCACAGCCCTTTTTTCGGTGAGTAGTGGAGCTATTAGTTAATCGAGTATGCAGATCGATGGATATTGAATGGGAGAGCGCGATATTATTATCTCAAAATTTACGATTTTTGAATTAGCTCCCTTTAGATCTAGGTGTGCGATATGATGATAATTCTGGGGTCGTTATAAAAAAAGCAACGATAAATTTCACGTTTGCTTGTTTTGGGCTTAAAGGAATTACATTTTTTTTTACTGGGAAGCTAGTATATAATTTTTAAGTCATGAAATTTATGAAAAGCAAGCTTGTTGCCTTTGGCACTAAGTACTTCTAACCATTTTTCCGGAGAATTATCGCATAAACAAAAGTGTGAGCCCTTTTAACGTAACAAAATTTAATAATAGCATTTGCAAGAGAATGAAAAGATAAAGTGAATTTATTAAATGAATAAAATACCACTTAGCGACTTAGCTCACATTTATATACATAAGTAAGTAGATAGATGCAATGTGAATATTTTTCCATAGTTACACATAAATGCCAAGGAAGCACTGAGCATGATACAAAGCGAATTAGCTTATTTAAAGATATAGGCTTAACAAAGTTAAGCATTTGTCTTCACGGTTGCCACAGTTGGTAGTTTTCTACCAAACATGGTAGTTTATTTTCTACTTTTTCGAATTTGGTAGTTTTTTTACTTATAATTTAGTTATTGTTATTATTGGTCATTATATTTACGAACTTTGAAAGTTTTGTGGACTTTTGACCAGTCGAATAATTTTTATCAAATTATTCTTTTTAGTTTTTTGGCGTAAAATAAGTTGAAAATGCTACATACAATACCAACTACGATGATTGCAATTTCGTTCTTGTTGAAGGATCTTGTGGACCGTTACTAGTCATCGAAGCAAGGAAGGGAGATTAGGAATTTCTAAACCGCAGTGTGTAACCATTACACCAAACACTGCTTAGTGTGCCTGCGGGTAAATTGCAACTATATCTTCGCCTATTTTTGTTGTTATTTTTATTTAACAATGTTATTCTTACCTAAGTGCACCAACCCCTCTCTTTCCTTGGTTCAATGACCAGTAAAGGTGATGAAAAATTTCTAAACAACAATACAAAGCATTTTGACAAGAGCCTTCAACAAGATCGAAATTTGCAATCATCGTAATTGTTGTTATATGTAGCTTTTTTTTACTTACATATTATATCGAATCGATGGAACTCCCAAATATTTTGGCTAATCTTAAATCTTACATTTATGTAATACTTTTTTTTATTGAAAAAAATTATTTAATATATTTTTGTTTCTTTACAATAAATACCTGAAAATAAAATTTGGCAGTTTTTTTTTATTTGGTAGTTTTTTTTTTTTTTTGCAAGTGGCAACCGTGTTTGTACTATTATAGATAAGTACTTATACATTACACGGAGTCCACAAAAAAAAAAAAATTGTGGGTTTTTCTCCCAACAGACGTAAAGTTAAATTTTGCTTTACAAACTGGACTTATGTGGTCAAAATGGTCTTTTAGTAAAATCTCCTCAAAATTTAGATAATACCAGAAAGGAAGGATTCATGTAACTAACTGATGGTCAGATCTAGAAAAGTGTCAGTAGTGTGAGGAGGAACGCTTCGGATAGGAACGCTTTCGGTACAACACCTACTCTCTGGGTACCGTGCTTAATTAATACTACTTAGGTTCGTATTGATATTACTAATTCTTAGTGAGTTTTTTCAATAATTTCCCTTACAAAAGAAAAACGATGTTTTGATTCGGTCTAATGTATTTTAGAACAGCAAAAGGTTATCGCACAGCTTTTCTTTACTTCTTTTTTTTATACGTGACAATGGGGTCACAACTTTATTGTTCTTACGTGAATGACATGCAAAACAATGTAATGTCGCATATTCACGCACACACTATGCCGCCATTTGTATTAGAATTTCCCACCAAAAAATAGTTATACTTTATATAAGACTTAGCATGGCCTAAAATTCCTCAAGCGCGCCACCAATAAATTTGATCGCTTCGATTTAACAGCTTCGAGATAAGAAATAATAAATAAAATTAGATAGGTGGTAACCCTGTAAGCCGCGCCTTTTGGCAACACCTCTTTATATAATCTTAAAATGAATCATACTATCTTTATGCCAAATTTTATACAAATCAGTCAAGCTGCTCTCGAGATATAAGGAAAAATGAAAAAATGCGGTCAGGTGGCAACCCTGCTTGAAATTGTCTTATTTGAAATACGGTCGAAAATACCTTTAATTTGATACGCAATATTTTAACAAAAATCGAGATAGGTGGCAACCTTGTAAACCGACCCAATCAAATTTTCTATATGCCAAATTTTATCCAAATCGGTCAAGCAGCTCCCGAAATATACGAAAAAAGAAATAAATTGCGGTTAGGTGGCAACCCTAAGTGACAACCCTGCTTGAAGTTGTCATATTTGGAATACGGCCGAAAATACCTTGGCAACCTTGTAAACCGCCCTAAGTGGCAACAACACAAGCATGTAATCTTAGAATGAATCATACTATCTCTATGCCAAATTTCATCCAAATCGGTAGAGCGGTTCCCGATATAGGCCCGGATATACAAATATACATCTTCTATTACGTAAATTTAATTTCCGTTGCATAATTTGAACTTCACCTCACATAACTCCTTATCGAGTTTCATTGTTCTTACATAAAAGCTTCCATCCCATTTGTAGGGGATATGTCATGCCCCATTTCCTACAAACCACACTAATTTACATAACTCTTCATCGAATTTCAAATCTTTAGTGTGACTACTTCCATAGATATTCACATAAATTTATGTGTACTTGATGCAAAACAAAAGTTTTTTATTTTCAGATTCTCAAAAGTAATTTTCGACCCATTTTCAGCATATTCTTCGTTATCTCCTATTTTTGGTATATGGTAGCAACTAATTTCGTTTCGTTCATCACCAAATGAATACTGCCAAAGACATGTAGTATTAAAAAATATATATACATATTGAAATGAAAAGTTGAGTACATTTTAATTCGATTAATATTATAAGTCGATACGTAACTTGATGGAAACCGGTTCAGTAGTAATTTAATAGTCCATTTCGGTTAACTCATAACTATGTCTCCATATCTCATATTTATCACTATCACTTACACAATATTTTGCCGTGTACCTACAACACATACATCCTCGTACACTTGCAGATTTATGTACGAAAATAACGGTATGTCAGAGTGAAAATATGGCGTATACGTAGGAGCACTGATGTAGAGCACTGAGCGCATAGAACAACACTAAACATGTTAAGTGGTTGTTGTTTTGTGCTCATGAAGTATGTCAGTTCGTAGTTTTGGTATTTCCAATTTCACGGTGTTTTATTATGTTACCATTATTTTCAACTACGCACAAGTAAGTAGAAAGACGCAACAGTTGTTTGATTGATATACAACGAAGGAGCCGGAGATTCAATTATGAAGGAAACAATATACACACACATATTCATATATAGCTAGTGATTAGTGGCATAATGAAGTTTTTTCAAGCTCTGAAGTTCACGACCTTAGTGCTGGGAATTTAATTTGTATCCAATATTTACGATTTAGATTAGGCAATAAGAGGTCAAGTCGGCTCAAAAGAGAACTAAAATACATTCAGTGAGGTGCTTTGACTCTTTATGGGGATAGTTCGGGACATAATTGGAGCGTTTTCAGAAACTACCTTGTTTTATTTGGGTCAATATAGGGACCCTATGGGATCAGTTCGGGTTTTCTCTAGGACTACTTTGGGGTATATTAAAGACTTTCCCCTTTTCCCCTTTTTGCGGGATCAATTTCGGAATGATCCCGAAAATAATTTCGAATTATTTTTGGAACAATGCAAAAACTTCCCCAAAATTATCCCAAAAGAAATCGCTAAAAGGTACCGAAATTATACCAAAAACGTCTGAAAATCGTTCCAAAAAATTATCCGAAGGATACAGAAAACTTTCCCGTAAAAGTAACGATCCCAAACAATGCTGAAATGATCTGAAAAACCATCCTGAAAAGGGTGCTAAAACAATCTTGAAAAAGTTCTTAAATCTTTCCAGAAAAGTCCTGCAATCGATCTATTTGACCCTATTTCAAAATATTTTTTCAAAAACCATCTATCTCAAAATTTTTCCAATAATGTCCTAGTTATTGAAAAATATTTTAAATAGGATAATTCTCCACTCAGCCTTCGAAATAGTTACGGTAAAACTTTTTTTTTTTACTTTTGTAATATATCATTGCGTTTATATTTGAAATATAGACTCTAGGACAAAAAAAACCTATTGCGCGCTATACCTACAGGTTATCACCCTCAAGCTCCGAGGAAGTTTTGCTCCGAGCTTCTCTTCAAATTTGTGGTGTGCGGAAATATAGATGTTTGCCGACTATGAACCGAACATAGCTATGATTTTTTGCTGAGAACCCTTCCATGGCAGAAATACACTCGGAGAGTTTGTCAAACCACTGCAGAGGGCCCCCCACCCCGTTTAGAAAAACTGCGACTCTACGAACTGTTACGTTTAACTAATATCTGAACTGTTCAAGCCTTTTTGCATTTGCTTGATACATTCTTTACCAAACTTAAGGCTATAATGTATAAAATGGATTTCAATAAACAAAAGCTTCAAACCGCAAATCTGAACTACTCTATTTAAATCACGCTAAACTGAATAGTCATATTGATACAAAATAAATAAAAAACTGCGAAGTGAAAAAAAGTAAACAAAACTATGAACTATGGCTAAAAAATAAACCTATTCAACCATATCGTCATTGCATGTGGGCATTGGACTGGTCCAATGAATTTTTTTTTTATGTTTATATGTACTTTTTTGAATAGCTAAAAAAATACCGTAAAAATTGTGTAATTGTATATTAATTTTTAATGGTCTGCTATTAAATCCTAACACTAATACCTAATCTATTTTCTTAAAAACTATTTAATTAAGTTATTGCTATTATTGGTCATTATATTTAAGAATTTTGAAAATTTTGTGGCCTTTTGACACCACGCATAATTTTTATCAAACTATTTTTTTGAGTTTAGACGAAAACAAGTTGAAAAATGCTACAAACAATACCAACTACGATGATTGCAATTTTGATCTTGTTGAAGGATCTAGTCAAAGCGCTTTGTATTATTGCTTAGAAAGTTTTCATCACCTTTACTGGTCATCGAACCAAGGAGAGGAGATTAGGAATTTCTAAATCGTAGTGTTATAGTTGCAGCTATATTTTCGCCTATTTTTGTTGTTATTTTTATTTAAAATTTCTAAGCAACAATACAAAGCGGTTTGACAAGATCCTTCAACAAGATCGAAATTGCAATCATCGTAGTTGGTATTTTTTGTAGCATTTTTCAACTTCTTTTCGCCAAAACTCAAAAAAAAATAATTTGATAAAAAGTATTCGACTGATCCACAAAATATTCAAACTTCGTAAAACTATTTAAACTATAAAGTAAACTAATTTTACTGCTCACAGATTTGTAGTAAACGGGTGAAATGAGCATTTTTATGAACCCAAAATGACCTCAAATTGATCCAAAAATGACCCCAAAATCATCCAACATTATCCCAAAATAAACCCGAAATGATCCCAAATTGAGCACAAAATGTTCCAAATATAGCCCAAACTTACCCCAAAATGATCCCAATATAACCCCAAATTGGTCCCAAAATTACTTAAAAAATCCCAAAACTAACCCAAAATGAACCCAAAACGATTCCAGTATGGCATCAAAATTACCCAAAAATTACCCCAAAATAATCCCAAAATGACCGCAATGTGACACCAATATTAACTCAACATTAACCCATAATGATCCCAGTATGACATCAAAATGACCCCAATTTGACCCCAAAATGGTTCCAATTCGACCCCAAAATGGTCCCAATTTAACCCCAAAATGGTCCCAATTTGACCCCAGAATAATCCCAATATGACCCTAAATTGACCACAACATTACCTCAAATTGACCGCAATATGACCCCCAAATTAACCCAAAATTCCGTTTCAAAATAATGCCGAAACATTCCCGAAATGAGCCCTTCTTCTATGTCGTTTGAGCAAAACCGCACGGACTTTAGAAATTAGTGAATATTCGACCTCGAGAAACTTTGTAATGTTCACATTAATGAAAAAAATCATAAGAGCTTTCAACTCCCTACAAATACTTACTGGTTTAAAAGTTGTCTTTACGACTTTTGGGTGAGAAGATATATTACTTTATATAGAAGGTTTTGCTGAAAATAAAAAGGCTATGAGGCAAGCTTTCCCATTAACATAAAAAAACCCATACTTGGCCATTATACTAAATTTTTGCCTGGGACTTCGACTTTCAGTATGCCGTGCGAAATACACGAAAATCGATTTTTTTTTTTGGCCCACCCTAATGCACATACACCCCAAATAACACACATACTCGCAGATATGTATGTTCATATCTGCTTCAATGAATCTTTGCTGCGGCCTTTGTGGTTGTATAAATAAACAGAGGAGTATTGTGGAAAAGTTAGAGGCTATTTGTTTGTCTCTCTTGTGTCAAAACGAAATATGTATGTAGTAGGTAGGCATCTACATATGTATGTTTGTATTAGTTCATGTGCTTGTACGTGTCAATAACTTATTGACCATTTCGGTTCGATCTATTTTTTTTTTTTTTTTGTACGCTGCCATATGCGTATAAAATAACAATAAAGAAAGTTTTGATGTTACTTTTTCAAACAACACATGTTTATTGTAAACTGTTTTGTAAAAGCAAATGACAACATTCAAAAGTTTTCTAAAAACAAACAAGATCAATTAATTTGTTTCGTCGCCTCTGGCAATCAAGATAAACTAAACGCAAAACAAATGAGAACGATTAAAATATTTATTAATACCAATAAAGATATGTACATATGTCTTTGTAAGGATTTTGTGAGAGATTTGAAAGTGAATAGCTTTTTATTAAAGTAATGCACTAAAAACCCTTGGCACTGCTAGTATAAATGGTGACCAATAGATGTCGCTCTAGTTGTCGATAAGGTAAGAATAACAAACACTAATAAAATGAATATGGAACTCTACATCTAAAAAAATTAGTAAAAATCACGCAAAAAATATAGTAAAGATTAGTAGAAATTACAAAAAAAATTATTTTATTAAATAACATTAAAAATAAAGCAAAAATTACACATAAATTATAGGAAAAAAATACCCAAAAAATATAGGAAAAGTTATGCAAAAAATATAGCTAAAATTACACAGAAAAAAATGTTAAAATTTACACAAAAAATCTAGTAAAATTTATATTATAAATAATGAAAGTGCGTACACTCAAAAAAACTCATAAAAGCTCATATTTTTGCACACGCTCAGGAAAGCTCATATGACGATCAAATTATGAGCATACTCAGAATAACTCACAAAAAAGCTCATTTAAGAGTTCACATTAAAGAGCCCTCCGAAGCTGATTTGCTGGGTGCGAAGCTGGTTTGCTGGGTACTCGCATAGGTACATTGGGAATAAATGGGAATAAATGGGTTAATTGGATTTTTGACATCGTATATCGTTGAGTTCAAACAGTCTGACCGACTTGAATAAATGGACCGAACTCGTTTGCTAGTTAAAAAAAAAAACATATTCTGGACCCCTAACCCGTTGAAGCCCATGCCTCCGTGCTGATGATTCTGTTTATTTATTTTTTTTTTGCATTTCAAGCATATTTATTTTTCCTTATAAGTACTTCTTATATCATCCAACAGATTTTCCACAAACGAGCATAATATCATCATATTTATATACATACAGTACCTGGGTGACCGAGCTTGCTCGGTGCTATCAATTTAGCGCTAAATTTACTTACCCAAAATGACCCTAAAATAATCAAAAAATAATCCTAAAATGATCCCAAAAAGACCCTTAAATGTTCCCAAAATGATCCGAAATTGAACCCAAAACGACCCAAAAATGATCCGAAAATGAACCTAAAATTATTCCAAATTGGTCCAAAAATAATTCCCAAATTACCCCAAAAATACCCTTAAATGCACACTAAACGATTCAAAAAATACACCAAAATGATCCCAAATATATCCTAAAATAATCCCAAAACCACCCCAAAAAGACCCTCAAATGTTCCCAAAGTAACCCAAAAATTATCCCAAAATGATACAAAAATTATCCAAAAATGGCTCCAAAATGAACCGAAAATTACCAAAAATTTTACCAAATTAATCCGAAATTGAACCCAAAATGATTTCAAGCAAGCCCCAAAATTATCCCAAAGTGATGTTCTCAAAATAATCCTAAAATATCCAAATATGATCCCAAAATACAAAATACAATTACAATACGGTAAAATGGTAACCCTGGGTGGCAACCCTACTTGAAAATATTTTAGCTGGTATGTCGGCGACAATACCTTTACTTTGATACCCAAAACTACCCAAAAATGATCCCAAAATGACCCTAAAATGATCCCAAATTGGTCCAAAAATAATTCACAAATTACCCAAAAAACACCCTTAAATGTACCCTAAACGATTCGAAAATTACCACAAAATTATCCAAAAATGATCCCAAAATAATCCTTCAATAGTCCCTCAGATGTTTCCAAAATAACCCAAAAATTATCCCAAATGATGACGTGGCAACCCCCAAATTGATAGTCTTAGAATCAATCAGACTATCTACATACCAAATTTCATCCAAATCGGTCAAGCGGTTCTCGAGATAGTATCGGATATAGAAATATATTGTGGTAAGGTGGCAACCCTAGGTGGAAACCCTACTTGAAAATATTTTAGTTGGTATCTCGCCGAAAATACCTTTCATATGATACCCATATTGGCATATCTTGCTCCATAATTAAAAAAAAGGGATAGGTGGCAACCCTGTAAACCGCCCCAAGTGGCAACCCTAAAGTGGGTAGTCTTAAAATCGATCATACTATCACCATGCAAATTTCAGCCAATTCGGTCAAGCGATTCTCGAGATAGTACCGGATATACAAATATATTGTGGTAAGGTGGCAACCCTAGGTGGCAACTCTACTTGAAAATATTTTAGTTGGTATCTCGCCGAAAATACCTTTCATATGATACCCATATTGGCATATCTTGCTCCATAATTAAAAAAAAGGGATAGGTGGCAACCCTGTAAACCGCCCCAAGTGGCAACCCTAAAGTGGGTAGTCTTAGAATCCATCATACTATCTTTGTGCCAAATTTCATCTCAATCGGTCAAGCGGTTCTCGAGATAGTCCGAACATACAAATATACAAATATACAAGATTAACTCGTTTAAAGATATTAGATAATTATTCTAGATAAAAGTAAAACGTGCTGGAGGTAAAACCAGTTTTCGATAAAATAATGTTGATTTTTCCTGAAAAAAATTTTTTTTTTTTGTTTCAATAAAAAATATACAACTACACACGTACACTACACTAACCCCTCAAACATTCTGGGAGTGCTCATAATTTAGGAGTCCGATATGAGTCCTAAATATTAGAAAAATATGAGCCTCCGAAATAAGATCATATAGGAGTCCTTTATAACTCCGATTTAATGAAATTATGAGCGATATGCTGAAATTGTTCATTTAACAAAGCAATTTTGGAACAAATTTTCATATTTTGTCTGTGAAAATTTTTTTATTTCAAATAAATAATCAATTACATCGCGTGCATACTGTACCTGGCAATTTTTTTTGCTGTCCTGTTGGCGCCCTTCTAGCGGATTCCCTGATATGTATACCTTCCTTTAAGTGTTTCTCTTTTTTCATTGTACCATATATATTTAAAGGAATTTTCCCACATACATCTCCTGCGAGCCCCGGCTGATGGTGGGACAGTTGTCCGAAAATATGAAACCCAAATTCAAACAGATTTTTACGCTTTTTGCTTGGCCTTTCGAACAATAAAATTGTCGCTGCGCTTGGAAGACGCTATGAACGCACTGACCAATCAATAGATGTTGTTTCTTACGTTCAGTCGCTCACTTGTAAGCAACGACTCAATAAAATACGCTATTGCCTCGGTTTTTGCTAGTGAGCGGGTGAGCAAAAACAGACAACATAATTGTATTAGTTCGACGATCGCTCTTTCCCTAATGCACCCTCACTTTCAATTCGGCCGGTCCCTGATCTAATGCCAAAGGTTCATCATGTATGCTTCCCCAATTCCAGTGTCCCCTTTCAATGCCGAAAAGGCGCCATTTAGGAACAAAAAAATTGCAGTCGGTAAATGGCTTTTTTAAGAGTCATAAATGCATCCGAAAAGCTCCATAAAGGAGTCATATTTGACTCCTAAATAGGCTCTATATGAGCCCTTTCTGAGGCAAATAAGAGTCATAAATGACTCCTATTCAGGCTCATTCAATATATGAAATTTAGCTCATATCATAAATGAGCTCATAAAGAGCGTAAACGTAAACGTATTTAAGACTCCTTTCTGAATCAAATATGACTCCGATTGTTTGCTGGGAAAATATGGAAATGTTGCATATGCTTTGCTGCATTCAGTTCAATCTTAATATCAATCAAAATTCCCCTTAAACAGTTCATTATGATATGCCTTACTTACAAACAAATGCTTATACAAATTTACATTTTCACATTTTCATACCTCAAGCAGTGCACAAACTATTTATTATAAGTTCAACTAGGAAGTCTAGGTGCAAGAATCATCCCCGTATCAGGTACACGAGCAGCTAAAATGCAAACAAGGCATCCACGTACGTGGAAGTAATGTATTTAGTACATACTCATGTAGTTGCGCACTTATTGAAGTAGTTTGTTAAGTGTGGATGCAAAGCACACTTCTAAGTGACCTTAACATCCTGGCTTCCTGTTCTAGCAGAGCGATAACTTATTCGCTTAGGTATGTACATTAGAGCGTATCACCAAAAAAAGTTGAAAATGTTCCCCCCCAGTTTGAACACTTACCGTATGAGGTTTTCAAAAAAAAAATTTTTAAATTTTTTGTCACCCTGTAAAAACAGCGAAATTCGTTTTTTTTCTATAACTTCTATATTTCTAGTTCGATTTTCAAAAGTGATACATTTTTAGAAAGGTATTCACCAAGGCAATATTTCATCAATAGAAACTTTTAGCCCTTTTTTTCTTAGTTTTCCGGAAAAAAATTTTTTTTTTCAAATACAGGGTGTTGGTTTTAGTAAAAATAGAATAAAAACTGAACTTGGCATGAAGGGCTAAAAGTTTCTATGGATGAAATCTTGCCTTGGTGAATACCTTTCTAAAAATGTATCACTTTTGAAAATCGAACGAGAAATATAGAAATTATAGAAAAAAAACAAATTTCGCTGTTTTTACAGGGTGACAAAAAAATTAAAAAATTTTTTTTTGAAAACCTCATAAGGTCAGTGTTCAAACTGGGGGGAAACATTTTCAACTTTTTTTTCCTCCATACACCGTGATACGCTCTAATGTACATACATACATACAAATGCAACATGTCGCTTCTGTAGAGATGAGAGTAGTGTGCACATGCTTATATTCATATTTAGTTACTTAGTATATGATATCAGGGACGGAAAAAAAGATATTTTTTTAAATTTCAATTCAGATGGAAAGGGTTAGTGTCTTTTTAATAATTACACTGTATAACAAAATTGAAGTTTTTGAAAATCCCACCGGGTTTCTCAACGGTTTCTGTAGCTTTTAGGTGCGCCGAATACGAATCATAAGTCAGATTTTTCCTTACACCCTAGGTATTCTCTCCAGAGGGTGATTTGTAAAGAGATCGGTAGTTGTAACTTAACAGTTTTCTTGGGCCAATTCAATTTTGGTTGTTATATTTGGCGGCATACAGATATTTCATAGTGCAAAAAAATCTGAACAAACTACCCTCTGAAGGGAAAACCTAGGGTGACCTGAAAATTCTTACTTCAGATTCGGATTCAGCACACCCAAAAGCTTTAGAAACTGACCAGAAACCGTCTGGAATTTTTTTGGCTGTTTTACAGTGTTATTTTTGGAAAATCAACTTTTTTCGAAATATTTTTCAAAAGTTCCACGTCACAAAATTAGTCGGAAAAACTACGTATCTCAGAACTTTTTTACATGGATGGGCATTATTTTATTTTGGAGTCACGAGTGACGAAAAAATAAAAAAATAATTTTTATTCGTTATTCGAAAAAATTGTAGTGATGAGTAATCGGTTATTGCTAATTCAACAAATTAAATAACCATTTCGAAACTGTTTCGGGACTATTTCGGTACTGTTTCGGAATAATTTCAGGACTTTTTCCTGAAAATTTCGGCACTGTTTTGCGTTCAGTTCTAGACCATTTTCGGGATCATTTCGGAGCTGTTTTTGGGATCATTTTGGTAACATGTTATTTTTGAACAAAAAAATTACTCAAAATTTTATAAATGATGAATATTTTTTTATTTTTTATATGAATAATTTTTTATTGGCCCAACCCTGGTTTTCGTATAATTACCCTATGAACCCCATTAAAACCAACAATAATATCACCTCAGGTGTCCAACGAGGAATTACTCTTAGTAAACGACGAACGAAGATCACACTCTTAAAGTTAACTATCGTTCTTATTTAATCCTTGCGGTCCCTGTTCCATGTGCACGGAAGTACAGACATGTAGTTTCCAAAGGAACAATCTTCACTTTGCATGTACATTCGAAGTTTGTTAACACCATAACACTTGGATATGTCGTAGAAAATGTTGTGAAAATAATGAGATATTTTAAAGTAAATCCCGAAAATATGAGGTTATGTTCACGCAAAAAAAATTTTGGTGTCAATGGCATGGTGGCATGTGTCATCGCGGCCGCCGTGGTGTAGCGGTTAAGTGTTCGGCCTTCTACACCAAGTCGTGGCGGTTTGATGCCCGGCAAAAGTAACATCAAAAAATTATTTAGAAAAAGAATTTTTCTAAACGGGGTCGCCCCTCGGCAGTAGTTTGGCAAACTCTCCGAGTGTATTTCTGCCAGGAGAAGCTTCTCAGCAAAAAAATCATTTGGTTTGCAAGTGTCGTTCGGAGTCGGCAAAAAACTGTAGGTCACGCTAACTTGTAGGAAAACTCAAAAAGCAACACACCACATGTTGGAAAGAGAAGCTCGTCTAAAAATCTCGTTAGAGGTTATGATAACCTGTTGGTATATCGCCGCCATTCGTTTTTTTTTTTTTTTTGTTTTACTCATTTACGTGATATTGCCTTGAGAGGACCCCCATCCCTTATAAATAAGGTATTGTAGCTTTCTTTAATCCCAATCCACAAGTGGACGTGCTGAGTAAGAATGTACCTACCGCTGCGCAAAACAAAAACATTATCTGTTATCTATCAGTCAAAATCAAAACATCATGTAAGTTGTTATTTCTGAAAAAAATGTTGTTTGCACGCGTTGTAAGTATGTTCCTTATTTTTTGTTTTAGTCTTTAGAGAATAAGCTTTGGAGTGAGATTAATTTTCAGAATAATAATCAGCACACGTAGATACTGCTATGCATATAAGCTTACCAAACATTTTTTACTCCAAAAAAAAATTATTTCTCTGCTCTTTTTATATTTGTACCTCTTCTCTAGTGTGATAACAAATTTTTTGTCACTGGTAACAAAAACCACAAGTACAGTTAACATTTTAGTCCCTATAGACCAAGAATCAAAACCGATTAATTGTTCGAAACTGGAACCGAAACCGTAACCGTTATTTTGATCTGAAAAAGAACGAAACCGAAACCGTTTCAAAAGCCGGAACCGGTTCGAAACGGTTTTGAATTTTTTTTATTCCTTTTTTCTTTTTGTGGGAGCATATTCTCCTTTATCAAAGGGTACCCTGAATAGAGGAAAATTAGCTATAGCTGAATGAAGGCATCGAAAAAAACTTACGAGATCCGAGAAAAATACACTTTCAAATAAAAAGAAAGTACACTAATCACGTAAGATGAGAAAGAAGGCCACGCCCAATTTTACCCCTTTTAAATTTTTTAAACCAAATAATTCGAAAACCAAATCTTGGAAAGGTCCAACTTCGAACTTCGATAGCCCGTAACTAAGTTGTGGAGGCTAACTTCGAAAAACGGGAAATGCCAATCTCTTCAAAAAAATCTAGTCCAATACCCAGAAAAAAGTGGATTAAGTTTTGTAGTAGTAAAACTTTTTTACGTTCATGTTTTTATTTGGAAACCGAAACCGGAACGAAACCGTACCAGAAACCGAAATAAATTTTGAAGAATGAAACCGGAACTGAACCCGAATCGTGTTACAAAACCAAACCGGAACCGAACCCGAATCGTGTTACAAAACCGAAACCGGAACCGAACCCGAATCGTGTTACAAAACCGAAACCGGAACGTTATTTTAATCGGTTAAATACCTTGCTACAAATTGGGTCGGTTGAAAAAAAATTACGTAACTTCTTGAGGTCTCCCATTCTGTAAGCGATTGAGTTTGGTAAGTAAGTTGATTTGGTCATCTCCAATATCTAACGGTAGGAATAAGCACGTGAAGACTTTGCTATGAATTTCTTAGAGGTTCTCCATTAATCGAAGATGATCTAAACAATTTATCTCTTTTTCTATTTAGGCTGATGGCAGATTGGAAGCGAGAGGCGATAGGGCCGTGAAAAATA
>CAXKVI010000005.1:86865718-86920718 GCA_964058755.1 Campiglossa producta | reverse complement strand
CACTGAGTTCAAGGGTGTTTAGAGAAATAAGTTCGCTTTTTGCAAGATTTCTCTTTGTAAACATTAATATCTAAATCAAATCTTCTTGATGGAATTCCTAAGAACATCTTAATAAAAATAAGAAGTTTTCTCTCTTTCACCTTTCTTTTTTAAACATTTTTACGGTAATCGTGAGAAGATTTTCTTATTAACAACACATATAAAAAGAAATCGCAAAGAAAAAAGAAGAAATTGCACTAAATAATATCAATAAGGATTTTCTCATTAAATCAACTAGATTTTCGTATAGTTTTTTTTTTCATTTTCGAAGTTTCGACCCAAAAACTGCTCATAAAGACAATCTTATTAATTTTTTTAGGCATTTTTGGCATTTTTAGAATAAAAAAAATTCAAAAATCCCAGCAGTGTAATTACAATATGTTAAGAAAATATTTGTTCAGCCGTTTAATTTCCGCCTTACCACCGTTTATTAGCTAACTAAAAAAATATAAAAATAAAACATATGGCCTTTTATAGGTTATGTGCTACGTCAGTCTTTGATGGAATCTAGTTAACCGCTAAATATAACCCCCCAACAGATTTCTCTTCAAATTCTAAACACATTAATTAATTATTGAAAGCTTTCCTCGGACGATATTTGTGCGTGATCTGCATAATTCCGATTTCGATGAAATGACATGGAAAGTTTTTTTTACATTTCCGCGTTGTCAAACTCATTTGGTTTAATTAGAAATTTTGCCCTTACATTTCCAACAATTTCGAATAACATCGCGTACTAAATTGTAATAAAAATTGTTGAAGTAACTGACAAAGTTGTGCGTAAATATGTGACTACAGCTGGAAATATGGTTAGTTTTGCACATACATATACACAACATGGTCATTTGATTACGAGGCTCATTGATGTCATCACAAAATGTTCCATGATAAAACTATAAAAAAAATAAAATGAATAAACGAAAAAAAAAAAAATTAAATAAAATAGAATTAAATTAAACTGAAGTACTTTTACGAAAAAATAAAAAGATGATAAAAAAATTTTAAAGACAACCTTTATAAGAATGCTCTCAAAAAGATGATAAAAAAATTTTAAAGACAACCTTTATATGAATGCTGGCAAAAAGGCTTTTTCATCTTTTTATTATTTTATTTTTACTTTTGGTGATTCCTATGGAAAATTTGATTTTTAAATATGATTTTGATTTTGAAATGGTACTAAATGCTAAGTTTCAAGCTCCTAGATTACCAGGAAGTTGGTCAAAAGTCGATCGCAAAATTGCCAACTTCAAATTAGTTTTCGAAATATCTCGATCCGTGCGCCACCTACCGGAATCGTTTTGATGAGGGATTGCATTGTCATCGGGTTGTGACAAATGTGTCAAGTTTCAAGTCTCTAACTAATCTGGAAGTTACTAAAAATCGATCGCAAAAGTCCAGGAGTCTTCTAATTTTTTATAAAGATTTGCAATTATATAGTCCAGCGTGCCATCTATCGGAATTTTGATTTTTACTATTTGTAGTGTCACTGTTGCCGCAATTTAATGCCAAGTTTCAAGTTCCTAGATTACCTAGAAGTTGGTAAAAAGTCGATCGCAAAATTGCCAACTTCAAATTAGTTTTCGAAATATCTCGATCCGTGCGCCACCTACCGGAATTGTTTTGATGAGGGATTGCATTGTCATCGGGTTGTGACAAATTTGTCAAGTTTCAAGTCTCTAACTAATCTGGAAGTTACTTAAAATCGATCGCAAAATCCCAGGAGTCTTTTAATTTTTTTTAAAGATTTGCAATTATATAGTCCAGCGTGCCATCTATCGGAATTTTGATTTTTACTATTTGTAGTGTCACTGTTGCCTCAATTTAATGCCAAGTTTCAAGTTCCTAGATTACCTAGAAGTTGGTAAAAAATCGATCACAAAATTCTCAACTTCAAATTAGTTTTCAAAATATCTCGATCCGCGAGCCACCTACCCAAATTGTTTTGATGAGGGATTGCATTGTCATCGGGTTGTGACAAATGTGTCAAGTTTCAAGTCTCTAACTAATCTGGAAGTTACTAAAAATCGATCGCAAAAGTCCAGGAGTCTTCTAATATTTTCTGTAATTATCTCGACCAGTGTGGTTAGGGTTAGGTTCAAGTGGCTGCCGCAGAGGCACACCTAGGCTAGTATTAAAAGGCCCGTTGTGATACCACCAACACTAGGAAAGTCCCGGTATTATCGGAATTCTCCACATAGCAGAATCCCGGGACTGACGTTCCTATACCGACACCGTTACTCCTCCTCGAACCATTTAGATGAGTTGATGAAGGCCATCAGGTCCTTTATGTCGACCAGTGTGACATCTTGTACAACAGTTTGTATTGTCTTCAATTGTTCATATGTATGCAAATAATATAGCTTACGGGGAAGTTCCTCAAATATGCTTCCCAAAATTTCAATTTTTAAATGAATGAATGATCCCAAAAAGACCCTTAAATGAACCCAAAATGATCCCAAAATTACCCCAAAATGGTCCCAAAATGATCCGAAAATAATCCCAAAATTACCCCAAAATTACTCTAAAATGATCCGAAAATTACCCTAAAACTATCCCAAAAAATCCCAAAATAATCCCAAAATGACCCCAATATGATCCCAAAATGACCAAAAATTGTCCCAAATGATAGCAAATTGATCCCAAAAAGACCCCTAAATGAACCCACATTGATCCTAGAACAATCCAAATATGATTACAAAATTACCCCAAAATATTCAAAAATTTAATCTGGTATGCCGCCGAAAATACCTTTCATTTTATACCCATATTGGTATATCTTGCTCCATAATATAAAAAAATGAGTTAGGTGGCAACCCTGGTATCCGTCCCAAGTGACAACAACCAACAGGATAGTCTTAGAAATCGCATACTATTTCCATGCAAAATTACATCGAAATCCGTCAAGTAGTTCTCGAGGATATACAAATATATTGCAATAAGATGGCAACCCTACTTGAAAATATTTTAGTTGGTATGTCGCCCGGCCGATTTTCTTTAAATTTTCGGGATAGATTAGTAGGAGCCTGGAGATTGTTTGTGTAAAGTTCTTTTTAGGGAAGTGGACCCGGGACCGCCCTATTCGAAACTGTCGTATAAATGGCTGAAATTTGGGATGTTTTGCTTAGGTTAAAGTATGGTACGATTTTTCTTCCAGGAAGTTTACCATGGCCCGATATATTCTAAATAATCATATTTATGATTCGATGAGCTTGCTTTTTTTTGTGCAGCCTTGTTTCTGACTAGGAATTTGTCTTCCTGTGTGCCATACGAAAAAAAAATTGTCTTTTGCCCAACCTAATGTACATTTGAAAAACTTTCTCTCCGGTAACTATACACCCACGAATTTCCAACGAGGCTTACTTGATTTATGATTCTATTTTAATTAAATTTATCAATCACAGAGGTGAGCTTAATACTTGAGTAGTTAATACTTATGTATGTACATATATCGAAGCTCACGTATAAATTGGAATGCTTCAATCGATTTTATACCTACGATAGATATAACATAATTTCGTTGGCTCATGAGAGTAGAAGTCTCTCCTTCAAAAATTTAACGAAACTTTTTATCAACAGGGATAGGCAAAGTTCTGTGGCAAAGAAGCAAAGTAATTTTTTTATTTAATTACCTATTAGGTTTGTTTATTGGGCTGCTCTAGCTTACGCCAGATTGAGATATTTCACAAAATTGTGTTTAACGAACACTTTTCTTGCTCTAGGTTGCTCTATCTTTTGTTTCATGAGTACGCTCAAAACAAAACTAGAGTAATCCAGATCACAAATTTCTGCTCTAGCTTTTTTTATGGAGTAAGTTAGAGCGGAGAAGCAATTGTCAGTCAGGAAAAAATTAATTTTTGAAAATTTCAAGTTGATGAGTTGCTCTATTTCTATTTTGACAGCTGCCCTGCTCTGCTCTGCTCTAACCTGCTCTGAACATTTTTTTGGCCAGTAAACAAACCTATTATATTGCCACAGACTTATTGCGTGAAGCGCTTTTGTGTTTGACAAAAAAGATTACCATAGAAGTGTATGTAAGTTTGGGGCATGGAAAAATAATTTTTTTTTTTTTTTGTATTGAAGATTGACAATCGGCGCCATCTAGGCCTTAAGTTGTATTATTTGCTTTTAAAAACTAGATGTCCTTGAGAATCGTTTATTTTTTGGTGACATCTAGTGTCCAGTAGCGGTAAAATCGTAATTTTGGTAGTATACCTTGCTATTTTTGTTTATTTATCGTGACATTAGCGGACATATCGTAATTTCGTTTTCTGAAATCTGCTCAAATCTTCTTCATTTTTGGAAGTTTATAATGAAGATTATGCTCAAGTTAACTTCCAAAAGCGGAGGTGATTTGCGCTAATGTATCAGCCCTATTAAATCGCCCAAATTAAGCAGCTTGCGGTTCAAAAGTCACAAATTCGATTTCGATTTGAAATTGATGGCCTGCTATAAACCGCTAACAATTCATTTTATTTTAAATATTTCGCAAACGTGGCTTTTGTACATATGAAGCGAATAAAATTGTATACAAATTGAAATGAATTTACCTTTCCTCTAGGAAAATTTGTTACTACATATATGTATGAATCTTCATGTGTACCCTAATATCTCACTGTAGTCCTATGTTTTTTTATACCTAGCGTACAAGTACTAGTACAAGGGTATTATAATTTTTTCCACATAACCGTACTACGTAAAAGCACAAAATAATCGGGATAGATATAGAGTTCCATATATTTAAGTTCTTAGGTTGAAAAGAGGAGTTCATTAAGGCATGTCCGTCCGTCTGTCTGTCCGTGTACATGATAACTTGAGTAAAAGTTCTGATATTAGCATGAAATTTTGTATAAAGGTTACCTTTTGGCCAAGGTACGTTGTTATTGAAAATGGGCGAAATCGGATGATACCACGCCCCCTTTTTCGATATAGAAAATTTCGAAAATCACATAAATTGACATATCTCGGTAGCTGAAATGGCTAAAATGATATAATTTTATAGGTGAATACCCCTGGCCATTCTCCTATGATTTTTCCATATATTTTTTTAAGTAGAGGCATTTTAAGGAAGGCATTTTTGAAAATTCGACTGTTCGTAACTTTGAAACTGATTACGGTAGAAGGATGAAATTTGACACAAAGCATACTAGTATCAATGGGAGTATACCTGATGAAATTGGATAAAAGCGCTCTCCAACTACGCCCACTTTCGATATCTAAAAATTCGAAAATCACCTTAATTGACATAATTCGGTAACGGAAATGGCTAAAATGATGTAATTTGGTAGGATGAATCCCATAGTTATTCTAGGCGTGGCACCGCCCTTTTTTCAGGGAGGCATATTTGAAAATTTAAAATTGGTACAAGGTATACTAGCATAATTGGGAGTATACCTGATGTACCACGCCTACTTCCGAGATGGAATAGTTCGAAAATCATATGAAAACTACCGCTGGGTATCTAATGTTCGGTTTACCCGAACTTAGACTTCCTTACTTGTTTTTTTATAGAATTTCCATTAGGGTAGGTGATATGCCTATATGTATTGGAATAACTTTGCGGTCTGCCACAACTCAATCTCTGGTTAGGTGGTTCTCCAAAACGAACACAATGTAAGCGGTTGATACACACGCAGCTCAGCAATCACAACAAGCGAAACTATTGTGTAAAATCAGATGTGTTTATTCGCTGATTCGTGAAAATAAACCGCACAGGTAGAATTGATTTTATTCAGTCTCTGTCGTATCAATGCTGATTGCTAGAGTTGCACAGCAATGGCTTCTTCTGAAAACAACACATCACACATGTTTTCGCTTTTTAACTTATATGAAAATTGGCAGCTTTAGCGTTGACAAAAACTTGTACAAATTAAATTTTCAGAAACTTGAAAATATTTTCACACTTATGTATAGCGAAAATGTAAATACAATTTCAACTCAACAATAGTCTTTGGAAAATAATTTGGCCTAGTTACGTTCTAACATGTGCCTAACATGTTCTTATTCCAAGAAAATAAAAAGGTGGCAAACAATTTTTTTATAATTGGTGATTCGTGTGAGAGCATCAAAAACGATTTGCTGGAAATATTAAGTCAGCAATAACAAATATGATAAAAAACCACTTACATACATACATAGACAGTCTTTGCCAAAACAAAACACAGGGAAAATAAAATAAGATAAAATTGAATAAATCAAATCAAATAAAATTTTAGTACGTGGGTTTCAATCCCACTTGAAAATATTTTATTTGATATGTTGCCGAAAATACCTTTCATGTGATACCCATATTGGCATATCTTGCTCAATGCTTAAAAAAATTTACATCGGTGCAAACCCTCTAAACCGAAGTTACTCAAAAATCGATCACAAGATTCCTACTGTGTTTTATAGATTTTCAATTTTTATCGACCAGCGCGTCACCTATCGAAATTTTGATTTCTACAAATTGTATTGTCATCATGTCCTCAAGTATATGCTAAGATTAAAATCCCTTGGTGCCTCTGTCGAAAGCAAAATTTATTTATGAGGAATTGCACTGCCACCGAGTTCTGAAAAATGAGTCAAGGTTCAAGTCTCTAGCTTAGCGCGAAGTTACCCAAAACGCGATCGCTAGATTCCTTCTGTGTTTCGCCACCTATCGGAATTTTTTCGATAAGGAGTTGCATTGTCACCGGGTTCTAAAAACCTTGTCAAGTTTGAAGTCTCTAGCTTACCGGGAAGTTACAGAAAAATGTATCACAAGATTCCCCCTCCTTTTCAAGAATTTTAAATTATTTCGATCAGTGCGCCATCTAGCGGAATTTTTGTTTACAACAAATTGTATTGTCTTTAATTGTTTATCTTTATCGCAAGTTTCAGTAATTTTATTGTCACGGAGTTCTGAACTACAGACATATGTTACAAGTTATAAGTATCTAGCTCTACGGGATAGGTACCTTCAAAGACTTTGCAAGAATCCGAAAATTGTATGGAAATGATGGCGCAAACAAGAAAGTGACTTTATATAAAGGTAGTAATCAAAATAAATATAACACTTTTCCACCAACGACGATGCGCATACTTATCAATTCTATTCAGCAAAAATTTCATCTAGAATTTTAACTCCTTGGCTATTGTTTGTTAGTCTACGTAGCACAAGCTCACTTTACCTTATCAACCCACACACAAAAACCATTTAGGAAACAAAAACGTGCTTAATTTTGTTATTAAATGCACTTCAAATAAAATTCCAACAAAATGTTAAGAGAAATTTTCGACTCATCAACACATACGCACACAAGTATCTGAGAAACACAAGAGCACAAACAACATACCCACCGAAATATCAGTACTTTATTCAAAAATCAGTTCATGTAATCAAAAGGCTTACATAAAATAAAATTAAATAAAATTAAATTAAATAATAGAAAAAAAAATTTAAAAAAAAATTTAAAATACTTAAAAAAATGCTTTAAATAAAATAAAATAAAAAATATAAAATATAATTAAAATAAAATAAAATAAAATAGAATAAAATAAAATAAACTAAAATAAAATAAAATAAAATAAAATAAAATAAAATAAAATAAAATAAAATAAAATAAAATAAAATAAAATAAAATAAAATAAAATAAAATAAAATAAAATAAAATTAAAAAAAAAAAATAAAATAAAATAAAATAAAATAAAATAAAATAAAATTAAAAAAAAAAATAAAATAAAATAAAATAAAATAAAATAAAATAAAATAAAATAAAATAAAATAAAATAAAATAAAATAAAATAAAATAAAATAAAATAAAATAAAATAAAATTAAAAAAAAAAATAAAATAAAATAAAATAAAATAAAATAAAATAAAATAAAATAAAATAAAATAAAATAAAATAAAATAAAATAAAATAAAATAAAATAAAATAAAATTAAAAAAAAAATAAAATAAAATAAAATAAAATAAAATAAAATAAAATAAAATAAAATAAAATAAAATAAAATAAAATAAAATAAAATAAAATAAAATAAAATAAAATAAAATAAAATAAAATAAAATGAAATAAAATAAAATAAAATAAAATAAAATAAAGTAAAATAAAACAAAATAAAATAAATTAAAATAAAATAAAATAAAATCAAATAAAATAAAATAAAATAAAATAAAGTAAAATAAAATAAAATAAAATAAAATAAAATAAAATAAAATAAAGTTAAATATATTAAAATAAAAAAAAATAAGTTAAAATAAAATAAAATAAAATAAAATAAAACAAAACAAAATAAAATAAAATAAAACAAAACAAAATAAAATAAAATTAAATAAAATACAATAAAACAAAATAAAATGGGTTTTATCAAATTATACTTTTGAGTTTTTTGGCAAAACAAGTTGAAAAATGCTACAAACAATACAAACTACGATAATAGCAATTTCGATCTTGTTGAAGGATATTGTCATACCGCTTTATGTTGTTGCCTAGAAATTTTTTTTATTACCTTTACTGGTCATCGAACCAAGGAGAGGAGATTAGGAATTTCTAAACCGCAGTGTGTAACCAGTACACCAAACACTACTTAGTGTGCCTGCGGGCAAATTGCAACTATAGCTTCGCCTATTTTTGTTGTTCTTTTTATTTAACAATGTTATTCTTACCTAAGTGCACATATCCCTCTCTCTCCTTGGTTCGATGACTAGTAAAGGTGATGAAAAATTTCTAAACAACAATACAAAGCGGGTTGACAAGATCCTTCAACAAGATCGAAATTGCAATCATCGTAGTTGGTATTGTATGTAGCATTTTTCAACTTTTTTCGCCAAAAAAATCAAAAGAAGAATTTGATAAAAATTATTCGACTGGGCAAAAGTCCACAAAATGTTCAAGGTTTTTGAATATAATGACCAATAATAATAATAACTAAAATAAAATAAAACAAAATTAAATTAAATAAATAAAATATAAAATAAAAAAATAAAAAATTAAATTAAAACAAGTAAGGAAAGCTGTCTTCGGCTGTACCGAAGGCTATATACCTTTCATGAACAAGCGTCACAATTTTCACGGTTCGATCCCCAATACAGCCTGTGTCAATTTAGTCCTTACCGAAATAATCGGAACTATCGATTATATGGGGGCGATGTGTTATGTTGGTCCAATCTCATTGATTTTTAACGTCGTCATTCCATATTCTAAAGGAGAAATAGTTACGAAATTTCACGTTCCTACCTATCTAATTACAGGAGTTATCTACCAAAATCCGATTATCGGAACAATCGATTGTATTGGAGCTATGTGAAATATTTATCCCATCTCAATTATTTTCAACATCGATATTGCACATATAAAAATAGCAATACTCACAAAATATCAGGTTCCTGTTTAATTACAGGAGTTATAGCCCAAAATCCATTAATCGGAACAATCGATTGTGTGGGGGCTATGAGTACTATTGGTCCGATCTTACTGATTTTCAATATCGACATTTTCCATGTAAAAATAACAAAAGTTACAAAATTTCACGTTACTAGCTCGTTAATTACAGAAGTTATAGCCCGAAATCCGTTTAGCGGAACAATCGATTGTATGGGAGCTATGAGTAGTTTTGGTCCGATCTTGCTGGTTTCGACAAATAATTATTCTCATATAAAATAACGCCACCTTACCAAATTTGATCGAGATATATCTAAAATTGAGGGACTAGTTTGCGTAAAAACAGACGGACAGACAGACGGACATGGCTAAATGGAATCAGCTCATCGTCCTGATCATAACGGTATACTTATTAGTGGGTCTATCTCTTCTTCTTCTCATACTTACAAACATCGGACCAAAGTTATAATATCATTTCATGTTCATGAAAGCTATAAAAATAATAAAATAAAACTAAATATAATCAGATATGGATTTCAAAATTAGAACTTAAGTGGGCACTTTTGTGGTTAAATTTCAATTCTAGTAGGCTCATCGCATTCATGTTCCCTATATCTTACTACCACTCTCACAATTTTTTGGCTATTATAGTATGTAACTACGGGTAACTATGGAGCTACGTAAAAAAAAACCCAAAGTTTTGTATACCAAAATATGAAGAGCTTTTTGCTTAGTTTTACCCTTCTCCCAAAACTCTTTTAAAACTATGCGCTTGAAAATATTTTCCTTTGTGAAAACATTGCACTTTGCTAGAACGAATGCTGGTAGCGGTTTGGAGGGTGTCAAAATTTGAATGTTAACTGGAACAGAAACTCAAAGGGTACTAATTTTTCCAACACATAACTAAAATACCGCCAACTGAAGCGTGACTTGAGAGAAATGAAATCGTGAATGAGGACTTTTATTGGGTAGCTTGAATTGTTTTTTTTTTCGTAGAATTTTAAACAGAATTTTTGTTTTAAACTGCGCTTTTTATGATATGAATATAAAATGTACTCATAATATCAAGTCACTTATCCACTAACAGCAGAAAAATATTATGCATTAAAGCACATTCCCATTGAAGCATGCAAGATGCTATCTGTGAAAAAGTCTCAAAGGAACTGCCAAAAAAGAAACTAAAATACGTATATGCCGTCAAATTGTAAACAAGTTTAAAGCTTTTCTTGCCTTAAGCAAACAAGAGTTCAAGAAAAAAAGCCAACAAAGACTTATAACGATGTTGGAAAATATTGTCAGACTATCTACATACTTGTTGAACTTTTTTGTGAGCCAAAATATGTAGTTACAAGCAAAGGTACAACCAATCGCCCACTTCAATCTCAATAACCAAACTTCAAGCTTATGTTCTACTGCCACTTACTGGAATACTTTCACAAACGGATAGGATCCAGTATAAGAGAGTTGACGAGAACCATCTCTTTTTAGGTAGATGTCAAATAATGAGGATCCGGAAGAGCTTCTCCAAACGCGGATTGAGAGATGATGAATGATAAACTATGAATGAGAATTGATGAATTATGAATGTTGAGTGAAAAAAGAGAGATGATGAATTATGAATATTTAAAATATAATGATAAGTGATGAGTGATGAATGATGGATGAATAATGATGAGCGATAGATAAACGATGGATGATAAATTATGACTGGCTTATGATGAATAATAAGGAATGAATGATGAATGATGAAAGAAGAATAATGAATGATGAACTATGAATGATAAATGATAAATGATAAACAATGATCGATGAATGAAGAACAATTATTGATTCTAGATAAGTTATGATGAATAAATAATGACAGATGAAAGATGGGTTATGATAAGCTATGAATGATGAATGAAAAAGTATGAATGGTAAATAATGAATTATAAACGATAATTATTGATCGACGATGAATGATGATTAATAAATAATAAGTGGTGATGATGAACAATGATTAATAAAGGTTAATGATGAATTCTGAAAAATTTTTCATTAATAACGAAAAAATGATAAATTATAAATATTATATGATGAATTATGAGGGAAAATTTATTAATTATGAAAGACGAATGATGAATACTATAAATAATGATATACTATAAATTATGAACTCTGAGTATTGAGTAATGAGTTATAAAGAATGGACGAATATAGAATTTTTAATGATTTTGAATTCGTCTGATCCAAAGTAAAGAGATGTAAATCAAAATTTTCGTTTTTCCGGATTTTATGACTAACATAAAGAATCGACTGATGAGGTTGTTCTACAAATAGCAAAGTGATCAAAGGTACGAAAATGGCATTCATAGATGGGAGACCTGTGAAAAAATAAAAGATGGAACTCGGTTTGCCAAAAAATTTAAATTTTGAAATACATCTGCTTACAATGAAACGAGCGAACTCATGATAAATGATGAATAGTAAAATTTTCTGACCTGTTAATGAAAACAATCTCTTCTTAACGAGATGTCCTTCAAAAGAATCGTATTTATTTTGTTCACATAAATTTAATATATGTATATGAACTAATGTTTGTAACTTATATGTTTATGTTTTCATGGTACATATTATACAAATTTATGCATATCCATCAATTAGAGCATGTCAGGATTAGATGTTGCATTGCCAGTGGTGCGTGTAGTTTTGGTAGCTTGTTGCGCCATTGGAGCGAGCGGTTGACTGCTACAACCAACGACCTAAATAAACAGAAATACATACAAATACATACGTAAGGATACATTCGGATACATACATACCTACATATATATGTAAGTACTATAAAAAGTTTCATTTGTAAAATTTAACAATTCAAGCAAAACTCACCTTCCTAAATGCTTTACGAAAATTATCCGATAGAAAAGCATACAAGATGGGATTTATGCAAGAGTTCATATAAGCTAGCACATGTGAAATGATTTGTACTATAACAGAGGTATGAGTGCCGGGATACCATTCCAATGCTTTCAATACAAGTATAACCTGTAAACAAATATTTGTAAGAAATTTTTTAAAGATGCAAACCTAATTAAAATTTGTACATAAAATGGTCGAGTTTTAGGAAGTGTGCTTTTTGGAATTTTTGTTTTTGTTATTTAAAATTCGGTGAACACGTGCGTGTAAGAAGTTCAAAGCATAATTTGAATGAGAAATCCAAATTAACAAGTCAAGCATGTATGTTTGTACTTACATGAATAGGAAGCCAACATATAGCAAATGCCAGGACGACAACAACAACCATGCGGGTAACACGTCTTTTGCCTTTCCTGAAAGAAATAATTATTGTATTCTACTTCAATTATGGCAATCACTTTCTCAAAAATCATTAAAAAAAATTGTAGCGAAAAATGCTGGAAATTTTGAATTACTTTGACTAATTAGCGTTAACATAGCTTAAATGTGTTTTAACCATATAATTACACGAGGGGAAGAGGAAGAGCATATGGAAGAGTTGAGGGGAAGAGAAGGAAATTGAAAGGCAATAAAAAAGACAAAGAATGGAAGTAGAACAAAACCTGGATGAAAAATTAGGAATGATGAATTATAAATGATGAATAAAAAATTATGAATAGTAAATGTTGAATAATTCATTGTAAATCATAAATAGCCTATTATGAATGATGTATGATATTAGATGAATGACGTATGATACGCTTAAAGTTATGAATGATGAATGATGAACAATGTTCTACGAATTTTGAATGATTAATTATGAGTGAAGGAGAGTGAGTGAAGAATGATGTAAATAAGGAATGATTAATTTCGAATAATGCATGATTATTAATGAATGAAGAGTGATGAATGGTGAATGATTGATAACGAATGATGAATTTTAAACATGATAAGATCAATAATGAAGTAAAAGGGAAAAGTTAAGCTGAAGTACAAATAATATAAATAAATAAAAATATGAACCTCACATATCGTCGGTGTTTATAGAAAACAACGTAACGAACAAATGCAAAACCACCTAAATGCAGTCACTCAAATTTTTCAGGAGAGACAAAAAACTGTTTAACTTTTGTACGTGCAACTATGTGGTGGGTCAAATTCAAATGTCGTTTTTTGACATTATATTGCACAAACCCCGACTTTTTTGTTACTAATGAATGGATCCGGGTAACCAGAAGCCCTGGTAAGCAAATCTCATTTTTGACCAAATTGTCCCTTACGTGGTTTTGCATTTTTCCATTACGAAAAACAAGTAAGGAAAGCTGTCTTCGGCTGTACCGAAGGCTATATACCTTTCATGAATAAGCTCACGATTTTCACTGTTTGATCCCAGTACAGCCTGTGTGAATTTAACTTTAGCTCATACCGAAGTTATTGGAACTATCGATTATATGGGGGCGATGTGTTATATTTGTCCAATCGCATTGATTTTTAATATCGACATTCCACATTCTAAAATAGCCATAGTTACGAAACTTCACGTTCCTACCTATATAATTACAGGAGTTATCTACCAAAATCCGTTTATCGGAACAATCGATTGTATGGGAGATATATGTAATATCGATCCGATCTTGCTGGTTCCGACAAATGATTCCTATATTGGAAAATGGTGGCCGCATACAACATTTCAGCGAAATACCTCAAAAACTGAGGGACTAGTTTGCGTTCAAACAGACAGACAGACGGACAGACTTACATGGTTAAATCAGCTCATCTCGTCATCCTGATCATTTCGGTATACCTTTTGATGGGTCCTTCTCTTCTTCTTCTCATACTTACAAACATCGGACCAAAGTTATAATACCATTTCATCTTCAAGAAAGGTATAATTAGTGCAATACCAAAAATGACTGTGAGTAAAAGTAGCATCGAAATACCAACACATAATTTGGCATAATTCCTTAATTCGCTCATTTTCGACACGAGTTAGCGGCTTCAACATTGGTAGAAAAGAAATCGCGCTGAACAATATTGCCCACTTTTTTATCCTATTTTTTAGTAAGCGCGACCCAGTAATTGCCCTGGATTTTATCCACTGCTGGTTAGTTAGGGCGACGGCGCACAAGAGTAAACTTGCTGCAAACCGTAACATAACTGCAGCTATTACCTTAAAAGCTGCAGACTTAATTGCCATTGAACTCTAAACTTTGTCTGATACAGACCAATATACTTCTATTGCAATACGTCTGTGGTTACGCTTACAGTCATGGGTTTATTTACAGCTGGGGTTATTATAAGGATTAAGATAAGGGTGTGGTTATGGTTATTGAAATAATTTCGGCAACGGTTATGGCAACGGGTAAGATTAAGGTAACGATGTGGTTATGGTTACGGTTATGGAAACAACTACAGTTACGGTCACGATTACAGAATTTTCATGGTTACGGCTATAGTTACAGCTATGGTTATGAGCAATAGTTTAGGTTACGTTGCAAGTTACGATTATAATAATAGCTTAGATTACTGTTATGGTATGCCCTGCAGCGAAACCTCAAACTAGTCAGAAAAATACTAGTATACAACTATAATTTTCTGGCAGAACTCATACTAGTCAGGAAATATGCATTTCATACTAGTTAGTATACCACTCGATTTTTCTGGATGAAATTATACCAGTTTAAAAATACAAAATGCATTCGTTTCGTTTTCTCTTATAATTCATAGATGCTTTTTCGTGATAGGGTAAATACAAATAGCCGCTGCTTTCTTAAGAATAAACATGAAAATAAAGTCGAGTGATAAAATAAAGGGTAAGCCAGGAAAATTCTGGTTGAAATCATACTAGTCCAGGTTGACCGCTTTTTGGACTAGTATGGGACTTGTATATTTTATACTACTTCTTTTTGGACTAGTATGTGGACTAGTTCATTTTATGAAAATTATACTAGCCCAGGTTGAACTAGTATGGAACTGGTATTTTACAACTAGTATAAAACTGGTATTTCCTGACTAGTACATAGATAACTGGTATATTCTGGTCGAAATCTGACAATTGACATCTCGTAGGACATCAACACGTAAAAAATACCAGTTGCTTATATGGAAAAAAGACAGAACACTGACTAGTTGGGCCCGGTGCACCAACTAGTTGTAAAGTAGTTTTCAACTAGTTGCTTTCGCTGCAGGGATGGTTGTGACTACGGTTACGGTAACTCTAAAATAATGGTTATGAAAGGGAGCAGAGTAGTTACGGCTATTATAACATATTTGGCTAAGTTATTGGTTACTGTTATGGTTACGCACATTGATATGAATATGGTTACGGTTGTGGTTACGGTAACAAATCTTAGGTTTTAATTTAAAGAGAAAAAACGGTTACGGTTATGGAAACAAGTACAGTTACGGCATGGTTACGGTTATTGAAACAAGTACAATTATGGTTTAGGTTACGGTTACTGGATATTTATGACTACGGCTATAGTTACAGCTATGACAATGGTTTAGTTTACGTTAACAGTTATGATTATGGTTATAGTTACGGTAGCAAATCGTAGGTTTTAATCTTAACTCAAGCTTACCTCGACTCTTCAGAGGGCTTAACGCCAGGTGCACTCCTCCACAAGCGTGCCAACATACCCACATAAAGGAAACAAATCAAAGTCAACGGTGCAATGTACGTTGAGATGAAGAAGGAAATCTAACAAAAAGTACTTAATTAATTTTTCAACAGAAATGAAGTACCAATTATTTAGCTATGAAAAATACACAAAAATTTAAAATTCAAATACAATCTAAAGAATAAATAGTAAGCTGTAAGAAAATGTTTTTGCTAACAAGAAATTACCTGAAATCCGATTAAACTCCAACCTTCTTCCTCCGTAGAGAAAACACAAGCTGTATAGCTGCGGCCTTTAAAATAATACAAACGTACGGAGTGTGCGAGTGCCACTGGAACTGTTGATGTGACGATGAGCACCCAAGCGCAGAGAATGGCGCTAAAAAAATTAATTTTAAGTATTAGTACGTACTTAAGTAGGAAGGTTTGATTTGGATTGTATTTTTTTTTTTTTAGAGTAGACGTCGTTAAGTAGTAGCTAAGTAGTAGCAAATATCTTGAATTTCCATAGCATTAAAACTCATTATGGCCAAGTACTTACAGTATTGCATTACGTTCGGTACGCAGCGACATGCTCGTCACCGGATGTACCACGGCCAAAAATCGATCAAAGGACATCAACACCAACGTATAGACGCTACAATGGCATGTCACCACAATCATATATTGCACGAATTTACACCATAAATTACCGAATGGCCATGTAGGCAGCACATAGTCGGCAGCGGTGAAGGGTACACAAAAGACGACAAATAAAATATCGGAGACTGCTAAATTGATGATGAGTAAATTTGTAGTGGAACGCATCTGCTGATTAGCAACTATTACTGTGGTGATGAAGTAATATATTTTATTCTTTTTTATATAGGAATATGTTTGATAAGTATTGAATAGAGATAAATTTGGTGTATGGGTCATTCCATATCAAATCGATTTTGTTTGAAAATATTGCGTCATATACATAACAATACTAATTTTAAAAAGTTACTTGTGCTATAAAAAAACTAGTCCATGTTGATGTGGAATGCTCCATATAATAAACAGTCAATATTAATACTAAGCTAAAGCAAAATTAAAGCGGTATACTTCTGTTACATAAAGTACGTACACAATACACAAATAAAGATTTTAAATTGAAGCATAGCTTTTGTGTACTCTCTTGTTTAACGGATATTGTGGAAAAAATTTAAATGAATGTTTCCAAAAGCAAAAAACAAAAAACTTATTTCCGTTTATTGTAGTTGAACAAATGCAAACGGCGAATGGAATGAAAAGCGAAAAGAGAGAGAGAAAGCACTAACAGGATATAATTATAGAGGCGATAAAGTTCAAAGCAATGCGAAATTTTACAATGCCCAAGACAAAATTTACCAAAATAAAAACAATAAAAACCATCTCAAGAGAAAAGATGTTGTGTACAGCAGTACAAGTTTCCATACATAAATACTAAGGTAAAATAAAATAGAATAAAATAAAATAAAATAAAATAAAATAAAATAAAATAAAATAAAATAAAATAAAATAAAATAAAATAAAATAAAATGAAATAAAATAAAATAAAATAAAATAAAATAAAATAAAATAAAATAAAATAAAATAAAATAAAATAAAATAAAATAAAATAAAATAAAATAAAATAAAATAAAATAAAATAAAATAAAATAAAATAAAATAAAATAAAATAAAATAAAATAAACTAAAATAAAATAAAATAAAATAAAATAAAATAAAATAAAATAAAATAAAATAAAATAAAATAAAATAAAATAAAATAAAATAAAATAAAATAAAATAAAATAAAATAAAATAAAATAAAATAAATTAAAATAAAATAAAATAAAATAAAATAAAATAAAATAAAATAAAATAAAATAAAATAAAATAAATAAAATAAAATAAAATAAAATAAATAAAATAAATAAAATAAATAAAATAAATAAAATAAATAAAATAAATAAAATAAATAAAATAAATAAAATAAATAAAATAAATAAAATAAATAAAATAAATTAAATAAATAAAATAAATAAAATAAATTAAATAAATTAAATAAATAAAATAAATTAAATAAATTAAATAAATTAAAAAAATATAATAAATAAAATAAAATCAAATAAAATCAAATAAAATATAAAAAAAGAAAATTAAACAAAGTAAAATAAAATAAAATAAATTAAAATAAAATAAAACAAAATAAAGTAAGAAAATTAAACAAAATAAAATAAAATAAAATAAAATAAAATGAAATAAATCAAAATAAAATAAAATAAAAAATATTGTTTCTTATTGGAGCTTAGCTCGAAAATTGTTTATACCTGCTGTACTTTTTACTAGTACTAGGGTATTCTAATTTTTGATGTTACGAAATTTTATAAATTTTGATACTTAGAGAAAATTGACAAAGATTTACACAGCGATGGATACCATGACGCGTTTCAGAGTTTCCAAGCTCCACATCAGATGGATTTTCGGACACAGAACTACTATGTCTAAAGGCACGCTTATAAGAAAGTTGCCTTAGAAATACTACAGGGCATCGTAGCTGATTTGTTACAAGCAATTGCTTTAACCGCTTCGGTGCAGACACAGTAGTTCTGTGTCCAAAAATCCATCTGATGTGGAGACTGGAAACTCCGAAACGCGTCATGGTATCCATCGCTGTGTAAATCTTTGTCAATTTTCTCTAAGTATCAAAATTAATAAAAAATATTGTTTTATTTTATTTTATATTGTTTTATTTTATTTCATTTCATTTCATTTTATTTTATTTTATTTTATTTTATTTTATTTTATTTTATTTTATTTTATTTTATTTTATTTTATTTTTTTTATTTTATTTTATTTTATTTTATTTTATTTTATTTTATTTTATTTTATTTTATTTTATTTTATTTTATTTTATTTTATTTTATTTTATTTTATTTTATTTTATTTTATTTTATTTTATTTTATTTTATTTTATTTTATTTTATTTTATTTTATTTTATTTTATTTTATTTTATTTTATTTTATTTTATTTTATTTTATTTTATTTTATTTTATTTTATTTTATTTTATTTTATTTTATTTTATTTTATTTTATTTTATTTTATTTTATTTTATTTTATTTTATTTTATTTTATTTTATTTTATTTTATTTTACCTTTTTTATTTTACTTTATCTCATTTGATTTAATTCAATTTTATTTTATTTTATTTAATGTTGTTTGATGTTTCCTTTATTATTATTTTTTTATTTGTTTTTAATTTCAGTTTTTTTTTATTTTATTGTATGTTTTTTTTTTTTAATTTTTTTCATTATAATTTATGCATTGAAAATAAGCTTATATCGAAACAGGAAAGCCAGCAACAACAAAATGGCAACACATTTTCTACAATAAAACACTTACCAACAATGACCAGCGCATTACCAAGCAGCCCCAAAACTCCGATAACACCAAAAAAGGCCGGCACAATTGCCGATACAACGCGCTCCAGTGGATCAAATTCAAAATCCAACAGATTGTCAGGCGGAAAAGTTAAGTTTCTCCTACCACCCGTCTCGCCCGCACTATTCGTCGTACCAACAGCAGCTGAAATCAAACTCTCGCTTCTACCTACATCCAGCTCCGTCTTTGTATTAGCCAAAAGCCAGCTGCTACAATTGAAAGTGCTACCATTTGCCAGCCATTCACTTGGACAAAGTTTTGGGAAAACTGCGTTAGCGGGCCGCGTAATAAGAGACGTTCCCAGGGCGACGAGCACTGGCGCAGGCGGGTGGTGAAACGCAGATGTAAAACTATAATTTTGTAGCATATTTCATTCGACTTTTTGTAATTGAGTTTGTGTTGTGTAAAAAGCTATTTTAAGCAGCAAGTTTCCTTGAAAACACTTCATATTTAATGGCACATAAGCCGTACGTAACAGATTTGGTTCGTTTAGCAAGTGGAGATTAGGAGTAAAGTTGGGGTATTAAAATTCTGTGTGAAAACGCCATAATTCATGTGCTAGACTTAACAGTAGATTGGGTTCAATTTCAACAGCATCTGGGGATGTAGAGAAGAAAAAATTTTGTATTAAATTTATCGTTATAATATTTACATATGTATATAGTAAACTGCATTCAGAAGTGTAATAATTTACAAACTACCCACAAGTTAAAACTAGTTATCTAATCTAATTAATCTTGGCTTGCGTCATAATGACGCTTAACCACCTGGGCGATTTTGGCCGTTTCGTATCAAAGCACGACAGTCATTCCTTTTTAGCGATAACTGACGCCAATTGGAAACCCCAAGGGAGTTCAAGTCATCCTCCACCTGTTGTTTCCAACTCAGTCGAGGTCTCCCCCTTCCACTGCTGCCGAATTCGGGTGTCGATAGGAAAACTTTCTGTGCTGGTGCTTCTTTCTCCATTCGCATAACATGACTAAGCCAGCGGAGCCTTTGGGCTTTAATCCTCTGAACTATGGTCAGGTATGCGTAAAGCTCGTACAGCTCATCGTTAAATTTCCTTCGATACTCGCCGTGGGCATCACGAGAAGGACCATAAATCTTCCGGAGAACTTTTCTCTCAAATACTCCAAGGGCCATCTCATCTTCTCTTGACACTGTCCATGATTCCGAGCCGTACATCAGGACTGGTATGATGAGAGACTTATAGAGCGTGATCTTTGTTTGTCGAGAGAGGACTTTACTTCTCAATTGCCTACTTAGTCCAAAGTAACACTTGTTGGCAAGCGTGATTCTCCGTTGGATTTCTAGACTGATATTATTTTCGGTGTTAATGCTGGTTCCCAAATAGACGAAGTTTCTCACCGTTTCAAACTTGTAGCTATCAACGGTGACTTGGCTGCCAAGGCGCAGGTGCGCAGATACTTCGTCTTGTCCTCGTTCACCGCAAGACCCATCTCTTTCGCTTCCTTATCCAACCCAGAGAAAGCAGCGCTTACGGCGCGGCTGTTAAGGCCAATGATATCAATATCATCGGCATACGCCAGCAATTGCACGCTCTTGTAATAGATTGTGCCAACTGAGCTCATATTCAAAGAAGCCGTCGACGAAGACAACTTTTAATTAGCGGATTTTCCAGCTGGTTTATAAGTGCACATTAGCTAATAATCAATGGTTAATTGTGACACAGATATATGTACATGTATAAGAGTAGTTTTTTACAATATGAATAGGTCAATGGAAACTAACAAGTAGTTGAGTGGGATGAATAGAGATAAAAGCGAGATGTGTGTACATTAGAAGTGGCCTTCAAATGCAATACATACTCGAACAGAGATCAAAACGAAATAGCTGGGTAATTATAGCAAATGGGCACACATATACCACGGAATGTTTAATACAAACACAAACTAAAAACTGTGTACATCCGAAACAGGTCGAGCTATCGAAATTTCAAGGTATCTCCCAAACCGTTTCAGATATTTCAATGAATCACATCGCATATTATAGCACTCATTGATACCTTTCGTTTGACACCCATATTGTACTAAGACATTTTTGGCGATAACCCCAAAACCGGTTGAGATATCGCAAAAAAATAATATCTTAAACTTTAAGTTGAGCGTCTAGCAATCCAACGATTCAATTCCATTCAGTACTTTTAGAGTGTTACGGTCACAAACATACAGACAGACTCCAAACCCGGTTGAGTTATCGAAAAAAGTAAACTCTTAAATTTTAAGTTGAGCGGCGACCAATCCAACGAAAAAAGTTTCATTCAATTCCATTCATTACTTTCAGAGTGATACGGCCACAAATATACGGACAGACAGACAGACAGACACACACAAATTTTTAAAATGGTTGATTTGGACTCTATCTATTCTATCTATCCGCTGATTTAACCATGTAAGTCTGTGCGTCTGTCTGTCTGTTTGAACGCAAACTTGTCCCTCAGTTTTTGAGATATTTAGCTGAAATTTGGTATGCGGCCACCATTTTCTAATATAGAATTCATTTGTCGGAACCAGCAAGATCGGACCGATTTTTTATATAGCTCGCATATAATCGAAAAACGGATTTTGAGCTATAACTCCTGTAATTAAACATGTAGGAACGTGAAATTTTTTAAGTATTGCTACTTTTATTTGTGAAATATCGATGTTGAAAATCATTGAGATGGGATAAATATTTCACATAGCCCACATACAATCGATTGTTCCGATAAACGGATTTTGGTAGATAACTCATGTAATTAGATAGGTAGGAACGCGAAATTTCGTTACCATTGCACTTTTACACATCGCCCCCATATAATCGATAGTTCCGATAATTTCGGTATGAGCTTAAGTTAAGTTCACACAGGTTGTACTGGGAATCGAATCGTGAAAATCGTGACGCTTATTCATGAAAGGTGTATAGCATTCGGCACAGCCGAAGACAGCTTTCCTTACTTGTTTTACTTTTATTTTAATTTTTACGGCTCTTTTTTTTTTTGTTGGCTATATATGTTGGGTAAAACAATGCTTGAGGAATTTCTTCATACCTTCATCTACTATTTGTCTAATTTTTTCTACCCACTACCATCTAATGAAGCTACAATTTCAATTATTATATAGTCAAAAACTATCATTAGTCATTCACAAATAGAGGTGTCGACTTAAAATGGTGCTTGAAATTGGTAAGTATCTCCGATCCACTACGTACTTGCGCCATACGGGTCATTGAAAATACATTTATTGAAATGTCTAAAATAAATAATAACTACTTTCGATACGGCAGATAATTGAGTAAGCATGTCTCTCATCTACATTCATCCGAATGTTATATTGAATATGGTTTGAATAATTAAGCCACAAGTAGTTGGAGCATACAAGCAAGTGGAAATAAAAGCAATAGCATAAACGAAATTTTGTGGCAACAACAAAGCGGCTACAAAATCAATCATCTTGAAGTGCGGATGTGCAACAAGCAAAAATTTAAAGAAAAACACTTACTCTAATTGGGAGTTAGTATACCCAGTTGCCGAAGCGCGGAACCTAATACGTCAATAAGTGTAAATTTAGTTTAACTTAAAAATATTTTACTTTATTTTATATTCGATGTATTTTAGTTTATTCTTTTTATTTTATTTTATTTTATTTTATTTTATTTTATTTTATTTTATTTTATTTTATTTTATTTTATTTTATTTTATTTTATTTTATTTTATTTTATTTTATTTTATTTTATTTTATTTTATTTTATTTTATTTTATTTTATTTTTTTTTATTTTTTTTTTTATTTTATTTTTTTTTATTTTATTTTATTTTTTTTTATTTTATTTTATTTTATTTTATTTTATTTTATTTTATTTTATTTTATTTTATTTTATTTTATTTTATTTTATTTTATTTTATTTTATTTTATTTTATTTTATTTTATTTTATTTTATTTTATTTTATTTTATTTTATTTTATTTTATTTTATTTTATTTTATTTTATTTTATTTTATTTTATTTTATTTTATTTTATTTTATTTTATTTTATTTTATTTTATTTTATTTTATTTTATTTTATTTTATTTTATTTTATTTTATTTTATTTTATTTTATTTTATTTTATTTTATTTTATTTTATTTTATTTTATTTTATTTTATTTTATTTTATTTTATTTTATTTTATTTTATCTTAGCCTCTTGTTCTCCGTTTCACATTTTAGGAGATATCTCCGACACCAGCTGAGATATTTAAATCAATCACAACGCTTTTGGCAGCGCTCATTAGAATTTTTTTTTATATATATAGAGATTTAAAATACGCAACGGGGTATAGTAAATCCGATCACACTCAAATTTGTGTCTTCTGACTTGAGGCTATTTTAAAAGAGCTAAGGGCTACGCTAATGACTCTGCAATTATGTGATGCACAGTGAAATTATATAACATTGATGCGATGCACCCTTGACAAACCGATCAGCTGCATGTTAACATTTTTCCCTAGGTCAGTATAAAAGAAATACAATCACATAAAAAGCATCAGTTCAAAACAAAACCTCGGGCAACTATCAACACTTCGCACACGACGAACCCAACCAACTTTAGGCAAAGAAATGCGTGGACTCATTGTGAGTTATGACTCCAAAAAATTAAAAAAAAAAAACTTTAAGTTAATTTCACGTAATTTTTTACTTCTTTCCAAACAGATTTTGTGCTGCTTCGCTGTAGCCAACGCTGCACCGCAAGGCTACAACTACAATCCCGCATCTGCTGGCTATAATGCAGTGGGCTTAGCCGCATCTGGTCCATCCTCTAGTCAACTAAGCGTATTTGGACAGTCTTCGAGCTCTGCTGGCGCTTTTCTTCAGGGTGGCAATGCGGGAGTTGGTTATGCTGCTGCAGCTCAAGCACAACCAGCCATCGTCTCGAAACGTTTCTTTATACACACTGCTCCAGAGGAAGCTGATGAAGGAAATATAGAGAAACACATCACAGTTGGTGTACCACGCAAAAACTACAATGTGGTATTCATTAAATCAGGCAAAGGTTCACAAAAGAAAGCCACCATCAAAATTACACCCGCAATCAGTGAGGAGAAAACCGTCATCTATGTGCTGAATAAGAAGAATGAGAATACCGAAATCGATACGCAAGTCTTGGAACAGCCTGCTGTTATAACCAAACCGGAGGTTTACTTTATCAAATACAAAACCGCTGAGGAAGCTCATCATGCGCAAAAGAAAATCCAAGCTCAATATGATGCGCTCGGTGGAAATACTCAAATCAATGACGAAGGTGTTGGGCAATTTAGTTCGGTTATTGGTTCGCTGAACGGTGGTGGTGGTGGCGCTGGTGTAGGTGGCGCTGTGGGCGGCGGTGTTAGTGGAGGAGCGGGAGGTGGCGCTTATTTGCCTCCAAAGAATTTCAATTAAGTTGGTATAGTCGTGATTGTAATTTCCTGTTGTAAATATGGTTTAGTTTTTGTTAATTATTTTTAGGTTCTTAAAATAAAAATTTTTCTTTTTCTAATTTTAGTGTAGAAATTTGTGTTTAAAAAATATATTTGTAAAACAAAAAAACGTGTTTTGACTATTAATCCAAACATTTAGTTTCTAAATTAATCCAAACGATTAATTTCGAAATTAATCACATTTCGATAAATCAAAAAGATTAAGCGTATTTTGATTAAACAAGACGAAAAACTCTCCGTGGGTAATCATTATGGATTAACCAAAACAATAAAATGAATCATTTAGATTAATCAAATTTCAACAAATCAAAACGATTAATCCGATTTCGATAAATCATGATGGTGAATTATCATTATCGATTAATTAAAACAATAAAACGATTACATATATTCTAGAGTAATCACATTTCGATAAATCAAAATGATTTCCATTTTTAATCACAGTCTGATTAGTCTACAGCTCTGATTATTAAGAATAATAAGTAATGAAAGTTTATGATTACTCAGAACATGATAAGCCTACAGCTTTTATTCATCAGAAATATTCATAATATGATTACTCAGAAAAGTCGAAAGCTTTTATTAGTCAAAAAAGTATGATCAAAAAACTATTTTGTCGGATTGATTCGAATTTTATTAGTCTACAGTTATGATTATCCAGAAAAAAGAATCAAAATCGTTTAAATTTTATCAATTAGAATCTGATAAGTTTTAAACATTGATTAATGAAGAAAATGATTAACTTTAGTCTGATTAAATGCAATCTGGTCAGTCTACAGATTTGATTATTTATAAAAAATTTAATCAAAGCTCGGTTTAAACTGACTAATTACAATCAGACTAATCTACAGATTTGATTCATAAAAAAAAATCGTAAACATTATTGAATAGAAAAGTGATTAATCCAAAATCTATATTATCTCATTAATCATTAATCAGAATGTTATTAGTCTATGGCTCTTGATTGATAATTAAAACTATCAAATAAGAATCGATTCAATATGATTATCTAATCGGAATCTGAATAGCCTAAAGCTGTTATTAGATTATCCAGGTTATCAGATTATTCAATAAAAATGTTTAATTAAAAGTCTTGTTAGTCTGATTAAGTATAATCTGATTAGTCTACCGATTTGATTACCCAGCAAAACTATTAATCGATTATTAGATTAAGATTAGTTTATAGCTTCGATGAAAAGAAAAATGACTAATGAAAAATCTAATTTATCTGACTAATCAGGATCTGATTCATCAGAATCTTAGTTTACGGCTTGGTTGTTCAGATAAATTACATGGTGCAACAGAATTAACGTTTTTAAATATCCCACCGGGTTTCTCAACGGTTTCTGAAGCTTTTGGGTGTACTGAATCCGAATCTGGGTCAGATTTTTCGGGTGACCATAGCTTTTCTCTCCAGAGGGTGGTTTGTGAAGAGAGCAGTGGCGTGCCTTCCATATAAGCCGAAAAGCCCGGCTTGCCTAGCTAATCCTCTATGTGCTACAATATGTTTCAAAAATGTATCGTAACAATTTCTTTAACGTTTACATTTGGTTTCACTAACTGCCAATAGCATAAACATATAAATAAAGCTCTTCCTGCCATCTGTCGGCTGATAGCAAAACAATAGCAAACAGATAGCAAAATATGATGGCATCTCTTACTTGCTTACTTAAAATAGCCTTTAACCGCCTAGGCGATGATTGCCATCTCGCTTTTACTTATTGGCTTTTACCTGGCTTTCAAATCCCTTATTAAAATGTCTTTTTGAAGCTACAGTTTTTTTGAATTTAGAAGAAATTTTGTATGCAACTACGAAGCCAGCTTCGTGCTGTTGTTACTATAAGCTTTAAAGCCAAACTGGATATGTATATACATATCTACAATGTTAATGTGCAAAGAGCTCTACTCAAAAATTATTGGCGCATATTTTAAAGTAGAAAAAAAGAATTCAATAGTGGTGATTGCTGTAATATTTTTTTTTTTTGCTAGGCATTATAAAATATAAAAAATATTTTTTAGGTTTCTTAGGTCCACTTGCACGACGCCGAGTTATCTTTTTAGCTCAGAGTTAATTTGACATTTACTCTGAGTTAAAAATATAAATTTTCGTTGTGCAAGTGAGCCTTGGCTTCTGCGATGTATGTAAATGGGAAATAGTGCAAGTAAACCTTTTCCCTTGGATTGGAAAAGCTTAAAAAATCTGCAAAACAATAACTTGCCTATTGAAGAAACCTAAATGTTTAAGTTTTTCCCCGTGTGCAAAAGTCGATAAATATGAACTCTTCTTCTTCGTCTGAAATGTTCTTTGGCAGCAGTATGTGCTTTTGTTGGGGTTATAAGGACTGGGGCTTGCCTTGATTGAAACACGTAGGCACGCCACTGGAAGAGAGGGGGCTTTTGGAAGATATTAAATAAAAAAAATTTACTACTACCGACTACCGAACAAATTGCAACCAAAAGCTTTAGAAACTGATGAGAAACCCCCTGGAATTTTAATCTTTTTTGAAATAACTAAAATCTAGGTGGCTTGCTCATTCGCCGACTAAGTCAACACCAATAACCATTATAATTGAAAAAGCTTACTCTAATTAATCACTATACGTTTCGGGAAATTAAAAGTGGCAGTATACAGTATTTTGAAGTTTTTTCTTACATTTTGTCAACTCAATAAAATGATTGATTGAAATTTGTATTTACTTGTCACAGCTATCATCAATATTGACTGCAGCGATCAACTCATGCCCCATGTCTATGAAATCGAACACAATATAAAATGTGGCCAACAATAAAATTTGGCAGTTTTCAGTTTTTACACGTTGTTGACATAAAACCATGAAGCTGAAAATCTAAATAAAATGTGAACAATTGACATTCTTTATGGGTAAACAACTGTGAGCAAGATAAAGCGTTGAAGGCTTAAATGCACGCAAAAGAATTTCTTAAACGACACTAAGCTAATAAAGTGACATGACAGCAGTGACAGATGCTGCCAATCATTTGGACAAGCAAATTTATTCGGAAAACTCGGTTGTTACAGTAAAAACATGGCTTTCGAGAGATATATTTAGCTCATAATGTAAGCCAGGTCAGGTATGCAAAATGATATGACTGAGAGTTCTAAATGAACCTTCAAAACCTATGGGGAAGAGGTTTTAGTTCCTATGGCAGATACATTTATAGAAAATTTGAGATAAAAACAAGTAAGGAAGTCTAAGTTCCGGTGAAACCGAACATTACATACCCAGCTGTGCACATAAAGTGGGCGTGATCGTTCACCGATTTTTCTTATTTTCTGTGGTAGTACTCTACATAAACATAACATGCCTGGTACCTAGTTTCGTAAATCTATCTCACACCGTTCTGAAGTTGTTAGCAGTCGAATTTAAAAATTGCTTGACTCATAAGTGGGCGGTGCCACGCCCACTTTCCAAAATTTTGAAAAAATTATGTAAAGAATATGAAAGTTGATGTATGTACCAAATTATATTATTATAGCGAAATCAGTTAATTAGATATGGACTTTTCAATATTTCCACCTCCTTTCAATATAACTTTTATGAAAAAGTAGGCGTGGTCGCGAAGCGATTTCGTTTATTTTCTATAGCTGAATTTACCACAACAATAGTATGTCCTCTACGAAATTTCGTTATACTAGCATAAACTGTTCTGAAGTTATTAAGAGTCAAAATTTTAAAATTTCTTCAAATATACGTGGGCGGTACCACGCCCCCTTTTCAAAATTTTTTATAAAATCGGCCTTAGAACATCTAAATCAATACATATTGCAAATTTTATCATTGTAGCTGCTTCTAATATTGAATTAACCCATTTTATACGTTTTTCGAAATTTTCGATATCGAAAAAGGGGCGTGGTTATGGTCCGATTTTACCCATTTTCAATAGCAATCTATTCTGAACCCAAATAAGTACGCATGCCAAATTTGGTGAAGATATCTCATTATTTGCTCAAGTTATCGTGTTAACGGACAGACGGACGGACGGACATGGCTCAATCAAATTTTTTTCGATCCTGATCATATTGATATATGGAAGTCTATATCTATCTCGATTCCTTTATACCTGTACAACCAACCGTTATCCTAACAAAGTTATAATACCCTGTGTACAAGTACAGCTGGGTATAAAAAAGCCATCATATAATAATAATGGGTTAAAGTGCTATAAATCTACAGTTTAAGTATTGGCTTAACGATTCTGATTCAAAAAATGTAATTTCAGAATTTAATGAAAAAATCATATACATATATATGTCACCAATAGGTTAATACATAGCAGCTAACGGGTTAAGATATTGCACATTTACTACTTTTGCGTAAATATACCGATTGTAATTCAAATAATTTGCTTACAAGTCTTAAAAAAATATTACGTCACCAATGGGTTAATTATTGACCGCTAATGGGTTAAGATTCTAAAGTTTAACTTCTTTGGTGTAGATATCATTACTATTATGAAAATATTTTAATTGCAGATTTAAGTGAAAAAATATGGTTCAGTAATGGGTTAATATAAGGGCACTAAGGGGTTAAAGTTCTAGAGATTGACTCTTTTAATGTATATAGCTATACTGATTCTGATTTAAAAAAAATTAATAGTTTTACCTATCAACATGAACTTTTCAAAATATATTTCCGAAAAAACTTTATAAGCCGCAAATCCAAGTAGAAAATCTTAGAATGAAGCATACTATTCACAAACAAATTTCATACAAATTGGCCATTATACGAAGAAAGAAATAAAAGGCAGTAAGGTGGTAACCCTAGGTGCCAACTCATTTCTAAGACATCATAGTTGGTATGCGGCTGAAAGTACGTTTGATATAATACCCATATTGACATACTTTGTTTAATATTAAAAAAAAAAAAAATAGATAGGTGGCAGCCCTGTAAACCACCCCAAAGTGGGAACACCCAAGTTGACAGTCTTAGAATCAAGCATACCATCTCTATGCCAAATTTCATCAAAATCGGTCAAGCGGCCCGAAATGACCCCAAAAGGATCCCAAAATGACCCTAAAACGATGCCAAAATAATCCCAAAATAACTCCAAAGTGTCCTAAAAATGGTCCCAAAATTATCCCAAAATGACCCCCATGTGGACACTCTTAGAATCAAGCGTCAACCATCATTTCATCAAATTCGGACAAGCGATCCAAAATGATCCCAAAATTACCCTAAAATGATGCCAAAATAATCCCAAAACAACCCCAAAACGTTCTAAAAATGGTCCCAAAATGACCCTAAAATGATACCAAAATCATCCCAAAATGATTCCAAAATGATTCCAAAATGACTCTAAAATAATCCCAAAATGACCCAAAAATGGTTCCAAAATGACCCAAAAATGGTTCCAAAATGACCTCAAATGATCCCAAAATGACCCTATAATGATACCAAAATGACCCTTAAATGATCCGAAAATGATTCCAAAATGATCCTTAAATTGCTCCGAAAATACCCTTAAATGATCCCAAAATTATTCGAAAACGACCACAAAATAATCCCGAAATGATCCAAAATTGAACACAAAATTTTCCCGATATGATCCATAGTTGAACCCAAAATTATCCCAAAATAACCTAAATGATCCCAAAAGGATCCTAAAATCTGGGGTCCTAAGCAATAACAGCCTAAGTCGACTTAAGAAATTAGACCAGTTAAAGTTTTTGCTGGCGAATTTTTGTAACAAAACTGTTTTATAACTAAGGCAAACGTATTGGATTTAATTGTTTGTAAAGAAAGTAAAAAAAGACCAATGAAAGTCTTGAAAAATGTCTCGATGTTGCTATTCAAAATCACCAGCAAAAATTTCAACTGGTCTAATGTCTTAAGTCGACTTAGGCTGTTATTGCTTATGACCACAGAAATATTAAAAAAAAAAAACTATGTAGGTCACCAGTGGGTTAATTCATATCACCTTTAATGGGTTAAGATACTAGATTTTCTAAAATTAAGTGCAACATTTTACTTTGTAATTCAATTGAGTCAGCGTAAAATTTATTCTAAGCAAGTCGTAAGAATAAGCTCAAAAGTAAATCACTTGCACAAACATCTACTATCACCACTAATGGCTTTTAGTCTGACTATTCGTCCAGTTACCATTCTATTATGTTTATTGAATTAATTAAGGCTGCTGTTCATTCGGCTCCTTATCTACCTCTAGAAATAATAAAATAAATTTACATCACAAACTATGCAAATACAACATTAAAAGCTTATTTCTCTCACTACTGTCTAGACTCTAGAGTATATTATTTTGAAATTATGCAAATGTTAAAATCTTGTTCCTAGACGACTGTGTGCCTAAAGGGATATTAAGATGTTCAAGCCAGTTTTTGTTAATGTGAAGTGATTTTTAAGTTTGTAACATTTTTTTTTTTAGTTATTACATTATTATTCAGAGGACGCTTAAGGAAGAATTCGTAGATCGACAGCGATGGCAACTACGAGTCGGTCAACCAAACCTCTATCGAGTAAGATTAACTTGATGGGAGCTAGCACCAGTGCGGTTGCCAACGCAGCTAAGCGGACAACGGCGGATGCTAAACTCCCATCAACCGCTGATATGAAAACCAGTATCTTTACGTCTGTGGCAGCGGTCTCACGACATGGCCTCGGAGATTCGAAGGAGAAGGAAGCTGCAACTGAGATTTCGGCAAAGGGAGCGACCGCGATGGCAACAACGGGTCCGCACTCCCGGGAGACATCTCCCCGCCGCTTCACATACCACGAGAAAATATTGGCTGTAAAGATCCTGAAGAGGTATGAAGGGGTACCGCAGGAATCGCTGTCGCCGAATTCCAGAAAATGGGTAGAGCTAGTGAAAGCTGTGATACCGGATTTCCAAAATACTTACATGCCAAAGAGATTAAAAGTCAACCCTTTCAAGCGCCAGAGATCGGACCTGGAGTTAAATCCCCCTCCCAAGCGGCATCAGAATACCCCTGGAGCGGGCAAACTAAGCTTTGCTGAGGTAACCTTTTAGGCGTCCTTGACCGAGGCAATGACCGTCTGGCTATCCCCAAGGACCGGTGGCGTTACTTGAACTCGGCAACATTCTTCGCAACGTTGCTCCGGATTATTGCTCAGATTAAATTACTCGCATGCGAGGATGCAAAAACTGTAGCACTGTACAAGGCAGCAGCTGCTAAACTGGGTGAAGTCTACGAGGGCGCAAAGATCGAGGTCGCCGACTGGAAGGACATTCCAGCTCGTCCAAGGGCAAGGGCATGGATTCCGCCCATCCCTGACGAACCCGAATTCTCGGGATGCTACGGCTAATGAATCCGTCCCTCCCAACGCATGACTGGAGTGTCAATCTGGTCGGGGATGCGGTAGGGCCCGACATACAGGTGGTGTTCACCATGAATAAAGAGTCAATCGAGCCCCTTAAAAGGTGCAATGGCCTAGTACACTACAGCGTAGGCCAGATCGTTATCCACGTATATCGTGGTGATGCTCAGCGCGCTGCCTTCTCGGCTGCTCTGGGGGAACCGGAAGACGAAATACCAGAAGAGAAGCGGAGGATTCGGATGCGTTGATAGGCAACCTCCCGGATGGGGCAAACCTCGACGATATGGGGACGGCAAGGAAGTATTTGCGCTCTCATGTTGGTGGTGCTTCAGATTAATCTGCACAAATCTAAAGTGGACTCGGCTGCTTTAAGTAGTCGTCTTTCTAAAGGCGACGTGGATGTGGTCCTCATCCAAGAACCCTGGGTCAATAGCTCGAGAATCTGCGGATTGGGGACTAAGGGCTTCAAGCTCATTCGAGCCAGCTAGGAGAGTAAAGTCAGAACGTGTATTTTGGTCAAGTCTGAGTTGAACTCCTTTCTCCTACCTAACTACACCAATGGTGATATTACCGCTATCAGTCTAACGGTCGACAGCACCCACCTGACGGTGGCGTCGGGTCTATATGCCCTACGACGCCGAAGAACCTCCACCACAAACGGAGGTGAAAGACCTGGTGTCAAATTTCTGCACGGGTAATCTTATTATTGGAGCGGACGCTAATGCTCACCATGTCCAATGGGGGAGCTCCGATATCAATGCCAGGGGCGAGTCTCTGTTTTATTACCTCTTAACAACCAACCTGGTAATTTGCAACGTGGGTAATGAGCCTACTTTTATCACTAAGACCCACAGGGAGGTCATAGACCTCACTATCTGTAGTGAAGGCGCTTATGAGTGGGTCAGAAAATGGCGGGTCTTGAAGAACATTCATTCTCCGACCACCGTTACATAGAAATGGTTTTAGACTTTTTTGTAGAACAACCAATCATGAAGCGCAATCCACGTAACACTAATTGGCAGTTACACAATGAAATATTAGACAGAGCCCTACCAGTACTGCCCCTCATCAGTAGAGGAGCTAGAGGATCTTGTTACTACATTTACATCGGCGCTCTCAAATGCTCTAGGACAGGCTTGTCCAGTGCCAAAACCACGCGGTAAACACAGGCCACATTGGTGGTCCTACGATTTGGACTCGCTCCGAATATCATGCCGGAAACTATTTAACAATGCAAGAGCCTGGGCTCTGAACCTCATTGGCACGAATATAAAGCTAAACTAAGGGCCTGCAAAAAAGCTCTGAGACAGGCGAAGAGAACCTCGTGGAGAAATTTCTGCATTGGCATCGAAAAGGTCGACGACACAGCGAGACCTAGACGAGTCCTCTCGAAAAGTCAAATAGCCATCAGCTATTTGCGAAAACCTGACGGATCCTGGACCAGCACGGAAGAGGAAACCCTTGAGCTGCTCTTGAATACACATTTTCCGGGAAATCTGCATGACGCACCACTATCACCTGCAACAAACCTGGGCGTAGATCTACCTCTAACTGGTTGAATTCACCAACTTCTAAGGGGAAGGAAAATAGCTTCTTGTTGTTGTTGTTGTAGCGAGGTGTAGGCCTGCCTAAATGTCAGACAGGGTCACCCCGAGTGTATTGCTCTTGGCCGGGTCGATATAAGAAAACGGCCCGGGTCGTTTCGGCACGATGGGTACAGCACAAGTACTGGTACCGTTCTCGTAGAACCGGCAATACAAGAAACTAGCCGTGTAGGCTATGTAGGTCATTTAGCGTTACCCAGGGTGTACCAACTGGGAGGCGACCTACTTTTACACCCCTTCTTCACTTGGTACGGTTGAGTTATCACGCTATGTGACAAGGGGAACGCCCCAGGGTGGTGTTCTTTCCCCGCTTTTATGGAACCTCACAGTCAACTCGTTGCTACGTGACACAAGCTGGCGGGCGGGAAGATAGTGGCATACGCACACGATTTAGCTATTGCATTCAGAGGCAAGTTCCCACAAACTCTGTGTGACCTGATGCAAGTAGCACTGCGAGAGGTTTCGAGGTGGTCCTCTCGCTGCGGACTTAGTATCAACCCGGGGAAAGTGGAACTTGTCCTCTTCACCAACCGGTACAAAATACCGCCACTAAGCCTACCAGAACTAGATGCTAGACTGAACTAGACGCGCCTGGGCTTGTCGGATAAGGCCAAGTTTCTAGGCATAGTTCTCGACAGGAAATTGAATTGAAAGGAGAATGTTCTTCAGCGCCAGAAGAAAGCTTGCATCGCTCTCTACACATGCAAAAGAGCCATTGGCAAAAAATGGGGGCTCAGCCCTAGAGAATGCAGTTCGATCTACACGGCCATCATTCGCCCAATCATGCTGTATGGAGTCGTCGTATGGTGGCCTGCGCTGAGCAAGGCAACATACCTGAATCTGTTGCGGAAAGTCCATAGATCCAATATGATCTGTATAAGCGGTGCGCTAAGGACAACGCCCAACGAAGCCCTCCAGATCATTCTGGGAATTTTGCCACTTGATCTGGAAGGGTTTCGGTCAGCGGCGGCATCAGCTCTGCGCCAGGGCACGACCAAGCAGGTTCTTCAGGATAAAAAGCGCTTAGGTATGCCGTTTGCCACATGGAAACTAATGCTGAAGGAGCACACACTCCGTCAAGCCAACGAAAGATGGCTGCAATCCCCAGGGTGTCGGATATCGAAACAAACCTGGCCAAAATGGGATCTTAAAAGGTCTAGACGCATTTATGCTTTAACTAGGAAATCTCCATATTGATAGGGATATTAACCGGTCACTGCCTCATTGGTAGGCATGCAGAAAGGCTAGGTGTGCCCTACCGACGATGCCGCAGAAGTTGCAAAGATGATGAGGAGGAGGAAACAGTGGAGCACCTCATCTGCAACTGTCCGGCTTTAAGCGGCGCGAGAGCGCGCTTTTTGGGAGTTCCGTTCCTGGATAGCCAGATGGCGGAACTGGACATAAAGGACTTGATGGCCTTCATAAAGTCATCTAAGTGGTTCGAGGAGGAGTAACGGTGTCGGTTTAGGAGTGTCATTCCCGGGATTCTGCTATGTGGAAAATCCCAACAACTCAGGGATTTTCCATATGGCTGGGTCCCGGGTCTGAGTTTCCTTGTGTTAGTGGTATCACAACGGGCCTTTCAAAACTGGGCTAAGTGTGCCTCTGCGGCAGCCACTTGAACCTAACTTCACCTACCTATCAGGACTATCTTTTGAACGATATGCAACCCTCAAACCCGGTACAAGTTCTTTGTGGTTCTAAAACGAGGAAAGACTTTAAGCGGAGAAAAGCGTTAGTGATATTTTGTCCATTCAGTAACTTCTTATATTGTACGAATTTTGTACCACATCGCGTTATTTTGATAATATTCATTCATCCTTTTTAATATTTTGTTTAGAAAGCTTACGCAATTCCACCTCACTGTAGAAATAACTTTCGGATTTGCAAGTTTTAAGTTTTGTTCTCACTTTGAAAATTTCAGATGTAAAAAATGTTTTTAAAGTACTTCAGTTTTCAACTTCTTTATTGTTATAACTGACAACAATGCGATGTCAAACCATCCACTCAGACAAACGAAAGAGAACTAAAAACTTTCCTCGCCCACTTATGAATAGAAAGTTATTTGCATTTGCGTTATTGCTACCGTTTAACAGGATGATATTTACGTCGTACATACCTATAAAGGTATGCAAGCATATTTATGTAGATACGACAACAGCTAAGTGCAATTGCTATCGATATACTCTTGCAGGTCATTATCTATTACAACAGAGAATGTCGCAACATCCAATCGATAGAGCGGAAATTGAAAGGTGAAAAAGCAGGATGGCCTTTGACTGAAATAAAAATATTAGAAGATAAAAAAAGTATGTAAAATAAAATAAAATAAAATAAATAAATTAAATAAAATAAAATTTAATTTAATTAAATAAAATAAAATAAAATAAAATAAAATAAAATAAAATTAAATTAAATTAAATTAAATAAAATGAAATAAAATAAAATAAAATAATGAAAGGGGGCGTGGTTATCATCTTGTTTGGCCCATTTTCATTAGCAACCTACCTTGGCCAGAGTGTAACCTGTATACAAAATTTCATGCAAATATTTAAATTTTACTCAAGTTATCGTGTATATGGACAGACGGGCGGATGGACAGACAGACGGACATGCCTTAATGAACTCCTCTTTTCAACCTAAGACCTTTCATAAATAGAACTCTATATCAATCTCGATTGTTTTGTGCCGTTACGTAGTACTGTTATGTGGACAAAATTATAATACCCTTGTACTAGTACTAGTACGCTGGGTATAGAAAATTCAATCAAATAAAACTTCTATACGAGCTACAGCATATTAAATATTTAGCAAAATTTAAAATATCGTACCGAATTACAATATTTCGAACTTTTCCAATAATAAATACATATGTAATTAAAAATTTGAAAACAAAAAATATTTAATTCATTAACTTTGGAGAAATAACTTTGTTCGCTCATAATTTCCTTGTAAAATAAATTTATTGCAAATTGAGTTTATATTACAGAGATAAACAATTTATACTTGCATATTTTATGAATAGCTAAATAATTGTCAAGGTAAACTTCCAACTAAAAACACAATAAAAACCACTGCACTAAATTTCTATTTCATTTACTGATTTGTAGAATTTTAAGTGGTATGAAATCAACTACATACATACATCCATGTGTATGAACTAACATAGACATACAAAGAAATAATCATAATGAATGCAATTGTGCATGATATGATTGGACTACCCAGCGTTTTCCTGTTATTCATAAATTGAAAGCAGAATGTTGTGATGGGCATGAAAATAATTTACATTTACATAGTGTATGGTGTGCAACTCAGTCCTAGCAGGAAATTTGAAGTTGAGTGCCCCCCTCCCCCTCTCTTTCATTTCTCATTTATCATTTATTGAGACCATAACAATACCATTACCATACCTTTACCATACCATTACCATACCATTACCATACCATTACCATACCATTACCATACCATTACCATACCATTACCATACCATTACCATACCATTACCATACCATTACCATACCATTACCATACCATTACCATACCATTACCATACCATTACCATACCATTACCATACCATTACCATACCATTACCATACCATTACCATACCATTACCATACCATTACCATACCATTACCATACCATTACCATACCATTACCATACCATTACCATACCATTACCATACCATTACCATACCATTACCATACCATTACCATACCATTACCATACCATTACCATACCATTACCATACCATTACCATACCATTACCATACCATTACCATACCATTACCATACCATTACCATACCATTACCATACCATTACCATACCATTACCATACCATTACCATACCATTACCATACCATTACCATACCATTACCATACCATTACCATACCATTACCATACCATTACCATACCATTACCATACCATTACCATACCATTACCATACCATTACCATACCATTACCATACCATTACCATACCATTACCATACCATTACCATACCATTACCATACCATTACCATACCATTACCATACCATTACCATACCATTACCATACCATTACCATACCATTACCATACCATTACCATACCATTACCATACCATTACCATACCATTACCATACCATTACCATACCATTACCATACCATTACCATACCATTACCATACCATTACCATACCATTACCATACCATTACCATACCATTACCATACCATTACCATACCATTACCATACCATTACCATACCATTACCATACCATTACCATACCATTACCATACCATTACCATACCATTACCATACCATTACCATACCATTACCATACCATTACCATACCATTACCATACCATTACCATACCATTACCATACCATTACCATACCATTACCATACCATTACCATACCATTACCATACCATTACCATACCATTACCATACCATTACCATACCATTACCATACCATTACCATACCATTACCATACCATTACCATACCATTACCATACCATTACCATACCATTACCATACCATTACCATACCATTACCATACCATTACCATACCATTACCATACCATTACCATACCATTACCATACCATTACCATACCATTACCATACCATTACCATACCATTACCATACCATTACCATACCATTACCATACCATTACCATACCATTACCATACCATTACCATACCATTACCACTATTCCCGGCATCACTAGTGTCCGTAAGAAAAAATTACTTACAGAATTATTTATGTCTTCCGGAGTAGGAGTAAAACAACTCTAATTGATTTATTTCTGTATATAGATTGCGACATGTGTTAATTAAATGGCAGCAACACAAATTATGTCGGTTAAATCTGTTGCTTAAACAAACACCAAGCAACATCAACATCAGTGACATGTGTGTGATTGCATTGAAAAAAGGAGAAAATTTCGTGCAGAGTGACGTAACCAGTGTTGCAATTCTTTATTTACTCATTTAAGTATATTCACAACTGTGTTAAAGCGTGTTTATGAATTAGCCCCAACTGAATTAACCCCCACCGAGCAAAATGACTTAACCCCCACCAATTTTACAACGAAATTAAAAATGGCGGACAGTGGGGCTAAAGTCATTTTCGTGGGGATAAATTAATTTTTTTAGTGAGGATTCAGTCATGTGGGGATTCAGTCATAAAAAAAAACTAATGGCGGTGATATACCAACAGTTCATCATAACCTCTAACGAGATTTTTAGCCGAGCTTCTCTTTCCAACTTGTGGTGTGTTGCTTTTGAGTTTTTCCTACAAGTTGGCGGGACCTACAGTTTTTTGCCGACTCCGAACGGCACTTGCAAAGCAAAAGAAATTTTTTGCTGAGAAGCTTCTCATGGCAGAAATACACCCGGAGAGTTTGCCAAACTACTGCCGAGGGGCGACCCCATTTAGAAAAATTCTTTTTCTAAATAATTTTGGATGTTACTTTTGCCGGGCATCGAACCGACACGACTTGGTGTAGAAGGCCGAACACTTAACCGCTACACCACGGCGACCGCCACGTTTGGTGGGGCTTAATTCATTTTGATTGGTGGGGATAAAATCATTTTCGTGGGGTTTAATTCATTTTTCTTCCGTGGGGATTCTGTCATTTTTGGTGGGGAAAGATTCACTGAGACATTGGTGGGGCTTAAGTCATTTTGTTCGGTGGGGGTTAATTCAGTGGAGGCTAATTCATACACCCTGTTAAAGCATATGGTGCTACATAGGTATATGCAAGTGTGTGACAATATGATTGTTTTCATGTTTGTTTATAAAAGAGCTTGTAATAAAGTAAGAAATTCTGTTAATATTTAAGTTGTGCTGTAATTATAATTTTGGCGCTAGTAGACTTTTGTGTATGATTTAAAAGGCGAACAACTTTAACGCACCACGCACTATATTCAGATTTCTAGAGTAGTTTCCAGCAATTTCCTCGCGTATATTTCAAACTCGCGTATCATCCTTTTTAATTAGTTAGTGGTATATGACTCCAAGGATGTAATACAGGGAGGTTTTGTTATACAGCTTGTTTTAAGCGCGGCCGCCGTGGTGTAGCGGTTAAGTGTTCGGCCTTCTACACTAAGTCGTGGTTTGGCCAACTCTCCGGGTGTAGGTCCCGCCACAAGTTGGGAAAGAGAAGCTCGGCAAAAATCTCGTTAGAGGTTATGATAACCTGTTGGTATATCGCCGTCATTAGTTTTTTTTTTGTTTTAATCAATCTTCATTTGTAAAAAAATAAAAATAAAATTTAGCTATTTCAATTGGCAATCCATCATGTGACAGTTGATCGCATGACATTTCGCCACATCCCATTTCAGGTAATCATGTTACATATGCGGTTATTGTTTTTGCTGTAACTATTAACTTATATTGTTTTTTTTTTTTTTGGAATAGCTGTTGGGTGAAAAGTCTTCAGTGCCTTCCAACCGTCATTGTAGTTTTGAAGCCGTCGTTAGTCTAGTGCCTCTCTGAATTTTTTTTTAAGCTAGTAACTAGTTACTTTGATTTTGTCTACTGAGAAGGAGGTCTTCAGGATCGTATGCGTCTTCTCGCCGTCATTGCAGCTTTGGACAAAATATTAGTTGAATTCAAGTGTAAAAGCTTATATAGTTTTATATTGGCGCGATATCATATCACATTGCATGATAGTCATCTAAACCGAATCATATAAGATTGCTTTAAATTTACGTGATATCATATCATATTGCATCTTATACAAAATATCTCCTCGTAGAAATCTAAAGAACTAAACAGCGATAAACTCATAAATCCAAAATTTCAAAAAACTCGAAAAAATTACTGCCTCTTCCATATAAGCCAATGACATTTTAAATTTTTAACAGCCTTTTTCTCGGGGCGTAGTGGAGATATAACTCACTCGAGTATACTGATCGGTGGGTATTGCATGGGAGAGTGCGGTAGTATGCATAACTGCCTTTATAGATCGCCTCAAATTGTCTTGATATCATATCATATCGCATCGTGTACACAATACTAACTCAAGGTCATCTAAACATATTATTATTATTATTATTATTATTATTATTATTATGCCCAACGGATTTTACCCACCATACCGCCCGACCGACACGAGGGGCGCATCCGCATAACGCGCGGATTAAATTTGCCGAGTGTTTGAAAGGCGGAGGTTTGTTAAGCGTCGAGATCTCAAACTGCTCAGCTACAGAGAAAAATTCATCAGCTGAGTGTAATACGAAAATAAATAGATAATAAAAATACATAAATTGATACTACGTAGAAATCAATTGTTAAGAGAGAATAGGATAGTTTTTTTAATAATAAAAAGCGAGTCCGAAATATCAAAAGTGTCTGAATGAGAGTTATAATTTTCGCACAAACACTGGAACGGCTCGTGTAATTGATAGTTGGTTCTACATTGCTTCAGAAGAATAGGTTTAAAATGTCTTAAGGCTCGTGAGGGAACATTAAAGTTAACTTCGTTCAAAAGAGGAGGGCTTGAAATCCACCCGTTTAGGAGTTTACACATGAATATTACACCTAGCATTTCTCTACGGCTAGCAAGGGTAGGGAGATTGATAAGTTTCAAGCGATTAGTATAAGGAGGAAGGTTACACGAAGGATCCCATCGTAGATCTCTCAATGCAAAAAGTAAAAATTGTTTTTGAATAGATTCTAGCTTATCTATATGAATTTGATAACGCGGATTCCATATAATCGAGCCGTATTCTAATATTGGTCTAACTAATGTAGTAAAAAGGGTCTTAGTAATATAAGGGTCGCTAAATTCTTTTGACCACCTTTTCACGAAGGCTAAAACACCTCTGGCCTTATTGGCAGTAGCCTCGATATGAGGATTGAAACTAAGTTTACAGTTCATCATCACACCCAAGTCAACAAAAACATTAACGTGTTCAAGAGTATAATTGTTTATCGAATAAGAAGCTGGTTGAAGAGTTCCACGAGAGAAACACATGAATTTACATTTTGCCAGATTAAGCGGCATATAGTTTACGTTGCACCAAGTAACTAAGTGGTCTAAGTCCGTTTGAATCAAAGAACGTTCCTCCGTCAACGCATATGACTTAAATAGTTTCACATCGTCAGCATTTAACAAGATTTTAGAGTACTTAATTGTTGTACACATGTCGTTTATGAATAGCAAAAACAGAACCGGGCCAAGGTGACTGCCCTGAGGGACACCAGAAGAGACATCAATGGCATTTGAATACGTATTTTTTAAAATTACACGTTGTGTTCTACCACAAAGATAGGAGGAGATCCAACGAGTAAAACCAGGTTGAAAGCCTATGAGATCAAGTTTATGTATGAGTAAAGCGTGGCAAACTTTGTCAAATGCTTTACTAAAGTCGGTGTATATAACGTCAGTGCTTAAATTATTTCTAAACCCATTCGAGACGTAGGTAGTGAATTCAAGTAAATTAGTTATGGTTGATTTGCCTTTACAAAATCCATGTTGAGAACTTGCAATCAGTGTTGGGATCGAAAATGCTAGATAATTGGTAATGATGGCTTCGAATAACTTGTGAATGGCGGAGAGCTTTGCTATTCCACGATAATTTTCTACGCAGGACCTGCTCCCACTTTTATAAAGAGGTATAAGAAAAGATTCTTTCCATGAAGTTGGGAAAATCCCACACTGTAAAGACAGATTAAACAACTGTGTTAAGGGCTGGTAGATGTATTCAGCACACTTTTTAAGAAAGCATGTCGGGATTAAGTCGGGGCCATATTTGAAAGACTCCTTTAAGGCCTTTAGGTGTAATAAAACATCTTCTGGGTTTAAATGAGGAACATGGATTGAGTTAATGGAGTGTGGTAAATAAGGGTATCCGTTAGATGATAAATTTATTCCAGAAGAATAATTGGACTTGAAGAATTGAGCAAAGAAGTTGGCAATCTCTAGGTCGTCACTAGAGATTTTATCTCTGAATTTCATAGATGAAGGAAACCCTATTACCCTGCGTTTAGCGTTTACGAAACCATAAAATATCTTCGGATTGCAAATAATGTTCTTTTTAATTTTACATAAGTAAGCATTGTAACACTTTTTATTCAATTCTAAATATTTATGGCGCAAAACAGAGTATTGTACATAATCAGAGTGTAAACCAGTTTTTTTGTATAGTTTAAAGAAGCGTGACTTTCGATTTTTTAAAGATTTGAGTTCTTTAGTGCACCAGACTTGCATTGGCTCATCATTACGTAAACAGATGCGCTTTGGTACGAACTCATTGTAATGAGGCCAAACAAGTTTGCAAAGTTCTTTATTTATCTTTTTGAAGTTGGCTCTAGAGAAATCAAAAGTTTTAATAGAGTCATAAGGTTTCGTAATACAATCGCGATTATAGTTTATGATTTCGTAGGCTATTTCAAAAGATGGATGGTAAGCGTCTTCGGGAAGAACTAAAGGATCACATCGATTTACAGTGAATTTAGACAAGTCATCAACAAAGGCCAAGTCTAAGACTTTTCCTAACTTGTTCGGAATAACATTAATCTGACTAAGACATAGGTTGGTCATTTCGTCCAAAAACTCATTACACAACTTACATGACACTGGGACAATATTGCCATCAATTATTCTCCACGAGATGTGTGGCAGGTTAAAGTCACCCAAAACAACTACTGAGTCCACGGGCTTAATCAAAGAACTTACAGTTTTTATAAGTGAAATGTGGTGCATATACACTGATAAATCAGATGACGGTGGAATGTAACTAACAGCTAAATAAATATGGCCTGTGCCAATTCCTATACGTATGCATTTAAATTCTATGTTTTCAATATAAGCGGGCTACTCACCTGCCAAGAAATGCCTCAAGAAAAAAACGAGCATATATTTCTTGTGCCTGGTCAAGAAATTTTGACGTTTACGGCATTTTCCATTTTCTTGCAAATTACTATTATAAAAATGTACAATATATGTTTAGCGAAGTATATACTTATCTTTGCCGTGAACCTGCACGTTTACCTCAAGAAATATATACGAGCATATTTATTTCTTGAGGTAAACCGGCGTTGCCAACTATCGAAAATTGTAGTATTTTTTCTTATGAGCTGAGTATTGGCTCAAGAAAATTTGACGTGTGAAAACAGTTCTTGACCATTTCTTGAGCGTTTTTTTATATGGAGTTTGACATTTCTTGGCAGGTGAGTAGCACGCTATAAGGTAAATTAACATCTTCAGATGGTATTGAAGAATGTACAGCCAATAGGACCCCGCCCCCGGTTCTGTCTAAGCAATCGTTTCTATAAATCTGATAACCATCACAAAAAATTTCGGAATCAAAGACATGTGGTTTTAACCAAGTTTCAGTGAAAGCAATAATTCTATAGTTACAATTGATCGTTTTTAAGTAAAAATCAGTTAATTTGGTATTTAAACCTCTAACATTCTGATAATAGATATTCAAGAAAGAATTTAGAATTAGTTTTTTGGATCAGTATTCTGACGAGGAATTTGTACAGCATCTGGGTCGTTCGCAGTTGACTTAGGTGAAAACTCGCGAATAAAAGCACCAGAGGGCCAGAACGACTGATCCAAAATCACATCGTAATCTTCATCAAAAACATCAATCCTAAATGAAGAAATTTTTCGCTCATAATTAAATTTAAACTTATGTATTACTAAACCCTCAGCCTTAATTTTCGATTTGATGTAAGACTTAAGGTCGTTGACGGAAGTGTCTTTCTGAAATCTAGACACGAATATCGATTTTCGCGGTGGAACCACAACCAGCTTAGTAGCCGTTGGTTGAACTGAATTGGCAGTATTTTGTTGTTCAGGGGTTCGATTTGGGGCCTCGGAAGTGAACTGAACCACTTCCAAGGAAGTGGATGAACCCACTCCTTTGGAAGTAGGCGGCACCACTTCTTTGGAAGTCGACGCAATCACTTCTTTGAAAGTGGACGGAACCACCCCCTTGGAAGCGGATGGAACCACTTCTTTGGAAGCGGATGGAACCACTTCTTTGGAAGCGGATGGAACCACTTCTTTGGAAGCGGACGGAATCACCTCCTTGGAAGTGGGCGGAACCACTTCTTTGGAAGTGGACGGAACTACTTCTTTGGAAGTTGACGGAACTACTGCTTGGGGACTGGGTGAGGCCAAGTCGATTAATTCCAACATTTGCGATTGGAGACCTAGCTGGGGAGGGTTTAAATTCAGGGGCTCAGGCAAACTAGGTTCTCGATAATTTAAATCATTCGAAATGTTTTTTTCAACAACAGGAGAACCATCTAAACACTTGAATGACCTAAAAAGTTTTTCGTAATGGTCAAATTTCACGGAAATTTTAGAAAACTCCTTACCGATTTCAGAAAACGCATTTCGAGTTTCCCTAAAAAGCTTGAAAAGATCAATTTCAGCTGATCTACATTTTACACATGACCAACGAACACCTTTGTTATCATTTATGACATCTACAATCCTACCTGTCAACCCTGCGCACTTCATATGACCAAGCGCATCGCAGAGCCAGCAAGACACGTAGCGTTCGGATTCGCTTTTTATTTGACACTTTTCGTAAATACAGTACATTTTTAAAACGACAAAAAAAAGTTCTGTTATTAATTAAGAAAGGAAAAGTTCAACTAATAATTTATAAAAGTTGGTTTTAATTAAAAGCAACCCTGAAAGTTTTATAGGCAAGTGTTTATATAGCAGCGAGCAGCTTGAGAGTCACTGTATTCTGACACTCAACAAACAACGCAAACAGCTGTAATAAAAGAAAGAAAATAGCAAAGTAACAAGTGCACACAAAAGCAATAACAATTATAAGAAGAAAATGAAGCCAATCAAACAGCAACAAATACACTATGCAAATGACTCGGCAAATAAAAGGAAAGCAAAATTTAATTTAGAATTAAGCTAAAATTCATAAAATATGAATTATCTCCACAATTCAAATGTTTAAAATTGAACACTATGACTTTGCACTTAATTTTATCACAAATTAGAGTATGGAAGTTGTATATATTAATTTTAATTTCACAATTAAAAACACAGTAAATGTAAACACGACTGCACAGCAATAATGACGTTTGCGTATATCATACCACATTGCTTCGAATCTAAATGATATCATATCATATGTATAATACCTCACTACATCACTGTACAAATCATCTCATCCCATTTTTCGCAGTGGAAGGTAACGAATATCATATGATATGGTAGCACAACATATTGCTTCAAATTCACATAATGTATTATCACATCAATATCACCACGTCATAAAATATGTACATAATACCTCATGCTTAGTACCTCACATGCACCTCAAATAATACAGTGCTCACAATTCACTAAATCACATCGCATGTAAAGAAGTTGCGTTGATTTTAAGTTTCAAATTACACTGTATTAGAACATCTTTTCCATTTTTCGCAGTAGAAGGTAAATAATGGCATGGTTGCACGACATATCCCTTCAAATTCGCATAATGTAAAATCACATCTATATCACATCCTATCACGTCATAAAACATCATCTCCATAATACCTCCGATAAGTTTTTTTTACCAACAACAACAAAAAGGGCACTTAATCGCATAATACTACATCGCTTCTCATGTGACTACATTATATCGCATGTGGTGATATGGTATTGATTTGTTTCAAATTCAAGTAATATTACATCGCATCATATGCACAATATCATAAGCTCAAAAAAGCGCATAGTACTGCTCCGCTTATAATTTTCTCAGTAGAGCGTATAAGACATCATATGATAACAAATCATATCTAAATATATCACAACGTACCGTATAATACTACCTACCTCATAATGAATTATCTCCTTAACATCTTCAGGGAATGTTTTTTTTTCGGTTACAATAACAAATCGCTTTCAATATCACACTAAAGCACCGCTTGTGATAAAACTTCACTTAAAATTTTGTTTCGAGTTCTAGTGATATCACATCACATTGCCCATAACGTCGCTTATAATATCAGTACATCAGGCATGCCACTTAAGATCTTCAGTTTCGCATCACATCAGACTGCTTGTAAAAAATTCCTCTCATTTTTGTGAGTACCGCTAAATAACAATAATATTCTTTATTTTTCAACAACTTTTATCAATTTAAATTTATTTTAAATATTTACAAATTTAATTAAATTTATACCAATAAATCCAATTAGAATTAAATATTTCTTGAATTTTTTTTTCACTAAAAATGCTTAATTTTATAACTCTGAAAATTTGTGGAAAACATTTTTATTACAAAAAGGAACGTTTGTTTTTTTTTTCTATCGAATATTTCATTTAAGAATTCGTATTATTTTCAAACTCATTCAATTCCTTTACATCGCTTGAATATTTTTTTTACATTGTAATCTGTTTAATAAACCTACATACAAAATTTGATTTTGTAATTTACTTTAACTCTAACTATGCTAATAAAGTATATAACAAATTCACATACTTACTTAGTAACATACACAACAACAATATATGTACGTACAATAAATTCGTTATACATAAATATATTAGTCTGCCTACATAGCTGTTTCATAAGAAATTAATTAAAACAAAAATTTTAATAAAAAATCCAGACTAAACTACACATCAAAAAAGTCTGCTTATACTTTCCAGTTGAACAAATTTCATTATTTTATATAACAAACTATATATATGGCTCATTCCATTTCAAGACAACCGGTCCGCGCGGGACATGATTTTTGATATATAACGAGCACTTCAACAATTCAAGCATACTCGGCTTTCGCATTTTTGTTTGGTCATCGCTTGTTCACAGCATATCGCCACTTGATGGCCCATTGCCAGTGGTACGCGTCGTTTTCGTTATTTGATGAGTGACAGTAAGTGGCTGTTGAGTGCAGCCAACAATCTGGTTTGTAGAGAAACATATTGAAAAAATATTAAGAGTTAGAATATTAAATATAATGAAAAAATTGTATTTCTTTTTATGAAGCGTAATAAACTAAGCTAAAGGTTGGACTCACCTTGAAGAAAGCCTTGCGAAAATTATCCGATAGGAAAGCATATAAAAATGGATTTATACATGAGTTCGTGTAAGCCAAGACGTGAGAGGTAATTTGTAGCATTACAGATGCTGTAGTGGCGGGATAGATATCAAATGCTTTTAGCACAAGAATAATCTGAAATGAAAAGTAAAAAACGATATTAGATTTTGAGAGCGAGCAAGAGGAACACATAGGCTATATGTACTATGTACACAACTTTTCAATATGAATTGTGGAAGAAGTTAATGTTTAGTACTTTATATGAATAAAACGGAACATACCCCCTTCTTGCACAATTCATATTGAAAAGTTGTGTACATATCCCCTTCATCCATGAATTATCTTCTACAATTTTCACGATAGCCAAGTTCTGATAAAACAGAAATATAGATATGCATAGAAACCATTCACCAATCCCAAAAACAGAAATTGAGTGAGAATGCGACATACCCCCTTCATCCATGCATGTCTTCATCTACGTATTTTCTCAATATTTTTTGCTCAAAACCTACTCAGCTGCTACTAACTTTATCATGTACTTTCGAAAATGAACAAACTCACATATTGATTGTACATTGTTTTTACAACAACAAAGAAACCAATCATCACAGATTCTAATTAAAATAACTAGAATGTAGCAAATGCTAAGTTGCAAAATGTTGTCGAGTTTGTTAGTGATGTTGCCTTAGAGAGAGTACATTATTATAAGCTCTTCTCAATATATAGAATTCGAATGCTCTGTCATGCAGTGAGTCATCAACAGCAGAAAGACAGCTGAGGTGAAAATTTGCTTTGGACAAAATATTTTAGCAAACTAGTGTTAATCCAATTAAAAGTGTCATTGTCATAGAGAGAGAGAAATACATTAAATTGTATGACTTGCTTGTCCAGCTAGATGGGTTGCTATAAAGAGTAGTGGCGTTGTCCTTAGACATTTGAAGACATGCATGGATGAAGGGGGTATGTCGCATTTTGAGTGAAACGAGAAAATCGGTTTTAAAATTTTGCTTAAACATTTGAGGTTTTTTCGAATCTTTATGGAAAACTGACAAAAAAATTATGCAAAGCCATAAAAGACGTTGCATAATATGCAATAAAAAGCATAAGTTTATATTTAGTGTTTTATATGAAAAAAGCGGAACATACCCCCTTCTTCCACAATTCATATTGAAAAGTTGTGTACATACTCCCCATTATCTTCTACAATTTTCACGATAGGCAGATTCTGATAAGACAGAAATATAGATCTGCATAAACACTATTCACCAATGCCAAAAACAGAAATTGAGTGAGAATGCGACATACCCCCTTCATCCATGCATGTCTTCATTTGTCAATGTGATTAAAGGCGGAGCAATTGCCTCAAGATGACTCGACAATTTTTTGTTAAGAAAAAAAATAATTTCCATAAAGTGTTATGTATTAATTTATATAGCTACTGCTCACAAGTTAGTTGAAACATTCACTTATTTTTTTTTTTTGAACTTACGTGTATAGGAAGCCAGCAAATAGCAAACGCAAGTACAACAATAACCACCATGCGGGTAACACGTCGTTTGCCTTTCCTGTAAAGAAAAAATAAAAAAAAATAGAAAATATAGTTAAAAATAAAAATTCGGCGGACAAGCTGTATTAACAACAGGCTGAATAAATTTTAGGATTTTTTTGCTGCGTTAAATTAAATTCAATAAACTTTAGTAAAATTAAGTAAAATAAAGAAAAAAATAAAATAGAACAAAAAACATAAAAAAATAAAATTAAATTAATGAAATAAAATATAATAAAGTAAAATAAAATAAAAAAAATATAAAATAAAACAAAATAAAATAAAATAAAATAAAATAAAATAAAATAAAATAAAATAAAATAAAATAAAATAAAATAAAATAAAATAAAATAAAATAAAATAAAATAAAATAAAATAAAACAAAATAAAATAAAATAAAATAAAATAAAATAAAATAAAATAAAATAAAATAAAATAAAATAAAGTAAAATAAAATAAAATAAAATAAAATAAAATAAAATAAAATAAAATAAAATAAAATAAAATAAAATAAAATAAAATAAAACAAAATAAAATAAAATAAAATAAAATAAAATAAAATAAAATAAAATAAAATAAAATAAAGTAAAATAAAATAAAATAAAATAAAATAAAATAAAATAAAATAAAATAAAATAAAATGAAATAAAAAAAATAAAATTAAATTAAATTAAAAAATAAAATAAAATAAAATAAAATACCCACACGCTGCAGGAACCAGATAAGCCGACATATGTTTCGATGATACTGGAATTACATCTCTTCATGGACTTTTACTTCCCGGCATTGTGAGAGTCAAACTGACAACACTGTAGTGGCTTGTACGCTAGAAGCCTTAGGCCACTAGCAGCTTGAAGGTAAACAATTCTCAGTATCCATTTATGCATACTAGAGTTCGCCCATTGGTTGAAATTCAACCACAAAATTTTGCTATTTCTTAAATTTTCCTTTCTTTTCCATCTTTTTTATATTTTTGGTCTCTATACATTCCTATTCATTTTGCCTTTTCCTCCCTCTTTACACCATTCAGTAATATAGTTTCAATGTTGATAATTATTTATTCTTCTTAGGTCGTCTTCATACGTATTTCTTTCCTTTCCTTTCCTTTGCTTTCATTTGCTTTTATATCCTTTCCTTTCCTCTCCTTTCATCTCAATTTATTTCTTTCGCTTTTCTTTCCTTCCCTTCCCTTTTCTTTCCTTTCCTTTTCTTCCCTCTCCGTTATTTTCCTTTTCTTTCCTATTCTCTTCTTTCATTTCATTTTATTTCCCTTCTTTTTTTCTTTTCTGTTCTTTTCTTTTATTTCTTTTCGTTGCTTTTATTTTCTTATCTGATCTTTCTTTTTATTTCCATTACATTATTTTTTCCTGTTATTTTCTTTTTCTTTCCTTTCCTTTAGTTTCCTTTGCTTTAGTTTCGTTTCGTTTCCCTTAGTTTCCTTTCATTTTATTCATTTTTTTTTTCATTTCATTTCTTTTCTTTTATTTTTTTTTTCTTACCTTTATTTTCTTTCAATTTTTTCCTTAGATTTTTTTTCCTGTCATTTCGTTTCCTTACCTTTCCTTTCCTACCATTTACCAACTTTCTTTTTTTCCTTTCCGTAACTCCTTTAGATTTCTTTCTTTTCCATTCATTTCCTATACTTATTTTTTTAGCTTTTTATTTTCATTTATTTTCCATACCTTCCCACTAGCTACCTTTTCTTTCTTTTCCACTCCTTTACCTACATTACATTTCCTTTCTTCACTTCCCTTTTTCTTTCCATTTCTTTCCTTTCCCTATCTTTATTTGCCTTTGATTTTTCTCCCATACTTTCCGTTCCTTACCTTAACTTACCTTACTTTTCCTTTCCCATTCTTTCGTTTCTTTTAACTTTTGTTTATTTCATTTTTTTTTTAATTTTTTTTATTTTATATTATTTCCTTTCCTTTCATTTCCAACAAATTTCTTTTTTTATTATCAATCAATTTTCTATTTCTTATTTTACTTTTTTTTTAATTTTATCAGTTTTCCATTTTATTTTATTTCACTAAGTCTAGCCATGAAGATCCTTGTGCATGATCTAGCTTATTTGTACTTTTTTTTTCAAAACTTCATGTCTGAGCAAGTTTTTGCTTCTCTGAATACCCTCGCACAGATTTTGTTTTTGTAAACGCTGTTTGTTCCTACGCTCAATTAAGTTGACGGGCTGGCTCATGTTTATTATTGCTGGCAACAAAACAACTCACACTCGGAATCTCCCCAACTGCAATCAATGCAAGCACAACAATGCAAGTGGTCATACCTACATACATACACACATAACAGCGTTTCTATAAAGTGAATGCGTGTTTAGCACTTGTAGTGGTGTGACTTTCAAATCATATTATAATTAATTTTTTTTAATTTTTGGTTTATTGTCGCACACCCTGCTCGGCGAGACCTATCGATACATATCAAATTTTATATACCTTAGAATTGTGGTTATTGCAAAAAAGGGAGAAAACTTTCAAGCGTTGCGAATTTATATATAAAGTATATTGTTAATTTATTAATATAAATGTATTAAACAGTTTAATAATGGTAGATATTAATTTAAAAATAATAAAAAAAATTTCAAACATTCACCACGTCTCTTATTGGATTTTGTTCTCACATCCTGAAAATCACATTTTCATACCAAAAAACACATTTTCATACAATCCCGAAAATGCTTTACAATACCGTCGGTATTTACAGCAATAGACAACAAGTCAAAAGCAACAAAGGGTTTAAATGTTATAAATGAAATAAAAAGATGATAAAAAAATTTTAAAGACAACCTTTATATGAATGCTGTCAAAAATCCTCAGCAAATTTGTCGTTAAACAAAGACATGGTTTCGGTGTTTTTGGTTTTGAAATTTTAGTCATACCAATTGTAATCAATTTTTGAGATTTGAAAATATAAAGGTGGAGTGCGCGTTTCCAAAGTAAGGCAAACAATTTCTGAGAGCCTAAATTGAAGTTCGGTTATCGACAAAACATTTAAAGTCTATTAATACCAGTTCTTATATTTTAAAAGGGAAAGTACGTCACAAATGGAATTTGAAGATAATTGCCGAGATATCCTAGATAGAGCTGCCACTGAGCGAGACGCAATATATGTATGCCCATACTATGGAAACTCATTGGACTAGTCAGAAAATCCTAGTTATTCACCAATACTTGGTAACTTATGTGTTCATTTCAATATAGGTACATTAGGGTGGTCACTATAATCAAATGTACAACTAGATAGGTTGCACCACGGCCAACTACATCGCATATACATTTTTTTCACGATTGGATATGCTTTAGGCGTGTCCCATGGGAACTAAGTTCAGATTGCCGTATGAAGTCCCGAAAAGTAAAAGTGCACAGCTAAAAAATTAACCTAAATTTTAAATCCGTATAAAGTTTAATCAATTTTTCAAACATTTTTGTACAATATTTCAAACCGTCCAAATACCTACAAACATTTTCAATTCCTTTAGGTTTCGATTTAAAATCTAAATGAAAAAGCAGTCTAAATTTTTATTTTTGGTTTGCTTGAATGTAATCTAATTTTTTCAACAAAAACTTCATGTGCTTCATAGCTCAGCGGTAGAGCAGTCGGCTGTGACTCCTGGACGTTTTCGTTCGAATCCTGCCAAGTGCCACATTTTTTTTAATTTTTATTTTACTCTTAAAACTTTTCGGTTTAAAATTAAAGCTTTTGGTTTGAAAATTAAAATTTTTCGGTTTAAAATTAAAACTTTTTGGTTTGAAAATTAAAACTTTTCGATCTTAAATTTAAACTTTTGGGTTTGGAAATTTAAATTTATTTTTGAAAGCTTATTCAAGATTGAATTTTGCCAACAACATTTATGTGAGCGATGTAGCTCAGTGGTAGAGCAGACGGGCATGATGCGGGGAGTCTTGGTTCGAATTCTCGCCAACGGACAAAAAATTTATTTTATCTTTAAAAAATTGTTAAAACATTTCTGGTTTATAATTAAGTATACTTACGTTAATGTATCGAACCATGGAATTTTTTCCAGCGTCATTATTTTTTATTAGGTGTAATTTTTGCAATTGCATTAAGTATCAATTTATTAAGTTTGGTTGTATTTTTTTCAAATTATCAATTTATAACCATCGGCCTATTCACGCAATGTTGAACCATCTTAGTCATCTTGATAAATGGGTTTATTATTATTTAATATAACAGAACATGAAAAAGAATAAATAAACAACAGAAAAGGTTGACAAACAATCGAAAAACACACAAAAAGAAAATAAACGAAAGGAGCGTAATTCTTCTTACCTGGACTCGCGGATGGTTTGCAACCTGGTGCGCTACGCCAAAGTCTTGCCAACATGCCAACATACAAAAAGCCATATAAGTGTTAGTGGCGCTATGTACGATGATAAGAAGAATGAAACCTAGTGGCAGAGTGAAAAGAAAGAAGTGATTAAATTCGACAATTTTTCGATATTTTTTGTATTAAATATTCGTCGATTTTATTTATTTATTTTTTTATTTAAAGTCAATATTTTTTTTTTTTTTAATTTTCTTATAATGCACAAATACTACTTCGGCTAAGCGAAAAAAATTTAATTTCCCCAATTTTGTATAACAAGCCCCCAAAAACTTTCAAAGTCAATAACCAGATAAAACACAACATTTTCACAAATAACCATAATTCAATTTTCATTCAGTCAACTGATATGTTATGCAAAACAATGACAATTAAAAGTTCATAGTTCTTGATTGTTGCTTTCTACCGTACACCGCTGTTTTTGTTTTTGCTTTTGATTGTTGGTGCCACAAACATTTAGCAATTCTATTGTTTTTTTTCTTTTTTTATGTTCGTGTACATTTTATGGGTAAAGTTTGATTTATATTGCCTGTGGCTCCGTTTTAATTTCATTTACTTTGATTTGACTCACGTTGAGATGAATTTAAATAAAATAAAATAAAATAAAATAAAATAAAACAAAATAAAATAAAATAAAATAAAATAAAATAAAACAAAATAAAATAAAATAAAATAAAATAAAATAAAATAAAATAAAATAAAATAAAATAAAATAAAATAAAATAAAATAAAATAAAATAAAATAAAATAAAATAAAATAAAATAAAATAAAATAAAATAAAATAAAATAAAATAAAATAAAATAAAATAAAACAAAGTAAAATAAAATAAAATAAAATAAAATAAAATAAATTAAAATAAAATAAAGTAAAATAAAATAAAATAAAATAAAATAAAATAAAATAAAATAAAATAAAATAAAATAAAATAAAATAAAATAAAATAAATAAATAAAATAAAATAAATAAATAAAATAAAATAAAATAAAATAAAATAAAATAAAATAAAATAAAATAAAATAAAATAAAATAAAATAAAATAAAATAAAATAAAATAAAATAAAATAAAATAAAATAAAATAAAATAAAATAAAATAAAATAAAATAAAATAAAATAAAATAAAATAAAATAAAATAAAATAAAGTAAAGTAAAGTAAAGTAAAATAAAAAAAATAATAAAATAAAATAAAATAAAATAAAATAAAATAAAATAAAATAAAATAAAATAAAATAAAATAAAATAAAATAAAATAAAATAAAATAATATTTGTTTTTGCGACCTTTTTATTTCCTAAATGTGTTTAGAAGCTGGCTTGAGGTCCGATGATTAAATTAAAACCCAAGTTTTGAGATG